>CM053752.1:85536803-85554427 GCA_028658305.1 Pachyuromys duprasi
TGCGCATCTTTTGGATATATGCCTAAGAGTGGTATAGCTGGGTCTTGAGGAATCACTATTCCTAATTGTCTAAGAAAGCGCCAAATTGATTTCCAGAGTGGTTGTACAAGTTTGCATTCCCACCAGCAATGGAGGAGGGTTCCTCTTTCTCCACAGCCTCTCCAACATGCGTTGTCACTAGAGTTTTTGATCTTAGCTAGATGAAATTACTATTACTTCTCAGATGTGTGGCCTATACAGTTTTTGGTCAGGACTCCAAATTTCACCATTATACTAATCTTTGGCCTTTAATTTGATTTATTCATCTTCATGTCATGGGGACATACTTATTATTTTTAATATCAGATTCTCTCTGTAAATCCAAGCTCACATTATCTATTATGAATAAGTTGGATAACAGTGTTTAACTTCAAGGAGACAGGTATAATTACAGACAACTCCCAGGTACAAACCAGTTCTCCTCTTGTCTCCTTATTTCACTGGACGTAATAACATCTTTTTTTTTTCCACAGAGCCAGTTTGAAATATTACCGTTCACGTAATGTTTTCCCTTCTTCAGGAAATGTAAAGATATTTTTCAAGTTGTATCTCTTAAGTAGTTGCAGTATGCTTTAAATCTGTTCACTCTACAATTTCTAGGATCATCATCCTGGCTTAGTTTTTATTTGAGTTTCAGAAAGATCAGTGCAGCTGCCTCCTTTCTAGATTCCCTTTTCAATGGCACTTATAGCATCAAGTATTTTCCAGGAGTAACTGTTCGTCTCAGAAACTCTTCCATTGCGATTCATTTTCTGCCTGACGTTAAAAACTTATGCTTTTTTTTTGCTCTTTATTTTTTTTAATTTATTTATTTTTATATTAACCACAGGTTATGTACTTTGTATCCCAGCTGTAGTCCCCTCCCTCATTCCCTCCCACTCTCCCCATCCCTCCCTCATCTCCTCCCTGGCCCTTTCCAAGTCCACTGATAGGGAAGGACCTCCTCCCTTTCCATTTGACCCTAGCTTATTAGCTCTCTTCTGGGCTGGCTGCAATGTCCTCTTTCGGGGTCTAGCTAGGCTGTTCCTCCCTGGCGGGTGGGGAGGGGGGTGTCGAAGAGCCAGCCAATGAGTTCATGAGGGAAATAGTCCCTGTTCCCCTTACTAGGGTACCCAGTTGAATACTGAGCTACCATGTACTATATTCGAGCAGGGGTTCTAGGTCATATCCATACATGGTCCTTGGTTGGAGAAAAGTTATGCTTTTTAATCTCTAACCAGCAACTCATGTACACAGACTGAAGGCTTCAGCGAGCCTTCTACAGAGTTTCCAAGAATGCTCCTCGCTTCTGGTTTCCAATTTATTGCTCCCTTTCCATGCTAGGTCATTTTTCTATCATCCATAACACCCCAATCAAATGGAATTTTTCAACACAGCGCTTTTATCCCTTCCTTGTTTCAAGGATAATGTATCTGAACAGTGGTGTGCTCTGTTTCCACATTCTTAAAAGGACAGGAGCTTACCACAGAAGGCGTCTCAAAGACTCTACGCAACAGGATATCAAAGCAGAGGCTGAGACTCATAGTCAAACTTTGGGCAAAGTGCAGGAAATCTTATGAAAGAAGGGGGGGGCGGGTGATAGAAACACCCGGAGGGGACAGGAGCTACACAAGGAGAGCAACAGAACCAAAAAATCTGGGCACAAGAGTCATTTCTGAGACCTATACTCCAACCAAGGACCCTGCATGGAGATAACCTAGAACCCCTGTTCAGATGTAGCCCATGGCAGCTCAGTGTCCAAGTGGGCTTCTTAGTAAGGGGAACAGGAGCTGTCTCTGACATGAACTCAGTGGCTGGTTCTTTGATCACCTCCCTCTGAGGGGGGTACAGCTGTACCAGGCCACAGAGGAAGAGAATACATCCAGTCCTGTTGAGACCTGATAGACTAAGGTAAGACTGAAAGGCAGGAGGACCTCTCCTATCAGCGGACTTGGAGAGGGCCATGGGAGGAGATGAAGGAGGGAAGGTCAGATTGGCAGGGAATATGGAGGGGGCTACAGCTGGGATACAAAATGAATAAAATATAATGAAAAAAAATTAAAAAGAACAAAAGAAAAAATGGAGAATAAGATTTCACATTGTAGTTATTTGTCTCTCTATCTGCCTCTCATTACTAGACAAAATCTATGATTTAGGGTCTGTGATCCAGATCAAAACTTTCAGGAGCCCAGCACCATGTAACTGTTTTTATGAATGCATCAAGTTCTTGATGGTGTAGAATATTTTTCTTTATTAAGTGAAACTGTTTTGTCTAAATGATAAAGTAATCGAATAGTATCACATAACTTGCCACTAATGGGTCAAAATCATAATATAAAGAATAAAAATAAGATACAAATTAGATATTCTCTAACCCATTTTCAAGAGTTATATAAAGATTTTGTTCAGTTGCAAGTGATGAAAATATAACTGCCTGGAGAGGCAGACAATGACAGTTCAAACATTTCAAAAGTGGATACACCTCAGAGGCTTTATCAAATATTTAAACCCATCTGATTAACACTTCTATTCTGGAAAATGAAATTTGAACAGATATAAACACAGTATTTTCATTTCCCTGGAAATCTCAATTGCAGATCTGCTGAAGGGTTGGTAATTACCCAGGGACCAATTAGTCTGTTTGTGGATTAGCTGCACCCTGTGGCTTCTTCCTCTCTACTTTCCTCCTCCTTTTGACCAGTTCACAGCTGTTATGCAGAAGAAGAAATTAAAGAAGTGTGAAAAGGTTTTTTTTTTTTAAAAAAAGGAAGTGAAAATAAAACCCTGTTGTTAGTCAGTGAAAATAATTTTGCTCTTATTAGTTGCCTGAATTTTTTGGATTAAATGAAGGCTCTTGAGTCAAAGAGTAATTTTATTATCGAAAAGTTTCGAATATGTTTATCTTTAATATATGATTGTTCCATCTTGGAAGCCTCAGTTTATTGGCTACAGTGATATAGCATGATAGTTTAGACCAATGTGGAAAGCTATCTAATATTTGATTACTTTATGATATCCATATACACAACTTTCTAAGATCATGTCCAAAAAATGTTTTGTAAGGTTTTATGTGACCTTTTAATGTCAATCTAAAATATTCCCATACAGTTTATTCAATGTCAGGTCCATTGGCGCGCTTCTATTCATGGAGTAGTGCCCAATACAATCAGAAAATCTTCAACCACTAACACATACTTTTCTATTTATGTACAGGGGCCCTAAAATCAATTTTCAGCATTTTCCACTGGGGAATTGATGCTCCATATTGAGTTTCTTTTTGGAGGAGGGCAATTTACCTGAGCGCATTTTAAACTTTTTTTTCGCCTGCATTCTGTGTCCTGTAACATTTTAGGCCAATTCAATGTTAGCAATCTCTGTGGAGTTTTCTATTTTCTCTAGAGGTTACTGCTAAGGGTTTTATGAACACAATACAGAGATTTCCCTCTCAGCTGTCTTGGGACTATTCATTTTTCTTCTAAGAATAAAATTCTATTCCTGACATATAATGATTTTCTTTTGTGCTTAACTGTTGACCCAATACATAACAGTTTTGCCTTTTCCGTCTCTTCTGTCTTAGAACTTTGTGTCAAGCCATAAGGTAAATTACATTTATACAGTTATCTTACTCCATACTATTTAACAACGACTTCAGCTTTTCTAGCATTAATTTCTCAGCATTTTTTTCTCCTACAGCCCCTGGACATTTGTACTCAAACACAAAAAGGAAAATTTTGAATAAAAATTGTAAATGTATTCTAATACATTCTGTGTATTCACTTGTATCTCAAAATCATCCAAGGAAGAGAAACATTTTCATTGAATTGGGACAAAAGATAGCAATTTAGGCTGAGAACCATGAAATGTTGGTAGTAGCTGTGATTGCAATTTCTTCTATAGTAGTTTATGAATTGAGTAAAAATTGGCCTAATCTCCATATATTTTATTCAGAACAGTAGGGACTATAGTTTTGCATATTTACCTTGCTCCTACAAAATGCATCAACCAATACTATTTTTTGAATGTTCACTCAGTCTAGAACAATGGTTCTCAACCTTTCTAATGTTGTGACCCTTTAATACAGTTCCTTATGTGATGGTGACCCCAACCATAAAATTATTTTTGTTGTATCTTCATAACTGTAATTTTGTTACTGTTATGAAATGTAATGTAAATATCTGCATTTTCTAATGGTCTTAGGCAACGCCTATGAAAGAGTTGTTTAACCAGAGAGGAGAACCACTGTTCTAGAGAATTCCCATAGTGGTTTAAGACAGGAGAAAATCAAAATTAAGTGAGAGATGCACTTCAATGCCAATCTTTCTAAACATACTTTGTTTTAGTTGATAATTCTATAGACTTCTATTAGATGTATGAATCACTTTCCTAGAGATATGAGCAAAATAATGATTCCTTATATTGATATTGTTATTGTTTAGCCTGAAGTGTATTGATTTATCATGTCTAACAGCCATTCTGTGAAGCATATGATTCGATTATCACTCCCCTGATTGGCTGATTGATTGATTGATTGATTGATTGGTTGGTTGAAAATTAGACATAAATTTGGAAGCTTGGCTCATAATCATTATTTGATTCTAACAAGTTTAATAAGTTAAGCTGTCTCTTGCAAATAAATAAACCAATGATTGCTTGCATAATGCTTATAGTTAATGTTTTCTAAGTGCTCTCATGCTTGATCTGTTATGAGAGAAAAAATTCTTTATGTAATTTCACTCATATACCAATCTTATGCTCAATGTCTTGTCATATGAAATAAGAAGAAAATGCATAAACTATATATCTTAGAAAGATGAAATAAATAGGTTTAGAAAAATAAACTTGATTTTCTACATAATTTAATTTTTTGTCTTTAAATCAATGTGAAAGTATCTAAATATTTAATTACGTGCATTTTATACCACATAGAAATTTTTCAATTACTATATGTTAATAAATATTTTCAGGTACTTTGAGGGCATAATATATCAATAAGGCATACTGTTTATTTACATGAGATTATCATTGAGTGGTTACATGTTCAAAAGAAAAAAAGTACACATGCATGCATAGTTTTTAAAGAATTAGAGAAATAAAAAGTCTCTTTTATGTAGTATAGTTCTCAGATGTACAAAAAAACAACATCAGAGTCAGTAAAAGTAATCACGCGCATCATTACAGAAAATCAAATTGAAGGCAAATTGCTTTGTTTATTAGACTTAATAATAAACTCACTACTAAATGAAAATGCATTTTTCAGAATCAGATTTCCCAGCATGCTGCAAGTGGCATAATGATTATTGATAGTGATGGTAAAGTTCAAAACAGCAAAAAGTTGAATCACTGCAGAAATACCAAAAATGGTGGAGAGGAAGTGGAAAATTATGTGAAATGTTAGGGCTGTTTCATTCCAGTACCTTGGTCTCATTATATTATCAGCTAAATATAAAATACATAGAGCAGATAAATGTCTCATTAAGTCTTTCACAGTCTTTCTGAGAACTTGGTAGTTGTCTTGAATATGAAAAAATAGAGAATTATAGAACAAAAGAACATTTCAAAATTTTTATTAAATCATTTGGGGAAAAGCACTGGGGGATGAAACTTATATCATCAATTTTTCATAATGAAAAAAAATCCCTATGGCAAGCTTTAAGGGTGAAATATATACATCATCTTGTGTATAGACACCTTGTCAGCTGCTCAGTATACTTCATATTAGGGATCCCCATCTCTGTTTTTATTAAGATGTTCCTTTCATATAATGATTTCTGACTTAATCAGGAACAGACTATACTATTCAAATAATCCTATTTAATTTGATGTTTATTTTTATCCCACACTAGCACATTAATTCACAGAAATTGGGTGTGTTTTATTTTGAGATTTCTGTTCCTCCAAAGAGTCATGTGGTTGCAACACAAGATGATAATTGATAAGAAAATAAAAAATGTTCATCGACAGTCAACACCTATTATCTTCATTATTATATCTGGTTAACATATCCAGCTCTTCCTTTTGTAAAAGTGGGAAAAAAAAACCTATAGATGAATTATTGCTGTGCTTATTCTGGCCAACTTCCCATCTGACAAGGCAAATGGAATGGCACCACTTTTCTCTCCAAAACGTAGCCAGGCTAAAAATACCTATGTAGAAGACAAGTCATAGAGCATAGAAACCATCATCAAGGATGCTTGTTAACAAAACAAACATGAATGGAAGAAAGAAGGAGGTGTCAGAAAGACAGCCCTCACAATACCTGAAATACAAATACCAGGCTTTCCCCTTGAGAGGCAAGACATCAGACTGACAGGTGGCTGGAGATTGCTTCCCTTGGAGTGGATGATGGTTAGTTTGCAAGTAAAAGCAGGTGGAGGAGCACAGGAATAACAGTCAACTCTTTGGAATGTGGGTAAGCTTTAAATTACCGATGGCTCAAATTATAAATGGTTCATGATTGACCTGCTACAAGCAATTTATTAAAACTGTATGGTGAGGAGAGGTGGGAGTTGGATTAGATGAGTATAGCTCATCCTAACCTGTCACTCTCAATGGGAAGTGGGAGCTGGGAGATCTCCCAGTTCAGGAAAGGAAAGGCATCAAATGCTTGGGGTTCAGGAGGCAAAACAAGTGTGCTAGGAACTCCGCATGTTGTAGTCAAAGGGTGGCCCACCCACGGGCTAGGCATCAGTTCCAGACACAACTAAGAACATTAACGTGAGGACAAAGTGCTCAGCTGAAGATATTACACAACCACCCACCGGAGGCATTGTAAAGTGAACGGAGATATAAATGGTCTCCATGTGAAATGCTGTCAAGGTGACAGCCCATTGCCGAGGGTATTTCTGTCATATTTCGATCCAGAGTGACCTGTCACAGGTGTGGCCAAGAGATGTCTACAAGCTAGTTTGTTCTTGAATCTAGAATAGGTGTGACACCTGGTTCCTTAACACACAGACAGGAGCTGAAGACCATTGTTCCTTAGAAGTATAAAGTGGCAGCATCTGCGGAGCATCTGCTCCTTATGCGATGGAGCCCTGCTCCTTATGTGATACAAACTGACAACCGCTGGGTTTTAGCCTGTTTCTTCTTTCTAAACCAATGTATGTGTATGTGGTTTTCAAATACAGATAGAATTGAACAGTTTGAATGATTATAAATCACAACGTGCTAATACTGAAATTACTCTGAGTAGCCCTTTTCCATAAGCCCCTTTCTTTCCTTATAGGAAGAACGTGCAGCCCAACCCTGCAACTCAATTAATCAAGGAATACTTCGTTACTTAGCACCTAGCAGACTAAAAATCAGGAATCTTGATTCCTCAGAAGAGTCAAGAGATTTGAAATCACAGCTTTACTGGTTCATGGAGAAAAAGTATATCTTCTTCTTCACTCTAAAGAAAAAGATTCTAAGAATTTAACAAATTGTTATTCTAAGTAAGATATTTAAAAGAACAAAAAAATTAATTTAATTTCAAAATCCCCTGTCCTTCTTCCAGCCATTCACTATCAATTATAAACCAAAAAAAATCTGTTTTACTTTAATTTTTAAATTTAAAACAACTTTGAATTTCCAGGCTTATCATTTAATTCATATGCTGGCATGTACTTTATGGTTTCATATGAAAATATAGTTGGAGTGTCTAAGACATATTCGAAAATCTAATTTAGTTTGTAGATTCCTCTCATTTCCTTCAATGCTGGCAAAGCATGCATTGGTAATTAATCTTAATCTGATTACTATCAAAAAACAGAGAGGTTAAGTGAATGGCGCCAGGTCACACAGCAAGGCAGCAGCAATTTTGTAAATGTCTTATTTGAATATAAAAACATTGAGGTGATAGAATAATTATGCAGGGTCATCAATGGTGGTAGCACTTGTCATATTAAGATAAGAATGATGTATTTTAAATCTCATTAGACAATTTCTCATGACAAGAATTTGAGTAGACTAGATCATTTCCTAAATTCAACTTTTGCATTTTTTAGGTTTATACAGGAAAAACTATGAATTAACTTGTATCTTGAAAAATGTTGCATGTTCAGTATTTGTCTTCTTAAGTATACATGATATAGTAATCATTTGATAAAAATGAATACAATTGTTTTCCTTTCAGTATTTGTAAGCTAATATCAAGGTACTAAAACATTTGTAGTAATAGTAAAGAAGCATCATTTAGATACTATACCACACAAATGAGCAATGTTATAAAACTTTTCAGTTTAGTTATAGGAAACAGGAAATATGGTAAATATTTTATATGTTTGATTATACTATCTAAGTTAAGTTATTTCCTTAACTTTAAAATAACATCAAGAGTTTATGGAAAAAGATATTTATCACTACGTTTTCTTAAAAGAGTCTAAAAGTAACAGAGTTTAAAAATACATATTTAGCTGGGCACCATGGCATATGCCTATAATCCCAGCAGTCAGAGGCAGAGGTTGGCAGATCTCGGTGGGTTTGAGGGCAGTCTGGCCTACAAAGCATATCCAGTAGAGGCTAAACTACACAGACAAACCCTGTCTCAAAAAATAAAATGATCCCAGAGGCAGAAAGACACACATGGTATAAGCTCACTAATAAGTAGACATTAGACATATAATATACGATAAACATACTAAAATATATACACCTAAAAAAAGCTAAGCAAGAAGGAAGACCTTGGATACGATTATCAATACTCTTTTAGAACGGCAAATGGGATAGGCATCAGAAGAGGGAGAAAACAGAACAGGACAGGACCCTACCCCAGAGGGCCTCTCAAAGACTTTACCCAGAAGGGTATTAAAGCAGATGCTGAGACTCATAGCCAAAATTTGGTTAGAGTACAGGGAATCTTATGAAAGAAGGGGAAGAGAAAAGACCTGGAGGGGACAAGAGCTCTACAAGGAGAGCAACAGAACCAAAAAATCTGGGCACAAGGGTCTTTTTTGAGACTGATACTCCAACCAAGGACCATGCATGGAGATAACCTAGAACTCCTGTTCAGATGTAGCCCATGACAGCTCAGTTTCCAAGTGGGCACCCTAGTAAGGGGAACAGGGGCTGTCTCTGACATGAACTCAGTGGCTGGCCCTTTGATCACCTCTCACTGAGCAGGGAGCAGCCTTACCAGGTCACAGAAGAAGACAATGCAGCCAGTCTTGATTGGCTGATAACCTAATAGGCTAGGGTCAGATGGAAGGGGAGGAGGACCTCCTCTCTCAGTGGACTAGGGAGAGGCATTCAAGGAGAAGAGGGAGGGAGAGTGGGATTGGGAGGGAAGGAGGAAGGAGGCTACAACTCAGATACAAAGTGAATAAATTGTAATAAATAAAAAATAATTAATTTTTTAAAAACAATGTAAAAAATAAAATGAAATAAATAAAAATAAAAAACAGGTTTATAAGAAATCTCCCCTATAAGATAATTGAGTTAATAGGCAGAAAGTAGATCAATTGTTTGAGTCACATTGCAAAAAACATTTCTAAAAGAATATTTTCAATAAATCCTGTCGATCATTATTTAATGTATTATAATACATTTCCAGTACTTTTTACTTTCAAATATTCTTAACATGAAATGTTTTTCAGAAAAGCCATAAGAAAGCTTATTATTTTATATCTTACTTAAATGTATTATATGTAATTATATGTATATGTATGCTCACACGTATACCACAGTGAAATAGTAGAAATTTTATCTACTTTTATCTACTGAGTAATAGCCGTCTAATTGAATTAAAGGCCTTCTCAATGGAGATTCATGCCAGGTACTATAAACCGATCTACCTAGGTGTGGCTGAAGAGGTCACAAACCTGAGAAGATATGCAATTACTGCCATTTCCCTAAACCAATATCATTTCTAACTATACCCTAAATACCTTTATGCCCATGGATTAGTGTAGCTCTCATACCCTCATCAAGGAAGCATCTGCTTGCAACAGAAAGAGACTGCTGCAAAGATCCACAATGAACTAAACTGCAGAGTATACGTGACTGAATTCCCTGGATTCTACTCCACCAGAATATACATGCCATGACTGGGATCAGTGCCAGAGCTGAGATTGTAGAGAAATCTCTAGCAACTCAGGTACTGTTTCATAATCCTGCTCCACTTACTGTTCTTCCTATAAAATACTTCACAAGTTGTGGAGGAACCATTTAAGTTTACTTCAGAAAGAGTCGGAGCATGCATATGAAACCTCTTATTGTTCCTGTGATCTCTAATAGTCTCTGATCTTTTAGAAGTGACTTACATAACAGCAAAGGTCTCCCATGATCCTACAAAGGACCAAAATCCTACTTCAGAGTATTCTCTTCTGAGATCAGAGGTCTTACTTTGCTGCCTGGATACATTTTGACCCTGAACATACCTTGCTCCCTAGATGAACACAGCCTTCTAGACATGCTTTGCCCTGAAAATACAACAGGAATTTTTTTCCAAGAAGAAAAACAGGGCCGATGATTATATGAAAAGATGTCTAAATTCATTAATGTCAGGAGATACGGATCGAAATCCACAGGACAAATCACCTTGCCTCTGTCCAGATTCAAATGGTAAAGAATTGGAGGTATGTCTCAATGAAAGACATCCAACCTCATTCGATAAAAAGAAAATAAAGAAATGAAAAGACAAATGTTCATGAGAATGTAAAAAAATAAAAAACCAAACAACTAAACCACTTGTATACTGCTGGCAGACATGCAGAAGGCCATGGGCACTACAAAAACCAAGAGAGATGTTTATCAAATAAGTAACAACAACAAAAACCTCTTGAATGATCCAACAATCCCATTTCTGATCACTTAAATCAATATTGGAATCTGAACCTGACTATGCTATCACAGAACCATTCACGATAAGTAAGAAGGGAAAATAACAGAAATGCTCATCATCAGATTAGTACATAAGGAAAATATGATCAACATGTATAAAAAAATAACCAGTTCTACAAAAGATAATATCCTGCAGTATGTGACAGCATGTAAAAATAGACTTTGTGTTGTTCCATAAGCCAGTCACAGAAATATTGGCATGGACTATCCAGTATAGATCTCTGAGAAAGTCAACCTCTCAGAAGAATGATGGGTTACTAAGACAGGTGCTTGTGAAAAATTAGCTGTTTCTGACCTTTATGAATTAAGTTGCAAATCTGTAGGCTGAGTGAGTCTTACAGATCTACTAGATAACGTGGGCTCCACGTTTAAGAGTTCTGCATTGTAAACTAAAAATCTCACACAATCTCAAAAAGAAAAGATGGAAATCGAGCATCCAGTACTGCCCCTCCTGATGTAACACAGAGGGGCGATGCCTTCATTTAGAGGACTCAGTGAAATCCTGAGTGTTTGATTGCTCCTGCTCAAAGATTGAAACCACACATTCCCATCCTCTAACTTTTGTGACTGAGAGACTTTTGCCCTGTAAACTGCTGTGAGTTCCATTTTCCACTGTAAACTTAGTCATAAAGGCCAAGTCAATCACTACTTGTCCATTTCTTTTTGTTTTTTAATCGCTTTGCAGCCTGATCTCCCAGCCCCACCCTCAAGTACCTCTCCCTCTATTTCTCCCTCTCCATTTTCTCAGAGAAGCAAAGGCCCACAAGGGGTACCAAACCACCCTGGCACCTCATGTAGCAGCAGTACTAAGCTCATTGTACGTAAAAGGCTTCTTATGTCAGGCAGGCAGAACTTGAGAACTTGAACTTAATTTCACCTTATGGAGAAATGGAGACTAAAGACAAAATGTTTGCAGTTATGCTAAAGCATGCCTCAACACTAAGAAGCAATTCTGATTCTCTTCAGTGAGTCTTTTGTAGATTTTGCAGGTTTAATTCCTAAAATTGAGTTTAGTATCTCCAGGTTAAAAAAATTAGATGAAAAATTCATATGAGTGTGGTCAGAGTAGATTTCTGATCTGCAACTATGAAAAAAAATGTGTTTAGTGTCTTAGTAGAACTATTTTCAGTTTTCTTTGTTTAGAGCTTCAAATACCACCTTACATCTCCAGTCATTGGAGAAGGTTTCCTCAGTCGGTCCCATGCTCTCTTCTTCCTTTGACGCCTCTCAAAGTCGAATTATTTTCAACTTTTTTTGTATTCCTTTTTGAATTGATTTTTTTTTTCTCATTGAGCACAGCTTGACACAGCCTACTTACTACACTTATCATATTGTCCTGGCAAAATACCTTAGGTACTTAGAATGAACGACCAATAGAAAAAGAAGCACGATGTCTAATCCCCAGGAAAGGAGACACAGTGGCTGTACAGGAACCAAGACACAAACCATAGTACATCAGAATCATACTGTATCAGTGTCTATAGAATACCAAAATTTACTCTAATCTTTAAACACTTGAAAGAAAATATTTTTAAATTTTTTTATAACTGGGACTCAAAATCCGGTGAAGCTGTCTTTTTTAAGTGATAATTTTAAATAAGTAAAATCTGATGGAATCCATTAGAACATGTCTATTCTATAAGGACAGTTAAAATAAGTTTTATATAAAGAAATGAAGTTCTATACTTGAAAATAGAGAAAACGAAGATGTTGATAAGAGATTTTAAATGCTACTGTTCATTACAAGAGGTAATTTACTTGATACAAAACAAATCAGGGCTATCCCATCCAGGAAAGTGCAGTGTAAGACAAATGTAAAATAAAACATGAGGGGGAGAGCCAGTATGTGTGCTAGGCAGGGGCTGGCTCATGACGTTAGCACACACCAAGGGATGGTGTAACTAGTGAAAGGTGCACATAAAAAAGCAAAGACTAGTAATCATTTCCTACACAGGAATTAGATAGCCAAGGTCTCAGCATTTTGTACTAGTTCATTTTTTACCTGTCATTTGCATATGTGTGTTTTACTTTGCTTTTCTTAATTTTAATACCCCATGAACAGATGAGTGATATAGCACATGCTTATCATTCATAAAGCTTCAGGTTCTGCTTCTAACACCAGAGGAAAAAAGCAAACAAACATACAAACAAATAAAAGTTAAAAACTTTCAAATATTGACTGAAAAGGTATTCTTAGCTCCATAGTACAATAAAGTGGAAAATGACCACATCAGAACAACAGTGCATAAATTACCAGCTACTGTTACAAATCATAAGATAATTAAGAAAAACATTTCTTTAAAATAGTAGTAACACAGAATTATAAAAAATATTCAATGCAAATAATGGACAAAAACAAATAAAAACTTTAGAAAGGATAGAATAAATTGAAAGTAACATGCATGATTCTTCCTCAAAATAGCAAGTTATATTAAATATTAAAGAATAACTTATGTACAAGCTGAAGGACAGAAGAAATTTGGATTAAAAACACCAATATTTCCTTTTATTCTGTCAATAAGTAAAAGGCTAGAAATTTCAGTCCTATGCCATCTAAAAGAAGCTGGACTGCCTAGATTAATAACAAACAAAATGAGCTTCACTACAGAAGAGTTAACCAATGGTTAACAAAAACATTACATTGTGATAAAGCGAGCAGTTTCCAAAGAAGACGCAGTAGTCTTAAACTGTGTGGACTGGGAAGCAGAGATAGGCAACACACCGAAGTCAAAGTGATAGAACTGAAAAAACACAGTGAAAAACGACACTTTTTACTAAAGATTTCAATACTTCCCTCTCATTAATCAATTATACAAGTTGACAGAAAATCAGTTAGGAAATAGAAGACCTCAAAAATTATTTCAAACACTTTAAATCTAATTGACATTTAAGAAAACACTTCACTGGACAACAAGATGATAAACTGATACACATATGGTCAATTGATCTCAACAAAGCTGCAAAGTCAGTTTAAAAAAAGAAAGATGGTCTTTTCAATAAATGGTCTTGAAACAGTTGGGTATTCATATGCAAAAGAGAAGATGATAGTGGAGGAGGAGAAATCTGACTTAAAGTATGGAACATATCTTTTCAAAATTGATTTAGAAAAAAAAGCTACAAGCAAAACCCACTAGATTGCTGTTGTTTTAGAAAAACTCATAGCAGACGAATGGCTAAATATATCAGTGAAAATAAGCATGTGTACCTGAATTCCATCCCCAAGAGCTAAACAGGTGGAAGAGAAAGCAGACTCACACATGACATCACACACACAACAAAATAATTAAGGAAAAGTAGAAACCACAGGTGAAAATTTTATTTACCATTGTTGTGCCTAGAGTTAGTAGGCTCTGCCTCCACACCAAAGCGGTCTATCATGAAGTTTTGTTAATATACATATACATATATATATTCACTTTATTTATATGTATATACATACACATATATATTTACTTTCTTTTACATGTGAGTGATTTCTCTGCTTGTATACATGTGTAACATATTTGTTTTTTGGAACCCACTGAAGTTAGAAAAGGCAATTGGTTCCCCTAGAACTTGAATTATGGATGGTTGTGAGTCACCTTGTGGGTATTGGAAATTGAATTTTGCTCCACTGCAAGACCAGTAAGTGCTCTTAACTGCTGAGATACCCTTCCAGACTTGCATTATGGATTTTGGTAAATGATGTTTTGTTGGTGCAAATGAACTTATTCATTCTCAGTTGGGCTCTGTTGTTGTACTGTGACACCAGATATACAGAGCTGTACCAGACTCTGCATAGATCAGAAGACTAGAGAAACTAAAAGAAGGAAGAAAGTGAAAAAAGGAAAAAGACAGAAAGAAGAGAAAGAATGAAGGAAACAGACACAGAGAAAAACACACACAAAGAGAAAGAGAGGCCATTTTACAAGAAAAAAATATTACAAATGGGTCTTCGTAAAATAAATTAGATATATCTGTGTTTAGAAAGAGAGTGTTATAAAAGTGATGCATAATAGCACAAAAAGTTGTTAAAATCACTAGTCATTTGTAAAGTCCTAAGTAAGTCACACTGAATCTTTAAGTATCTATTACATTTGTTAAAAGAAAATATATGACGGTAGTAGAGAGTAAAACTGCAAACAAGACCTCCCACATTCTTTCAAAGGGGGAAAAGGCACAATCCTCTGAGGTCTTTTGCAGGTTCTAGTATGTTTAGACATTTAATTTGCATAGAAATTTTATTTTATGTTATTTGAGCAAAAGATACAAAACTTATGTTCACATAAAATCCATCTATAAATATTAAGTGTCCTTGTCACTTCAAACTTGCACAACCCAAACATGTTTAAAGGTTTAAGTATACAAACTATTTGAAAGTATTGTAACAGTATACGTAAATACTACTGAACAATAAAATGGAAAAGTGCTGTTCATGCAATGAAATGGGCAAATTTAAAATGGCCTATGTTAAATAAAAACACTCAGATTCAAAGTGTGCCAACTCTTGCTCCTGTTTGCAGTTATATTTTATTCAATTGATGAGATCTAAAATCATCACAGATATACACCTCTGGGTGTATCTACAAAGCAGCTTCTTAAAATTTTAACTGAGAAAAGTATAGAAATTGGAAAGAAAAAGTAGAACTCAGTAAACAACAGCTAAAAGAATGTATGTATTTGTTACTTTTCTGTTGTTGCGAGAAAACAGCATGATCAAGTCAAGTGACGTAAAACAAGAGTTTATTCTGGCTTATGGTTCCAAGGAGGAAGGATCCATTAAGAGGGAGGCATGGAAACAAGCAGCAGAGATGGTGGTGGGGTCAGGAACCTGAGAGGTCACATCTTCAGCCAGAACCACAAAGCAGAGAAAGGGAACTGGAAATGGTCAGAGCCCTCTCATCTAAAGTCCACCCTCAGTGACAAACTTCCTCCAGCAAGGCTGTACCCACACCACCTACCCCCCCTCCCCCCGCCATACAGTGCTAGCGACTGGGGACTTATTCAAACCATTGCAATCTTATACAAAAATTAAATTTTAAAAGGAATTAAAGTTGATGTAAATGCAGGAAGCTGTATACTTACAAGCAGATAAGACAATACAATATACTAAAGATGTTAGATTTTAACACGTGTATTCCTGCAACCCTAGCTGAAACTGGCTGTATTTGTATGTATTGTATAGAAAAATGAGAAACAACAACCATATGGGTTTTAAAACATAGCTTTTGGGGGGCTTGGATATTTCAGTTGATAAAGTTCCTAAGCCTGAATGTGAGGGTCCAAAATTCAGTTCCCTACTATCTTTAGAGGTGGCCCTGGAAGTTTAAGTGTGGCTCAGACAGAGAACATTAAGAAAAAAATAAAAACGAAAGTTTCTGACTTTTCAGAAACTAAAGAGTATGACTACAGTAGAAATTAAGTAGACTAAAGAGATAAAAAGAAATATCTAGATATCTAAATATTTATGTGATATTTGAAAAACCTAGCACCACAAAGCAATGAGAAAAATACTTTTTTTTCTCATAGAGACTCTTAAAAAATCTGTTCACCTTATCATTACCTCCTTATCCTCTGCAAAATCTAAATGTTGGGGCTGAACATAGAACATGAGCAGACACACCAGGGAGACCTGTGATAGTGATTCAAGATCACAGGAAACTGGAAACAGCTCTTCAATGAGTTCCAGTGATAAAACTCACTGTGATCAGTTAACTGTTGTCCTTTTGTTGGTTAGTGCTCAGTCAGAACGTCTGCATCATGGTTAAGCACTTTATAAATGTAACAGGTGCATTCTTGTCAAGATGAGTAAAGAAAAATTCTAGAATCTAGAACACTTCGTGATCAATAAACAAACAGAATGGAAAAAAAAAGTCTTGAGATAATACTGAAATTACAAGCTAGTTGTTTCCTAGAGCAGAATTTCTGCCTGGAAAAAAATAAAAATTAGGCAAATACAAAGCATGTGATGTTTAAATTCACTGGTCAAGTTCAGTGTAATGAACATCTATAAACCAAATAATGACAAAAAATTAAAAGTATGAAAGCATATAAATAAATGAGGATATAATATACAGGTGTTCCAAATAAGCATGGCTATTTTGGAATGAATCTAGAGTTAATTAATGACATTCACACATGCTTGTGAAACAGGTCCTGGTGACCACCTCTGGGTACCCAGCTTTCCTAGGGGACACTCATCAAAGCATGGTCTTCTCATTGGAGTTGGAGGCATCCCACATGGCCATCAGTCCTAGTATGCGTGTGATAAATATCCTATGAAGCCGTGTGCAGCAATGGGCCACATGAACACTGCCAGAAAGAAAGAAAAAAAAAACTGCTACCTTCACAAAACAAAGAAAGTGAAATTCATGAGAATACAAACAAAAGCATATCAATAGTGCCACATAATAAACAAGGGTAAGTATGCACTTAAGGATTTAGGCCAAAAGATAAGGGCAAATAATTATGGGATGTACAGAATGATAGCACAAGAGAAGGAAACAGAAACACAATGAAGTAAGAACAGAACTGAAAACACTGAAAATTAAATGGCTGTAAGCCATGAGACACAGCGAAGTGATGGCTTATGTTCTAAAGCAAATAGGTAATCCTGTTAGCAGGACTGGAAAGTTTTCATTATTTTCTAATGACTGTTACTGCTATTCATTGCACATTCTGTCTGGCTTGCTTTTGGCACGGATGCAAAATTATACCATCCTCTTTTTTTTTGAGGTGATTTTGTTTTTTATTTTTATTTATTTTTTATTAATTACACTTCATTCAATTAGTATCCCTACCCCCCCCCC
>CM053752.1:85554927-85568228 GCA_028658305.1 Pachyuromys duprasi
CCCCCCCATAGCTACCTCCTCCCTCCCCTCCAAACCCTTCCCTTCTTCCCCCTTCTCCACGGATGCCCCTCTCCAAGCCCACTGATAGGGGAGGTCTTCTTTTCCTTCCTTCTGATCCTAGTCTATTAGGTCTCATCAGGAGTGGCTGCATTGTCTTCCTCTGTGGCCTGGTAAGGCTGCTCCCCCCTCAGGGGGAGGAGGTCAAAGAGCAGGCCAATCAGTTCATGTATACCATCCTCTTTGGTTTCTGCCCCCCCCCCCCCACCGCCTGCTTGTTTGTTTTTGTTTTTAGAAGCAAATATACATCTATGCTGACCTGGAAGTCAAAGTCCTTCCTCCTTCAGCCCCTTAACTGCTGAGACTGTAAGCCTTCACTGCAATACATCAGCTACAATAAATGCTTCTTGTCCATTTTATTATTTTTTTTCATTTTTGTAAACAATGAACTCCTAAAGGCAACATTTGTTAATCACATAGCACTTTTCTCAATTAGTTATAGGATCATGAATTTCTTAAGCATACATAAAATTTCAAGGAGGCTCTTAAACTAGAAATAGGTTCAGATATTCCTATTAGTTTCTCAAATGTTCAGTAAATATAGTGATCAACTTTGTTTTACAACAAGGACCTTAGGCATATAAATGGTATTCGTGGAAAGAAATCGAGTTCTGTTTTATGTGCTGGTGGCATTTTTGTAAAGACACTTATTTTGACTGAGCATACATTGAGTCATATGGTTTTTTTTTCTAATGTTTTAAATATTATAGAATAATTATAAAATGTTGTAATTTGATTTATATGTATCTTTGAAATACTTTGGACTTTTATTTTCTTTTTATATTTCTCCTTCTGTACTTCAAATGAGACTATAGACCAATGCTATTGGTTTAATAATAGTAAAGTATGAAGAGAGGATACATAAGAAATGCCACTGTATGTGAGACAGAATGTGATGTGATTTTAGATCTGCAAATTGCTGGTGGTGAGCAGAGTGCGAATAAATATCAAATGTCTCCTCTTTACTACTAAATGTAAAATGTTCCAAACGTCTCATCCAACTCTAGATGTTAACTTAAATGTAAATGCGCATATTGACTACAGCAGCAGAGTTGCAAACAGAATCCGTAACAGGACTAGTAATATGTATAGAAATGCTGATTTACTGTAGTTTTAATGCCAAGAAATAGCAAATGCAGTTGATCTTTAAAAACTTTATAACATAGGGTGCTTAGAATGCTATAAAAGAGAATGGTACTATCCATAGTCTGAATTATATTTAAATTTCTGTCTTGTATCCCAGAAGAATAAGAAACTTACGTAGGCAAGAGGTGCCAGTCTTAAAAGTGAAATTTGATAATATCTGTTTTTAAAAGAAATCTGAACATTGGAGCATCCAACCCCAGCTCATCCTGTCTCCTCAGGGCTGGCTGCAATGTCCTCCCCTGGGATCTAGCCAGTCTGTCACTCCCCGGCTTGTATGGGGGAGGGTCAAAGAGTCAGCCAATCATTTTGCTTTTAATACTCGCTGTGATGCTGGCTAACAGCAGTTAACAATACCATGCCCCATCCTCATTGTCTTGATGAGCTGATATTCACCCACATTACTGTCATCTACACACAAAGTCTCAAGGTATAGACAAAGTGTAGACAGTTTTCTACTACAATTTTGTATTAATGGCTTTAGTCCAAGTCACAAAGGATCTGTATTTCCACCTATGGTCTCAGGAGCAGTCATTACTATCTGCAACCCTATTAGGATTTTTCTTTCAATCCCTTCATTTCATACTCATGAATACCTTTGTCTCTGGCACCCCATTACACTATTTGTCTTTAGCTTGGTTTTTATCTACCCAACTCGGTGTAATTCATTAATCATTCTCTGAATGTTACTGATACGTCCTTCCTGAACCATTCAGCAGTATCTCACTTATTACTGTTGCTACAGAGTACTCACATTTTTAATTTAAGGATTCAAAGCAAGCCCCTGAGCAGCTGCCTTAAGAAATTCCACAGTGGTTCAACATTACCGCGTGACAGATCTTAGATGGCCTACCTCAGCAAGTCAGCTTTCTCAGGATCCTGCTACCCTTCCATGCCCTTCCTGACATCCTGAGTACTGCTTCTGCTTCTCAGCTGTCTCTGCTGAGCTTTCTATTCAGAGTTGAGGTCACAGTCCTTCCTCTTCTGTAAAATTCCATGTCAGTGTGCCCATTAATAAGTCTACCTTACTATTTTTTAAGTAAGTATAAAAATTTTTCTGCCTGTATTCAAGGAACACAAAGTGCTTCTGATGTTGGATGCATGTTTCTGAGAGGCATTTGGGAAATGTCAGGATTTGTTTCTCATGAGTTGCCAATAAAGGTCAAGTTTAAGTTTTACCAAAAAAAAAAAAAAATTAAAAAAGAAAAAAGAAAAAAAAAAAAAAGACCAAAATCTGCTTGCGAGTGAAAAGGCATTTTCTATTAATCTTTCTGAAGTGAGTAATTTGACAATTACTCTTGTGACACATTATATGATTCTTATTTTCATAATATTGAAATATATTTTATTAACTATTCTTACTTGAATAACATAATTGGTTAATCTCAAAATTTTCAGGTACTATTTCTAATTGTGTTTTATGTTAATACCAAGTTACAGTTATCATAGTATAATTTAAAGTTTTATCTATGAACCAATTTCATCACACAAACTTTCCCAAGGATTAACTGCAACTCAAATTTATGATAAAGATAATGCCTCAGTTATCTACTCAAAATTCTCAGACCATGTTATTTCATACTTCTATAAAGTTCAAGTGGTGAGAGGAATTCTTTGACTTTCTCTAATGTCCCTTGATGCATAATTATCTGAGTAGCTGCATATTGACCTATATCTGAAGCCTGTTTGGAGAAACATTCAGAACAGTGATTACCAAAAGAATTCATTCCTTCACAAACTGTCAACAGAAATTAAAAAGGAACAAAAAGTTTTTTTAAAGAGTATATGTTTTTATTAGTTACTTTTCCATTGTGATAATTTTGTTTTGTTTCTAATTGTGTTTTGTGTTAATAATATATAAATGCATATATATATATATGTTTCTATGTATATATATGAATATATATACACATTTATATACACACACACACATATATTCTCTGTGATTCACAAGGAGAAGGCTGAGAGACAACATTGGGAATGGCTTGAGTCTTTTGAAACCTCCAAGTTTCTCACTGAGATACCATCTCCAAATAGGCCACAATTCATAATCCTTTCCAAAGAGTTCCATAAATAAGTGTTCAGTTCTTCAAACATATGACCTTATGGGAGTCATTCTCTTTGAAACTCCCATAATATGATAAGCACTTCATATAGCAAAAAGACCAAATTTAAACTACAAAAACATGGATCCAACTTTTGTCTCTAAGTCTAAATTTTGACCTTGGAAAGGTATATGTCTGTTTCCATGAAGAAGTTTCTTTAGATGTAGTTTTTGCATAATGAACATCATAGTCATTGTATGGGTTTTAAAGAATGAGAACCCTGGAAAAGAAATAACTCTACTTTCATTAAAGGCCTGCTTCTAAAGTTCTTAGTTCAAACAGTTGTGTGATGACAAGATTATGACACTTTTAACACTGGAAAGTTACAACATGGTTGCATTTCATCATTGATGAAGCATGAGGGTAAATGTGGAACACAATCACACATAAGCAGTTTTAGAAATAATCTTAGTAAAAAAAATCAGTTCATCAGAACGTACAAATAGGATGCAGAGTACTTTATAGTGAGCCATCTAACAATAACAAAGACATTTCGCCACCTGAAAAACCCTTGAGAAATGAATGTGAATTCTTGATTGCAGGGTATTTTTCACATGAAGTCTGGCTCTTAGTTAAGTTGCTTATACATTTATAATCTTTTTAACACCAGTTTAAACTAATATGTTCAGTAACAACATGGAACTATTGATTGGATCACAGAGACTGTATATAGAATATATTTTTTAATATATTATTTGTGATTATGTATACATATGTGTATTATACATAATGAATATAATTATATATTTTCCAATGTTAATATTTATTATATAATTATAGTTAAATAGTTTATATAAATAAGGTATCTTTTTAGTAAGTGAATCAATGTTGTGGCTAAGAAGAATTAGAACAATTTAATAAAAATCATATACAATATTGTTATTTATCAGTGTTCTCTGAGTTGAAACAATCTTTCCTGGTGGAAGGAAAAAGCTACTAAAATTTAAAAAAGTAAACAAAACTCGGAAATTTCAAAAAGTTCCTGAAATATAGGAGTTTTATATGGCCCCTCTCCCAGATAATATAGAAGTAGTTTCCATCTTCGTAGAGAGAAGACTTTTCAATGGACAGACCTCCTCCAGGTCCTGCAAGAAATTCCATAATGTAGCTTCCATGACTTGTCACCCATGTTGGAATTAGCTGTTTCTTCAAATCATCCTCAAGTTTATGTATAATCTATCAAACATACTCCTATAAGTATCCTCCTTGGTTCTAAATTTGCACTTTGGTGGAATGGTTGGTTTATTCTGTCATTGGCATTTTGAGATAGATAGATAGATGATCATTTGCATCCAAGAAAATGCTAACTTAATAAAATAAGGACAAAACATGATACATGCAGAATCAAAGATAGGAAGATGTTTATGTATCTCCAGAAAACATCATACCTTAAATAGGAATGTTTATATTTTTATATTTGCATTTGTATGAAGACACACATTTACATAATATTATTTTAACTGTTTAACATCATATTTTGTTGATAGCTATTATTGTGATAAGTCAAATCTATTTTTACAAAACTTTTATCAAAAGAAATTAATTTATATCAATTAATTGTTTAATAACCATTAAGTCAAAATTAACTTCACCAAAAATTAAGTGAATGCATATGCTTCTTTATGCATATATTTGAGGGCAAAATCCAAAACCCCTTTAATAATATACAAAGTTTCAGTTCAGTTTCAGTTACTCTTTGAGAGACTGTTGATGTTGTCAATACAGAAGGGACATAGATGACAGAGAGGATTAATAAAAATAGTGTTACATATATTTTCTAGGTTTAAGGAGGATATCAGGAGGTTGAAATTGTGACAGTTTGGCTAATTATCATTTTCATTATCACTATCATCATCATTATCACTATCTTTATCACATATCACTATTATTATTATTATGCTTTTGAATAGCTATTAACAATCAGAATAAGAGGTTTAGAGACCTGTTTGGACAAGCTGCCTGAATTCATTTGCAGATAAGGTGATGTAACAGAGACACATATATACAATGCTCATTAATACAACTGTCTAGCTAGCTGCCCATGTAACTATACTTGGTGGCTTATAGTTATAAGTATGAAACATTTAATAAGAACTGTAATAAAAAGAGCATAATGATGATATTTGTAAAGTAGTAATTCTTTTCTGCTAACCTACCAAATTTAATATTTCGTCCTCACATAATTTTTTCACTAGCAAATGTACACTATTGTTTTCTAAACTGACATATTATATTTACACATTGTACAATCTCATTTATTGATTGATTAATTTTACCAAATATCTAGTGTTTGTACTTATGTCACATAATCAATACTCAAAACTACTTAAAATTTCACCTTTATCATATGACAATTTATTATAACAGTGGTTCAGGGGTTTCTAAATTACTACCTTCTGTAAGGGCAATTGGGGGCTCTAGCATCACATTTTCATTATTGTAGCATGATAATACATGTTTCTCTAGTAGTACCATTTCTACCACAATTGCCTTAATTCCAATTATCGATCTACATTTTGCCTCAAAATTATATTTGTTAAATGAATAAAATGAAGATTTTTAGAATAGATAGGATTAATTTCCAAAAGTATGCTTCATACTTTAATTGGACTCCGCTTGTAATTTATTGTCTAATTTCTAATGTTATGACATCACTCTTTGACTGCATTTCTTTAGTCCAGATCAGGAAGAACTCTTACGTGACCAAGGGTCCTTTAATTTTCTAAGTAGAATTCCATAACTTTTGCTTTCTAAATTGTTTTTTTTGTGCATGTGTTAGAAATACTATCTATAAATGTTTTCTGATGCTTTTAAGCCTACCATTTTCTATATATACTTTGGTGTTTACTATTTAGTACATAACAAAATTGTTAATTCATATATTACTTAGGAAGTAATATATGCTATGTCTGTAGCGCTCTTTTTTTAAACTTTTTTTTTTAATTTGGGGTATTTAGGCCTCTACTTCCTCTACACCAACCCCCCAACCTTAATTAGGAGAAAGAAAAGTTTAGTGGGGAGAGGGAGCACAGACCCCTTTACTCCCTGCTATTTAGGGTCAAGGGGTTTTTTAGGGCTGTATATCAATCTCCATCAACCATAGATACAGCCAGCAGTTTCCTCTACACTGCTGCACTTCAAAGCATTTCCCTCTGTCTATCTGCTGCAAACCTCTACACCATCTCTGTTCTCTCCAAACTGCTACACACCACACTCCAACACCGACCACACCACCAAACACCATGTGTACTCTTTCTCGACTCTCATATTTATACTCTCTGAGTCCTAGACCACGTCCTTCTCCATGCCACACATGGAAGGCTTTCACCAGCTAGCAAAAACCACACTCCCCTCAAGACAATTTACAGATATGGTCAGACTATAGCCCAACTTAAATCCCAAATTTGGAATTAAAACCAAAGCATATTTCCACGATATACAAAGAAACCAAACTTCCATTACATATGTAATACTTTGATTTTATTTCTTTTATTACCAAATTTTTATTTTGAAATTTGAAGGAACATGTTTATATTAGTTGCAAACAATTTGATTTCTTTCCCATCAGAGTATTGAAGCAGATGGTGAGACTCATAGCCGATCTTTGGGCAGAGTGCAAGGAATCTTATGGAAGAAGAGGGATATAGAAACACATGGAGGGGACAGTCGCTCCACAGAAGACCAAAAGAACCAAAAAATCTGGGTTCAGGGGCCCCTGCATAGACTGACGAATCCACCAAGGACCATGCATGGAAAGAACCTAGACCCTTCCTCAGATGTAACCCATGAGCAGCTCAGTCTCCATGGGGGTACCCTGGTAAGGGGAACAGGGGCCTTCTCTGGCATGAACTTGCTTGCCTGCTCTTTGATCACCTCCCCTTGGTGAGATAGCCTAACTAGGCCCCAGAGAAAGAGGATCCAGATAGTCCTGATGAGACCTGATAGGCTAGGGTCAGATAGTAGCAAAAGAGGACCTCCCCTATCAGTGGACTAGGGAAAGGACATGGAGGGGGGAGGGAGGAAGGGAGGGACCAGGAGGAGATGAGGTAGGGGGCTACAGCTGGGATACAATGTGAATAAATTATAATAAAAAATAATAAAACAAAGAAAAATGTTTTCCATTATGTTTTCATTTTCTCTAAACAGTGTTGTCATCTGTTTTTTTCTTTATTTTATAACTTTTTTCTTTTTAATGATTTTTACTTTTTATATTAATCACAGGTTATTTACTTTGTATCCCAGCCATAGCCCCCTCCTTCTTCCCCTCCCAATCCCACCCTCCCTCACTTACCTCCTCCCTGCCCCTTTCCAAGTCCACTGATTGGGAAGGTCCTCCTCCCCTTCCACCTGACCCTAACTTACCAGGTATCTTCAGTACTGGCTGCCGAGTCCTCCTCTGTGTATTAGCAAGGCTGCTCTTCCTTAGGGTGGGGGAGAGGAGGAGCAGGGAGGTCAAAGAGCCAGCCATTGAGTTCATGTCAGAAATAGTCCCTGTTCCCCTTACTAGGGTACCCACTTGGATACTGAGCAACCATGCACTACATCTGAGCAGGGGTTCTAGGTTATATCAATACATGGTCCTTGGGAAACAGTCTCATAAAAAACCCCTGTGCCCTGATATATTTGGTCCTTGTGGAGCTCCTGTCCTCTCCAGGACATACTATCTTCTCCTTCTTTCGTATGATTCTCTGCACTCTACCAAAGGTTTGGTTATGACACTCAGCATCTGCTTTGATACACGGCTAGGTAGAGTCTTTCAGAGGCCTTCAGTGGTAGACTCCTGTCTTGTTACTTGTTTTCTCCTACTTCCAATGTCCATCCCATTTGTTTTTCTAAGTGAGGATTGATCATTTTACCCCAGGCCCTCTTTTTTCTTTATATTCTTTAGGTGTACAGATTTTAGTATGTTTATCCTATCTTATCGGTCTAGTACCCACTTATAAGTGAATATATATCCTGTGTGTCTTTCTGCTCCTGGGATACCTTACTCAGGATGATCTTTTCTAGATTCTACCATTTGACTGTAAATTTCATGATTTCTTCGTTTTTAATTGCAGAGTAGTATTCCATTGTGTAAAAGTACCACAATTAATGTATCCCTTCCTCCGTTGATAGACATCTGGGTTGCTTCCGGGTTCTGGCTACTATAAATAAAGCTGCTACAAACATGGTTGAGCAAATGTCCTTGTTGTGTAAGATTTATTTATTATGTATACAAAGTTATGTCAGCATGTACACATGCACATCAGAAGAGGATACGAGATCTCATTAAGAACCCTTGGATTTTTTTTTTCTTCAGTGAAAATCCATATAGAATTGCATTGTCTTTAGTTGCTATTTTTAGACAAATGTTTGGTGTGAGCATAGTAGACGGATAATTTGTAAGCAATATCATTGTGAAATATTGCAGTTTGTGGAAAATACCATCCTCCTTTCTCTACTTTTTTAATCTCAGCAGCCATGAGGCTGCTGTGACCTGAAAAAAATTGTGGTTCCATCTTATTGCACTGAACAGCTTTAAGTCTTCACATCCCTTTTCCTGCTCATCATCATCCTTTACATTTCTGTGATGTCTCATGCTTAGTCAACTCTTGTTTTTCTCACTAATTTCTAATTGCTGAATAATTGTTATCTCTTCTCTTTACACCTCACTTTTTGCGAATGTGTTTACTCTTATATTAGCCAAACACAGCAGAGATCTTTCATTTTTCCAGAACTTAATTCATTTATATGTATTTTATTAATTCTCCTTTTCCTGCTGTAGGATTGGTATTTAAAGAATCTGTTTTGCATGTCTTACAGGACTTGATATTCAATACCTGTATAATGACTGAAAAATTAGGTGAACTCAGCTTTATCTAAATCAAGAGACTTGTCTTTCCTACATACCACAATATGTTATAAATTGTCTTCTACTGGGATGGAATGGGATGTGAGTTCAGGTTGGTGTGCATCTATTTATAAACAATGATCTTTTTCTTCTAGTTTCAATATTTCTATACTTCTGTATTTCTTCCCTTGGGCTTATCTTCTTGTTCATCTCTTTTCTATTCCTATTTTCTTTCAAGGAAATTTTATCTTATTTAAGTTATTTATCTCATTTTTTCTCATAGTGAGGTTCATGTTGAATAACATAAACATGAAACTAGTTGCATGTACAAATTGGTCTTGTTGTGATAGGAAATAGAAAGAAAAGGTCACCAAGTTCACCAGGAAGGGAGACTGGGGTTGGCAAAAGATGGGGGAAGAAAAATATGAACAAAACATATTGTACAAAATTCTCAACAATTTAATATTGTAAATTAAGATACTATAAATGTACATTTTTTTGAAAAATATTAAAGGTAAGAAAAAACGGTTTGTTCAAAACCTTCAAAACACTTGGCAATCTCAATAAAAATTTTGGTTAAGCTGTGACAAACTTGCTCTACCATCTTGATCAAATAACAGTTTTGTGTTTGGTTTTATATTGTGCTTTGTTTTCTAAATTTTTCAGAATATTTCATGATGATTCATGACTAGTTTGGTAAAAGATGCCCAGTTTAGGGCATAAGCAAGCAAATAAATTTACAAATCCAATTTATAAATCTCTTTCTTTAAGAGATATGTTTGATATCTAATAATTTATTATAAACATTCATGGGGCAATGGATACAGCTTTTTGGTTAAGAGCAATGGCTGCTCCTCCAGAGGACCTGTATTCAAATTCCAGTACTCAATGGCAACTCTCAGCCACTGTCACTAAAGTTCCATGAGAGCTGATTTCATCTTCTGATCTAATATATTGTGAAAAGTATTAAATGCAAGAGAATGAATCTATGTATAGAATATTTGATATTTTTATTTACTCAACTCCTATGAATGCCATCATCAGATTTTTTTAAAAGTAGACAAAATGACAAATTTATAAATTTGGTTTATTAAAGAAAAGTTCACTTGTTTACAATTGCAAAGTCAAAGAATATTAGAACTAGAAAGATTATCATATGTAATTCAAACATATTTGATCTAATTTTTCTACCATACTTGGTATTGTCTTCTAGGAAGTTTACCTAATGCTTCAAGATAGGTACCAGATCTTCTGACATTTTTATTTTCCATATCATAGCCAATGTAGGTAGAAACCAGGAGTAAAGGTCCATGTAAACCCTTGAATGATAATTCCCAGAGGTCAGTCAGGCATTCTCATGCATAACAAATCTAGAACTTTGTCATGAGACACATCAACTTGCAACTTCAATATTTAAAGAAGCATGCATACATGTCATTTATCTTTATTAATTGTCTGCCATATGCCAGGTAGCTACAGTACATGTCAGAAGATGGTAATAACGAATAGTTTTATAACGAATAGTTTATAATGAATAGTTTATAATGAACAGTTTATAATCCAAATAGCTTTTTATAAAGTAGGAGTTACATGAAGGAGTTACATAAAGGGAGGTCATGGTTTTATCTATGATGTCAGTTGCCAAAGATTTCTGAAAATAGCTTTGCATACTTGAATCAACCATGGTCATTGCATAAAATGAAGAGGTAATTCTTAATGATATATAGATAGTTGGGAAGAAGACAAGTGACCATAATGCTAAGACCATAAAACCTGAAGCCAAAATCCTTAATTCAAATCTTTCTTGTCATGTAGATTTATAAAGGGTAATTAGTTACCTGTGTCTCATATTCCACATCTGTCAAATCAGAACAGAAACATTACATACCTCATTGTTTTTAAAAGTATTCAGTAGTGACTGATAAATATTATACAAGCATTTGCTAAAAGTAATCTAAGGACTGTACCTGCTTTTCTCTGCCTTGTTCTTATAAGTTAGTTAATAAAGGTTAGTATCTCATGTAGCTCAAGCAACCCTCAAACTCACATTCATAGATGAGGCTCACCCTGAAACCCTAACCATTTTGCCTCAATCTCAAGAGCTTAATGATAGGCGTGCATCATCATACATGGCTCATTTTCTTTCTCTTACCTGATATTACTTAAACATTAAAAGTAAAACTTAAGATTTTACCTAGAAATTTGCTTACAATTTATAATGGTAAAACTATATTACAATGTCTCCTGAAATTCCTTACCCTCCTTCTCTCTAAGATCTATCCTTATAAAACATAATAATGGGAAACTATAGATAAGCAGAGAACCTATCAAATTCAAACTGTTCTTGTTACTACAATCTACATTGTATTGTCTTTTTAATGCAATATGTCTGACCTACTATCACACAAGAAACCATTGTGAATAAGCTGTCAGATTTAATTGGTCTTCATTATTAAAACAGCTTTGATAAATAGAACTGTCTCAAATAGAGTTAAACTTCAAAAGGGGAAAATTTAGTTTTATTCAAACCACATTCTAGTAAAATTAATAGAGGCACAAATTTCTATTTTATATTTCAGTGGAAGGAAATAGAGTGCATTACACAGTTGGGCACTCTGTAAATCTATTTAATGTTTTCAATTGATGAAAAATACATAAGTGCATGTAGGCCACCAGAAAACGATTGCTTTGAAAGCAGAAGGATAGCATCTAACCCTCCTGCTGAGGCTTCCTGTGGGACTGGTTCTTAATACAGATGTCATATCAATTCATAGACAGAAAACCCTTTTAAATTGCTCCAGATTGTTACTCTACCATTGGAGATCAACCATCATTCTCCTCAACAGATAATTATTAAGTGTCTTGAGAAAAACAGATTTTAAACTTTATGAAACCTAATAAGCCTAATTAACAAAGGAATTCAGTTTTATATAAAGTGTTAAGAGTTTAATCATGACTACAGTAGTAAGCAACAATTCTTGGACATTTCCAAGAATAAGAAGATACTGTCAAGAAGTTTAGGGAGACAATTTTGGGGGGGGTGTACATTAGAAACTTTTAGGTTCATGGTCTTGGCAGTTGGGGAAGGGGATTCCCCAAACCAGGGAAAAGGGGAGGAATCCCACCCTCTGGAATAGCCAAAAGGTGAGGAACCTTAAGCTGTTGATTGACAGGGGTACTTATCTGAAGTTCAATTATCCCATGAGAAGTGTATCCAAATCAGTTCTCTCAAGCTTACAGGAATTTAAGTTAACAAAAAGAGGTAAGTATCAGATATGTTAGCATCAACATTGTTTTTAATCTGCATTGAAACCCACACTGTGGAGAAGGCAATAGACTCACATCTTTTTATCACAGTAGAAGCTTGGGAAATGATTTGGCCTAAAAGCATGAACATTCTTTGAGATGAACTCAGGGAAGACTGAAGCCCTCTGTGAAGAAGCAGGGGCAAAAGCTCACTTGATCTTGACTTTCAGTATGTCGACAAAGCATGAAAAGGAGGTTCTTCCCTCTCTCCAGAAGACAGGATCTAGAAAGATTTAATAAAATGAAAAGAGCTTTAAATCTATACTTAAATACAAGCAGGGGAAATTTAAAATCTTAAGCTTATTACTATTTTAATAGTGGATTGTATAGTGGAAGGCTTCCCCACAGTTAGACTAATAATTTATCAGATCAATTAATGTTAAAACTCTGAACTTTCAAAATCTTACAGTGAAGGAAAGGAATCTGAAGTGTTCATTCCTTTATATACCTTCAATCCCTTTCTTATCTCCATTTCTTTCACTTGCATTTACCAACCTTAGAACACCTTAGATCCTGAAACATTTTCTTAGATCCTCACAACTTAAGCTTTTGTATCCTAAGACCTTACATAAACTTTACACTTTTTTACTATCCAATTAGTTGCCATGAGTCACAGGTAGTTGATTACTGGGAGCAGTCACTGTAAAATGAGTTCCTTCAGATAAAGAAATAGAAAATATGTTCCCTTGAAACCTGTTTTCTGAATCTGATAACAAGGTAAACTATGTCTAGAGATAGTAGTGGCACCTCTAGGAGAGAGAGGCTTGAGGCCTGATTTTTATATACGAAAAGAACTGAAAGGTATCTTTAACCTTGGTCTCTGATGTTAAACTGATATATTTTTTACTAGTCTAGTCTTC
>CM053752.1:85568328-85631229 GCA_028658305.1 Pachyuromys duprasi
ATCCCCTTTACAGTGGACTAGGGGAAAGGGCAGGGGGCATGGAAGAAGGAAGGACTGGTGGGAGTTGAGGATCACACACACACACACACACACACACACATATATATATGTGTGTGTGTGTGTGTGTGTGTCAATTGAATGAATTGTGAAAACAAAAATTTTAAAAATGTTGCAGGTAGGTAGAGAAGTGAGAGCAGATCTGAGAGAAGTAAAAAAAAAAAAATTTTTTTTAAAGAGATTTTTCCAGCTGCCTGGAGTATAAAGTCACCCAAGTTTCCTCTGTGGCTGGTTGGGCATCTTTCTTCACTGTAGGGTGCAGAAGATCTGACAGACTTACCTACAAACATGAACTTTGATGGACTGTCCTACCTTTGTCCAGGCAAAGTCAGTCAGTAAACTTCCCACTGTCCTGTCTGCCCACAATTTAGACAGTGTGCTGTCAGCCGTCAAGGCAAAGGGCAGTCTACAGCCCAGTAGCCAGCTTCACTACATTTAAAGCAAGCTTCCAGGTGGAGTTTCTTCTATGCCAATCCATATTCTTTGGAGGAAATTAGGGGTGCTGTCAGGAGCTGGCATGCTTATCATGAAAAGCTTTTTTTATTAAATGTTTTAAAAACCATGTTCTGGAGATCTCCAGAGAATCTGAGACCATCTGTCTATCTAAAGTAAATCTAAATAGACAAACTATGCTTGCTTCTAGTTACTTATTTTCTGCTTAATCTTGAAAAAAATATACAGGAGGCTAAATAAAGCTTATTCCCTTAATTAATTACATTAGTATTTAGCATAACTACGAATATAGTCCTGAGACTAAGATTTTAGGTTTAGCCCTGCTAGGTTTGAGCCTTAAAAATCAGTCTTTTTGCAACTGAAGCTCTTTTAGTATCAAAATAAAACTTTTTATCATAGATACAGTCCATAGAAAGACTGACAACATTACTAATTCTACTGTATTGCACTATTATAGGCCATTGTAATTTTCTTTTTGTTATGGCTAACTTTAGCCAAACAGCTAAAGCTTAAAAGACAAAAAGGCTAGATAAACATTATTGTAACCCTCATAAGACCTTGCCTCAACCATTCCAGCAAAGGTTATCACTGCATATGTTGCCTGGCGGGTACCTGAGTTATCTATAAGGGAACTATTATGATTTTATATAACATGTCATTATAGAACATAACAGTTTCCTATATGATACAGGTTATTAAAAAAACCTATAGCTTAATAATGTTTGCAAAAAAATGAAGCTAAACAATTTTTAAGCCAAACCTTTTTAAGAGTAAAGATATTTAGCATAATCATAATTTTCAGAAGGCAAAACCAAGTTCTAAGAGTGTAAACAATTTAATGACTTTAAAATCATTCCCAAGTAGGTTACTTTCATCTTACAAAATTTGGCTGTCCTCATCGTATATTTTTATATATGAACACATGGAAGTACAGTTTTAATAATTCCTTAAACAAGCATTGTCTTAAATCCTATATTTTATAAACCTGATTTTAAATATAGGATGGAAATTATACCAATTATGTAGCAGCCATTAATTAAAATGGCAGTGAAGTTGTATGCCTTTTTAAAATTTGTCTGGCTTTTCCCAACCCATTAGAGAGTTGGCTGCCAACCATGTGGCTGCCCTTAACCAAGATGGTGGTGTTGCCAGGGCTCTACCTTCTTTATACCATAATCAAGATGGCGACCAGCCATGTTTTGTTTATATCTCAGAATAGAATACTGCCACTTGGTACAAGATTACTTAAGTGTAGGTTTTTACTCATCAACCCCAAGTTATGAGTTTTAAGTTAACCTTTTAGAATAAATGTTACAAAATTTAAACTATATCCAATACTTTGTAAGTCAACAATCTTTTTACTTTTGACCCCAGACTTTAAAAACATGCCTGGGTCTGCAAAAAGGGAGAGCCATAAGCCATTCTTAGACCCAGAAATAATGTGGAACAATATAAAACAAATTTAATATTAGCCATATTTAAATAATATTTGAGTTCCTCTTACATTAAACCCAGTGACCAGAAACTAAGAGATAAATTCAAAGCCCAGGAAGTTGGCAGCAGGAGAAAGATACAACATTTATTCACATATTCAAGACCAGTCAGAAAAAAGTAAGCAGTAGCCATGTGCATCTTAAATTTGCTTTTGTTAATCTGAATAAACCTTTATAATCTTGAACTTTGAGCATATTTTAAACAAGAGTTGCATCTCATATCCAGTACATTGTAGAAAATATAACTTTGAATTTCTATCATGATCACACAAAAATTCATACATGCCAATCTAAGATACTTGAGACTCATTGTTGCTTTCTTAGTCTAAAAGGAGATAGAATTAAAAAAGAAACCTAAGCGTTCAGGAGGACTGAGAACTTTTATAGTTGTTGCTTTATACGACATGGTCATCTTAAGATGGTGAAATCACATGGTAGGTTATAAAGCATGTAGCCATTTATGTCCTTCTGAAGTCACCAGCTGAGATGAAGGGGAGCCACATGGTTGTTATTTAAAAACATTTGTGTTTAGTAGATCTATCTATATAGCTGTCTGTCTGCTTGTCTATCTATGTAATTATCTATCTATTGATATAGATACATATTTTCAGTAAGTTGCATCGTTACATGTATACAGAATTAAATCCAAGTAACATCTACACATATGAAGTTAAATTGAGTTACATATACACACAGATATATATGCCATAAACAGGAGTTAAATTGTTATATATATGTATATGTATATATACATATACTTATTTATGGATTTTAATTATAAACTCTTTGTTATATAATGCCAACTAATATTGCAGATTATACAGATTTTAAAACAAACCCAATGAGCAATTTACAAATACTTAGATAAGAGTTTACAACATAATTTTAAGGTTTTTCGTTTGTTTTGTTTTGTTTTTTGAGCAGCGTGCAAAGAAATCAAGTTTTTAAAGTGAGGAAGTAGAACCTTAAACATAGAGCAGAGCAAGTTTACATGTATTGGGGAATCATTTGTCTGTGGCAGTGAGAATTTGAAAATCAGGTGTGCCAATTTGTAGTAAAATTTGAGTTCATGAAGAGACAGACAGAAACAGAGAGAACTTAGCTCAGTGTACTCTGGCTATAGAATCCAGGAGTGGAGAAGGGCACACAGTCTACACAGGTAGGATGAAAGAGCCAGAGCCACGTGGAGGACACAACAAGCTAAAGAATCAGACTTTAGTATTTGGAATGAAATTCACAGACAATGTTCTGTACATAACTCCAGAGTGGTTTGAGAGTAGGTGACTGATGCTGCAGCTGGAATGTATGTTGAGTGCCCTGCAGTTTCTGTTCCTAACCGGCTCTAACTCCCAGTTGTAAATTTATATGTGAGACATTTATGCAGTATGAGAAGAGAGAACATACAGAAACAAACAGGGCTTGGAGAGAGGAAAAATAAAGAAAGGAAAATTTTTTCTCAGGTCTCTTAGGAGGTATTTTAAGGTCAGATTTGATAAGTTGAGAAGCTAGGTGTATCAGGACCCAATTCCCATGGATAAGGAGTCTCGGGCATTAGTCCAAGGCATCCCAGGTACCCAGAGGAGACTGAACTGAGAAGGCACAGCTGTCCAATAAATTGTTATCCAATGGACAGAGGCTCCAGCAGATACGGTTTGCCTGGTACCAGGATTTCTGGGAGCAGCCAAGAAGATGAAAACCATGCTGGAAAAATGAAACCTCATCCAGGAAAAGGTTAGACTCAGAGTAACTAAGAGAGAACTCACCAATTACCAATGTTTGATGGAGTGCATAGCAATCAGTGGACCAGAAAATAAATCTGTTGCAGGTGGGAGGTAGGTAGGATCCATTGAGGATAGACTCCGGGAGAGTCTGCCCCCTCCAGGTCATAGTACCAAATGTTATGAAATATAATGTGACAAGCGAGTACCTTTAGTCTGCCGAGGCGAAACTGTGCTCCTGTGTCACGCCCACCTCGCCAGCAAGGAAGACGCCACAACAGGATTCTTCTGAAGCACGCTTTATTGGGGATACATCATGCTATTCAGCTGCGCAGCTAGTGGTTAAAGGCGGAAGACCCTGAGCTACTGATGCTGCTTAAATAGGACTTAAGACGGCGTGTACTTCCATGATTGGTCCGTATCTCAAACCCTCATTAGCATAGCCCCTGGTGGGCTATGCATGTAGGCACACGAGTTGTTTGCCACTGCCGTGTCCACGAAGAACCCGGAAACCGGCGCCATCTTGTAATGGAGAATGCAGGCTCCTGACACTCCTGAGAAAATTACAAAGTACAACAGATCTGGTGAAAAAGAGGTTTATTGAGGGACGGGAGAGGAATTGAGGACCTGAGGAAGGGATAGAGACAGACAAATAAACATGTAGACAGGGAGACATATGGGGAACAGAGACATAAGGACAGAGAACAGGGGTCAGAGAGGAAGAGAGAAAAAGGAGAGGGAGAGGACATAATTCCAAATGCCAGCGAATCCTAATTGGAGTCATGTAGCATCCATGGACACTAGCCAATCCCAACTGACGTCACATAACTGAGGGGCCTGGAGTTTACTAGCGCACCATCCCAGACAGCCCTGATCTATTCTGGTTGATGTTTGGTTAAGCTGGGCGGAGTTAGTATCTATCTAGTTGACTCTCCTGACTCCATGACAGGCTTTGGTTTCTTGCTAGGTAGAGAAGACCTAAGTCTGCATGCCTCAAAAATGAGATACCAGTTAAAGGAAAAACCACAGAGAATGTGCAACCAATCAGGAACGGTCACGACATCTGGCCTGGGGAAGATAAGATTGCTCAAGGCTGCTTAAATACCAGCTTGGACCAGTTGGAACTAATTCAGAGAACCTTTAACTCCTGATTGGCCCTGATTAGCCAGTCAGACTACAGATTACCTCACCATACTGGGAAAGCCTTTGAACTAAGACTATGAGCTCATTTCCCAGTCATGATTTTGCCAAAATGGTGACCACAGCATGCTGGAAACTTCTGCAGAATAAACACTCATTGCTTTTTGCATACTGCCTGAGTCTTGGGTCTTACTTCAGTGATTCTTGGACCCTAACAGGGGCCACACACAGAGAACAGAGAGAGGGAAAAGAGAAAACACCAAGGAGAGAGAACTGGGGTGATGGTAGATGATGATGTAAGCAGATGCCAGGCCGCAGGAAATAAGCTAGTGGAATTGTGTGTATGCTAACACCATAAAAACACCAAGTTCTACAAAAAACATCCATGGCGTATATGCAGAGGACCTGCTGCCATCCCATGTTTGCTACTTCACTTTCTGTGAACCAGTACAAGCCCTGCTCAGTTGATTCAGTAGGGCATGTTTTCCTGGTATACTATCCAAGCTGATTCCTACAATCTTTTCTTCTCTGAGATTAGCTCTCAGAGGGAGGGAACCAATGGAAACCTTAAATTTAGACTCTCTCTTTCTGCATAATATGTGACTGCGGGTCTCTGCACCTGTTCCCATCTACTTCCAGAGGAAGCCTCTCTGATGATGACTGGGCAAGGCACTGGTCTACTAGAATAGCAGAATGACATCAGGAATTATTTCATTGATTTTTATTTTATCAACCAGTCATATTTGGTTCTACTCTAAGTCTCCAGGCTATCTAGAGATGGTTCCTGGCCATCCATGCAATGTCAGGCATGAACTCCATCTTATGGCATGTTTTTCAAGTTAAAACACACAATGGCTGGCCCCTCTCACAAGTTCTGAGCCACCATTGCGCCAGTGTATCTTGTAGGCATGACAGACAATATGTTGAAGGTTTTCTAGTTGGGTCCATATCCAGGTTTCTCTTTCAGTAGTCTGCAGAGTACCTTGCTGTACAAAAGAAACTAGAACTTAGAGGTGAAGAATCTGTAAAGACAACATATACAACTCTCTACATTCAATGTGTTGTGTGAATATTGTCCTTGGCAATGGAAATTCAGTGTTAGTGTTCGAGGATTGATTCTCTGTCTGAGCATTAGCCTGGATTGTTGAGGGATCTCCAGTGGACCGTCTTGACCAACAACTCAACAGAATGCAGCTCAGTCCTATCCCTGGAAGCCTTGCATGGCCACAAAAGATGGCTAGTTTATTCTCTGTATCGTCCATTACTAGTAATCCCTCATGGATTTCAGTTAGTTTCCTCCATGCTAGATTTCTAGACCACCTGCCAGATTTCACCCAGTTCTAGCCTTTTCTCTCCGGCACTCTTTCTCCATTCCCCACCCTTCCTGTTCCCATACCTACACTTCCATAGTCCACCCACAAAATAAATTTTATTTCACCATCCCAAGGAGATTCATGTGACCCTCTAGAGCCCTCCTCATTACCTAACCTCTCTGGGTCTCTGGATTCTAATTTGATTATTATTTACTTAACAGCAGTTAATATCCACTTGGAAGTAGATATATAACATATTTGTCGTTCTGGGTCTGGATGATATTTTTCTAGTTGTAGCTATTTACCTACAAATTTAATGATCTCATTCTTTTAACAGCTGAGTAATACTTTGATGTGTAAATGTACAACGTTTTTTTTGTACCACATTTATTTATTTGTTGGTTAAGGAACATCTAGGTTGTTGAAGAGATTTTAAGATGTTGAGAATAGCAATGACTTTGTGGATAGTTCCACAAAATGAATAAAGACTAAATTTTTAACACCAAATTTAGCAATATAATGAACTTGGCCATCTATGTTGGTAAGCATGCAATTCTCACTGGAGTCTTGGAAAGTAAATCAATGGAACCAATAATTATGGTGATTTACTTTATTGCTTAATATATGGGCAGATGAGTGTCACATAACAGGAAAATGGGTTATCACATATATTCCATGAAATTTAAAAATCATAGATTCCTAATATAATCATTTTTTTGGTTTCCATCATGGATCAGAGACCTCATTGCCACAACACATTGGAGAAAATCCAGAAACTAGAGCTATAGAGATAATTCAGTAGATAAAAGTGTTTGTTGTATAAGCTTATCAACCTAAGTTTGGATCCAGAACCAATGTAAAAAAAAGAAATGAGGCAGGGCTCCACTGAAATCACAACACTCCTTCAGCCAGCTAGAAAATGAAGAAGAGAAGCTTGTGGTGCTGTTAGGCTATAGTGAGCCAAAGGGCAAGGGCAAGGGCAAAGGGGCCTCTGTTATCATCACTGCTGTGCCACGCTCCCTCTCCTCATTGGAAGGATGGTCTAGAAAGTTGTCTTCCAGGAATAAGTAGAGGTTTTCTTAGAAGCCTCATTTAACCACATTCAGGGTGATAATGTTAACATTAGATGTAGGTAAACAAAGGCTTAAACGTCCACATTGTTCAGATGTTGACTCAAGGCAAGGGCAATTGTGTGTGTGCAGGCTACTGATGGAGGTTTTGTGGGTGGCAGCCAAGCCTAGCAAGAGAACCTTTGTTGTAGAAACAAAATCCCTATCTCACTTCTAATCTAACCAGCTCCATATCTCTCACATAGATGCAAACCTTCTCTTTTATCTCCCAAGATATTCTCAACCTCAAAACAGTAAGCCTAACATTTCATTTAACAATAGCATTTGTTTTAATCATAAAATGGGATTGAGCTAAAAGTACTTACTTAAATGTGAGTCATAACAAAAAACAATATTTAAAATGTTACAATAAATTCAAATATAAGTCCCAAAAAGTCATGAATTCAATTACTTGAAACACAGATGATCTAAATCCTGCAGAAGAAATACAATCAGTAAAAAGAGCTGTGAAAATGATTCATAAGAGATTTTTAAAGAGTTAAAATAATGAGGAAAAATACAAATAAACTTCAAATGTATACAAAGGAATTGATGAAAAACATCAGAAACAGAAGAGAAAAAAAATACATAAAACTAAAATGTGGGAAGAAAGTGACCAAAGAAAAAGAAGATAAACAATGTGTGTATCATCAACAGATAGAGGCAGAATGGACAATGGAGCCTAAGTTTGCATGGCAAAACCTGTTTCTTCCTATACAATTCTTCAAATCATATTCTTATCCTCAAATTTGATCAAATAAAACTGCCTACTCAATTGCTCCCAATGTGAAGAATCTACTTTCTTCCCCATGTACTTTTATTTTTAACTTTTTAAAAATTTTTCAGCTTTAGTTTTTTTAAATTATTTTATCATTTTTTTTTACAATTTGTTTACTTTGTATCCCAACTGTAGCCTCCTCTCTCATCTCCTCCCGGTCCTACCCTCCCTCGGTCTTCCCCCATCCCCTTGACCTAGTTGACTGAAAAGAGAGAGGCCTCCTTTAAAGCAGCTATTTCCAAAGCTACTTGAACTTTGGTTGACTCCCTCCACCCCCTTTAATAAAATTAAAAGAAAAATGACTCTTCCTTGTTATGGTGGAACTATCATCTCTTGACAACACACTCAGAACTAAGACTTGAATTTAATACTGCTACAACTGATTTTCTATATAGCATGAAGTAGAGACAAATCTGAGAAGCAGAAGAAAGAAGTCCTTGAAAATTATTTGGGAGTACTCAGCATTATCTGCCCTAGCCACTGTTATTTGCCTAAAATATATAGATATGGTCCTTTTTTTCAAGCAATTTGTAGAAGTTAATATTCAAACTCAACTTCAAACCATAGGGTTCCATAGGTCACTTCCTTCATACTGAGGCCTGCACAATGGTGTTTCTCTTAAACTAAACCAAAGAAAGCAGAAAAATTAAATTTGAATCAGTACTATTTCTTTAATCAGCTCTGTGACTATTTGCATACTTGAAAGAAAGTCACAGATTTTGTAATGATTAGGACAAATATCCTTCATATCATTGATGTTTCTTCATTCAAAAGCTCAAGATGGAAATGGAACTGAGCCACCTTAGCTCAACGTAGTCTGTGGAGAATCTGCACATTTTGTGTGATTCAGCACTTTTAGTTTATAATCCAACCCAATCAGTAAAATGACCTTTTATTCATTGTCATATTGATTTATGCAATAATCAGCCATTAAAAGAAAAAAGAATAGGCTTTTCATAATTAAAAATCAGGACACCACATGTATTATAAATAAAATTGGTACAATTTGATATAATCATGAATAAAGCTTAGTGGATAAACAAATTTTCAAACTCCATTGACTACAAAATAAGATCTATATTAAATTAAAAATACTCAAAGTGTATTTATTTTACTTTAGAAGCTTTTGTCAGATTATTATTACAAAGGAATCAATATCCAGATATGAAAATTTCACTATCATTAGTAATTATTTAAAATTATTGTTATTATTATTCTTTTTACTTAATGGAGAAATCACTGTTTGGGAGCTCAGAAAACAAGTATATTTGAGTCTATGCTCGTATTCAAATTAATGATATTGAATGTGTTTCTTTAGTATTTAGTATTAGTTCCTTTAGTTCCTTCCCATTAAACTATGTTTGATGATTAATTAAAGAATGGCTAGCTCTTTGACTGCCTCCCCCGGATGGGAGAGCTGCCTTGCAAAGCCATAGAGGAGGACAATGCATCCAGTTCTGATGAGACTGGATAAGCTAGGGTCAGATGGAAGGGGAGGAGGACCTCCCCAATTCGTGGACTTGGAGAGGGGCCTAGGAGGAGATGAAGGAAGGAGGGTGGGTTTGGGAGATGAGGAGAGAGGAGACCTCAGCTGATATACAAAGTGAATAAACTATAATTAATATAAAAATAAAAAATGAATGAAAAAACTAATGTTACAAAAACCCTGCCACTGCATGTGTGTGGTGGTGAAGCTGAGGATACATGGAGTTTGCGCAGAATGAAAGTAGCACTCAAACATCACACCTGAGAAAATAAAGTTTCAATTTTGGATACAAACTTATATTAGTTAAAAACTCAATTTCCCTTTTTGAATTTTGAGAAAAAAAAAGTTACTGAGTTTTGTTTTCAAAGTTACTGGCATGCTCTTCCACTCTCTCTTGATTCTCCACCTCTGTATGCTGGCAATGAATAATGGATCTTTTTCACTGTCACACGGAATATCTCTAGTTACACCATGGTACATCCCTAAAAAGGGACATACAAGTAACATACAGATTGAACAGATTATACTTAGGAATATAAACATGTGTATGTGTGTATGCATATATGTGTATATACATGTTTACATATATACCCACATATCCATATAATAACAATTAATGAAAACAGAGCCATAAATTTGAAATATGTCAAGGAAGGGCATATGGGAGGGCTTGCACAGAAAAAGTGGAAAGCAGGAATGATGTAATTGCACACTTATAGATTAGTGCCTTGCTTAGCCGTCATCAGAGAAGCTTCCTCCTGGAACAGATGGCAACAGATGGGGACGGATTGAGAGACCCACAGCCAGACATTATGCAGAGTGTCCATTTGGACACTCAGACCCGAATGGAATGGCTGTGTCACATCACTGTTCTCAGAGCTCAGGACACTCCATGGAAGAAGAGGTGGGAAGAGTGTATTATAATCTTAAAGACAAAAGAAATGATTTTTTTAAGTAATGGTTTTTTAAAGTAATTGGTGAGAAGACTAGATACTTGTGATGAAAAAAAGCTTTATTAGTTCAATACTGTGACCTGCTAGCTGCTATTTTACTACCCCTGGCATAGCCGAGATTCACCATTGCTTTCTCTTCCTCATCACCCTTTCTATGGGAATTTTGCCCAGGATGTATTCCTTTCCAGTTGTTAATTTGAATCCTTTAATTTTAACAGTAGGGAAGTGCATGTTATCCGAGAAAGTAATTTGTAGCCAGCTTGTCGATAGAATTAGTATTTGGCAGTAGAAATTGAAGTCTGATAATCACAATCATGTCTCCCTCAAACTTGGAAGAGATGTGTAGACTTCGAACGATGAGGAAAATAAGCAATATAATAAGATCAGAAAGTTTTTTTAAGGCCCAAAGGTGTTTTAAATACTAGAAGTTTGTTATTCTTACTTCCTCTGAAGAGCTCTTTCATCTTGGGCTTTCGGGTCCTTTTAGTTTCATTTCTTCTTTTCCAAATGGTCTACCCTGGCTTTTACCTCAAACTCACATGATCAGGTCTTTTACAATAGAAATAGTTAGCATCAAGAGAAAAATCTATTCCCAGAGATAATTGAAAATCTCTAGGTACTTCACCTTCTCATTACCCTTGAGTCTTTCTTCTCTGTAGCCATTGGTTTGGAAGGTAAGTCCTTTGCAAAGCACACCTTTTCCAGTTTGAGGCTTTCCTTAAGCAATGGTTCTCCACTACCATGAACTACAATAGAGGTCAAATTACTGGCAAAAGTCTTCCACTCCATCCACTATTACAGCAGTATGAGGGGTTGGGCATAGTATCAGCACTTACAGGAAATGTGAGGGAGTGGGTAAAAGCCACCCAAATCTTATCCTGTTGCCACAGTCATGATTATTCAGCTTGTCTGTAGAAATGGGCACTTATCATATTTCAGATCCCTCTAACTCATATTTTAATTTGGTTTATTTATATGTCTGATAATGCAGTACTTCGTATTCAAAAGAAAATGTAACTTCAACTTTAAAATGAGTTTTGGAATTTGTATGACCTCTGATAAAAATATGACTATTGAAATTACTGTATAATATTATGGACTATATATGCATTAAAATGTAGAATAAATAATCAATTTAACATAATACTTTGGGACTTGCCATGTGACTATTTTGGAATTAATATGCTCATAGACAGAAAGGCCTTTAAACATCTCACTATCTCATACCATATTTAGTGACAGACCACTCTTCATAGAAAATGAATACATTTTAACTACATAATATATAGATAAACAGGTACCATTCTCATTGTTAGATAGATTGAACAGAAGGGTTGGACAAGTTCATTACTCCTACACAGTCTTCTAAAAGCACCACCTTCAGTCCTAGAGGTTTCAGCCAACAGTTAACAGCGCTCTTTTAAGCCAATTTTTACTCTTCTCTGGGATTCTGAAATCTAGAGACTTTCTCCAATGTAAAAAGAGTAGGAAAACGAGAAAAGACCGTAAGCTGGAGATGGAAATATATATTGGATAAAGTGGAACTTAAGGTAATTCTGTGAATTAGTTTTCCAGCTAGAGGTGAGTGAGCAGAGCCCAGGTTGAGGAAGTAAACTGCCTCAGGTGGTGAAAGAGTGAGCCTGATATTATCTGTGGAAGGAAGATACGGAATAGTATGGGTGGCTATTGTCAGTTGTGTTTTTGGACACTGGCCAGATGTCTGATCCAAAAGAACATTTACCAGGTAGTATAAGTAAGAGATAAGAGGACAAGGATTTCTACATTATTCTATGTGGTCATTCACCAAAATACAAAACAAACAAACAAACAAACAAACAAACAAACAAACATAATTCAAAACTGTTCACTGCACAGAGAAATATATGAACATATTAAGACAAATGAAAGGAATCAATTAATTTACAAAAGAATAATTATTTTACTGTGAGAATAGCAAAGAAATAAAAGGAGAGAGAGAACATAAATAAAATCGTATATAATATCTTTTGACCTAAAATTTTATCCCAAATTACTCAGATATTAAATGTTGAAGTCAAAGAAACAAAGCTTTGGCGGGGGCGCTGTAGTCCCAGCTATCTGCTGGAAACAGAAGGATCATTTTGGGATGTAGAATTTCATACTAAACTGTGCAAAAAAGTGAAATCTGCTTCAAAATAAAGCGGATGGTATCAATAGGTGACAACTTTGAGGAGGTGAGTGTACATTATATTCAAAGTACATTTATAGCCTAAAATTTGTTTTAAAACATTAAAATGAAACTAATTGTAAGATAAAGTAAGGTATGTGATTTTTTATCTTATTTAACTAGTTAACAAAATTGTTCATAATATATTGCCCTAATAACTTTTGTTATATAATATACACGTTTCCTTCAAAAACTTACATCATTTATGCACTATACTCTCAATCATATAATTTATATAATTTTAGAACCCAGCAGCAAAACATTCAATGAATTATTAAACATTATAACTATAAAAAGCTAAATAAAGGTCCATCTAAATTTACCAGTTTTTATTGTATTTCTGTTTTGTTTGTTTGTTTTTTAGGACTGGGTTTCTCTGCGTAGCCTTGGCTTCCTTTGTAGACCAGGCTGGTCTTGAATTCACAGAGGTCTGCTTGCCTCTGCCTCGCAGAATGCTGGAATTACAGATGCACCACCACTCCTTACTACCAGTTTTTAACTCATACATTAATATAGGAAAAAAGCCCATAAATAGGTTATTTTGCTCAAGGTTAATATTTTGTACTTTTTATAAGGTCAAGGTGATGAAAAAGATACATACTTTGAAGATGACTTACTTTACACATTAATTAATAAAGATTTCTATAGCTAAATTTGTTAACCTAAAATTAAATGCTTCAAACAGAAAAGAACTATAGTAAGTAGGGGGAAAAATAGAAGAAACTAAAATGAACAAATTGATAAATATAGAAAATCATGTTTACCAGAATGAAAGGTACAGTAAAGCATGACTTCTAGTAGGCACCAACCATTACCCAGCACAGATACATAAATGTACAAAGTAATGACGTGCTTGGGAATGAACAGAAACAAAGGAGGGACTCAGAACCAAGGTTTAACAAAATATTTACAAATCAAGGCCTATAAGAAGTGGTTAAAGGTATGGGATATAGTTTAACAAAAAGAAAAGACATTTTTTCTAGAATGGCAGAGATGATGGAGGGAAGACAGTACTTGGCCTTACTCTTTGCTATGGTGGGGGAGGGCAGTTTAAAAGAGAAACAGTTTGCAAAACTTAGGGGGAAAAATCAAACCAGTAGCTGTGAATCACAAGAGTAGGCAACTCATGGCTGTAGTGCATTGCTTCATCAGAGTCAAAGCTGATGTGAGCTGCTACAGAAAGGCTCATAAATAATTTAGCTAAGCCTGCCTTACTACAAGAGTGTTATCCTGCATACATAACGATTTTCCAAATTTGAAATCCATTTCATCTCCCTCTCCTTCTTACTGAGAGTCACCTGTATTTATCCTTAGGCTCATATTTAGGAAATATTGGTAGTTTTCATTTTAAATAGAATGAAGCACAAAAGGAAGTGTAAAGAATTGTGTGCTACACTGGTCTCCACTGAAAGCAGGGTGTGCTTACAGAAGCATGATGCAAAATAAATTGTCTTACCAATCTTAGGGCCGAATTATTCTTTCAGTATATGTATTAATTCAATATCTGGCATTGGATCAGGTAGTTCTAAAAATCTACTAGAAGAGTAGCATTGAAATATATCTCCCTTTTTTGCAAAATCTCTAATTTTGGACAATCATATCTTACATAATCATGATTCACCTCTCAACTAATAGGGAAAACAAAGGAAGCCATTCTCTGTCTTGCATAGAAACTAACATGCAATCTATATGAGATACCTCCTTCCCGTTATGAAAATGAACTGTACAGATGGAGAAAATGTATGTAACCTTAGCAAAAGTTTAATATCACAACCAAAGAGAAAACAGCAGAAAACTTTAATAATTTATATTTCACTCCTTCACAGCTCCATATTTGTCTGGAAGCTATCAAGAATGATCTTTTTACCTTGATTAAGTATAGTCCTAAGGAAGCTAAACAACAGGAAGCACCTTAGGGAAGATGCTTATTCCTCTTTCAGAAGGACAAACAGGATAGACATCAGAAGTGGGAGAAGACAGGGAACATGACAGGAGCCTACCACAGACTGCCTCTGAAAGACTCTACCCAGCAGGGACTCTTATGGAAGAAAGGGGATATAGAAAGACCTGGAGGGAACAGGAGCTCCACAAAGAAACCAACAGAGCCAAAATATCTGGGCCCAGAGGACTTGTGGAGACTGATGAATCAACCAAGGACCATGCATGGAAAGAACCTAGCCCCTCTTCTCAGATATAGTCCGTGGGCAGCTCAATCTACACTTGGGTACCCTCGTAAGGGAGCAGGAGCTGTCTCTGGCCTGAATTCGGTTGCCTGCTTTTGATCACCCCACCCTGGTAAGGTGGCCTTACTAGGCCACAGAGAAAGAGGATCCAGATGGTCCTTATGATACCTGATGGGCTAAGGCCAGACATACAGGAGGAGGACCTCCCATATCAGTGGAATATAGAAGGGACTAGGGAGAGAGGAGGGAAGGAGTATAGAACCAGGAGATGAGAGAGGGAGCTAAAGCTGGGATACAAAATGAATAAACTCTAATTAATAATAATAATAACAACAATAAAGACATTTTAACAGTGAAAAAGAGAATATTTTTTTCTTTTAAGGGCATAAATTAATAATGTAAATAAGATCACTAGAGGATCCTTAAAAGATACTCAGTAGAACAAACTTTCAGAGCAGCCTCAAGTACTTTAGAAAAATCCATTTCCTCAAAATTGCTATGCTAATTGCAAACCATTAAGACCAGTCAAGGATGTATACTGGATAACAGTTTTTTAATGTGTGTGAATTTACCTACTTGAAATAATTGAACCCCATTCCTTTCCAAAATAACATATTTTCAGATAACTTCTCTTAATTGACTCTAAACTTCTTCCAATTAGTATAGATGAATGAGAATTTAGAGGAGTTAATAGTTGGGAAGTGGAGGATTGGAAAGTCTTCTGTAAACTGCTTCTTTTTTTATATATTTTGTTTTTTATTTAATTAATTTTTTATTTATTATAATTTATACAATGTGGCCCAGCTGTAACCCCCTCCCTCATCCCTCCATTCCTCCCTCACTCCCTCTTCTCCTACCATGCCGTTCTCTGAGCCCACTGATAGGGGAGGTCCTCCTCCCCTTCCATCTGACCCTAACTACTTCTGATTATAGAAAGTCTTAAATTCAAAAAGAATTGAGACTTTACCTGTGTTAGTTCAGCTTTCAAACACAGCAAAACATCACACATGGCAAATTTAGGGATAATCCCAAGGGAAAGAGTATGGAAAGATGATAATTTGTATGTATAAAAATTACCTGCGGAACTTCACAAGGAGAACAACAGAGCCAAAATACCTGGGCCCAGGAGGGTCTGCAGAAACCAATACTCCAAGTAATGACCATACATGGGAGAGGGCCTAGAATCCCTGTTCAAAGGAAGCCCATTGGCTGCTAAGTTTTCAAGTGGGTTCCCCGGTGAGTGGTACAGGGGCTGTCTCTGACATGAACTCAGTGGCAGGCTCTCTGATCACTTCCCCCCAGGGGATGCAGCCTTGCCCGGCCATGGAGGAGGAGGATTCACCCAGCCTTGATGAGACCTGATAAGATAGGGTCAGATAGAAGGGGAGGAGGTCCTCCCCTATCAAGAGACTAGGGAAAAGGCATGGGGGAGAAGAGTGAGGGTGGGTGGGACTTGGAGGAGACAAGGGAGGGGGATGCAGCAGGGATACAAAGTGAGTAAATTGTAATAAATAAATATGTCAATAAAATTAAATATAAAAATAGGGACAAATAATAAAGAAAAAAAAATGCCTGTGATCTTCTGTGCAATTGAGATAGCTCAGTGTTCAGCCACAAGGCCTGCAACCCAAATTCAACTCCCAAAACCCACATGGTAGAAGGGAGCTGACTCTGACCAGAGACTCAGAACCAGAGACTACACAACTCCATGAATGTCTACATAATTAGAGTAGCCATTCAGAACCAATTGAGTCCACTTTGAAGGGACATGTGAGAGAGATTTGCAGAAATGTCATCTCTGTCTTACACAGGTCCATCATAAAAATACCTGCCACACTGACTGTTGTGGACTTTCTGCCAGACATTTATGGACAAAGACCAATAATTTCTCTGTAAAACTCCACGGTATCTTCATATACTCTGTGTACATATCTCAGAAAATGACTTAGCACAACCTTAAAAGTATTTTCACATTGGTGTTTTTCACTACACCAGAGAAGATCAAAAAACAAAACAAAGAACAAACCCAAATAATAGGCCCTTTACCCACGTAAAGATTTAAAGTGTTAATCCAAATAATATTTATCTTATTTCCTAACTGACTTTTCTCCAGCTGAAGTTTTTTTCTTTTCTTCCTTCCTTTCTTCCTGTCTGGATTTCTGCTTTATTCTGTTTTGGTGTCTTGTGTAATGGATGGACTAGAAATACCTAAGGCTCCTTCTCTGCACAACTTTCATTTATTTTCCAGTATTCCCCTGCCTCTCAGTTGCTTAAAATATTTGAACTACAGAGGAAGCTTTAAAATCATGTAATTGAGTTCATCACCAAATTTAGTTTAAATCTATTTGATATTTACCTATTTGCACTTCACACAAATAGCACAGTGTAGCAACCATGCCTTTAAGTGATCCCGCCACATATTATTCACTCTAAATATTTTATTTATTTGAAAACAAAATAAGCACATTAATATGTATTTAGAGGTTTTTAGTAATCGTTTTCTCTTTTATATAATGAGAGATTACCATAGGCTAATTTGGTGAATGAAGCAGTTCACATACAAATTTTCACATTATCTGATAGGTTTTCATATGTAAATCACATGCATCTGTTTATCTCTGGTGAATGGTGTCAAATATTCTCAATGCAAAATGGACTTTAAGTAACATTATCTTCCTAATGACTTTCCCCCTTTCAAGAAAAATTGATTATTTGTGCCAAAAATTTAGAAATTTTCACTGGAAAGGAGCTTATTTTGTTTTTATTGACAGCAGCAGAGTAAAAAGAAAAAAACTCTGAAGTGAGTTCCCATCACACTGCTATTTTACAAAGGTTCTGGGCTTTGTGTTTAAGATTTTGATGGCTCAGCCACCAACACTTTGAAATAGAGATGCTATGTTTCAATGGAAACAAAATTCCACTACATTTAAAGAGATTTCTTTTATTAGATGTCAGGCACTTAAATCACGTTTACAAACGTGGTAAGACAAATGCTCACACATCTGAATGGTCCTTCTCCACTCTCAAGTCTTCTTTGAATTCACCATGTGGGTGAAATCAAAGCACAGAACAAACACTTTTGATTTGGCTTTGAAGATGATAACAGCTTCTAACAGAGAAAAAGGCAGCTTTGGGTTTGCAGGAAAACCATGATTGACATGACTCTCAGCCCAAGAAAGTTTACCTTTTAATGAGTGCTTTGAGAGAAACTCTCCACTTTATGTTTGTAGGCAGCTGCCTCACTAGACCAGATCTCAGTCCTGAGGGCTGGGGCTCAGCAGCTACTACCAATACTCTTAAGCAGCGACCTCTTTTGATCCAGCTGAGCATATGCAGCATGCAGATGTGTGTAGAAGAGCCTGAGGTGAGCCAAGGTTTAGAACCTGTCCTCCATGCCACACAGCACAGCTTCCCTGTCAGTAACCCATGCATGTTCTCGAGCTCAAGAGTAAATGCTGATATCAACAAGGCAAAATTTTAATTTCTTCCCCTTGAAAACTCTTTTTGGTGAAATAATTGTTAAGTAGCACCCTTTTTAAGCGTCTCCCCCTAAAAGACTATAATCACCCAAATTCCTTTTGCTTTTTATAGTCCAGTTTCAATTTCCACGTTTTCTTATATTTTATTTGTTTTATTTTTGTAATAGTTTTGAGGCATTGGCTTCAATCATCCTATGTAAATATGTGGTTTAAATCCAGATTTGCATCTTGCTTATGTCCTTGTTTTGCACAGAATCTGTAACCATGATCTCTCACCTCAGTTTCTTCTGCTGACACACACTGAGAACATTTCTCATTCAATCTATTCCTGCCATCAGAATGCGGCCACAGTGTGAGTTCTGGCCAGTGTAATTTTAGGGAAAGTGCTACAATGCTTCCTCCAAGCTTGTAAGATGGTTCTTTAGCATTGTTTTCACTCTTAAAAACCATGATTCCCAGACAAAACCTGGCCAACTAAATAACTACCTCTAATTAACCATTCTTGGGATGCAACTATGTCTGTTCCTTTACAAATATTTCTAGCTGCAGTTTTGGTACATTGGCCTGTTGAGAGTTGTAGCAGAATCTCTTAGACAAACAGCATGAAATATTTATTATGTGCCTCTTTATGTGAAAAAATAAAAGCCTAGTTTGTTTCTTTTAGAGGGCTGAAAGGCACAAAGACTCACTATTGTGATCAGCAGGAAGAAGAGAGGTTTAGTGGTCTAATTACAGAAGCAACGGAAATTTTTGACTTGGTAACAATTTCTCAGGTATAAATGTGCATGTGAGTTACTCAAGTCCATATATTAATGTAAAGGCTGCAGAGGGCACAGGGATCATTGACATACAAATAGATTTTATCATATGTGTAGACAGGGAAACCTACATCATCAACATATATACGTTGACACACACATATAATATACATATTATATATATATTATAATCTTGACTGTGTTTTTCATCATTTAAAACTAATCTCACCTCTCTGTTCTGAGTGGGAGAGAGCTCTCAAATAAGGATTGCAAAATTAGGGTTAGGCACTGAGGACACCGATCAGAGAGGTGAAGGTCCGAGGAGCTCAGCAATCTTCGCTCTTATTACAATCCTGAGAGAAAACGTGGGTTTTACTTGCTTCAGTGATATTCACATCCTGTAGCCGCATAAGGGAGTTTTTTTTGGAGATTCAAGCTGCACACATCCTAGGTGACTTTTAAAGCTTCCTTCAACAGAACATTGTTCCACACTTTGTGACTCCACAACGCACACCAAAGATAAAGTATATTTTAGTTACACGCCATTTTGTTTTCTTTCATTTCGTTGCAGACCTTGTTTTCATGGGTCAAGTGGCCCTATGGGAGAAAATTTGATCTAACTGACTTGCAGATTGTTTTACAGAGGGTAAACCGTGTTTTTAGAGTCTTCCCCTTTCCAACTGAATGTATATTTTACAAACTCAATGCAATTATTTGTTTGTTACTTTTGCCAGAAAAGCCCGAGAGTCACTGTGTAAATTGGTTTGCTCTCCAACTGAGTTATTTGTAGAGATGATTCTTGCTAAATCACACACACACACAAAAAAGACCTGTTATACCTTAATCCCAAGATGATGACTTTCTATTTGTCTCATATTTACATACCTAAAAGGGTCACACAGATGACCCTTTTCAGGACAAAGAAGGTTCTCACCCAGCATGACCTTTAATTTCTGCATACTGGAAAAGCAGCTGACAATCTGTTTTCGTAATTTTGAAACATAACATTTAAAGCAGTTCAAAAAAAATAAAGGGGGAGCAAGTGTGTTTGTTTGTATTTGTGTGTTTGTGTGTACATACATATATGCTTTTGGGACAGCCATATAACTATGTAATATATATATTTATATATCATGTACACGTATGTATAAATGTATACACACATAATGCATGTCTCTGTATCCATATTTGCTGCATACGCATGTTATAATCATGTTCTATATATGTGTTATAATTAGTATACATATGAACAAAATGTATTTAAACAGATTTGGATAAAGATATATCATTGATCAAAAGAATAACATAAACTCTATAGTGTTTTTATCAACAGAGCAAACAGTACTTAAAAGTTTATGTTTCAAAAAAAGTGCATTACATTTCCTTAATTGCTAGCTCTTCAATTTCAGCTCCTAATTAAAAATTTCATTTACATATTATAAAATAATTTTATTTATCTGATTGTTTTAAAAATTATGCCATAAGGTTTATAACTAATTAGTTCCATTATTTTATTTTACCACTATATGGGATTAAAACAATTTAATGTGTACATTTTATAGTTATAAAACTCCTGAACATTTCCTAATATTATTATTTTCTTCAAAATAATTTTGTTTTGCTTGGATTAATAACATCATTATTCTTTTTTCTTGGTGTTCATGCATTTAATTAAAAAAACAAAAACAATAACAAAACAAAAAAAAACAACCCAAAGCTCTACAGGGTATCTCCTGCCTATATTCCCAGCACCAGAGTGACTGAGGCAGGAAAATTAAAAAAAAAAAAATTGGAGTTTGGTCTTGGTTATATAATGTTATTCTGTCAAAAAAATAAAAATAACACACACACACACACACAGTCAAAAAAAAAAAATGAAACAGCTCCAGTAGTGATTTGCAGAGACAAAAGGCTTTTCAAATCTGAGCCATTGGCTAATCTGTCTACAAATTTTTATTTTTTAGAATCTCTCTACTGCTGCTCCTTCTAAACAGATAAAATGACATCTAGTTTTTTGTTTGTTTACATGTCATATTTGTTAGCTTGTAGTAAGATCAATGTTTCTCAGATATACAACGGCTATTTCCTTGCTTTTCTACTTCCTTGTAAATGTTAAATTTATGGGTATCTAACAATTTTACAGAACTTGTTTTGATGTTTTTTTTCTCTCCCAAGACCTCATCATTTATTTGTTATTCTTAAAGATTTATTATTGATTGGTCTCAAATTTGAAGAAGTGCTCATCCAAGACAGTCTATGTCTCTTGGCAATCTGTTCCACCTTACCCTCTTTGTTTAAGGACTTCCTGACAGCACATGCTTGAATAGAATCTTCTTTCAAGCAATTGAAGACCTTTTTGATTCTCCTAGCTTTTGGAGCATCAACTGCCAAGGCACAGTATTATTCATGAATCCAGAAATATCCTTCTCTCCTTTATTATTTTTATAATACCACATTGAGAAAACTCAGGCTGGCATTCACTATGCATCTTCAAACAGACTTTGGTTTTCTCTCTCTAGTTCTCCTTGGTCTATATTAAAGAATGCTCCTTAGTAACAGCAGGCACCCTCTGCCATAGGTAAATAAACCCTGCTTCATGGGAAGACTTTTTCTGTTCCCACCACTGATTTTGGACCTCACAACCCTTCCACTCTATACCCATATCTTCAGCAGCTACTTATATAAGAAGGACCATTCATAGAGATAAACTGGACCCCCTGCACAGAGGTAGTCCATGGCACCTCAATCCCCAAATGGGCTCTCTAATAAGGGGAGCAGGGACTATCTCTGATATGAACTCAGTGACTGGCTTTTTGATCACCTCCCCCTGAGGGGGGAGCAGCCTGACCAGGCCACAGAGGAACACTATAAAAGACAGTCCTGATGAGACCTGATAGTCTGGGATCAGATGGAAGAGGAGGAGGTCCTCCACTATGGACTGGAAAAGGGGCATGGAAGCAGATGAAGGAGGGAAGGAGGTCAGGATAGGGAGGAGATGAGGGTAGGGCTACAGCTGGGATACAAAGTGAATAAATTGTAATAAATAAAAAATGATATTAAAAAAGTAGCACACATGGCTTCTCACAGAAAGTATGAAGTCTGTGTTTGGTACTTTTCAATGATTTTTTTGACAGCCAATGTCTAAAAGGAGGTCTTCAACTTCCTCTTGACACAACCAACCACCGAGCAGGCATCACAAAAAAAAAAAGAATGAAAGAAAGACAGAAAGGAAGGAAGGAAAGAAGAAAGAAAGAAAAAGGAAGGACAAGAAAAGAAAATGCAGTTTTGATATTTTGTTATTCCTTATACAATGATGTAGCTATCATTGTGAATTCTCCGGGCCAATATAAGCAATAGAAAGTGTTATGTACAAAATGTATGAATGATAGCCAATATTTTACATTTGCAAGAATTGTTTTTAACTTACTAATTTGTTTTCCAATTGAATTTTTCATCAAATGTCAACTAGTAGGTTTCATGAATAGCTAGAAGGATATCTACAGGATTGGTATGTAGAACTATATTCTCCATGGATAATCTTTATCTGTCAAATTTTAATTAGTCTTGGTTTACACACAACGGTTTCTTTTTATTACTTGAAATTACTAGAACTGAGTTCACATGGACTAAATTAATCACTTGTTCAGAGATTCTATGATTTGATAATCAAATCTTCTGTTATAGAACTATGAGCAGAGATGTTGACAGCATAAAGGCACACATACATACCCAAGAAACCAGAATGACTATAGAACTTCTCATGACAACAAAAGCTCTTACTGATAATTGAGTTTGGAGGTAAGATTATAATAAAAACGTTCAGGGAAAGAATGTCAATATATTTAAATTAGTAGAAATTTTAAGGCAGGATTAAAATTTTATAATCATATTTAGAATATTTTGTGCCTGGAGATGAAGCATAATGTTAAAGTGCTTGCCTATTCTGCATAAAGCCTTGGGTTTTAACCTCAGCATAGAAGAAAGACAGAGCCATTTCTTTAAAAAAGAACACTATACCTATTAGGTTTAAAAATAATAAAAATTCAGGAAATACTTTGCTGTTTCATAGTAGTAGAGCTGTTATGAAAAGAAACAGTGTATCTTTCCCTAAAGAGGTCTTTCTCTTCCTTTGGATTCTCATCATTAATCATAGTTTGTCTTGGGGCCTCAAGTCTGCCAGAGAGAAACAAATGTAACATACAGTAGAACAACTGGTCAAGGAGTGCAGGTCAACGTGGGAATTAACTCAACTGAGTGGACAGCCAGTCAATCATAAAGTTTTGGAGTGTCAGTATCTACAAAGAGGTGAGCCTTTTTGGATGGCATCATTCTACGTGTATCATTATGTATTGATGCTGGCAACCCAGGGCATTCTCAGACTGACCAGAAGACAGTGAGAGCTCTGCGATTTTGTATTTCAGCCACATCACCTTTCACACCCATTCTCTCAGCTAAATTCATCTCTATATTTTTTTCCTTCAAGACCTAAAATTGGCTTGAAAGAATTTCTTGAAGGCATTTCAGACGTTGGAAGAGAGAGTAATCCTCTGTCCATGATTTTCTTTAATAGTGCAACGGCCAACATTTTTACAGTTGGTATCAGAAGTGAGAGTATATAATATTGTGTAAACCTACTAAAGTCCATTGATAAGCAAGAAAGATTTTAGTGCCTTATGTTACAAATATGTTTTCATTTTTTCTCTTCAGGGCTACCTCTGAAAAGAAGACCAGTACAGGCATAATCCTATCAAGTGACTAAAATAACACAGTGGCTATTATGTTGAATGACATTACCTGGACTGCTCATTACAAAAACTGTTAATTTAAATAAAAACAAAACAAACAAACAAAAATTACTCACAATCAACCATCAATCAATGGTACTGTAACAGAGAGGTAAAATGCTTTTTAACTATTTTTATCACAGAACTATAAGATATATTTTCCCTACTAATTGCAAAACAGGAAGCATAATTTTGGAAGCTTAAAATTATAAACTTTTACTTTATAATGATAGCGACAATCAAACCAATTCTGGGCCTAATACAATGGTACTTGGGATTTTGGTGGGGAACAACAAGGAGTGTAGTTAAAAAAGAAAACAAAGATGGAATGGTGTCAGGTTACAAATAAGACACAAAAGCAGTCATGGGTGCTGTGGATTATTCATGGCGAAAAAACAATGAAGTTGATCAGAAATGGCCTAAAATCTCAGGGACATAGTATATATCCATTTCCATTGTTTAGAGTGTCTGAAGCTAATAGTCAAGAAATCCTTCATAATTTAACAAAGAACGTTAAATGAAATGTATTCTAAATTAAATGAAGTGCTTATTTTTAAAAATGGGTGGTATGACATTTTAAAATACATATTCACTAACAGGAAAAATAAAATGATCACAATATTTGAACCTATGTTCTATGGTGATATATGTAAAATATAAATAATGAAACACTTCTGACTCATTGCTGATATCACAGGTTCTGTATTATATACATTTATGTGTTATATACACGAAATTACCTAAAACAAATTTAATTAATAATGTACCATACATATTTAGTAAATGTGTAATTATGTGTTCAAGTGGTTATTTTGGTAAGTCAATTATAATTTTTAAAAATTATTTGAAATATAAAAATTATATGAAGTATAAACTTAATTTAAAAATTGTTAAATTTGAACAAATTATATAAAGTCCTACAGAGAGTTTCCATATAAAGGTGTTTTCTCTGAAAGTTCCATTACTAATAATGTCTTTTCAAGATATTTCTAGTATCTCAGAAATCTCTTCAGATAAGTAATAAATGAAATACACACATCCTTTGCCTAGATATTATTTGTTAGTTTCAAACTCCTCCAACAATTTTTATAGGAAAGTCTTACAAATAGTATCTACTGATTTAAGTTTTCACACCTTTTCCCTTCCCCTGCCAATCTCACTAACAAGCAGAAAGTTGAAATACTAACGAGGTGATAACTGTCTGAAAGCTGGACAGCAAGAAGATAAAGGGGAACAAAAACCTTGAAAAATTGACAACCTAGATAATCAACCTCCACATAATTACAACCTTGCAGGATCCCACATGTAATTCTTAAATGAATTGCATTATTATGGGTAGCATTAGTTTAGATATAAATCTGAAATGGCGTATTATAATCTCACAGGCTTGTTGTTGTAAGACTAAGTTTTTCATATTATTTGTATACTATTTCTCTTCATATAAATTAGTGCCCAGTGGTCAGATGTGTAAAAGTTAATGTAAGATAATCTTTGATTACTTCTTTGCATTTAACAAAAAGTACATGAAAGATATTTAACAATCTTGCTATTTTGCTGGAAACTCAAACCAAACATATGTGACAGTTTTCAAGAGAAATTTCAAGCAGGCTGTGGCAAATGAAGGCTTTATACTCAGTGTGCTGTAAATAGTATGGTGTTTTCACCTATTCCATTCTGACCCTTCTCCTATGGGCTCTCTAACATTAGGATAATTAAAGACAGTCTCTCTTTGAGAATCTAATTTTAATTAATTTTTTATTGAAAATCAGGACAGTTAATGTAGATAAAGAACCTGTGCTTTTGGATTACAGTCAACCAAAGATAATATTGGGTATATAGAAGTATGAATTATGAAATAAAAGGAATCTATGACAGAAGCATTTGAAAATGATATTGCCTTAAAATAGTCTATTTTCATGCTCACGCAGGGAGTCATCTGAAATAGGTTTGTGGGAAGCAGCATTTCACATATAAAAGCAAAGATCTAATTCTTTACCAGAAATAATTGTTCCAAGTAAAACATGGTACATGTTTCTAAGAATTTTTTTTCTACCAATAAACCTTGACTCTTACCTGAGAAGAATAGCACATGCTTACATGTTGAATAGAATACTTAAGTAGGTTTATAATGATGTGTTTAGGGGTAAGATGATCAATCTTCACTTAGAAAGAAATGGGATAGACATTGGAAATAGAAGAAAACAAGTAACAGGACAGGAGCCTACCACAGAGGGCCTCTGAAAGACTCTGCCTAGCAGTGTATCAAATCAGATGCTGCGACTCATAACCAAACCTTGGGCAGAGTTCAGGGAATCATATGAAAGAAGGGGGAGTTAGTATGACCTGGAGAGGACAGGAGCTCCCAAAGGCCCAACTATATCTGGGCCCAGGGGTCTTTTGTGAGACTGTTTCTCCAACCAAGGACCATGAAGAGATATAACTAGAACCCCTGCCCAGATATAGCTCATCACAGCTCAGTATCCAAGTGGGTTTCCTAGTTAGGGGAACAGGGACTGTCTCAGACATGAACTCAGTGGCTAGCTCTTTGACCTCCCTCCCCCACCCAGTGAGGAGCAGCCTTGCTAGGCCACAGAAGAGGACATTGTAGCCAGCCCTGAAGAGATCTGATAAGCTGGGATCAGATGGAAAGGGAGTAGGACCTTCCCCATTAGTGGACTTAGAGAGGGGCAGGAAGGAGAGGGTGGGATTGGGAGGGGCTGAGGGAGGGGACTACAGCTGGGATATAAAGTAAATAAACTATAACTAATATAAAAATATTAAATAAAAAAGGAAAAAATAATGATGTGTTTATATTTATTTTCATGGATTTTAAATAACTGTGAAAATAAACCTCTGGGCATATTTATGAGTGAATTCCTAGATCAGCTTAACTGAAATGAGAAGACCTACCTAAATAGGAGCAGTACAACTGCATGGTCTGGGGTCCTGAAAGCATAAACAGGAGAAAGAGGGTTGAGATACAAATGTTCATTGCTCTTCATTTCCTAACTACATTAACTAACTACACTAACTAGCTAGACACACACTGTGGCTAGCTACTCCAACTTCTGCTTCTGTCCTGTCATCCCACTATGATGGATTGCACATTCAAGCTGTGCAACATCAACGGAGCATCTTCAAGTTGCTTTCATCGGTGTGTTTTGTCTCATGCACGAAAAGAGCAACCGATACACCATCACATTAACTGAAACACCAAAGAGTACATGCATATCATGCACGAGGAAAGGAGACAATAAAAGTAATAGGAAAAGAGGAATTATATTTAAATAGCCTAGCCCAACGGGAGAGGACAGAACCGCTTAATTTCTTTTGAGTAACGGCTGAAAACGGTCAGGAAGTAGGAATCACAGGCAGATACTCAATGGGGATGAAGGATGATCTATTCTTTAATTGAAGGATAGTTGGCATATTTCAATAACAATCCTGCCTTTCCTCACACACAGTTTTCTGAATTCGTCACCTTTTTTATGTAAAGGAGTTACCTTTCACCTTGAATAGTTTTTGCAAATGCAAGTTTCCTTCTCCCCCTCTTCTGCTGGGACCAAAATGTAACTGGCATATTCTTTTACTCTTGGAAAAATAAATTGACAACTTGAAACTAAGCATGTTTAGAAGATATTATTATGGCAGGAATGTGTCACTGTTAGTTGACCAGCATGTGAGTTCCCATGAGAGTCTAAAAATATGTTAAAATCAAATTTCTGTCATTTCATCTAAATGATAAGACAGAAGCAAGACACTTAGTTTAAAAAAATGTTTCAAAGAACATGTGTGATAATTGGTTAAGCACTCTTGTATTTTGCAATTTCATTGGAGCTACTACAGGGTAAATACTTGTAGTAAAGATTTTTGAGATGTTCCTATGAATTCTGTGTTTCCCTCTCTTAATGTGGAACATAAGAATGTGCTAAGTAACCAACTACTATCAGATTTGGTTTAAGGTCGATGAGATGAAAATCACCCCTAATACTGCTTAGGAAGGCAAGAACCTGAGACCAGGAAACAAGGCAAAACACAAATACTACTGTTCTGCTAAGAAAACAGCAATAAAATGATTCCTAAAAACATTAGTTATCCTCATAGATCAGTGTTTGGCTCAACCATCATAAGAGAAACTTCCTTCTATAGTATATGGGAACAAATACAGAGACTCACAAGTGGACAATGTGCAGAATGAGAACCTTTGGAATAGTCAGTCCTAAAGCAAGGTATCCATCAAATCTCACCCCTTAGGGTTCAGAGAACTCTAGGGAAGTGAAGGAGAACTCTAGAAAAGTGTAAGAGCCAGGGGAGATAGAGGACACTAAGGAACTCAAAGAGACTGAGAAAACAAGAAGAACCTGCATAGGTCTAAATCAGATGAACTACCACCAGTACTGAGAGAAGAAGTGAGGTAGAAAGCCCCCTCTCCAAATCAGAGGCTATCTCCATTAAATAACTACTCCTACATGAAAATTTAGTTTCCTCCAATGGAGTCTCACTAGGTATAGAAACCACTTTTAATGGTAGGTAAATCCCATGCTCAGCAGTAAATGACCAACAAAAATAACTCAGTGGTATTTTGGGGGGTTCTTTGTCTCACAATATTTTGTCAGGGATATTATTGATTTTATTTATTTATGTATTTATTTATTTCACTTTACTTGTCATTTGTGTAGATATGATGGATTCTGGTTTTATGTTATTATGGGATCCCTGTGTATATAACATGTGTGTCTCTATATGTATATGTGTTTTTTTGTTTGTTTGTTTTTTGACATAGGGTTTCTCTGTGTAGCTTCAGCGGTCCTGGACTCTCTTTGTAGAGAAGGTTGGACTCAAACTCACAGAGATCTGCCCGCCTCTGCCTCTCTGAGTTCTGGGATTACAGGCATGTGCCACTATACCCGGCTTATATATGTACTTCTAGTGTTTTCTCTTTGTCTCTTTTTCTTTAGTTTGTTTGTTGCATCCTATCCCAATTTGCTTAGTTTTTTAAACCATATTTTATTATTATTCTTTCAATGCCTGTTTATTTCCGAAGTGTAAACAGAAAGGGTGTGAAATCCCATGAAAAGGAAAGTAGGGGGATCTCTCTGAATAGTTGGGGGAAGGGAAACAGTAATCAGAATATTTATATATATAAATGTTTATTTTCAGTGAAGGAAAAAAAAAAGGAATGTGCTTACTTAACACCACAGTTTTAGCAGAAGGACCGAGTGAGACTGCTCAGACCAATTTGAGTCCCCTATATGACTAGAAGCACAAGAGTGGAATGATATATAACTTCTCTTAATAAATGTCCAGGACAAACCATCACCTATCCAATTCTTAACTCTCACCAAGAAAATCAAAAGAGGGAATTTCTTTGAGTAACCTGTGTTACCTGTCTATGTATTTTTTGTAGACTAGATGCTGGCCATGAAAGAAATGTAGCAAGTAGGAGATACCTTTGGTCTTGTCCATGAAAAACAAAAAAACCGTGGCAGAGAACATTTGTATAAGCAAATGTTTCTGAAAGAGCAGGGTTAAAGGACCTTGTCTGCATTACTGTGCTGAAAAAAAAAATGAGGATTAGTAAATACATGAAATAAGTCCTTGTGCTATGTGGGCCCTTTTCATACAAGTTGCAAACATAGAAAGTGGTGAGTGAGGAATGTACAACCCTAAAGAAGTCTTATAAAGAGCAAAAGCCACACATGACGCTAATATTTAGAGAGGTTAGAGGCAAGGTAAGACATTGAAACGCTCACTTTAAAATACAGTTCGAAACTCCAACTTTCCTATGACTAGTCTGAAAGCCAAAATTTCTCACATTTCAACAGTGAAATGAGATAGGCTGTGATAGAATGTAAGGGTTGAGTATACGTGTTCCTGATTCCAATCCAGGTCTTGGGCATGGAGTGCTAATACAGATAATAAAGGGATTGTGTTAAGAGTAACAGTTTTCCAGAAAGACAGGCACGGTAAACACTCACTTATAAGCAGATATTAACCATATAATATGGGATAATCATACTAAAATCTGCACACCTAAATAAGATAAATACTAAGGAGGATCTAGGAGGATGCTTACATCTCATTCAGAATGGTAAAATACCAGAGGAAACAGGATGGGAATCTACTATAAAGAATCCTCTGAAAGGCTCCACCCAGCAGGAGATAGAAGCAGATGCTGACACTCACAGCCAAACTTTGAACAGAATTCAGGGAGTCTCATGGAAGAAGAGGAAGTTGGGTATCGAAGGACATGGAGGAGAAAAGAGCCCCACAAGGAGACCAACAAAGCTAAAAATATCTGAGCCCAGGGGGTCCTGCAGAGACTGGTGCACCAGTGGAGGACCACGCATGGAGAGGACCTGGACCCCCTGCTCAGATGTAGCCTATTGCCAGCTCAGTCTCCAGGTGGGTTTCTGAGTAAAAGTAGCAGGGGCTGCCTGTCATGAACTAGATTGACTGTTCTTTGATTACTTGCCTCTGGCGATCTGGTTTTGCCAGGCCACAGAAGAAAAGGATGGAGGCAGTCCTGATGAGACTTGATAAATTATGGGCAGATGGCAGAGGAAAACTCTCCCTTTCACTGGAATAGGGGAAGGGCACAGGGCAGAAGAGGGAGGGTGGGAAAGGGAGGAGTTGAGGGAGGGAGGTTTCAACTGGGATATATAATGAATAAATTGTTGGGGGGAAAAGATTAGCAGTTTTCTTACCAAGCAAAACCTCCCACTCAAATGAGCAGGACTCTCTATAGATGCAGCTCTTGACATGTGACTTTAAGAGCTGCATACACTAAAGGGTTCCTAAGTTTGGAGTTAAACATCTTTGTATCAGGCCAGTAGTAGTCCTTATTTTGAAGAGTTAAAACTACATTGAAATTCCCATAAGATGATTTATGATGCCAAACCCAAAGGAGAAAAATTAAGATTTAGCTTATTTAGTCTGGGAAAAAATTAAAGTTTATGCAATGACCTAGGCTGTGTTAAAACAAATGGCCTATCCTAGAAAATTAACTTAAGTTTGAGCAGCTGAAGGAGGTTCTAAATATCTGATCAATTTATTAAAACTTATGTAATTTCTATAGTGATCTATAATTAAAGAGAGTGAAATTCTCAACAAAATGCAATGAAAGTAAAACAAGAATTTTAAGGAAATTGGAATACTTTAATCAATTTCTCATTATTTTAACCAGTCATCTCCTACAAATGACATGAGGACCCAAATGGTGTTTTGTTTTGTTTTTTCAAAGTATACAGTCCTTGAAAAATACATTAATTAGAAACAAGATGAGTTTTTGAAAGGTTTTTAAATGCACCGTCTTAAGGTGAGAACGTGACTTGCTGGATTTAGAAGACATATGAGTCTAGCAGTTTTAGTGTCAACACGTCCAAGAACTGAGTCACATCATGAATTCCTTAAATGAAGGTGAGGCTAGGTGAAGGACTTGAAATGACATCAGCTATGTCCTGTGAACTTTCCTGCAGTCTTCCTAAAGGGTATATGTGACAACTTATTAGTTAGCAGAGTGGAAGTAGGAAAACACCTATGACTTCTGGCTTTGTGCTGCTTCTAATTTCTGGAAAGCCTTACAGTGACTGTGAAATAGAAAGATCAACTTTGGTGGCTAGCTAAAAAGGGTGTTTTATCAAGACTCACTTACTGTGGCTGGTGTATGAAAGCCTATGTCCACAAAACATGCAAACACATTTATGTTTTTTTTTTTTACCATTGCTGTCAAGTTAGAAGGTAAATGGACAAACTCCTATATTATTTTTCTAATTCATATAAAGAAGGCTCATAATTGCAGAAGTAATAATTTGAACTGTCTAGAAGATTGTTTACTTACCAATATGATAAACAGTAAAAAAACAAAACAGAATGTGGCCAATACAATGTTAATTTAAAAGACCAATTTTTCAATTTCTACATATTCAGTGTTTTTAGAGACCAAGAACACTTTCATATGTCACAGAACCATAACACAGTTAAACTGCAGCTCTATGGTCATGCTTTCTGGACCTAGAGAGAAATAATTGCTATGCACCAAATGTCATCCATTTGTGTATGTGTGTGTGTGCATATGAGCCAGAGAGAAAGACAGTAAAAACGAAAATTCCTTGATTTCAGATAACAAAGAGAAAATCTGCTGACTCTTGTATGCGATTGTAAGAAATAGTGTGTACTTTCTGCTCATTTTGGGGTAACCAGATCACATCTGGTAGGAGTATGCATCCTATTAATTACCAAATAAAATGAACAACTTCACCAGATTTCCAAGTTTGAAAGACATGCATGGTATATACTCACTTATAAGCAGATATTAGCAATAGCCAGTTACAGGTAAGGCAGTGCCCAACCGTTGTCCTTGAGATATCTATGGAGATGGCCAAGAGCATCCTCTTCCTCATTCTGCTTCACACCCAATGCTGTACAGCTGCAAAAAGAGTTGGAATGTCCCTGGTGCTGGGGACTCCCGACCTTCTGGGTTTGAGATGAGCTCTATATGCTGTCACCTCTCTCTGGTATTAGTGAGGGAACAGTGGTAATACATCAGGCTCCTGTTTAATTTATTATCGCTCTGGAACATAACTCTTATTGAACTTTGGTATATGAGCAGACAGTTGAATTTTAATATTTTATTGCATATAATTGGAGATTTTCAGACTATTTTCACAAATTTATGAAAAATGTAATATGTACCACTTAATTAGGCCCAAGATACCTGGTACCAAATTATCCTTGTAATGCAACAATTCCAGTACTGGTATGTAGGTCTATTTTAGTAAAATCAGGAAAACCTACAAGTAAAAACCTATTATTCAAAAACCACTATCATTCTTGATTTCTTTTAAGTTGATTCTTTGTATTCCAGCCATTGTTTCAGGTCACTCAATCTCTGTCCCACAACCTCTTTATCACAACTAGCCACTGTTCATGAGATAAAACACAAACTCTATCAGAGTTGTGCGTAAGGTGTACCTTTCCCTACACCCAAGCTTGACCCACCTATGACCCTTCCTAAAAATTTATCCTGATTTAATTTGTCTTTCTGTTGTATAAAAATTAATTTTCTTGTTGTTAGCTAATTATATATATGTATAATAAATGCACATACTATATGTGTATATAATATGCATATATTATATATACATTCCACATATATAATTCCATATATATACATACATACATTCTATACATATATATTAGGAATAGTCTTAGCACTCTTATACTCACACTCTGGATCTTCTTCATTTTTCTGTATTTTTTTTAACTTAACATTCAGTTCTCTAGGTATCTAATATAGAGAAAGGCATCTCTTTTAGCATCATATGTATTTCCTTAATAATACTAAATGACAACATGTACAATTATGTATATATATAAACTATATTAACAATCAATCCCAGTAGTATATAGTTATTTAATATATATATATTGTTAGTATCCCACTCTATATATTATTTAATACTTTGACAAGCTATATCACAAGAACTTATGTTCCATCAAGGCAAGAATATAGTCTGCATCAGTAGCTCTTATCTCTAGGATGAACAGACAGCATATGAGCAATGTAATTTGTGAAAAAACTGATGGAAGAAAATGTTTGACAAAAACTGACTAACAGTACAAGGATTTCATTTGATCTCTTAGAGCCAAATTATTATATTATTTTGATCTGTAAAATATGTTTACTTTGTCTTCTTTGATGGGTTATTATGACAGTGAAATTAGATACTAATTATTATTATAATCCAGAAATTCATTCTTCCTCTACCTACTTATTTATTTATCCATTTATTCTTTTGTTCCTTTATTTTTTTTTCAGTACAAGCTATTGAAATTTTTTGTTTATTATATGTTACAGGAATTAGGTTGTTGTGAGTAATGTAAATCTAAACTGGTGAGAGACAGAAAAGAAGTAGGTAAATAGATGTTTAATATGCCAGATTGTGTTTGGTGCTGTGTGGTAAAATAAATGGTTGGATAACTAAATTGTTCTTAGATATGATAACATTGGTGCAGAGACAATGTAAAGGACAAAAGAGATCAGTCTATACCCTATCTGGAAAGGTGTTAGACACAAGGCAAAAAAGTTAAACACTCTACTGCTAGAGTATACCTGATCTGAGAGGAGGGAACAGACTAATGGATAGAAAAAGAAATCCATAATATACCACAGGAAGGAAGATATTATAGTTTTACGTTATGTGAAATATGTTGATTGTGAGTCATAAAGAAATGAGAAACTGTGGAGGATCCTGAGCTAAATCTGCAACTTGATCTGACACGTGTTAATGATGCTATTCTAGTTGCCGAATTAAGGAGTGAATGTAGGGTACATACGGGTGCAATAAACAAGGAAAGAGGGAGGTAGTGGACAGTACAGAGAAGCTTGAAGTTACCTAGGCTCATAATTTAAGATTTACCAATACAGTAGACAGGGTGTGTGTGAAATAAATACACACAAAAGGATGATTCCAGTCTACCTGCTTTCTATTAAATAAAGTATTTTCTACTTATTGAAAATAGAGGACAAGGAGGGCAAGTGGCTGGAGGGTATGGATCAAATCTAGTGATCTTTCCGGAAAATAGAATTTTTAAATTCTGCTATTACTACACTGTAAAGCTTCATGCCTTTGCCAATGTGTGTATGTGTGTGTGTGCGTGAGAGAGAGATGTTTAATTATTTTATTAGACTGATCAGACTACTTCAGTACCTTAATTGCTGCTCACTGCTGTCAGTTCAACTCAGCTGGCCGGAAAGAGCCTTTTTATATTCTCTGTCTCAGTGTGTTATATAGCATCAAGTTAATGTGAATTTTCATAATATTTAGGAAGATTACATTTTTTCCAGCTGTGAATTTAGAGGTGGTAAATATATTGTCCAACCAATCTAACATACAAGCAACGATTAGGTTAATTTCAAAAAAGAATTTTGGGGTTCAGAAGGCTTCTGGGTTCATATGAGGCTAGGTCAGAGGACTAGGTTTTAGAGTCTCACCAGATACTAGGGGTGAGTGACATCTATATTCCTTGTTTCTATTTTTGTTCAGGGTCCAAATCAAAATCCTGACTCCAGCTACTTACCTTACAACCTGGTAAGAAACACTCCCATTCCTTTACTGTAACCAGGAAAACCAAAACACACAAAGGAAAATTTAGATGATCACGTCAATATTTTAGATCATCAAGTAAAGGTTTTTTTTTTTCCAACGACAAATTTCTCTATCCGTCTATAACTAAATGTGGCACGGAGTGTAAGAACAGCAACCATTCACTGTCATAGTAAGGATGTCATCACAGGCACCGGTGGGAAATGGAGGGCTGAAAAGCTTGCCTGGTAAGTAACAATCTCATTCTTTCTCCACACTATGGCATAACTTTGATGGTATACTGAGCTTAGTTCATAAACATTTCGAGGTTATTGAGATTTTCTTCGTGTCCTGATACATAGTTCATTTTAGTACTCTGTGTGGCTTTGGAGATAATGTCTAGTTTTATTTTTCTTTTTGACCAGTTTGCTAATGGTTTATAATCAAAGTCCTCTATGAAGCTGAAGATTTGTGACCACTGGGTCTACCAAGTTTGAGGATGAATAAATCTCTCATTAATACCCATATATACATATTTGGGACAATATGTAGAAATATGTGTGTGTGTGTAATAAGGTTATATGTCATGCCACCCAAAACCACTGACTAAGAAAACTCCAGTGCCAGGAATGTGAAATTCCCTTCCCAAAGAAGTCAAAACTCGCCAAACTGTACAGCTATTGCTGTTGTACTCAGTTCACTCCTAGAATTTAAACATAAGACACTATTGCTCAATACACCACCTACCTGAGAATCAAGACTTTGGGGCACTGAGTTGTAACGGACCTGGAAGCCTCTTTTATGAGAACTAGCTTTCATAGTATCGAAAGTTGATGTGCAAGCTACTGAGGAAGAAAAGCCATCCATGTTCTTGTCTGTTCATAGGAAAGCCTATGAACCGTAAAAAATGACCATCATGGTAAAATATCCCCAATGATGCAATAGTGGCATGATTATTTTTGGAACAAGCAAGGTCTAATTGGACTTAAGGGCTGCTCTATAGGAGAGAATTTATGCCTGGCAACTTTAAACTTAACCAGCTACCGCAGTTTGAGAGATCATGGACCCTAGAAGAGGACCTACTGCTCCCATTTTCATCTACTTAATATTTAAAATATAGATTTTATGTACATTTGGCAGACAAGTTAAAAGCCTTTTCAGAACTATAGCTTCAACACGCTTACAATATATAATTTACAAATCAGAGCCAGTGTAAAGGCTTTTGGTGGTTTGGAATGCTTGGAGTTGTTAGTAGTTGTCTCCCAGATACTCTTTCTATGAGGGCGTTCACTGATCACCTCCAATGCTTTTGGTGCCTTTGGAAATACCAGTTGATACTAATTACTTGACTGAACCACTAGGAAAACTATTTAATCACAGTGCTGCACATACACATTTTAAAAATTCTTTTGAATTCTTTATTCTACCCTTTCTATGATTCCTCCTTGGCTAGACGTAGTTTAAGTTTATATTTTCACAAGGAAGGATATTTGTGAAGTAATTTTTTTCTAATAAAAATTTAACTTGAATGATTTCTGTAATCTCTGGACTGGGCCTTTAAAAATTGATGTCCCAAGAGCCTGTGAAACTAAATCAGAAGGAAGGAGGCCGCACTGCCTTTTAGAATTCCAAAGGTCTGGCCCACAGCTCTACAGGGTCAGGAGGTGGGATTAACCTCTCACATCCTGATAATGGTTTCAGAAGGACTCTGAGAATTCAGATGATTAAAGAAACCCAACTGACTGGTGCTGAAGAAGAATGTGGAGGGTAAATTGCATTTGTTCAACAGCTCTATATAATGATACAAAACCAAGCTGCCTTGGCCACAGCCAGCTACATGGCTAGAGACTTGTCTATCTGTATGTCCCTCTGTCATTTCATTTCCTTATTTTCCATAATAACTTAGAGGGTTTTTCTTGTTGCTGCTGTTGTTCCTTCTCTTCTCCCAAATTGAAATAGTATCTGAAATCATCATGTTCAAGTATTTAACTTGAGGTTGTGCAGTCCCTACTTAGTAAATGTATAGAGTTCTGTACTTAACTGTCTCAGTGATACTTGGAGTCACAAAGTTGAATTGCCTCTGAGTTATTCAGATTGTAAGTTAAATGGACAAATCTCCATACAATTCCATAAGTAAACCTGTGTAAATCCTGTTTTATTTTATTTTTGCATTCAGTTTATAGACCAAGAGCTTAAATTGCAGGTCAAAACTACCTTCCTTGTAGAAGTAGATGTAAAATGTGGCTATAATTAGATTTATCTGTATAGTTTAATATAATATATTTTATTATAATTTGTAATAGATTCAAAGCATTAAAAACTTGCTATCTCTCACTGTCTCCAAAGTTGCAACTGATAAATCCTGGGAGGCAAGAGGAAGTGAAACTAATTACAATATTAAACATACCTATTATTAGTGCATGACTCAGCAAACAAACATTATCTGCTAAAAGGATAAACATCCTAACATGTTCCAGTGTGTGCTGTAAGATATATTAATTAGTCATTGTTTTACATGACCAGGACTCTCTTCCCAGAGGGTGGATCACTCAACGTTTACTCATTGTGATGAGGCCATCAGTTATCTCTTTCCATCAATACGATGAAAATGAATATGAATTATGATGAGCATTGAAAGTAATAGCTATTCTCATGCTCTCATAATTCAGTATTGTTTTGTTCAGGGAGTCAGGACCTATCTTCTTTACCTTGGACTGCTGTGGCGCAGTGCCCAAGGAGAACATTGATTTTATAGCTGAAATGGGAGTAGGGAAGCAATAAAAACACCTCAAATCTTTTAATATTTTTTTCTAGCCTGTGTAACTAAAAAATGTGATTCAGGGTGTTTAGAAATGAGTCTTGAATTCTACGTTGGATAAAAGTTTGGCTTTAATACATTTTCATGATTATTAATCATTGAGCAAAAAATATCCTGGTAAAAAAATATCCTGGTAGGGGATTCTAGAAGCCATATTGGTAATATAGTTCAGTAATGCTTAAAAACTCCCTGAAGATGTGTCTATAGTTCTTTATTTCTCAGCATTCAAAATATTAATTCGAATATTCTGTCCAATTAATTAAGTAATTAACACCTAAGTGATTATTGATCACAAATGTGTTTAGTTACTTTCCCCAAATGTTCACAGGTAGAATCAGAATTCAGGCATCTTGAGTCCTCATAAATCTAAGCCAGTGTTTGGTATTATTTTAGATTATTTTGAAAATGGTTGGTGATCTTTCAAGTCAGTTTGATCCACAAGTCTCACACTCATGTATATTTTTAAAAACCCTATCCTGTGTTAGGTTAGGAACACAATCAACCAGCACTGTGTCACAAATGTGAGGACACCCAGGTTCTGCTCCATGTTCTCTGGCCCAGAATCAACATCATTCTTGTTTTCAGGTCAGGTCTTGTTTTCAGGCCTCTTCAGGTCATTATAACCAAGCTACTCAGGAAAACAATAAAAGTCTCAAGAGTGATGGCTAAGTGCCTAGCACTATGCCACTATTTGGCTATTAAATGAAACAGTAGATTATGTAAAAATTTTACATATGGAAAGAGGAATATGAACAACAGGCATACAATTAATAAGCATTCAGTAAACATTGGTCTGCTGATTTTGTTAGGTTATTTAGACCTTTATTTCTTGAACACAGGAAAGGCAAATCCAAGCTAGCCCATATATATAACTAAGCAAGGTTTGCCCTGGAGATTGGCCATTGAGCTCATCTTGAGGCTTGATACAGAATCTTGTAACATTAGGTACGTTGGCCTTTTTGTAATAAGGTGTTCAAGTACAGAGAGAGATGAGAGAGGGAATGCTATTTAAAGAGTATGTGATTTTGATCAAGTCATTTATCACAGTATTTGTTTCCTGCCAGATTTTTATGCATTTATGTGGTCACTAAGTAAAAGCTAGGAAAATCAGGAAGAAGTGTTGATATACACAAATATATTTGTTTATCAGTGCGGACAATTTGCAACAAGAGCCTCCCTTTTAATTTACACCTTGATTTACATACTCAGTATAAACTTATGGTCTCTGAGAAATCTGAAAGAATGTTTCCTTTACTATACTATAGTAAGGGTTTTCTCAGCGGTGTAGCAGGAAGCAATGAGAGGATACAGTAAGATTACAGACTATGAGCATATTTATGTGCATTTGATTCCCTATGTGCCTGCAGATATACAAAAGAAGGGAAGAAAACAGGAGAAGCATGGTGGAAAAACCTGAAAACAAAGGCAGCTAGTATGTGACAGAGGACAGGTATGTCCAGGTGTGTCCCTGATCATCAAAGCAGGGTGAATGAGATGAGATGTGAGTGTAGCAGAATGCACTGTGAAAGCCTTCTCACTCTTCACTGTTCCTCTGCTTCAGTTCCCATACATCACTTTGCCTCAGCTCCTGCTTTCTCTTTGATGTGATTGCATGTAAGAAAACCAGCACTTCCGCGTTCTCTCTTTCTCTGTCTCTCTGTCTATCTCTCTGTCTCTGACTCTCTCTGTCTTTCTCTCTTTCCTCTCTTGCTGTCTGATGGCTCTTGAGCATGCTATGCTGCCATGGGAACCTGCAGGAGACAGTAGGCACCCATTACATTTATTCTCTTTCATCTCTTTCTGAAAATGAATTAAGTGTTTTTCATTTAGTTTGGCATGGAAAATGTGTCTTAACTCCAAAGGCCTGAATTGTACACGTTCAGGATACTTAGTGTAGCATTGGAAAGCAATGAATAAGTAAACAAACAAATAAATGGCAACAGAGCATGTGTCTGCTAACAGTGCAACAGCATCCAACCTTAAAAGTACCAACAAATTGTTGTCATTAGCAAATATTTAAGGAGGTATGATCCTTTTAGGAGCTGTGGCTGTTAATGAGAGTTGTCATCATTAAAATAAAAGTTCATGTATCAGGATATCTAAAAACAGATACAGTGGATTTAAATTCTGGCACATCTCTGTGAGTTGAGCAAATCATTTCACTTCCCAAAGATACGGTTTTCAACATCTTTACAATGAATTTTCAGGAGAGGAGGGTCTCATTGAACTTAGGGAGGAGAAAGAGTTTATGTAATGTGCTTATTCATATGGCTGGCACAGTGAATCTTCAGTATTAACAACATATCCTGGTCAAGCAAGTGCTTAGTGCGAATTATACACAGAAAGTAATTTTGGTAATTGTATTGGCAACACTTATGTACCTGTCAGATCTCTGTCTCTCTCTCTCTCCCTCCATCCTTGTCTCTCATTTTCTGACACAATACTATGGAATTTAATACCTTCTCAGGGAATAATTTACACATAGATTATGTTTAAATGATGGATGCTTTCTCATACAATCTTAAATGTGAAGTGAGGAAATATATTTTTGAAAAGCATGGATAAAATTCTGAAAAGAGATAATTCCTTCATAAGGTTACATGCTGAGGCTCAATAAAATTAAATAACCTAGTATTTTTAAATCATATAATGTACATGATTTGCAGAATTTAGTTTGTATATGTGAGTATTAAGCTCATGTGCTTCAGATACCACCCATCTTAATTAAAACGTTCTTTTGTGTTTCTTGCTCACACAGGAAAATATCTCTTGTTAAAGCATGCACAGTACTTTGTGGATTATATTTTCTATTTGATAAACAGAGTAGTTATCATACAAACTGGCTTTTATGTAATTCATAAAGAGAAATCAACTGAGAAAAGTAGGAATTTGTTGCCTCTTAATAATATCACAATGCTATTTCAGAACTGATACTTACCATATCTAATTAGTGAATTGTACAAATACAACAGGAATTAGAAGAACATGTTGTAAATTTTTTATATGTGTACATACGCTTTGGAGAACTGCCATTTTCTGAAATAAGAATATTCATCTTCATAGTAAACAGCAAGATATTCTGTTTTAGCCTCAACTTTAATTTGTATCTGGCTTGAGAAAAGTGATCACATTATCTAATCAGAGTCTTTGACACTGTCAATAGAATTTTAAAAATAAAGACAATATTGAAATGAAGCCTGTGAATCAGTCTTGTTTTCTGCATCAAATTGAATTGAGAACTAAAATAGGACTTGTGTCTAGCCAAGTTTAGTTCTCAAAGATGCTGTTGACATACACATTTTTCACTTCTAAGATGGTCCTTGGATTAGCTTTATGTCTGATATTTAAAATGAAATCAAATGAGGACTAAGTGTCTGATTCCTTAGTAGTCAACGTCAGTTTTCTGTTTCTCATTGAAACAGGGCAATTTTGCGTGCACTTATTTATTATATCTATACAATTTAGAGAGGGTTTACCTACATGCTTACCTTTAGAAATATGACATTAACAAATGTTTCTATAAGGACCTCTGTGAAGTATCAGAAAGTAAATCCTCTTTAATTGTTGTGAAGTTAAACTTCAAATTCTAAATGCTTTCCATTTTTATCAAAATGTCAAATTATTTTTGGTGTGAAAGAGAAGGTACTCTTTGTAAACTGCCAGATTGTGTACCTGATTGTTGAATACTGCCAAATTTTGCAAACATACAAACTCCAAATTTCTATATTCATGAAAAATGTTTACTCACCAGAAAAATATATAGGATAACGTCACTTTGAATTTGTCATATTTATTGTTATAGAAAAACATAAATTTTCCCTTACACTTCAGAAGAATCAAGACAAGCTTTTGTACCTTCATTTTACAGGAAAATGAAGTGGAAATTTACAAAAGCAGAAGCTAGCAAAAGATGGCATAGCTAATAGAAATGGCTGAAATAAATAGGAACTGGCTTACTCAATTTGGCTTTCAGTATTCTTTCACTGTTCTCTGCTCTCTGATATTTGTGCCTATAGAAGAACTACTTCTCTGCAGTCAAGTTCTCAAGAGATTATTGTATTAAACTGAGAATGCTCTAATTTTATAAAATCAATAACACTATTAATGCATTGTAGGTTTTGAGGGAAATGAAGTTATAATTTTAATAACTAAAGATTATTTGTGGCTTAAGCTAGATATTTTTGTGAGAATAAAATCAAGCCATTTACATAAATATGAATATTGCTTATATGAATCTCTGTATCCCATAAGATTGTATCTGTAAACAGATATATCATTTATAGTCATACAGAGACTAAATTTCTAAAACCATCCATATGTTTCTAAATTTGTCCTACTGAATAAATATTTCCTTTTGAAAATCTTAAACCAGAGCAGGAAACATATACAGTGCAAACAAGAGGATCGTTGTTTATTGTGTCTACCAACAAGGATTTTTCTTTACATTTTTAAGTAGTTAAGGCAGAGTTCCTAATTAGAGTTCAAAGAATGATATATGTGGCTTATTTCCAATTCTCCATTAAAATGTATTGAAAATAACGTGTGTGTCAGTGTGGTGAAAAAAAAACTTGTTTACAGTTTGACAGAAATACTGAAAATTGTACTTATAATTTTAAACAGATTAAAATTACTTTACACTTCAAATGCTTCTGCCATAGTTCTGTGTCATGTGAAGGTACTTTATTTATTTATTTTTATTATACTGGTAGGAATAGCTTTACTCACAGGTTTTGATGGAACATTTATCTCCTCTGCATGTAAGATGTAAAATTAGAATGGACGCTATAGAAATAAACCCCTAATGCTACAGTGTCTGTGTGTTGTCATTGTACGTGTGTAAGAGGAGACGAAGAGGGAGGGTGAGGATGAAGGGAAAGAGTACACACTACAGAGAGAACCCAGGAGCTACCCCTGCGAGAAGTGCATGACAGAGCATACACATCCCAGGGATTTAAGCAATGCCCATATCAGGTTTATGTTGATAAAAAAACAATGGAAACATCTCATGACAAACCAGTGTTTTAATGTAACCTACTTTATTCTTCAAAGAATATGCTATCATCTATATTTAAATAAATGTATATTTATCATAAAACACTAATATCTAAGTATTTTGAGTTTCCTGTAATATATTAATTTCTGCATATAAAATTTAAATGAAGGAGGCTTTAAGAAACTGGTAGAATTAAAACAGTCTGATTTTCAACATTAAAATTCACATTGTAAATACTGGAACCTTTTAAACAAATATTAAAATGGTTTCTTATTTTATTTATGGCTTCATTAATCTATTGTGCTGTCTTAAAAATCACATATGCATTCTGAAGCAGAAGCATTTTGCTTTGTGATTCTAAGATTCAGCAAAAGGAATCTGAGATGAAGGTAGACTAAAAGGATAATGTTGGCCAGAGTAAGAATGTTTTGCTTTTAACATCTGAGTAAGTCTGTATGATGTAGGAACAGATTTCTGAATAAATTAATAACATTATTTTACAAGGTAGAAAGTCATATTCAAATTTGAGCTTAAACATCTTGATCTTGGGCATTTTGTCAATAAGGTTATGGAAGAGCTCTTAAATTGAGGTAATCAGATGTCTGTAATTTTTAGTGCTAAGTGGTGAAAATGGGCTCAGTGAGTCCAGGCTAATCTGCTTGGTTTTTCTGGTAACGGAGGGCTGTGTCCTTATCTCAATCACTCTCTCTGCCTAGCTTCTTCTTGACTACTGTGGCAGCAATTTATCAGTTACTTTTACCTTAGACAACCCTGTAGAGCTGCAAACACGCATACATACAACACACACAAATATACAATATACATACATACATACACGCTAATCTTACTGCATATTCATAGGCAAATAAAATTTTCATGTGAAATTTTAGTTTAATAGATTTAACAATGGCTTTCATGTACCTCATTAACTGTTTATCATGAATCGAATGAATTGAATGTCTATCTTGTTTCACATTCAGGTTTATAGTTTCAACGATCTAAAATAGGAATTGAAAGAATGTGTCCTGAAGGTCCTTATTGAATAGAAAGAGTTAACTTCCAGATTTGCAGGAGTGGAGGGGTAGGTTTGAAAAGAACAAAGTAACAATCTCAGTTAGGAGGCATACACTACAGCTGTATTACAATCTGCCCAAACAACTGTGCTCTATTATGTTAATACAGGAAAAACATAATCCTGCAATGTGGGTATTTCCAGCATATCTTCTTGCAAATAGAAACCACCCACAATGCATTGTACTTTTGAAATATGTAGATATGGTGCACAGTGATCACATACAGGGCTTGGATGGTATCACCTAAGGGTGGGCTGGCTACAATTTACAATGCAGTTTGGACTTGTATTTGTTTAAAAATAGTATGCAATTGCATTTTGATAACACGCATAATGGAGTTATTTTGCTTCCCCAGTGAGTTTCGGTTTGGAACAGGAAAAGCGGTAGATGATGATAACAGAGGAAAACAAAGCTCAGGCTGATTCTGGGGAGGAAAATGGGTTGCTAAGCTTATTGAATTGGTCTGTTGATCTTATGAAAATAAATAAATATGTAGAGAAGAACCTCTTTCAATGGAAATGCCACTTAACTTGATTTATAATATACAGTATTAACGGAACCGAATCATAAAAATATCATGTGGGAGCATTGCCCTGCCTGTCCTGTGGCCTTCATTAGCTTACAGGAAGTTCTTTGGAAACCTGAAAATGCTAAGGGAAAAATGACAGAAATCAGTTATGCTGTCCCATTGGTTTTGCTTTATAATAATAATGAGGATGATAAAAGTTTGGTTAGGCACCCATTTATATGTAAAAAAGTGAAGAGCACTCAGCTAGGCAGAAGAGTGGTGCCAAGACACAGCAGGCAATGTTTAAGAGAAAAAGCCCCGGCTGTAAATGTGCACAATATTCCACATTATATACATGTCATTTCTGAGTAGTGTTGGAACGATGCGGTGTCAAATCTGTATGACAGATTGAGGTGAAAGCTGGGAAGAGAGAGCTTGTGAAAAACAGCCCCGACTGAGTGGTGCATCCTATAGGAGTTATCCTGCAGGCTATAAGTAACCAACTTCATCACATGAAGGGAAGAGTAGAGCAGGGATAATTGTCTACTAATTTAACTAGCTCATTTGGTCATTGTATTATTTAAATTGTGTTCAAGTGTAACAATGCCATCTAGTGATGAGATTTCAAAATGATGTTTTTACTGTTAGACTCTTGGTAAGGTTGGGAGGCAAGTCTTCGGCTACTATATGGAGATTTAAATTTATAATCCAAGGACATAATAATAGAATACCTGTAATATCATTTTTAGTGTTAGATTAAAAAATCCTAGAAGATTGCATAGAGAACAAAATGAACAGCCCTGCTTTGTTCTTTTTCTTGTGAGAAGTACATGCTTATGAGAAAACATTCTGAGTTTCCATCAGTCTATGGCCCGAGTTTAAAGAATATCTGCTGTTTTCTCATTCTTTAGATTTTTATAAGAATTTGTACCAGAAGCATATTTTTCATTAAACCTTTGCCTTCTGAAAAACAGTCTTTATAAAACTATAACTAGTCAAACTATTTTTCTTTTCTTCTCAGTCTTGCCCTTCTCAGTATTTTTTTTTCCTACCAAAGCCAGCTCTTCTAAAGAATGGATGTCAGATGCCTTCACGATCGTAATTCTTCCTGTTCTGTAGCACTCGGTATTTATATTGTAGTCCTGCAAACACTCAAAAATACCACCCCAATTGCTCAGGAGAAATAAGCATTCAGAGTTGTGTGCACCTCAATTTTTAATACATGCATGCAATTTAGGCAAAATTGTTTAGAACAAAAACTAAAATCAAAGGTGGCAGATTTTAGACTTCCCTTTACAAGGAATGAACTTACAGGTTTGGGTTTAGGGGACAACTTCTTTGCTTTGCTTTCCTTCACTATGTGAATGGATTAAGACTAAGTGGTTTCTTACAACCTTCTAAAAAATAAGCTGCTGGAATTCTTACCTGTTTGTTAGAACAAGTTGAACTTGGCAAAAAAAAAAAAAATAGGCAAAGAAATAGCCAAACCTGTTCCAAAGAATCCTCATTGGGGTTATGCAGTATATCTTTTAACTCCTTTTCACTCCATGTTTTAAAAATGTATTTTTGACAAATTAGTTATATCTTTTGTGTGTTTAATATCATCAGGCAGCAGGAAGAAAAATATAAGGCAGGGTAGCATGCAAGATATTACTCTGGTATCAATTTTATGTCAGCTACTTTCTAACCAGTTTAAGGTTGACACACAACAAAGAGAGAGGACAAACATGTGTGGAATATATAGCGTATTCTATGGTCTTCCCTTTAATGACCAATAATTATGTTTTATTTTATTGCTTTTCTTGAAGACAAAAAAATTGTTACATTTCTATCCTTCAGTTTCAGGGGATATTCCAAATCTTGTCAACTGTTTAGTGCAGACGCTTTTTAGAATAGAATAAGGTGCTGCCTGCTACCATGGAAACCTACATATATTTTTAGTTTATATGTCAAAAATTAAAATATTCATATATCAATACTAATAAACTGATATTAAGACTTCTTTACCTTTCTGATAAATAGATTGAGGAATCAAATTCTATTTTCTCAATAAACTAAAGGTCATTGTGTATATACAACATTATTCCTGGAACTTTCACAGTTTATTACTCATTTTCCCACCAAAATAACTACAGGACACACAAAAAACCAACATTTTCACTTAAATATTATTAAAGAAAATTACTTTTAATATTTACATCCTGATGGTATCTTTGAAATTGTCATCAGTTAAACATTCTGATTCAGTCTTATTAGTAAAAGAGTGAGTGACACTTGGTCAAATCATTTGTCATAAAGAGGTCTACATGAAGTTGTATGCAAAAGTTTCAAAGAACAACAAGCCAAATAAATCCATAGTAAATATGGTGGGCACAAGCTCTGCCTAACATCAGTGTGGGCAGAGCAGGCATTGGGAAATTACTGTCCTGGATCCCAGTTAAAAGACAAAGGCCACTTATGTAAAAAGGAGATAGACAACATGGCTCAAAAAAAGTGCTGTGAGAAGCCTATCACAGTTTTCTAGTGTGCATATGTGTGTTAGAACATTCACAACCTGATCTTTTATTGCCAAGGAAACTTTGCATTAAATCATTTTTTTTTGTATAAAAAAGGTTGCATTTTAGATACTATCTGTTCTTTTTCCACGTTTCATTCTTTCTCTTTGCTGTCCCTATTTCTTCCTCTTTTTTCTCTGCCATATAAAATACTGGTCTGATATTATATTCTTGACAGAAACTAATTTAATTGGTAAGCTATTTTATTTATGAAATTAATGAATTTACTATATTTTATTAACCAAGCTATATAATATGTTTATACTCAAGAATTTTGCACAGAACCATATTACATAAAAGACTTTAATTTCCTTAGAAGAATAGCCATTCAAGGCAATATTACATATACTGATATGCTGCCTGCAACCAAAGGAAAAAATTAACTTTTTGAAACAGAGTCTCTCTGTAAAGCCAAGGCTGCCTTGACCCTCCTGGTCCCCCTCCATAATTACCAAGCACTGTGATTCTGGGCATATACCACCCAGCCCAGATCTTATTTTCATTTAGCTAGTCTTTTGTCAAAATTTCATTTTTGCTTTGGTAAATGTGAGTATATTTTCACAAAAGGGAAAAAAAAACTTCTACTAACATGATAATCAAACCATATGTTAAAGTCTTCCAAAATTATTGTTGTGGAGAGAAAGAGGAAGAGAGAGAATTTGAAGAACCACAGCAAGCCTTTTTCTTGCTATTTATTGATACAGCTTTTATCTTCTAGTAAACTGGGGTTATGTCACCCAAGCTTTTCTACTGTTTACAAAAACAGCACTCTCATTAAGAAGTAGAAATCACTAAACAGCTGTTTTCCCTGTATACTTTGGGACAGACCCTGTTTAGTATTTTTTATTAATTTTTTTTAACTTTACCTGAACTACTATTTGGCGGAGCAGATACTATCGATCAGTTGTTTTCTGGCTGCAGACAGCCCTGTGCGTTCCAGACTCCCCATTAATTGGGGAGACATTGGCCTTGGCCGCTCTCTAAAGAGTACAGTCTATACTACGAAACCACTCAGTAGCATCAACAGAGAGAGAAACTGCATTACTACAAGACAGGGTGGTTATGTTTACTTTTAAATGTGTGGAAAAGGCAAGCATTATTCCTGGTGGGAGGGTGTGTTTGGAAGAGCCAAGTACACACAGAGACAGGACTACACTTGGTTTTTATTTGAATTCAGGTAGTGAGTTCTGGCTTGGGTCTGGCCTTAGAGTCTTTTTCAGTGGTCAATCAGTTCAAAAAGAACTGATGCATAAGAAATGAAGAGGAATTAAAAAAGACTCACTTCTCCAAGATGTGGAATTCCTGGAAGGAGTATAGGAGGGGTGAGAAGCTACTTGTCAGATTGGGAGGATTAGCACACTTGTTTGAAAGTCTTAGAAGGTGGGGGTGTCATAAACAGTTTTTATAGTATTTGAAAGAAAACACTTATATGTGGTAATTTTTTTTTTTACAAATCAACCTTATATTTAAATTCTTCTCTTTAAACTCTTCAGGATATTGCCTCTCTTTCTCTGTCCTACCTTAGAGGGAGATACTGTAATGGGGGGAAGTACCTTGTTATTAATAGTTGGCTTAATACAACTGAATTAGGCATCTAGTGAAAGCCAATATAATTCCATCTCTTTCAAGTTTTAAGGTAAGCCTGTAGTCTTGGGGTGGTGCTTTACCTTGGCGCTCAACTGTCCTCAACCAGGCCAGAGATTCTGTTCTCTTGACCAGGCCTTCACTACTCTAAAGCACTTGGTTTTAAGGATGAAAAAGGGTTTTGTTTGTTGAAATGTTTTTCAATGTGTTGTTTTATATCTAAAAACAAAAAAAGGCTATTAATGTAGCCTGAGAAAAAGGAGTTGTGAAAATAACCAACAAAATTAATTGCATAAATTTTAAGTACATTTGCTCAAAAGAAAAAATTAAATCTCTTGCTGACATCAACTCAGGATTTGATCATTGGCCAAGGATCTTTATAGTCTTTCTAAATTTACATACAATAAATTCAATGAAGACTTACATGATGTTGGGAAGAGTTTTTATAGTAAACCTTTGATTTCTGGCATCATTGATACTACTCAAACATTTTAGCAGTTTCTTCATGCTTAACTTCTTTCACTTGTATCTTTAGGATAAAGGTTGTAAGTGGATTAAAGAGTGCATTGAAATTTAAATGTCATTTTCATATTTGATTTCTTATTGGTTTCTATTAGTTTCATACTCAATTTATTAATTATCTAGTAGCCAAAACTTGTGTAACAAATAAAGACATGATATGGGTGATTAAATGATATGACACTGAACACTCCTAAACCATGAAAACAGGTACCTGAATATTTAGGAAAATACTGGCTAACATGTCTTTTTCTTATACTTTATCTTATAAGCTACTCTGGCATAATAGCATACATTGTCATCTCTTTCACTGACTATGATTCTTGCCCCTTTCCAACTTTCTACTAAGAAAATCAACTTTATAAAAATGTTAAGTAAGCTAGATTGTTGAATAATTTTTTAAAGGCTATATATCACTAGAAACCAAAAGTATAATAATAATATGTGTGTATGTGTGTTTGAAAATATCAATAATTTTACCATTAAACATTTTAGAAAGCTTTGATTAGGTATGTTACATGAATTTCAATGTACAGATGTTTTCAGAGAAACATAAGTAGTCAAGCTTGAATAATTCTAATCACAGCCTTAAAAGTCAAAACTCGAATTTCTTGTATGATTCATTGCTTTATTGTGTTAATACAAGCTTAGCTGAAAAAGCCTTGGATTGTGGCCTGGCTGTGCATGGGCATATTTTTTATACTTTGGCTCTATCTAGTGGATAGAGAAAAAATTACTTGTAGGTTAGATATGTTACTGGCCTTGGAACGGGAGTTAAAAGAAAGGAAAATGAAAGAAAGGATGGCAAGCTACATGTATCTAATACATTCCATCAGGGCTTGCTTGTTTGTTTATCTTGGAAGCTTCTATGCTTTTTTTCTTTTTCCTGGAATGTCCTTCTCTTAAAATTCATGCACTGTTTTGTGTGGGGGCCAAATTCAAGCTTCTGTCATCTTACATTTTATAAGAATAAAAGGTTTAAAATTCTTTCATTATGTGTTTCTCTCATATTTTGGCCTTATAGAAGGATGGAGTCAACATGACTCCTAGCAGAGGAGAGAAAACGTCTTTAATGCTTTTCTAAATCACATGTGCACAAAGCCCCTGCGTGTGCATTAGGAAAAGTTTGTGTGACGTCCTCTTTGAGTGAGGAGCAGTGATCAGCTAATTTTAGTCATAGAGAGTAAGAACAAGGTTATTGAGTTCAGGACATTAATTTAACAAAAAACAATCTTTGGATTCTCGCGTCAAATCTATGTTTTCCTCCTTATTTCATGTTTCTCTCTCATTTTTTCCTTTTTGAAGGTCACAGCAGTTCTTTGAGCAGTAAAACTACAGTATTTGCAGGAGAATGTGTGTTTCCTGTAATTGCTTTAAACAGGTAAACACCAGTGCTCTAATCAAAACGACCATTCTATCTAAGCAGAAAGCTACTTTTTTTTCTTATTCTTCTTCCAGGAGAACATGTAGCATTTAACAAAGAACATCCGTAAGCTTGTAAAAGAATGGACAATTTAAAATAGATAATGGGAATGACAGTGCTCGAAATCTAATTGAAAGCCTCGGAAGGCTTTGCCTGGAATAACTTCCCAAACTGCTACACTAACCTGCGGCACTTGGACTTCACACCGCGGAAACATCAGCCATCTATGGTGATCATCGCTGCTCAGTCGGTCTAAGCAGCTGCAGACCTCAAAATGGCTAAACTGATTGGCTCACCATGAAATAGTCCACCTGGTTTGTGCTCACACTGACGGGCACACTTCTCCTATTGGTGGGCATCTTAGTGGCTTTTAGAAATGTGACTACTGAACCGGTTTGACTGCTTGAAATTGCAATGCAGTCTCCTGAGCAAAGAGAAGGTCATTCCTTTTGAAGACAAACTTTTTGAAAAATAATGGGGGCCTACATAATATAGTGCCCCTCCTAATTTATTTTTAATGGCTTAAGAAAAAAAGAAAGAAAGAAAGAAAGAAAGAAAGAAAGAAAGAAAGAAAGAAAGAAAGAAAGAAAGAAAGAAATCCTTCTACATCAGAACAGCTTTGGATTTGTCAAAAAAAAAAAAATACTGAATTCCCAGACTCTCTTCTCACCTTTTCAGTCATCTGATCAAGGCACGTATATTGCAATTAATACTGTGGAATATTTTTAATATACCTGACAGTTTATTCACTTTGTATCCCAGTTGTACTCCCTCCTCGCCCCCCTCCCAGTGCCTCTCTCCTCTCCTCCCATGTCCCTCCCCAAGTCCACTGATAGGGGAAGTCCTCTTCCCCTTCTATCTGACCCTAGCCTATCAGGTCTCATCAGGACTGGCTAAATGGTCTTCCTCTGTGGCCTGGCAAGGCTGCTATCCCCTCAGGGGGAGGTGATCAAAGAGCCAGCCACTGAGTTCATGTCAGAGACAGTCCCTGTTCCCCTTACTAGGGATCCGACTTTGAGACTGAGCTGCCATGGGCTAACCCCATTTCAGTTTTTCCTTAATCTTATTTTACACTTGTGAGATTGTGTTTATTAGTAATCTCTCTTTTCCCTGGTTTAATTTTACTCTGTAAGTTTGCCATTTCCCAACTTTTAAAATCAGTTAATTAATTAATTGTGTGTGTGTGTTCCATGACTTGACTGGGGTGCTGTATTCCTATGAGAAAACCAGAGAATTCAGTACTATTGCTGACTATTTTATGGATTCAAACTGTTAACATAACACCTCTTAGTGTTGTTGCTAACCTTAATTATCTTGCCTAGGAAGCATGTGTCAGTTTTTTTCATTTTCTTTTTAAATGTGTTTGTAGGAGCTTCTGTTTACCACATGCACACCAGTACCTGAGGCAGGCAGAAGAGGAAGTCAGATGGCCTGGACCTGGGGTCACAGGTGGTTGTGAACTGCCTGCTGTGGGTACTGGGAACCAGACCATTGCTAGAGTTTTATGCACTCCACCTCTCTAAACATCTAGTTTTCTTCACTCTAAAACAACAACAACAACAACAAACCACCTTCCTTTGTGAGAATTTCATGCATTAGTATTGTATTTACATTATTTACATCCCTCCTTTATCCCTGTCCAACTTGTTAACCCATACACAACTTCCCATGAAAATCATGTTCTTGTCTTTGATTGTATATATGCACACACACACACACACACACACACACACAAACATGTATTGGGTCCATTGCTCATATGCAATGTGTGTAGGGCCAACCACTCTTCCTTCCTCACCAACCCATACTTCACTGTTTGATGTGACATCATCTTGTGCAGTACACACTTAAATTTTAGGGAGTTAAACTCTAACTTTCTTCATATAATCTCGTTCTACATAGTTTGGAATGCCTCCGAGTGGGAGGCATCATTCACTTAGTAAATACTTTATCTCAGGATGGCCTTATTGACACTTCTTTTATTCAACTTGTGTTTTCATTAGTTCAGCTGTAAAAAGCAAATGCACTTTTGTCACAAAATTATAATTATAATGAATATTTTGAAACATATTTTTACAGAAGTATAAAACTACATTGGATTGTATAAATAATATTTCCTGAATATTCAATTTTTAAATTCATGGCTTTTTGTCAATTATTACCTTAGAAGTACATTAATTTGAATCAAAGCTTCAACTCATTACAGGTTCTTCAGTTTTATTTATAGTAAGGTATGTTTTGATATTTTATATCTTGTTTTCAGGTTTTGGTAACCAACAAATTGTCTGTAAATTGTAATCTGCAAATTAATTTTAGCAATATAATAAAAAGGTATTCAATTAGTTTAAATTTAAAGTGGCTTCCTTTTATATATTTGGTAAAAACTAAACAAAAAGTATTTGGATAATTACAGAGCGGAAATCAAAGATACAGCTGGCTGTGGATGTGGTTAGGTGATGCTTTATAATAAAACACCTAAATATAATATTTAGAGTCAGATTTCACATGTATTAAAGCATTTTTATTTTGCCATTATGAAAACAAATCATGGTTATGCATGCACAAACATTTTAATACAACATTTTATAAAATAAATAATACAGCTTCTCATTTCTTTATATAAATGTCTAGTGTTACCATTTTACATAATTAGTCCTTTGGAATTTCATCAAATTCTAAGTCATATGTTTTAACACCACTTCTGTATAATTTTATATGCATTTTATTGCATTATAGGTGAAAAATTAAGCAAATTTATTCTACCACGTTGTTTTTTCTTCTTATTTGGTATTTTTTCTGAAGGTAAGATTTTTAGCATCATTGATAGATGGGATCACGCACTTCTACATGATCTCCATAGTGCTAACCAAAAAGAAGAATATTTAATCATTTTTTTGTAGTCATAGCAAATAATGTTTGGTTTGCAATAAATGAAGTGTGATGCCTTTCTTTATATGTATGTAATTCGAGTACCAAATTCAAATGATTTTTAAATTTCAAAAACTGAAAGTATTGGCCTTTTATATGTTTTGAAATAGTATAGTGTTTTTAATTTCAAATCTTTTCACTTACTTTAAGTTCTGCATTATCCTTCTCTAAGTCAAAAAGAACTGTCTATAACTTAAAACTAGGGTTAAAATTTCTTGAGATTCTTGAGAGTTTTCTGGATAAAGCAAGCCTTTCTGCTTCTGCCTGTAATTTCAGCATCGGGGTAAAGAAAGGCAGATAGATCATGAATGCTCATTGGCCAGCCAGCTGAGCTAATACAGCAAACAAGCTTCCAGTTCAATGAGAAACGTTCTCTCAAGGCCACAAGGCACTGGGCTACAGAAGAAGCCACTTAAAGTTCTTCTCTGGCCTCTAATGTGCGTGTGCTCACACTTCAGGGTACATACTACATACACTTACACACTGCTCACATACCCATGCATAACTAACTAAATAAACATAAAACTAGGTGGCAAGGTCTTCCCTGTAACATTGTTTCCCACCTAAATTAACATGGGGAACCATCTCTACCAGATAGATATTCACATTAAAGGACTGTACATGAGCCGCTGATGAGCCCAATGTAAAATGAAAAGGATTGCAGGGCATGTGGTATGAAAAATCTTTCAAAAGAGGCTATCAAAGCAATGAGAATTGGTTAACGTTGGAGACAGGGATAACAGGGAAGGAAATAATTCATTAGCGTTTAATGATTTTAATTTTTTAAAAATTTATTACAATTTATTCACTTTGTATCCCTCGTCCTCTCACAATCGCGCCCTCCCTCCCCCCTCTTCTCCTCCCCTGCCCCTCCCACAGTCCACTGATAGGGGAGGTCCTCCTCCCCTTCCTTCCATCCTAGCCTATCAGGTCTCATCAGGACTGGCTGCATTGTCTTCCTCTGTGGCCTGGTAAGGCTGCTCCCTCTCAGGGGGAGTTGATCAAAGAGCCAGCCACTGAGTTCATGTCAGAGACAGTCCCTGTTCCCCTTACTAAGAAACCACTTGGAGATTGAGCTGACACGTTTAATGATTTTTTTTTTTTAAAGCACATACAGTAAAATTCCCTGCAGTTAAGTAAAGGAAGCAGAGAAGTCTGAAGCACAGAGCTGACGTCGGCCACTGCTGTTGGCCCTGTTACAGAAAAGAAATATTTTGGCAGGAAATGCTTCTTCAGTAAAGCAAAGCCCATCAGCTTCAGCGAAACATTTCTGTTAATAGCTTGTCAGAGGAAAACGGTGTGGATGTTAGGTATCCATGCCAACATGTGGCAGCTTCTCACTTCTTAGAATATTTTGCCAAGGTATAGATATAAGATTATTTCCGGCTTTCACAGCAGAAAGGGGTGGACTGAAACGAGGATCCAAAAACCTTAAGCAGATACGTTTTTATTTAAATTGTAAATTTAGAATCATTCACGTTTATTTCATCTATGACCATTTTTTTCTATCATTTTTTTCAGAGACATGCAGTGTGCTCATTCATTTAATGGAAGTTATCATATTTTCTTTTCAATGGATTCATATTGAGCTTGGCAGTGGGGATCTAACATGGGCATCTTGTGCTAATGAGAATATGGTGCATTTTAAAAAGTAAGATGTTTTAGTGCCATCTGCTGGCATCACTGTATAGTAACTCTACAAATCTAAATTGATTGGGAATGTGTATGTTACATGTATCCAGATGCTGTTCATAGCACTAGTCAGATAAATACAGAAGCTCTGAATCAACCCTACATTTACATACCAAAAGGCAGTAAGGACTGTTTCTTAATACATGTATTCTTTTTATATTTATTTTATTTTTATTATTAGTTACATTTTATTAACTCTGTATCCCAGGTGAATCCTGCTCCCTCATTCCCTCCCAACCCCATCCCCCTCCCTCTGCTCCTTTCCAAGTCCACAAATATATCAGGGCACAGGGGTCTTTTATGAGACTGTTTCTCCAACCAAGGACTATGTATGGATATAACCTAGAACCTCTGCTCTGATGTAGCCCATGGTAGCTCAGTATCCAAGTGAGTACCCTCGTAAGGGGAATTGGGACTATGTCTGACATAATACATGTATTCTTATGCACAACCAGTGACATGTAATACCACTAATTTGGAGTAGAGTTAATTGTACTTCAAAAAGTATCTTTGTTACTTGATACAATTATAGTAATCTTGATACAATTAGAGTTAGATGTTGATGCAGGTTGCCTCCAGTTATGACCAGGAAACAGAGAGACACGTAGGAATGAGTATGGGTAAAAAGCTAGTATAGGTGACTCATGCAGTCCAGGTAAAGAAAGAGATATGGCATATTGCGGCTGGAATATCAATTCAGTTCATAGATATAGAGAGCATATCTAATATTTCCAAGATTATCTCTGTAGCTGAGAAGAATCACTGCCCACATCTAAAGCTTGTTACATGCCAAATGTAGTAAATCATTACTCTTTCCCCTCCACCCCACCCCCAAATGAGATAGTAGATGAAGCCACCCAAAGGCTTTTCCTTGAGGTATAATTCTATCATTATCTTCAAGCCTTGCATCACTCTCCTCCCTGGGTAGCTCAACATTGCTTAATCCTCACTGATAGTCTGTAATCAGCCACCAGCAGTTGCTCTGGACCTCTCATTCTAGAAATTCTGATGTGTGTAAATCCAACACAAATCTTGTTTTCATGTTCTGAAGCTGATCTGGGAATCATAACATCAAGCCTGTCCAGGGAAATGGGCAAGGTCTCCACTTCATGGAGGTGCCCAGCTGAAGGCTATGCTTGCACCATTGCCGCCAGAATATAAGTGAGTCTAGGAGTACAAGGCACATTAAACAGCAGTGGGAAGAGCACTATGGGTAAGTCCAGTAGAGCCAAGATGGCCAAACTCTCTTTCTTCAGCAGGACCTCCTCAGCAACTTCAGGAGTGTGGGTGGGTTCTGGAAACTCAGCCTAATAAATTTTCAGTAGGAAAGATCCAAAGACGGACACTTATGAAAGGGTCCTAAGTTGCTGCAAGACCAGGCAGTGATTCGTGGCTCCAGGACCAGAAACATCTATTGTAATTTCTCTTGCACTTAACAGAATTTAGACTAGGGACATACGAAACATTTAAAAATATTAAAATTATATTTAAATATATAAGCAGCTTGTGTATTAGTATCACATTGTTAATAAAGCATATTTATATGTATGTCATGTCATCAATATATTACTCTCACATTTCTATTACCTGGAAATATATCATTAGGCAGAATTGCTACTTCTATACTAAAGGAAACAAGAAATTCCTTTGTTGCTGTCTGAACTGCACTCATTTTTCATGAGTAGTAAGGAAAAGCTTTAGCTATCAGAAATAAGTGAGGAAGCTCATTGTTTGTTCATTCTTAGTCCCTTCCTGGCTCCTCATCTTTTCACCTAGTCAAATTCACACCCTTTCTTTCTCTCATTCAAAAACAAACAGGCAACCAAAAGAAAACAAAGCAAAACAAAAAACAGGATAGCATAAAATGAACAGAAAAATATAAGTCAAAGAAGAAGCACAAGAACCATAAGCAAATGCAGTGACACAGATACACATGCAATCACACGGAGAGAAATCCCATAGGAACACAGAATTGGAAAGCATGAAAGATCAGCAAAAGACCTGTTAGGTTAAAAGAAAAAGAAAAACATCCCAGAGAAAGCACAATAAGACAGGGGACAAAATACTACAAGAATGAATTGCATTAGTTTTTTGATAGCCATCTATTGCTGGGATGGGGTCTTCCTGGAGGAGTGCTTTGTATATCCAGTGAGGTTACAGGGAAGAAAAATAATTATTTATTTGCAAATGGTTACCTGTTTGACATGGCTTCTGGTTTAGGAATGAGGGGACTGTGTCCACATCTCTTCTCAGCACTGGGAACCCATGTATTCTATATCGGTACACATCTTAGGCTGTGTTTGGGATGACTGATTTTCTTAGTGTCCCCCATTTTCTCGGGCTCTAACAATCTTTCCACTTCCTCTTCAGCAGAGCTCTCTGATCCATGAGGGAAGTGATTTGAAAGAAGGAAGAGGGAGTTTCTCTGATGATGGCTGAGCAAGATATTGATCTAAGAGTATAGCAGAACTTTGTTAGGAGTAATCTTATTGCTATATTCCCTAGGAAGATGGTAGTATTGGGCTTTCCTTTAAGTACATGGCCTATCTGGTGTCAGATTTTTAGGCCACCTGTGCAGTGTCAGGATAGGTTCTAAATACGCCTCAAGTCCAAGTAGATAATGCTTGGTACACTTCAACATTTCTGCTACTTTTGCAGCAGCATGTCATGAACACAGGTCATTGTTATAGATTGATATGTTTGTAGTTGGACTAGTGCTTGTCGTTCTCCTGTGATTGCATGCAAAATAACTTCTAGTATCATGAACACTAGTATGTGTAGTCAAAGGCTTTAGGACTTTCCTGTGTGCAGAGTTATGTAGGTATTCTCTTCAGTAATAGAGGAACTGCTAGCCTTGGAAATATCCTGAGTTATTTGGGAATTTCCACGGGGCCACTTTGGCCAACGATTCAATTAGATGTAACTCACTTCTGACTTGAGAACTTTATTTGGTCATGAAAGATATCTAGTTGGGTCGTTGTCTCCACTGTTATTTGTTGATTTCATTTAAATTTCTTTCCTATATGTATATATTTTTAATAAGCTTCTACTATAGTAGGTTTCCATATGACCCCTCAAATGGCTCTTAGTTTTAGATATCTCTCCCTATATTTCCTCCCTTCCCTGGCACTTTTCTCCACCTCTCCATTTAATCCTCTCAGTCAAGTCTTCACCCATCTATTACTATATATTCTATCTCTCCTTCTGCAAGAAGGATCCTTCCATAACCTCTAGTTCCTTACTTTGTACCTAACCTCCATGGCTTTACAGACTTTAACCTGCTTATTGAAGACTTAAAAGCTAGCATATGCACATAAGTAAATACATAGAATATTTGTGTTTTGGGTCGGGATTACCTCACTCAAAATGATTTTCTAGCTCCATCCATTGACCTGTAAATTTCATGGATTTTTAAAAAAGAGCTAAGTAATCATTCACTGTGTAAATAAATCATACTTTCTTTACCCACTCATCTGTTAATAGAAACCTAGGAAGTTTCTAACTTCTGACTATTATAAATAGAGTCCTTAAATATTTTTCTTTTTCTATTTTATCCTTATCGTTTTCATTAACATGAATTATTAATACTCATCATGAGAATAAATGTTATTTTTCCAAATAGTTACATAAAATACAATGATAAAATTCTATACAGGATCATGTTGTTAATAGACGATAGGGAAGACATGATAGGGAGAGGAAAAGACACCACTAGAAAAATATAATTAAGTGTATGAGGTGCATTGTATAAAAATACCAGGGTCATAAGGTTAAAATAATAAACAATTTATATAATCTTGATCAGTTTCCAACTGGAAAAAGACTTGATTCAATTCCCACCACATATGTGGGTCCAACCGCAAGGACATTATCCAAATGGAACAACGGCTAGACTCTATTTTTACTTTTTTTGATTTTCTTATGTATTTTAACCTTCCATACATTTCTATGTTTAATTAACTGAAACTCAGCATAGCTATAAACTTAATATCTCCCATTTGTAAGGAAGTAAATTCACAGGTAACTAAGAATTATTAATTGGTTGCAAATGAGGAGCTAAATATTTTTATAAGGAAGCATATTAGTTTCCCCATTTTCACGAAACATAAATAATTTTCATATCATGTGATCTGAATACAGTTTCCATGCCCTGCACTGCTCCCACTTCCGCCCTCCTTCTCTTCTATTCAGATCCATCACTTTTCTGCCTCTCATTAAAAAAAGAACAGACTTCTAAGTGACAACAAAACATAACAAAATAAAATATAAAATAAAATGAAAATAATCACATTGAAGTTGGACAAGACAAGCCAACAGAAAAATAAGAGTCCCAAGATGATGTACAAGAATCAGAGAACCACTTACTTCCACATTGAGGGAGACTTAATATTTTTAAAGGAAAAGAAAACTTGTCCATTATCAACAGAAATATCTAAAACCTATTATGACAAGTTTACATCTGTAGGTACATATACTTACACACTTTTATAAATGAAAGAAAGATCTTATTCTGCAATACTGAAACATCCCTGCTACATTCTTGAATTTTCTGAGCACTGGAAATAAATCTTCAGTACTAAGATCCTGGGAGGCCATAGCCACAATTAACAAATACAGAGTAACTGGGACTTTTAGGCCTATTATTAAGAAAAGCCAAAAGCATTTATTAGAGGTCTAGAGAGGTAGAAGACATATAGATGCTCTGAAAAATTCTTGAGGATATGGAAAAACAATAAATGAAGCAGACATTTATGGATGTAGATATACAAATACAAACACCCCTTCATTCTTATTTTTTTCAATAGCACAGTCATTTTATTGATAATAGTGTAGAGCACATGAGATATAGTCCAGGATATTTTATTTTAGCATAAATCACGATTGATTATGGGAAACTATACTTAGAAAAATTTGGCCCTTTATCTGTCAGCTGTCCTTCTGTTTTTGAAATTATGTTTGCAATGAAATATCAAAAGAAAATAATGCTTTCTATTTTCTCATGAAATGCAAGAAACAAGGCAAAATTATTTGTTTCTAGAGATTTAATCTGTATAGTCTTCCAATTGGCTAAAATGTTTGACAATCAGAAGATACAAAACATAATTTCAAATTACTAACTGTGAAACATTCTGCTTATAAGACAATAGATCCTAAGTAAACAAACTAAACAAAATAAATATTAATCTTGGCTTATAGTTTTAGAGGTATCTTGCCATAGCATGTCTGTGGTAAGGCAGAACATCATGGTGGAAAGGGAAGTTGTAACAATGCTCCTTGCCTCATGGCAGCTGGGAATTGGGAGTGAGAGATAGGTACTAGATTCCCAAGATATAGTTTCTAAGGGTAGACCCAAGGACTGCTCTCTTCCTTTAGCTCATAACATCCTCCCAACAGACAGTCAAGTTCTTCACGTATCAGTGGATTAATTCACTAACAATGTTATAGCCCCCATAATGTAAGCACTGCCCCAAATCCTGTTAGCTGGCTAAAAAGCACAGTGTTTTGGAGGGGACTTTTTATATTTGCATCATAGCATCAATAAATTGTGAATAAAAATTATTCAGCATCTGTTGATTTCTGCTCTTTTTTTTTGTGCTTTTGACTGTTTTTAACTTAAAGTATTTTTGAAGTAAGCCTTTCTATCTCATTCCCAATAAGTAAAAGAAATTGAGAATTTATAGCTTAGGAAACATATTTAAGTGAGATTATATCAGTCAACAAGAACACTTTAACTACAGATTATACAGAGCATACTAAAAATTTCTATAGAATTTTCACATGTGGGAAAATAGATAAACAATGCACTGTTTGAATTATTTCTGGCATTAATTCTATGAGTTGTTTCCATTACACTATTAAAATGCTTGGTATGCTAACACTTTAAGTGTCTCAAATGTGCATTTAATTTAGATTTAATAACACAAGTTTTGCTTATGAAAACTAAGTCAATTATTGAAAGCATTTCCCAAGGTTTAGCAATTATTTAAGAAGTGCATTTACTATAAAGTAATTAGCTCAAATGGCATGTTCATAAAAACAGATTTAGAACAACTTTACATTTTGTATGGAAGGGAAATATTTAATACCAATACAACTAAAAACACTCAAATTCATCTGATCAGGCAGACATTTAACTTCCAGGAAAAACCCGCAGCACACTTATTTTCAAGGTGCTTTCCTCTTTTCCTAAACCTCTAGTCTTCATTTTTTTTTTTTTTTGGTCTTTTGCTTTTCCCTGCTGAAGTTTGAACCAAGGGTCTCAGCACATGTTAGAGAGTCTCTGATCTACTAGGAAGAAACAAGTCTTTCACATTTTTCTTTTTTAATTTTTACTGCGACAGGGACTTACTAGTTGCTCAGGTGGTCTTCACGCTTGTCACCATCCTTCTCTCTTAGCTCCCTTGAACACTTGAGATTACGGGCATGTGCTGTGTGACAAAATTTTTCCTGGGAGACACAACACGTATATACTTACCCCAGATAGAGATCACATGAAAGAGCAAAGTATGGATGCCACTGAGGTCCAATTCGGTGAATCAATGAGCTCTATGGGGATTACTTACAGGAATCTGGGTAAGGGATCATTTACAGGGGCAGAAATGACTCAAAGACAGATGGATCTCCAAGGCCCACCACAGCATGGGTGGCAGTCCACAGAGTTGGGAATTTGGAGCACATGCCGCAACCCACAGGCAGCTCAGCAGGTTGGACAGAGTTCTTTCAATACCTCAGTTGGTCTAAATCACCTCCAGGCAGCTCAGCTATTTGCACCCTTCCAGTTGGTCTGGCCTCAAGTCTTCTTTGCAGCTTGTCTTAGAGAGTTCATTGTAGCTCAGCTTTCTTATCGGAGGGGATTCTCAGCTTTTATTGCTCATTCTGCCAGGGAGGTACCTAGGGCATCTAGACCATTTTCAGAGTCTTCCTAAAGCTTTTTCGAACTGTTTAAAGAGCTTCTGTGCAAGCCAGGCATGGTGGCACACACATTTAGTATCAGCACTTAGAAGGCAGAGTCAGGAAAGACATCACCGAGGAAATAAATTTCATTTTGAAATGTAAGCCACTGTAGCTAGGCCACAGAGGAAGACATGGCAGCCAGTCCTGGTGAGACCTGATAAGCTAGGGTCAGATGGAAGGCGAGGAGGACCTCCCCTATCAGTGGGCTTAGAGAGGGAGAGGGGCAGGGAGGAGATGAAGGAGAGAGAGTGAGATTAGGAGGGAATGAGAGAGGGGGATACAGCTAGGGAATAAAGTTAATAAACTGTAATTAATATAAAAATTAAAAATTTAATTAAAAAGAAATATTTGAAATATAAGTACCTATCGAAGAATTTATCTTTAGAATGTAAAGAATGACAAGTCAATACTGGAAAACAAGCACTTAATGAAAATAGCTCATTGTGGACAAGAAATTTAAATCTCTAATATTCTCTCTGTGTGTGTATCTGTGTGTATCTCTGTGTGTGTGTGTGTGTGTGTGTTTGGCTGGTGGCTTAACATAACATTGTCAGAAGGTACCATGTATTACTCAGTAAAAATATCAGCATATTTCTCTGAACTAAAAAGAATGTCTTTACATTAATGGTTTAACATTGAGTCTTGACGTTTTGTTACCATATAAGGGAGTGTTTAATATTTTCAGACATGTGGGGTGTATTTTTTTATTGAGTCTAAAGCAGAGACGAATATCTACATGCCCTCATTCTTGGAATTGGTTTTATTTATTCTTTTTCTAATTGTCTGAAATATGGTCTTTAATGTACTGGTTCTACATAAATAAAACTGTACTAAGAAACCATTTATTATTAGCCCCC
>CM053752.1:85631729-85660233 GCA_028658305.1 Pachyuromys duprasi
ACAGGAGCATGCCAAGGAGGACCTCGGGGGGGGGGGGGGAGGGTTCAAAGTAGCGATGTATCAGAGCAGATATTAAGACTCGTGATCAAGCCTTTGGCAGTGATGATATAAATGGAGGAGGTTGGTGAGACTTGGGGAGAACAAGAGCTCCACAAAGACAAAACTGAGCAGGGCACAGGGTATGAGAGGATTTCTACAACCAAGGAACACGTGTGGATGTGGCCTGGAACCCCTTCTCAGATGGGGCCCATGATAGCTCAGTGTCAGACTGAAGACACTAGTGAGGGAAACAGCGACTGTTTCAGTCATGAACTTGATGGCTGACTCTTTGACCCTCCCCCATACAAGCTGGGGAGTGACAGACTGGCTAGATCCCAGGGGAGGACATTGCAGCCAGCCCGGAGGAGACAGGATAAGCTGGGGTTGGATGGAAGGGGAGGAGGTCCTCCCCTGTTGGTGGACTTGGAGGGGGCGGGGAGGAGATGAGGGAGGGAGGGGGAAGGGGGGATGGAATGAGGGAGGGGGCTACCCTTGGGATGCAAAGTACCTAACCTGTGATTGATACAAAAATAAATAAATTAAAAAACAAAACAAAACAAAAAAAGAAACAAAAAAAGAAAAGGTATGAATCCAGGTGGGAGGAGAAATAGTGAGTAGCTAGGATAAGGAGATAGAGAAAAAACATAATAGGATATATTATGTAAAATAAATCTATTTACGTTTAAAAAATACTTTAAAATACAAAGGAGTTTGAAAATGTAATGATCTCAATATAGTATAATGTCTCAATGATCAAAAATTGCTCAAAATGTTTATAATAACCATGACATGAAAACAAAAGACAAAAAGAGATCACAAGAGGTGAGGGCAGAAACACTGGTAAATAAAATAAAAGGATACCCTCTCTTACATATATAATTCCAAAGGAGGTCTTTGCTCAAGAACTGAGATCGAAGAAGTGGCCAGTGGCCTGTCTAAAAAACTTAATTCTGTTTCTGCCAGTTGTCAAGCTTGTTTGGGGGCAGTTACCACTACAGCCATACTAATAAAAAAATGGTGACAAACTGACTTTGGGGCAGGAAGGGTTTCTAACTACCCAGAAGTCTGCAGAGGCCCTCCTGAGCAGCACCCCAGAGAGGTAGATAAACAGTACTTCAAAGTAAGTCATTATCAGGCACATCTACTGGACCAGGCCAATACCTGATTTTGTAAAATTTTAGCCATCAGCCCATCCAGCCTGTAACCAGATGACAACCCAACAGAGTATCTCCAAGACAGCAAGCAAGTTAGTGCAGTCAAAGTCCACAAAATGAATAGGAGCACACTGGGGTATGATTCTGTAATGTTACAAAGGATGTGGGTTGGGCCCCAGCACCAACCACTATGAAAGGAGATTTGGTTGGTATGTTGCAAGACCAGACCCATCATCTCCAACCAGCTGGAACTCTCAGTTTAGCTCATTTATGCAGGGGCTAACAATGCAGAAGAGCTCATGGCCATGATAAAATTGGAGTTTAAGAAGCTTCAGCACTCATCCCAGGCATGTAGGGATGGTTCAATATATGGAAATCCGTCAATGTGATCTACCATATAAACAAAAGGAAGGAGAAAAACCACATGATCACAAAAGCATTTGACAAAGTCCAACATCCATTCATGTTTAAAGTCTTGGAGAGGTCAGGGATACAAGGCACATACCTAAACATAATAAAAGCAAGCCTATAGCCAATATCAAATGCAATGAAGAGAAATTTAAACCAATCCCACTGAAATCAGGGACAAGGCAAGGATGCCAACTTTCTCCATATCTCTTCAACATAGTTTTTGAAGTCCTTGCTAAAGCAATAAGACAATTAAAGGAGATCAAGGGAATTCAATTTGGAAAGGAAGAAGTAAAAGTATCACTATTTGCAGATGATATGATAGTATACCTGAGTAACCCCCAAAATTCTACCAGGGAACTCTTAGATAATATCTTCATCAAATAACATCTTCATCAAAGTAGTTGGATACAAAATTAACTCAAAAAATCAGTAACCCTCTTGGATACAAAATACAAAAGGGCTGAGAAAGAATTAGGGAAACAACACCCTTCACAGTAGCCACAAAGGACATAAAGTACCTTGGTGTGACCCTAACCAAGCAAGTCAAAGACTTGTATGAAAAAATTTCCAGTCTCTGAAGAAAAAATTAGAAGAAGATATCAGAAGGTGGAAAGATCTCCCATGCTCATGGCTTGGCAGGATTAATATAGTAAAAATGGCTATCTTACCAAAAGCAATCTACAGATTCAATGCAATTCCCATCAAATTACCAACATAATTCTTTACAAACCTTGAAAGAAAAATTCTCAACTTCATATGGAATAACAAGAATCCCAGAATTGCTAAAACAACCTCTATAGTAAAACATCTTCTGGAGTTATCTCCATCGCTGATCTCAACCTGTACTATAGAGCAACAGTACTAAAAATTGCACGGTACTGGCATAGAAACTGGCTGGTGGATCAATGGAATTGAATAAAAGACCCAGAAATAAATCCACACACTTTTGGACACCTGATTTTTGACAAAGATGCCAAAACCATTCAATGAAAAACAACAAAAAAAAGACAGCATCTTCAACCAACAAATGGTGCTGATCTAACTGGATGTCTACAGAAAGAAAAATGCAAATAGATCCATACTTAAAATCCTGCAAAAACTAAAGTACAAGTGGATCAAAGACCTCAACAAAAAACCAGACACACTAAACTTGTTAGAAGAAAAAGTGGGGGAAGAGCCTGGTGGGAATGTAAACTTGTACAACCACTTTGGAAATCAATCTGTTGCTTTCTCAGACAATTAGGAATAGTGCTTCCTCATGATCCAGCTATACCATTCCTAGGCATATAACCAAAAGAGGCTCAAGTACACAATATAGACATTTGCTCAACCATGTTTGTATCAGCTTTGTTTGTAATAGCCAGAAGCTGGAAACAACCCAGATGCCCCTCAATGGAGGAATGGATATACAATTGTGGTACATCTACACAATGGAATTAAAAACAAGCAATTAAAAAACATTAAAATCATGAAATTTGCAGGTAAATGATGGGAACTGGAAAAGATCATCCTGAGTGAGGTATCTCAGAAGCAAAAAGACACACAGGGTATATACTCCCTCATAAGTGGATTAGACATATAATATAGGAAAAACCTACTAAAAATCTGTACACCTAAAGAAACTAAACAAGATGGAGGACTCTGGCTAAATGCTCAAACCCTGTATAGAAAGACAAAGAGGATGGACATCAGAAAGGAGAAAACAGGCAACAGTACTAGAGCCTATCACAGAGGGCCTCTGAAAAGCTCTATCCTGCAGGGTATCAAAGCAGATGATGATGAGACTTATGGCCAACCTTTGGGTAGAGTGCAGGGAATTTCATGAAAGAAGTAGGAAATAATAAGACCTGGAGAGGAGAGGAGCTCCACAAGGAGAGCAACAGAACCAAAAAATCTGGGCCCAGGGGTCTTTTCGGAGAGTGATACTCCAACCAAGGACCATTGATGGAGATAGACTAGAACCCCTACACAGATGTTGCCCATGGCAGTTCAATGTCCAAGTGGGTTCCATAGTAATGGGAACAGGGGCTGTCTCTGACATGAACTTATTGGCCTGCTCTTGATCACCTCCCCCAAAGGGGGAGCAACCTTTCCAGGCCACAGAGGAAGACAGTGCAGCTACTCCTGATGAGACCTGATAAACTAGGATCAGAAGGAAGGAGAGGAAGACCTCCCCTATCAGTGGTCTTGGAGAGGGGCATGTGTGGAGAAGGGGGAGGGAGGGTGGGATTGGGAGAGGAAGAGGTAGGGGGTCACAGGGGGATACAAAGTGACTAAAATAAAAATCAAAATAAAGAATGGAAAAATAAAATAATAAATGTACATATAAATAAAGAAATCTATAAGTAACTTTATACATCTAATAAAATGTTGTTTATGAAGGAATATAGATAGGTTTTCATAGTAAATGTCTATGTGTAACCATAGTTTACTAAGCAAATATTCAAGCAGATATCATCAAAAATAAAGTAATAATGTATAAATGTGGGCCTTTATCACCATGTCAACCAAAATAAAAGGTTTTGGATTTTACTATTAAAAAAAAAAAAAACAACGAAGCTTCAGCACAAACTGGGCCTCGATTCCTGCTGCCTCTGGTGCTATGGCTGCTCATCCTCAGCTCCACTCTTCACCTGTGTCCTCATTCTGTGCTTCCTGATTGCCCCTTCAGCTGAAGAGAGCTGAGAAAATTCAATCCAAGGGGGCAGACCCAACAGCTATCCTGCTATGAGAAACAGAAGAGGCACTGTTACTGATGGGAACAGTTTTTGTTTGTTTGTTTGTTTTTCTTTAGGTGAAGTCAGATATGCCGCACCACAATTGTCACCTTGGACAGGATTATGTGAGCCCAGTTTCCCAGCCTAGGGACTTTGGCACAAAGGGTTTACTTCCGTGTGTTAACCCAGGCAACTCACTGTGGGAAGAGCAAAGGCACCACTGTAGGTGACAATGTGATGTCATGATTGCAGTTAGTATATATTCCTCATGATGACCATGCCCATGGAGCCCTCTACAGAGGAAACTGGGCAACTCATAGCCAATCAGTTTGCTAATATCCAAGCCTACTTTCTGTATGGAGTCTCCAGATATCTGTAAAATATTACAGCTAGAGACAGTAGGGGGTGGTTTGCTTACTTCTACAGAGGAGCTTGAAAAGTTCACCCCTGGGGTTTGAGTACACCTGTGCAGAGAAGGGGATCTGATAGATCCAGTGCTGTGCCTGCTCAGCTGACACCAGTACCCATCCTGGGCTGTTAGAATCCAGGCTAGTACCCCTGTGCTCAGAGGGGTTGCAAAACCAAGTCCTCCTGAGCCCATTATAGTCTTAAAAAGGGAACCACCTGTATCCACACATGGCCAAGAGCAATGCAATCTATAGTAGGTGGCTTGCTTGCACTAACAGCTCAACCAAATGTCCAGTTCCTCAATTATTTTATTGAAGGAGAGATCACTCATTTACATACTTAAGCATTTTATAACACAGATGTTCATCTATAATATAAAAGAGTACAGGGCTCACCTTAATCTAGACTCTGAGCCTCCCAATATACATCAAGACACCTCCATTCACATTCCTCAACTGGTGGAGGCTGGCATCATGGGCTCCACTGAAATTGGAACTTCAGTTCTAGTTATAAGGAATTAAAAACTTAAAAAATAAAACCCTCAATGTTAATCTAGTCATGTACCTGGGACATTGAAAAAATTCTACTTCCCATCTGAAAGCCATTATAAATACTTTAGGGGAGGTTTTTCTTTAGAACTGAAGAGAATAGAATCTTCTTTTTTCATGAGAGGACAAGGTCTAGGTGAATAGTGCTGGGAAAACGATGTTATTTTTAATGACAATAAGTTAGGGATTGTTAGAGAAAATTTAGTCATGATCAGAAATAACCTTCAGAGAAGAACAAGGATACATCAAGAATCTAACAACTGAATCCAATTTTTTTTCTCCTTTTCTCCCTGGTTAACACACAAGTAGGGCTGGACCATTAATCCTTTCACTCTTAGTTCTCACTAGAGAACCCTACTTGCCCGACTGTTCCATTTAGGTTAAAACATGTTATCTCCAGTATTTTGTGTTTAATTTTTGTTTGGATGACTTGTCTATTGACAAAAGTGGCATATTGACATGTGAGGATATATGTGTGATTTAAGATGTAGTAGTTACTTTTATGAATATGGGTGTTGTTCTGTTTGGTGCTGACAAGCTAAGAACTGCAATATGCTCTTGGTGGATTTTCCCTTTGATAAGTATGCAGTGTCTTTCCCAATCTCTTCTGATTAGTTTTGATTTGGTGTCTTTTTTGTCAGATATTAAAATTGCTACACCAGTGTAATGTATTTTTTAATTCACTTTACAGCCTCATCACAGCCTCCTTCTTCTCCCTTCCCAGTTCCACCCTCGTACCCCCTCTCCCATTCCCTACCCCATTATCCTCAGAGAAGGGGAAGCCCCCTAAATAGGCACCAACCCACTCTGGTACTTTAAGTTGCAGCAGAACTAGGCACATTATCTCTCCCTAAGGGCAGACAAGGCAGCCTAGGCAAATGAAAGGGATCCAAAGGCAGGGAACAGAATCAGAGACAATCCTGCTCTAATTATTAGGGGACCCACATGAAGAAGGAGCTACTCATCTGCACCAGCTTGGTTCTTATGTGCATTTGCTTGGAAAAGCTGTTTCCTTTCTTTTATCTGGAGGTGATGTCCTTCCTTGATGCTAAGGTGTGTTTCTTGGATTCAGCAGAAGGATGGATCATGTTTTCACATCCGTTCTGTTAGTCTGTTTCTTTTGATTGTGAAATTGATACCATTGGTGTTGAAGGATATCAATAAACAGTGTTAGTTGATTCCTGTTATTGTGTGTACACAAGTGTGTGTGTGTTTCCAGTCTCTTAATCTGCTGCTTTGATTATTCCTTTTGTTTTCTTGAGTATGGTAAACTTTCAAGAGCCTATTATGAGGCTGGATTTGTAGACATATACTTATTAAATTTGGTTTTATCTTAGAATGTCTTATTTTCTCTATCTATTACGATTGAAAATTTTGCTGTGTATAATCGTCTGAGCTGACATCTGTGATCTCTTATAGTCTACAGAACATCTGAAAACATCTGAACGGGACCTTCTGGCTATTAAAGCCTTAACTGAGAAGTCAGTTGTTATTCTAATAGGTCTGCTTTTATATGTTCCTTGTTCTTTTCCTTGAAGCTATTACTAGTCACTTTTTTGTTATTTGAAATTTAGTGTTTCAATTATTATGTGACAAGGGAAATTTGTTTTTTGCCTATTCTATTTGTTGTTTTATATGCTTCTTGTACCTTGATAGGCTAATTTTCTTCTATGATTTTGTAGAAAATATTTTCTGTGTCTTTTACCTGGGTTTCCTCTCCTTCCGCTATTCCTATTATTTTTGGATTTGATTTTTTTCATAGTTTCCCGTATTTCCTGGATGTTTTATGCCAGATTGCTTTTAGATTTAATTTTTTTGACTGATGTATCCATTTCTTCTATTGTGTCTATTTCCTGAGACTCTCTATTCCTTCTCTTGTATTCTGTTGTTGAGGTTGGCTTCTGAGGTTTCTGTTTGAGTTTCTAAATTTTTCATTTCCACATTTCCCACAATTTGGGTTTCACTATTGATTCTATTTCCACTTTCAGGACTTGAAGTGTTGTATTCAATTCTTTCTTCTGCTTGTGTTTTTTTAATTGTTGTTGTTGTTGATTTCTTTAGGCCATTTATTCATTTTCTAAGGACCTCAATCATATTCATAAAGGCTTTTTGAAGGTGTCTTTCTTGTGTTTCAGCCATGTTATAATTCTGAGGAACTCCTGTGGTAGAGTTTCTAGGCTCTACTGAAGACAAACTGTTCTGTATGCTATTGATTATGTTTTTACATTGGTGTTAGGCTTCGGGTTTGGGATGCTGCTATCTAGTCTTGTCTTTGTTGGGTGGGTGTTTTGTTCCTTGGCTTTACTTTCCCTCTCTGGTTTTTGAGTGAATGTGGTGAATGTGTGTTGCCTGTTAGTGAATTTTCTGGATCTTAATAGTTCTGACCATTGGACATTCTAGGTAAATGTATTTCTAGGTATTGGGAGCTGACAGTTGCAAATGGGAATCAGATGGGGAACCTCATACTATCCACAAGAAGGAGTAAGTAAGAAAAGGTACTCACTAGGATCAGATTCGTCCTTTGGGAATCTGAGCAAAGAGGAGGTAGACACAGCAACACGTAGTATGGTACTGAGTTGGGGTGAGACTGGGGGATTGGATTTGGAAGAGAGGAGGGTGAGATAAAGATCTAAAGCCTCACAACTATTTCTCTCGCTAGGTTTTGCTTCTTTTGTTTTCTTTTCTTTTGTTTTGTTTTCTTATTTTCTTTTCTTTCTGTCTTTTTTTTTATTGACTGAATTTATTATAGCCAGGGTTGTCTGTGTGACCATGTGTTTGGAAACTTCCACTGCTCACAGGTGGGTATAGAACTGAGGACTTGTCTATGTGGGATTTTATCGAATCCTCTCTCTTTTGAGAGCATTAATATGGGAGTAGTATTTATGAAAGTCATGTTGCTTTGATTTTTTTCACGTTTCTTCAATTTTTGTATTATAATTCTTTAAATCATTCTTACTCTGAATAGAAGTGTTTACAACACCCAGTTGGTACTGATTTTCAATGTGGTCCAGAGCACATTCACTTCTCCTGTACTGGTACTTGTGATATCAGTCTCATTCTTAGAATTTATGTGGGCATATATTAGTGTCTGAAAAAACAATTACTGTCAAAATATGCAAATACAATAACAAATCCCTTGTAAATAATCTTCCCTTAAATACTAAACATTTTAAGAAGGAGAGGAACACTTACCATTCTCTTCTTGGGTAAACAAATAACCTAAAACCATCCTTGCTCACAGCGTGATGATAAATGAGACCTCTCAAACTAAGACAGTCTATACTGTTGTGAAGTATCCACCACAGAAAACCATTCAGACAGAGGTTCAAGCCAATAGAAAGTGGCTGGTGACTAATCTGGTTGTTTGGGACCAACTGTAAGCCCAAGTCGTTCTCAGGGTGAGATTTTAGGCCAAAGATGACATCCTGGGCTGACACACCCCAGTTATAAAAGGCAGTCAAAAGTGACAAAATGCAAGACAGAAGATAAAAATCAAGGTAAGGACATGTAGGGACTTTACAAAAGTACATTAGGTCTTGTTCTCCTTTGGGCATGTGTTGCTGCCTATGTGCTGAGTTCCAATGTCTAAGGGTATTTCACGGCTTAAGTTGTGCTAAGGTCTGGGCAATACTAAGGTCTGGAAGGCAGTTATAATATTCTCTGAGAAGTCTCTGAGAATGTGAAACAGTAGAATAAAGGAGGGAAATGTAGCAAAAAAATAAAAAAGAGAAAAACAAATTGAGCACATCAGGACAGAGTAGTTTACTTGATTGATACAGTTTTAGAGGGTGAGCTAGCTTGAGTTACAGAGTATGAGTTCAGTCTACCTTGGGAATTGACTCCAGTCTTGACATTTCTTGGTACTCTACCTAGGATTCCAGATGCCTTTTTTCCCCTCAGGTGGCCCTTTTGAAAGCTTAATGTTGGTCCTTTTACTTGGAAGTTCTTCAGAGACAGAGTGACAATACCAGTTCACACTTATAGAGGTACCTTCAGAGACTGGGTTACATATGCTGTTCTTTGTTTTAAGCTTCTCTTCATGAAACTGGGTTTAGGCTGTGGACAAAGCCCATCATGGTGGAACAGCATGTCATGCAACAGGGGCAGCTCCAGTTAGGGGAGCTGAAATGTGAACAAGTTGATCCCATTGCATCAGCGACTGGAAGCATAGAATGAATATTGGTGGCTGTTTTTCAGGCGCTTTCTCTTTTTCATTAAGTTGCAGATCCCAATCCAAAGTGTTGTGCCATAACACAGGATGATTAAGAAATATTTATGGAGCTATCTGCCTTAGTTGCAAAGGATCATCAGTCGTAGACTTATAACAAAAGAGGATGTCTTTCTTCAGTGGAAACTGAGTGCAGCTGCATACAGTGACACAGTGTGATGTCACAAACACAATGACAATGACACAATGACAAATAAACAGAATAACAAATAAAGGGATATTATGCTTTGTAAGTTTCGGCTTACATATAACGTTGTGAATATGGAGAAATGTGAAAGCTAATAAGAATTAGGGTCTTTTAGCTCAGTGTAGCCTCTCTGGAATTGTCCTCTGGCAGGTCAGAGGTTTGTCTCTATTTTTTAAATATGCATTCTCATCTTATAATCTAGAGACTACTAGAAGAAAGCACCTGATGGATTGTCTTTTCCAAATCTTGGGGTATCACACTAGCCAGAGTATGTTAAATGCAATCATATCTTTTCTTTTCTTGAAACAGAGTCTCACACAGGCCAGCACAATTTGTTATATAGCTGAATATAACCTTGAATTCTGATCCTCCTGACACCACCTGACAAGTGCTGAGATTGCAGGTATGTGCGACAGAGCCTGGCTGGGATTTCAATCTGTGTGAATTTTATACTCAGAAAACGTGAAAGAAGCAAGCTGTACTCTATCTGCACTGGGATACCTGTGGAAGCCTTCTGCCACTTTTGGTACCCAAAGGACATATCCTGAGCGAACATGCACCTTCTTATTCTCTTTCATCCTTGAAGAATTGTTATGCAATAAAAAATTAGGTGACAGAAATAGAATATAATATCATCAAATTAGATAAAAGGAATTAGTCTTTTTCATTTGAATTTTATATAGTCATAGAATTATTGTTGATTGACAGTAATTAAATTAAAGTAAATAATTAAATAGTAGTAAATAATTAATTCTGATGACTCCTTTTTGAAAACTGACTGTGAGTCTCCTTATCCATGTATGTTTGCATGTACTTTGAGACAAGGCCTCAGGATATATAGGCCAGGCTTGCTTCAAACTTGTGATTTTCCTGCCTTGGTCTCCTGAACAACAGATGGCAGCATTCACTACACTTGGCTCTGGTATTATATCTTGAACTCTAAATTATTGAATAAAAATATTTCCCTGAGTTTAAGATCGGGAAGTATATGTTATATATTAACATGCCATAAATATTAAAAATAAACAGTTCACATATAAATTTCCCCCCTCAACAATCCAAACAGCAATTTATTTGTTCATTTTTGTCATTATTAAGCAGGCATTCTCTCCTGTATCTTAGCATACCAGAGAAGGCATCAAAGAAGAAGAAATGGAAGAGAAAAAGAACTTCCCTGGTTACATCAAACATGAAGAAATGTGTTCTAGAGTCTAAATTTAAGTTTTAGCTTTCTACTATGACCTATTACCTTACAACAACTAAGAGGCAGATAGAGTTATACACCCAACGAGATGTGCATATTTGAATATAATGCCATTTACCTTTTGGCAGAAGATTTTGCAGAATGCATCGCTTAAGTCAAAAGTAATTTTATAAGACATTTACTCCACAGAATCGGCAAGGAAAATGATTGGGAGACAGGATGAGTCCACAAAATCGATGTCGGAAGGAATTATCTCACTGGAGAAAGTTTTTCTGGAGTTCACAGGAGCTTTGAACTCCAAGGACAGGTCTGGGAAACAGGAAGTATAAAGCGGCTGAATAAAAGAGACTATGCTCCAGGAAGGATTAGATTCACAGTAGCTGAAATACTCAGACTAGCTAGATTGGAGAGAAAGACATCTGGAAGAAATTAAGTTTTTACTGAATGACACAGTAGAGAAATAAATCTGTATGTACGGGATTTTAGACCATTAGAAAGACTTTAGCAATAGTAAACAACATACCAGCTTTCTCTCAGATTAGACAGAATTTATTTAACTTTAAGACTGTCTCTTCAGGACTGGCTGCAATATCCTCTTCTGAGATCTAGTTTGGCTGCTCCTCCCTGGGAGGGAGGGGGTGGTCGACAAGACAGCCATTGAGTTCATGACCGAAATAGTCCCTGTTCCCCTTACTAGGGTACCCAGCTGGGTACTGAGCTACCATGGGCCACATCTGAGCAGGGGTTATAGTTTGTATCCATACATGGTCCTTGGTTGGATAAACGGTCTCATAGAAGACCCCTGTGCCCTGATCTGTTTGGTCTTTGTGGAGCTCTTGTCCTCGCCAAGCCTTACTAACTCCCCCCTTTTTCATTAGATTCCCTGCACTCTGGCGATGGCTTGGTTGTGAGTCTTAATATCAGCTTTGATACATTGTTAGCTAGAGTCTTTCAGAGGCCCTCTGTGGTAGGCTCCTGTCCTGTTGTTTGTTTTCTCCTACATTCAATGTTCATTCCGTTTGTCCATCTAAGCGAGGACTGGTCATCCCACCCTGGGTCCTTCTTCTGGCTTATCTTCCCTAGGTGTATAGATTTCAGCATCCCAGAAGAGGACATTGCAACCAGTACTGAAGAGACATGATAAGCTAGGGTCAGAGGGAAGGGGGGGGGGTCCTCCCTTATCAGTGGACTTGGAGGGGAGCAGGGAGAAGATGAGGGAGGGATGGGGAGATTGGGAGGGAATGAGGGAGGGGGCTACGGCTGGGATACAAAATATATAACCTGTGATTAATATAAAAATAAATAAATTACTTAAACAATAGGGACTTCGATAGGTTGTGCAGGGTAACCACCAGCACTGGCAATAGCCATATTTTATTTTATTTTTTATTTTTGCTGTTTGTGATCTTAATTGTTCCTTGTGTTTAGTAAAACCTTTACTTGCTTTGTTTCTAGAAAAAGAAAAAAGAAAAAAGACTGTCAATATTTTCTAAGACTTTCTGCCTAGGTGATTTCCATTGTGTTCATCCTTATGAAAACTATTCTTTCTTTCTTTCTTTCTTTCTTTCTTTCTTTCTTTCTTTCTTTCTTTCTTTCTTTTTACCAATGTCTTCTCTTTTGATGACTCTTCGCCATGTGTGTGGAGAAAGATTTAAGTCATTTATTCCATACCCCTTCAAACTTTTACAAATATGGCTCACTGTTTCATACCCTCAACTCAATTATTTTCCTCATTGGGAGACAAGTGTTAATTGTAGACCTCCTCCTCAGGGGGAGAAATTCAAATTTCTAAACCTAGCCATATTTTTTTTTTGTATTTGATAGACAAATCAATACTAATGATAGCTAGTGTATTTGTTGAAATGGCATAGATTAAGACAGATAAAAACACAACTATCAGGAATAGTTTATTCAATGAGTACTGGTAAATATAAACTGATGAGATTATAAATTAACATATTAACTCTGGCATCATTTAGAGTTACACGTTTCACCCTGTACAATTTTCATTCAAAATCACACTTCTATGTCCATGCCCAAAGGAATACAAATATTAACAAAACATTAAGAAATGATTATGACACTATCTGTCTTGGCTCTGAAGGGTCAACACTAGCAGACACTGCACAAGTGGACTTGTTCTTTGAGCAGACACATGGGGTAATGTCAAAAATATAATGTCAAGCAAAAGGACTGGGGCACAAAATATCATGATCTTATAAGCTTAAAAATGTGGGAAACTCTAAAAGCTGATAAGAATTTAACGAGTCCTAAAATCTAAATAGATATCCTTACCTTTTCTATTTGCTTTCACCCATACTTCAGCCTCAAATAACAGCTAAGAGACAACATATCACTATGTGTCCTAGCTGCCTGGGCACTGACAATCTTTTTTATTTTTAATTTTGTATTTATTACAATTTATTTACTTTGTAATCCAGCTGTAGACCCTTTCCTCATCCTCTCCCAATTCTGCCTTCCCTCCCTCTTCTCCTCCTATGCCCTTTCCCTAGTCCACTGATAGAAGAGGTCCTCCTCCTTTTCCATCTGATCCTAGCCTATCAGGTCTCATCAGGAATAGCTGCATTGTTTTCCTCTGTGGCCTAGTAAGGCTGCTCCCCCATTAGGGGGAGGTGAGCAAAGAGCCAACCACTGAGTTAATATCACAGACAATCCCTTTTCCCTTAAGGGTACCCACTTGGAGCCTGAGCTGCCATGGCTACATCTGTACAGGAGTTCTAGGTTATCTCCATGCATGGTCCAATTGGAATATCAGTCTCAGAATAGATCCCTGGGCCCAAATATTTGGGTTCTGTTGATCTCCTTGTGGTCTCTCCTGGTCTATCTCCCCTTTCTTTCGTGAAATTCCCTGCACTCTGCCCAAAGTTTGGCTATGAGTCTCAGCATCTGCTTTAATACCCTGCTGGGAAGAGTCTTTCAGAGGCCCTCTAGGATAGGCTCCTATCCTGTTCCATGTATTCTCCCTTTTCTGATGTCTATCTCATTTGCCTTTCTGAATGAGGTTTGTTCATCTTACACAGTATTCTCCTTTTTGCTTAGCTTCTTTAGGTATAAAGATTTTACTATGATTATCCTATATTATATGCCTATTATCTACTTATAAATGAGTTTATACCATGTGTGTCTTTATGTTTCTGGGATACCTCACTTAGAATGATCTTTTCTAGTTCCCACCATTTTGCCTGCAAATTTCATGGTTTCCATGTTTTTAACTTCTGAGTAGGATTCCATTGTGTAAATGTACCACAATTTCTGTATCCATTCCTCAATTGAGGACTGCGTTGTTTCCGGATTCTGGCTATTATAAATAAAGCTGCTATGAACATGGGGGAGCAAAGGTCCTTGTTGTGTACTTGAGCATATTTTGGATATATGCCTAGGAGTGGTATAGCTTGATCTTGAGGTAATTTCCTAATTTTCTGAGAAAGCACCAGATTGATTTCCAAAGTGGGTGTCCAAATTTACATTCCCTCCAGCAATGGAGGAGGATTCCTCTTTCTCCACATCCTTTCCAGCATGTGTTGTCACTTGAGTTTTGGATCTTAGCCATTCTGATGGGTTTAAGGTGTCTCAGTGTCATTTTGCTATTCATTTCCCAGATGACTAAGAAAGCTGTATATTTCTTTAAGTGTTTCTCTGCCATTCGATATTCCTCTAAGGAGAATTCTCTGTTTAGCTCTGTACTCCATATTTTAATTGGATTACTGGGTTTGTTGCTCTTTAAATTCTTGAGTTCTTTATATATATGATAATTTTTTATACCTCAGTTGACTGAGTAATTTTTTTTGCAGGTGTGCTCACTATACTTGTCACAGTACAGATTTAAAAAATCATGTTTCTTTGATTTTTATGTTTCCTGTGATAACAAAGTTGTTAGTCTTTTCTTTGCTTTCCATTTCTTCTTCTGCCCCAGTTTTAGTGTTCTAACACATAGTGCATGACATATTCCTATGTCATGATGTAATTAAGTTCTTAAAGAATTAACCATTTAGCACAAAACTATAAAGTATCTATAATGTAGCTTTCAAATATTGTTTTCTGTTAACATTATATTCAATTTAAATAATATTCCATATTATAAGTGTAGCAAATTTATTTTATTTAAGTTTTTACTCAGTTTCCTTCTTTCTATGGTTCTTTCTACCAAAGCCTTCAAACTATCTTACTTAAAATTTTATTCCCTATGCAAAGCCTTATAACTGGTACAAACATCAACAAACATAACTGTAAGTATTCAGCTTTCAATGAGTCATCTCTATCATCCTTTCACCATGCAAGTCTCAGATAACATTGTGAAAGTGGGTTTAGACAAAACGTACAAGCCAGTGGATGGAGAGAAGAAACGCAAAAAGTTGATGTGTGGATATGACATGGCTATTGCATACATTAATTCACAGCCATCACAAATGGGTAGAGAATGTTAGGCCTATCCCTATGACATAAGTAGTTGATGAATGATGACAGAGTGGAATCACTCTTTTTTGGAGATAAAGCCAGTGGTGGATTGCTTAGGTCCCAATGAATGTCCACACATCCATGGCAGAAACAACTAGATTTGATGAGTTAAAAACAAAAACTAAAAAGCAAAAGATGACATAAATCTTGGAAGGAGATGTAATGGAGACCATGGAGGGAGGTAGTAGTAGATGAATACATACATACATACAAACATAGAATAACCACGAAATTCTCAAAAAATTAATTAGTAATAATTACATAGGTTTTTTTTCTATGTGGCAAAGTGCTTATATATTTTATTTTCAGTTATGTGACTTAACCTTTCTATTATTTTGGAACATTAGCAAGACTTTAATGATAGCTAACAACACACCAATTTCCTCTGCCATGACACATAAGCTGCTTAAAGGAATGGATACTCCACTTATTATCTGTTTATCCCTTTTTGCCTAACTTAGTGTGTCTTACATGGTTGGAAAGTTTAAAAAAATGATTAAACTAAATTCTACTGAATTTAGTTAGCTATGTATACTGTACTACTGTACATTAGAAAAAAATGTAAGATAGATGAACTTTAAGATATTAGATACAATAAAAAGAAGTAAAATCTGGAGTGTTAAATTTTCAGTTCAACTTAAGATACACTCATATATTAAATAAATCACAAATTAAGCTATACTACAGATCAATAGCAATAAAAACTAGATGGTAAGGGCATGGAAATATGCTGGATTATCAATGGAATCAAATTGAAGATCCAGAAATAAACCCACACACCTATGCACACCTGATTTTTGACAAAGGTGCCAAAAATATACAATGGAAAAAAAGCAGCATCTTCAGTAAATGGTGCTGGTCTAACTGGTGTCTATATGTAGTAAATGCAGGTAGATCCATACTTATCACCCTGCACAAAACTCATGTTTAAGTGGATCAAAGACCTTAACATAAAACCAAAGACATTAAATCTTCTAGAGGAGAAAGTAGGTAAGAGCCTTGAACTCATTGGCATAGGAACCCCCTTTCTGAGCAGAACACCAACAGCTCAGGCTCTAGGATCTGCAATTAATAAACGGGACTTCTTGAAACTGAAAGGCTTATGTAAAGCAAAGAACACTATCAATAAAACAAAAATGGTAGTCTACAGATTGGGAAAGGATCACCAATCCTTCATCTAACAAAGGGCTAATATCTAGGACATATAAATAGCTCAAGAAACTAAATACCAACAAACCAAATAAATCAATTAAAAAAATGGGATACAGGACTAAACAGAATTCTCAAAAGAGGAGTCTCAAATGGTGGAGAACCACTCAAAGAAATTTTCTGTAAAATGAATAAGTAAATTCATTACTGAAAAAAAAAAAAAAAACAAACCTCTGAGACACATTAAAAGCAGTCCTAAGAGGAAAATGTAGCACACTAAATGCCTATAATAAATGAACTTTTGCTGAAAAAAAAAAAAGAAAAAGAAAAAGAAAAAAGAACTTTTCAACTTACTTAGGCATCCGGGAAATGCAAATCCAAATGACTATGAGATTCCATCTTACAAATGTCAGATGGCTAAGATAAAAAACTCAAGTGACAACACATGGTGTTGAGGATGTGGAGAAAGGGGAACCCTCCTCCATTGCTGTTGGAAGTACAAACTTGTGCAACCACTTTGAAAAACAAGCTGGCACTTTCTCAGAAAATTGGGAATTAGTGGTACCTCAAGACCCAGCTATACCACTCCTGGGCATATACCTGAAAGATGTTCAACCATACAACAAGGGCATGTGCTCAACCATGTTCACAGCAGTGTTTTTCATAATATCCAGAAACCAGAAACAATCTAGATGTCCTTCACCTGAAGAATGGATAAAGAAACTGTGGTGCATTTTCACAATGCAATACTACTCAGCCATTAAAAACAAGGAAATCATGAAATTTGTGGGCAAGCAGATGGAACCATAAGAGATCATTCTCAATGAGATAACATAGACTTATAAAGACACTCATGGTATACACTCACTTATATGCAGATTTTAGTCATATAGTTCAGTACAGACATACCATAATGCACAGACCCTAAGAAGATAACTCCGATGGGCATCTTAGGCTTCATGTGAGCTCACTAGTAATGGGAGCGGGGGATATCTCTGACACAGACTATTTTGCTTGCTTTTTGATCATTTCCCTGACTTTGCTACCAGGCTACAGGGGAGGAAGATGAACTCAGTCCTCATGTGAGCCGGTGAGCTGGGGTGTCTGGGGAGGGAGGATACCTTATTCTGAGGTGTAGGGGTAAAAGATGCTGCAAAGAGGGTGAAAGAAGAGGGGAGGGTCTATGACTAAGATATAAATTGAATTAATTAATAAAACAAATTTTGTTAAATGATGAAAGGAGATATGTCTGAATTTTTTGTGATAAAAACTATATTTTCTACTTTATTGCTGATCAATATTCTTTAATGAAAAAATGAATTACATACAATGTGAAATCAAGGGGTCAGTGATGTGTACATGTATGTGCCTCCGTATGTGTGTGCATGTGCATGTGTTTGTGTGTGTCTGTGTGGTGTAATGTTAATGTGAAAGGGCTGTGATATAATGAGTTTCCGAGGGAGAGAGACAGGTTCTTTTTTTTTAAATTTATTTATTTTTATATCAATCACAGGTTAGGTACTTTGCATCCCAGGCGTAGCCCCCCTTCTTCCTTCCCTCCCACCCTTCCTCTCCCTCCCTCATCTCCCTCCTCCCTGCCCCCTCCAAGTCCACCAACAGGGGAGGACCTCCTCCCCTTCCATCCAACCCCAGCTCATCCTGTCTCCTCAGGGCTGGCTGCAATGTCCTCCCCTGGGATCTAGCCAGTCTGTCACTCCCCAGCTTTTATGGGGGAGGGTCAAAGAGTCAGCCATCAAGTTCATGACTGAAACAGTCCCTGTTTCCCTCACTAGGGTCTTCAGTCCGACACAGAGCTATCATGGGCCCCATCTGAGCGGGGGTTCCAGGCCACATCCACACATGGTCCTTGATTGTAGAAACCGGAGAGACAGGTTCTAATGAAAGCAGAAAGTAAGATAGTCAGTGGGGATGTAGATAATGTCAGTGATCATGAATTATTAGCTGAGAGAACACAAAACAGTCCCTGTCTCTTTCTCAATATCTGTCCTGCCCCAAATACAATTCAAACAAGGGCCATTTAGTCAGGACTCCTCCACCTTCATTAGATAATTCAAAGGGCACACTGTGGCTTTTAACCTAACTTGGCAAGTTATCTATTGCCACATTGATCACCAGCTATACACACAAAGAAAATCTCATATTTGATTTTAGCAAGCAAATGGGTAGATGAGGTTAATGCCATAACCCAAACCCTGTCTGGCCAGATTTTTCTATCTGACATTGATCCTTGATGGTCTTATTAAACCAGCAATGTAGAAACTGAGGAGGAATGATCCACTGAGACTATATGAATACTTGTCTATCAGAACGAAAGGAAGTGCAATTATTAAAACTATTAACTATAAAAACTAGAGAAGACAACAAAGGAAGCATTCTGAAAGCCTATTTTTTTTCAGTCTAGGCTAGCTGGAACCAAGTGCACTTACAATTATCTCAACCTCGCCAAACCATGCTGGGTCTATTTTATAAAACTAAGCTCCCTGGATATTGGACAACTCCTATAAAATTAGACCAGATACCCCAGACTCCCTCCTCTATTTTATTAGACATGACCTTCATAGTCTTTAATAACCAGAGGGAAACCTTCAGGGCCAGAGAAAACACACAAAGATAAAATGGGGAAAAAAGGCAAGCACAGTTTATGGTAATCATATCAGACTTGCATAACTTGTGAAATCTTAGACCTCAGTCTGGTAGCTGCCCCATTCAGCCCAAAGTAAGCAACTCAACCTTGAGTAAAAGAACTTTCTTGCAGCAGAGGATCCAGGCATCCTGATGAGACATGATATCTAGGATCAGATGATAGGGGAGGACCCCCAATTGACTAGTCTAGGGAGTGGGTGGGGGAAGAGAGGGAGGGAGAGACTGGGAGGAGATGAGGGAGGAAGTTATAATCAGAATATAAAGTGAATGAATTAAAAAAATTAAAGCCAATTTTTAAAAAAAAAGACTTTTTTCTTTTTTAATATATTTGAAAGCAGCAGGTCATTCTAGCCGAGAGTACTGTGTCTCATTTACAAGGTAGCAGCAAACTACAAGTAAAACTTTCCTCTCCTTTGTGAGGTCAGCCCCCATTCAAGGCAAACTTGGAAAAGGACTTATGTTAATGTGGATTGCATTTTTTTTTTTCTGAAGTGATTTGAAAAGAACTGCCAGAAAATATGGCGAATCATTATGGATCTGAGGTGCTGAACTTAGTAAGTTCAGAGAAACCTAGATACACAAGATTCATGCATGTGTTCAGTTCTTTCTGCTGACCGTTCTAATTGTGATGTGATTAGCTGCTTCAAGTTCCTCCTGCTTTCACTTTCCCATGGTGGTAGACTCTATCCTGGAACTGTAAGATAAAATTAACTAAGTTTTAATCACAGAGACAGAAATTAAACTGGAACCATGTGGAAACTAGATGCATATATTTTCACCTACTCTTTTTGTTTTTAACCACCCCCATTATTTCCCTTCTAGCTAGAGATAAAATGTCTAAATATCAGATCTATTTAACTTTCTTTGAGATGCCTAAGACAAATTTATCACTCCAAAGTGCAAGATCAATATTCCTTAATGGCTCAAAGCTGTCAGTTGCTCCAAAGGTCTGCCTTATAATCTTTATGATAGATCTTTACATCATCCAGAAAGATCTGCTGAAGCAAAAGTTGATACAAGTTATGGACACTTGGTAACAGTGATATGTAATAATTGGTTTAAGTGCTTTAATAATCAAGGGTCAATGATTATTAGGATGAATACTACTCAAGACCTTTTGTTGATCATCTTGCATTAAATAGAGAGATTTAAAAAATTTTCCACAAAACAAAAGGCACTCAAAATATCTGATCCTGACTCTATCACATATTCCTTGTGGCTCCAATTGCAACTATGTTGTAAGGCATGTCACCATGGATTTACCTGCCTAAAGTTGGGGCTGTTCTATCCCTAGGAGCTCAAGTGATTATTTCAGAGAACCCCTTGGATATCTGTTTCATTTTTGACAAGATTCAGGTAAAACGAGGTCACAGATATCTCTCTCTGTAAGCTTCCAAGATCATTCGCTGATAAACTTGTTTTCTTTCCCATAATTTTACAAGATTTCTCCTCTATTTCACTAAGTCCTTATTTTATACCCATCTGTTTAAGAAACTCTGAACATACTCCTGGGCTGAGGTCATCACTTACTTGAATTGTAATTTCCATTTCTATTTCTATACAAAAAGTCACACATGATGGCAGTGGTATTGTATTGGACCCTACCAACTATTTTTTTTCCTTACACATCTCCATATTTAGGAATTGACTCCTCCTCTCTAAGGCAACACCTTTGCACTTTCAAGTCTACAACATTTCACCGTACAGTTCTAAGGTGACTTGTCACTGTCCTGCTGTCTTCTGACATTCTTGTCTCATATTATCGGTATTTATCACCCTCTCATTCCAGACATAAACAGATAAACAATTTTGTCTAATCCATCTGTTGGATGTTGAATATGTCTGCAAAGAGACTTGCTGCTGATTGTCCAGGCAACTGTGTGCCTACTCTCCAGCTGTAGAAGAATTGCTTAATATATTTGACTAATATTAAAGATGTTTGTATATAGTTCCTCCACAGGAAGATATGAAGTAGAAGTCTCTTAGCACATAGGCCTCAGTGACAATGACAACAATAGAAAGTGAATAAACTGATATAAAATACCTCCTTTTAACCTTCTTATAGAAGGAAATAGATATAGGTATGGATTCTATTCATCACCTTACATAACCAAATTAGCTTTTCACCATGGCATTCCAATGTGGATGAGCAAAAATGGTAGTCATATGTTGGTCAGAATGAATATAATTTTTTCTACAATTCTGTCAACCCCTGGTGGTAGGGGTAACGATGACAACAAGACAACTAAACTCTGCACTCATTTCTTTTTGCAATTAAATAAAATAAAGGGTTAACCCTTAGCCATAGGCATTCAGATAAATTTAGTCAAATACAGGTCTGTTATCAATGGATGAGACATCCCTTTAATTTTGATCTTTCAAAACCTGGCTTGCCAAAGCCCTCCTGATTGTTTTTCCACTGACTGGGCTCTATGTAAAGGAATACTTCCCAGGTGAGACAGCCAAAGAAGTGACTGGAATCCCTCAGACTCCTCTATTCTTACCAAGCACAAGCCTATTAATAGACCACCAATGAATTTGTATTCATGGACCAATGACTGGAGAAGCTCTGAAGGGAAAGGCTTGTGTATAACTAAAGAAGCATGGGTGTAATCTAATCATTTGAAGTTGGAATATATACTTCTAAAGTATGGATCTTTGAGTTGGGAAGATAAACCTTTAATCGAGATATTTTGAAGTCGAAGATCAACCTTTAATCTGGACTAGGTTTTCTTCTGGCTAAAGGAAATCTTGACCCATGATTTATTTTCCCAGACTTGAGACAGTTTGCAGACCTAGAACAGCTGGAATGAAGGGACAGCCAGGTTACTCTGAGGAAGAGCATTGATAAAAACATCTAAAAGTTTTACTGTTAGTCTCTCTTCAGTCCTTCCCCCAGAGGGTTCTACAACCTTATACAGGATAACTGTTCACTGGGGGAAGGGAAAAACTTTCATGGTATATAGGAAACTGCTTCTGAATTTATACTTATTTCAGGAGGTCCCAAGAAACATGTGACCCCTCAGTTGAAGAAATTTATAGAAGTCTATAGAAGTCGGTTGATTAATGACAGTAGGTGAAGAGGATCTCTGAATTCATTCTATGTTTATTTTTCCAGTCCTAGAATGTATATTTGGGGAAATATATTTAGAAGTTGGAAGAGCTCTCCCATCGGTTCCCTGACCTATAGACTGAGAGATTATGGTTGGAAAGGCTAAATGGAAATCTTTAAGATTGCAAATAATGAATAATGAATGGAAAATAATGAATCAAATACAGTATTGCGTTTCTAGAAGAATTTCAGAAATCAGTATGACTATCAAGGACTTGAAAAAAATCTCCCTTTAACTCTCCTATGTGGTCTGTGCAGAAGGGAGATACTTGTAGAATGACAGTTGACTATCAAAAACTTAATCAAGTAGTGACTCTGATTGCTTGCAGCTGCTGTGTTAAATATGGTCCCCTTACTTAAGCAGACTAACACATATTCTAGTACATGGTACACAGATATTGATCTAGCAAATTCCTTTTTCTTGGTATCCATCTCTAAGGTCTATCAGAGCAATTTTCTTTCCGTTAACAGGGTCATCTGTATACCTTTTCAGTTTTACCTCAAGAATATGTTAACTCTCTTGCTCTGTGTCATAACTTAGTTAGAAAAGATATTGATGACCTGTCTCATTCACAAATAATCACAATGGTTAATTTATTGATGTTAAACTGATTAGTTCAAGTGAGCAGGAGATAGCAACCACATTGTACTTTTCGGTAACACACATTCCCATAAGAAGATGACAAAAAAAAAACAATCAAAACTCAAGGTTCCTATACCTCAATGAAATTGTTAGGCACCCAGCGGTGATGTGTATAGAGATGTTTCTTCTAAGGTGAAGAATAAGTTATTGCATATGGCCCCTCCCACCTATGAATTGGATAATTTTGTGTTAACTTGAAACAAACTAGAGTAATTAAACAGAAAGGAGCCTTAGCTGAGGAAATGACTCCATAATTTCCAGCTATAAGGTATTTTTTCAATTAGTTATCATTGTGGGGCAGGGCATAGCCCATTGTGTGTCATAGCATTCCTGGGCTGGTAGTCCTGGGGTTCTGTAAGAAAGCAGCCTAAGCAAGCCAGCAGAAATAATTCAGCATGCAGGAATCCACAGCTGATGTAACTGTTCTTGCCTCCAGGTTCCTGTCTTGCTTGAGTTCCTGTCTTCACTTCCTTTGGTGATGAACAACAATGTGGAAGTATAAGCTGAATAAACCCTTTCCTCCCCAACTCGCTTTTTGATCATGGTGTTTCACTGCAAGCCACAGTAATCCTAACTAAGCCAATCTCCAAGAAAGAAGCACAGTTAGTTGAACCATTTGCATTCAGGAGACAGTACATTCCTTACTTGGGAAGGCTACTCTATCCTGTATACCAACTGTCTTGAAAAACTGCTAACTATGTGTGGGTTCTGGAGCAGCAGAAGATTATGCAAAAGGTTGAGGCTACTTTACTACTTGGACCATATGATTCAGCAGACTTAATGATATTTGAATCAGTGGAAGATATGGATGCTGTTTGGAGATTTTGCAAGTCCCTGTAGGTGAATCATAGAAGAGAACTTTAGGATTTTGCCATCAACTGCAGACAACTATTCTCCCTTTGAAAGATAGCTTTTGGCTTGCTATTGGGCTGTTGTAGGAACCGAACATTTAACAAGTTATCATGTGACACTAACTGTCCTTCATGAGCCCCATATTATCTGACCCACTGTGATGGCTATCCTTCCTTGTCAAATTGACTATACCTGGAATTCACTGGAACTCAGAAATGGTGTACACATATGCTAAGGAAATTTTGTTGTTATGTTGCTTTGTTTGAAGTGGGTGAATTTACATTTAGTTCAGAAGTTTGAGTTAGGAGGCAGCATGCCTTTGAACCAGATCTTGAGTCAGGAAGATGGAACTTTAATCTGGACCACACCTTCTGGAATCTTATATATGAACATAGAAGCTTTTCCTTTTTTTTTTTTTTGCCAGTTTCCTCTTGCCTTGCTAGTAAGCCCATTAATTCACTTGCATTAGAGCCTACTAGAATATATATACATATATATGTATATATGTGTGTAAGTGTACAAATATTGTATTTATTAGAATTATATATATTGCATATAAAGTAAAATAAACACACATATAGAAAGAGAAGAGAAAAAGAGAGAGAAGAGATAAAAAGAAAGATTGATTCACTTGTAGAGGGCATGGAGTCCTTGTGCACACAGATAAGCACTGGAGAAGCAAGGAAAAGTTGAACGTGCAGGCTTATCTCTTCAAAGAAAGAAGCTATTTACTTGTCTTCTTCCCAGAAAGCTGAGGAAAGCTGTAGCTTACAATGTGATGATCCTTTGCTATCTGTAGAGTCAGACTTTACCCATATCCCCTAGAATTTATATTTTGTTTATCCAAGACCCTTTTCTTTAAATCTTGAGCATTGATTCTAAGTCCACTAAACCCATCCTTATGAGATAGGTCACTTATGTTTTACAATACTCTAGGTGACTTCTACATTACCTTAGGCCAAGTCAACCCTGATTCCCACAGGCACTATGTTTACCTCAGTCATTTCCCTTAGACTTGAGTATTGTTTCTGAGTCAACAGTACCCCTTTATAGAAGAAGTCATATGTATTTTGTAAAGAGTTTCAATGTAAACATGTCTTTAGCTTTTTTGTACACATGGGACTGAGTTAACTGTCATCAAATCTTTTTTCCCAAAATTTTTCTATGCTTAAGTACGGGTAAAATAGGTGATCTCGTGTCAGACTCTGTAATTTGAAACAGTGATGGATAACTACATCCAGCTTAACCAAGATCCTTTAGTTATTATCATTCATTCTGTAAGGTTTTTTTGAAAAACCAAACTGACTAACTCATAAACCCTCCAACTTAAAACAGTGCATGTGACTAACTACAATCTGTTATCAAATGGAAGTAGAATATACATGGTTGTGCTTGAGCAGGTCCTAAATGTACAAACAAGTTACATGAAAAAGTTGCCCTTTTGTCTAACACATCAACTCCTGTTACAATTTTGTCTATTGCTAAGCATGCACCTATAGCCACATGAGGCATGTCATATGATTGGTTGATTGAGGAAGAGGAGACTAGGGCCTGTTTTCTTGGTGATTCTGCACATTATACAGGCAACAGCTAGAAGGAGACAGCTGTGGCATTACAACGCCTTTCTGGGACAACCCTGAAAGACACCAGCAAAGGGAAATCTTCACAGTAGGCAAAACATTGGACAGTAGACATCGTCTTACATTTTGTTTGGAAGGAGAAATGGCCAGATGTATAACTGTTCCATCGTAGGCTGTAGCCAAAGAATTGGTTGGATGATCAGGGACTTGGAAAGAGCATGATTAAAAAATTGGTGAGAAAGACATGTGGGGAAGAAGTATGTGAATATTCTCTGGAAATATGTGAAGGTATTGAAGATACTTATGTCCTATAGTCATCAAAAGGTGACTTCAGCTAAGGGGGAATTTAAAAATCTAGTAGATAGGATGAGCCTTTCTGTAAAGAGTCAGCCTCATTTCCCAGCCAAACCTGTCATTTCACAATAAGGCCCATGAAGAAAGTGGCCATAGTGGCAGAGATGGAGGTTATGGATTGGCTAGATAATATGGACTGCCACGCAAAAAGAATGACCTGGCTATAACTGCTGCTGAGGGCCAGATCTATCAACATAAGAGATGAACACTGAGCCAGATATGGCACTGTTCTCCAGGCTAACCGGCCAACGACCTCCTGTCAGATTGATAACATTGGAACACTTCCTCTGTAGAAAGGACAATGTTTTGTCCTTACTGAGGCATATACTTTTTCTAGTTATGGATTTGCCTTTCCTGAATATAATGTTCTGTCAAAACCAACACCCATGGGCTTATATATTTTATCCACTGTCAGAATATTCCACATGGTATTACATCTAACCAAGAAACTCACTTCACAGCCACCAGAGAAGTGAAACTTGACCATGGAATTCAATGGTCTTATGTTCTCTAACATTCTAAGGCAGTTAGCCTGATTTAAAAAAAAATGGAATGGCCTTTTGATAACAAAGTCATAGTGCCAGTTTGGTGGCAGAAGCCTGGAAGGTTGAGACAGCATTCTCTAAGAGGCAGAATATGCTTTAAATCACTGTCCAATATATAATATGTTTTCTCTAACAGTCAGGATCCATGGATCCAGGAATCAAGAGGTGAAGAGGGAATAGTTCTACTTACAATCATCTGTAGCAACCCACTAGGAAAATTTTTCTTCTTGTTCCTATTGCCATAAGTTCTGTTGGCTTAGGAAGTTTCTTTGTTGAGTCTTGTGTGAGTTAGTTGTCAGATGACTACGGCTTCTTAAAATGAGTTTGACAATCCTCCTTCAGTTTCCATTTTGTGGAATAGTTTGAGGAGTATTGCTATTAGTTCTTCTTTGAAAGTCTGGTAGAATTCTGTGCTAAAATCATCTGGACCTGGGCTATTTTGGGGGGAGGGGAGTAGAAGACTTTTGATGACTGCTTCTATTTCCTTCTTCTTTATAGGTCTGTTCAAACTATTTTCCTGATCTCGATTTAGCTTTGGTAAGTGAAATAGGTCCAGGAAATAATCCATTTCCTTTAGATGTTCCAATTCTGTGGAATGTGGACATTTGAAGTGAGACCTAATGACTTTTAGGACTTCCTGAGTGTCTGCCGTTATTCCACTACTTTTTGTTTCTGATTTTGTTAATACTCTCCCTCTCCTTTTTAGTTAGTTTGGCTAAGGGTTTGTCTGTCTTGTTAATTTTCTCAAAGAATCAGCTCTTTGTTTCATTGATTTTTTTTATCATTCTCTCTCTCTCTTTTTTAATTTTTTGATTTCAGCCCTGTGTTTGCTTCTTCCTGTCCTACGGCTTTCAGGTATGTTGCTAAGTTACTAGTAACAAAGCTTCAGCACCCCAAAACCAGTGTTGCAAAAACAGGAGTAACGTAGATGCTCTTATTACAGAAGTAGGTGACAGAAGATCCCTTCTTCATGAAACCTGTTGCATCAGAAGTGTAGGGAACTCTCTTGGAAATCAAAGCATGAAAATGCTTAAAGGCCTAAGTAAAATACTGTCCACACCTCTTGTCTGTCCAAGTAGACTATGAGTTTGAAATCAGCTGCTACAGGCCATTTAGAAGTGTTCTCTCTCTCTCTCTCTCTCTCTCTCTCTCTCTCTCTCTCTCTCTCTCTCTCTCTGTGTGTGTGTGTGTGTCTGTCTGTCTGTCTGTCTGTCTCTGTGCGTGTGTGTGCGTGTGTGTGTGTATCTTGGTTCCTGTTTATTTAACCTTCTCCTCTGATTAGCATCTCCTATATTATAGGCTATTAATTTCCAGATGATATTATCTCGAACATGTCAACTACATGCGCTACCATCTACCCTGATATCTGTCTGTCACAAATAACACCTACTGGTCTTCAAATTAAGACACAGCCTACTCTCCTAACTTTTACAATAACTGTCTCCTCCTGGTTCAAATGTTGCTTCTTCAAAATATTCCTTTGTTCTATGACAGATCAGCAATGAGAACCACTCCCTAGAGTCACCCTTGCTCAACTCTAAATAATTTCCAGAAGATAAAAGATTCTCACTCACTGTCAATAGTTTCAAACTTGCTGATATATCAAGGGGAAAATATAAAGACAATAACAATGAAACAAAGAAAAACAAATAAACAACCCCCAAATAAAAACAAAAAGAAACACAGAAAAAAAAACCCAAAATACCCAAAAGTAAAGTGCTAAAGAAATGAACAAACAAAATCCTCATCTGCAACTAGGAGTCTCTAAGAAGAAACACAGTGTGAGAAAGCACTCTTTTATATGATATGGAGTTATATACAGAAGTTAACAGCTTGACCTCAACAGACCAATAGCTGAAATCTTAGTTGAGTCTCACCTTCCCATTTCTTCTTGAAAGAACACTTGGGGCTAGGCTCCTGAGGTATTCACAACCTCAAGACCATTATGATAGGCCTGACTGCCATTGTGTAGTTCTCACTTTATTTCTATGACCAAAGGACTAAACATTCTGTAGTTCATCACAGTCTCTCTGTGTCATGATGGCATAGATACTTATGTTACTCTGTTAATGGGCACTTAGATTCATAAACTTACTACATATTTTCCTTATATTCTTTTTTTAAATTTATTTATTTTTATATCAATCACAGGTTAGGTACTTTGAATCCCAGGCGTAGCCCCTCCCCCATTCCCTCCTACCCTCCCACTCCCTCCCTCATCTCCTTCTTCCCC
>CM053752.1:85660733-85679781 GCA_028658305.1 Pachyuromys duprasi
TGGTTTAGGTATCAAGGTGACTGTGGCTTCATAGAAAGAGTTTGGTAATCTTCCTTCTATTTCTATTTTGTGGAACACTTTATAGAGAATTGGTGTTAGGACTTCTTTCAAGGTCTGGTAGAATTCTGCACTAAAACCATCTGGCTTGGGATCACTCTTAACTACATTTCTTATTGGTGTTATAAATAGTCTGGGAAAAGGGCAAATTAAACGAGAAAGGGTTTGTTCTGGCTCATAGTTGGTAGATTCCATCAGCGTGGAAGAGCCAGCATCTCATCACATCATCTCCACAATCAGGAAGCAGTATGAAGTCCTACTCAGTTCACTTTCTCCTTCTTATACATGAGGACTCCATCACAGGGAATGGTGACACCCACAGTAGTTGAGATGTCTTCCCATATCGTTAAGGTAATGAGCATATTCTCCCACAGGCTTTCCCTGAAACTTATCTCCTAGTTGATCCTACATCTCTTAAAGTTGACAATTGAAATTAGTTATCGTAGGATTCACTTGCTGACCCCCTCTCAGCCACCACAACCGTTATATGGAAATGTCTATCATGACAGTTCTGAAGCATTCAGTCGTGAAGATTGTCGTTTGTTTTCATTATTTCTAATAGATTTATTCCATTGTACATGTCTGTATACAATTTCTCATGGGTGGCATGGATTTTTGTACTACATTTGCTCCAGTGTTCATAAAGAGACTTATCTTCAAAAGATAAGGTCTTTGAGAAGATTGTCAAGTCACTCAGCACTGCTGATACATCAGAATTCCTTCCCTTGTCAATGTAAGTAGCTTACAAAATTTGAAACTCACATCTCTTGTCATTCATCATTAGCCACCCACACACCTGCTGCTGTGTTTGCAAACCAAACTCCTTTTTTTTCTTATTTCAAAGTGAGGCGGGGTATACAGATGATAACTAAATTCATTCCTTAAGACAGGCAAAGAATTAATTGGCTGTCCTGAAAAGATGAAAAGTAGGCATTCTATTAAAAGAAGCTAACAGCTTCTTTCAAGAAGAAGAGGAGGAGGAGGAAGAGGAGGAGGAAAAAGAAGAAGAAAACACCTAGATTTGGTTGAATTTCAGAAGAATTCTATGATGGCTTAGGCTTCCCTTATCACCTTGCTCAAGTATTCATCCCTTTTTGTCATTTTTTTCCATGAGAAAGGGGGTACCTTCTTAGCAAGCCTGTGCCTGCTGTCCTTATCTGTCTTATACCCTTCTAAGTCACCCTCAAGAGTAATATATTATCATCACATTACCATTGTATTACCATAGTTGTAATCAAGGGAAATGACAACAATACAACTGCTGAGTGACATGTGATTGTATCCACATACTCATTCAACATACCTCTGTGCTCTTTCTAAGGTGAAGATAATCCTAAGTGTCCTGTTTGAAATGTATAACGTATTGCTGCAAAATGTCTCCAAATAAAAGTTCTTGGAGCTCACAAAGCCCAATGAATGACAATAAGTTCTGAGTGCATAATTATGTGATGTCTTCTGGCCACAAGCTGAATCTCTGCCAATAACTTTCCAAGAGATATTTTCACATGGCACACAAGTCTTTACAATAATTGTCGTTAATTTTTATTCTTGAATTCCAGTCTTATATTGTGACTAAAACACCAGGCATTCCCAGAATCTCAACAAAGCATGCTTTTAATTACAAACACTTGTAATTTCATAAATATTCTAGAATATGTGTTTCTCAGCATGACATGTATCTGTTAAACAACATTTTCTTGTCTCAGACCTACCTCTAAGCCTTATTTCTTCTAGATGTTTGATATATTAAACCTAAGACACAAGTGGCTAACTGGTGCTATGTTTCCTCATTTTGATAAGAGATTAATGATTCAGCTGATTGATTATCACTGGCCTGGAAAGAATATCCAAATATAGTACTAGACCCAAAATTCCACACTGTAAAAAAGTTTCATCTTATCAATACCTTTTGTAATACTGGCCATCTGTCTCATTCTGTCTGATTAGCATTCAATACGATAATTATAGAATGCCAAGACATTCCTTACCATCTTTTAAACAATATTTGCAGTTGTTATTGTCTAAATAAGACTTTGTAAATGAAAAAAAAACTTATAAATGAATGCTTTTCTATATTTCACATAAATATGAACAGGTTGTGATCCTTTTTATGCTTCAGATGGAAAACATTTAATTCACCATAGGAAAGGCCACATAACATATCACATAGCAGAGAACATGCTGATTTCTTGTAGCCAATGGTACCACAGCGGTTATACTAGAATTGGGCCTACTATTTACCTACTTAGGTCTGTGGTATACTACAGTTATTTTTTTTATCTTTTCATTACAGTTTATTCACTTTGTATCTAAGCTGTACCCCCTCCTTCCTCTCCTCCCAATCCTACTCTCTCTCCCTCTTCTCATCCCATGACCCTTTCCCAGTCTACTGATAGGGGAGGACCTCCTCCCCTTCCATCTGATCCTAGTCTATCAAGTCTCATCAGGACTAGCTGCATTGTCTTCCTCTGTGGCCTGGTAAGGCTGCTCCCCACTCAGGTGGAGGTGATCAAAGAGCCAGCCACTGAGTTCAAGTCAGAGCCAACCCCTATTCCCCTTACTAGGGTACCCACTTGAGTCTGAGCTGCTATGGTCTACATCTGTGCGGGGGTTCTAGGTTATCTCCATGCATGGTCCTTATTTGGAATATCAGTCTCAGAAAAGACCCTTGAGCCTCTGAAAGACTCTACCCAGCAGGGTATTGAACTTGGGAGTCAGCGTGGCAGTAGCTACTAGGTGTTTGTTTCATGTTTTTCTTTCTTTCTTTCTTTCTTTACCATGCTTAAAATTATTCTTCAGCTCTGTTCACTGATCTGTTCCTGGTTATGTCATCTTGGGCTCTAATACAGCTAATTAGCCATTCCTGAGAGCATTTTGAGCCTTGCCTAAATTGTACTGACATCTGACTCTGGCTATTGCTTTGAGTAATTCAAGACTTTTACTTTGAAGCTTTTGCCCGAGATGAAGTCTTCACTTAGTCTACAGGAAATAAGTCTTGCATCATCATCATCTAGCAACAAAAGCTACTGGCTGGTTCCATCTGATAATTTTAGTCTGTTGTACTTCTTTTGCCCTATGCCACTATCACAGTTCTCACAGTTGTTTTTCTTTCCCATCAAGGGCCTACCTAAATTCAGGTCCAGAACAAAGTAGAGAAATCAGGAAGGAGCAAGTCAATTTTTATAGGGATAGATAACATTTACATAATTGCAAACCTTGGAGCCTCTTTTAGAAGTATTCATCTCAGCCAATAGGGAGTGCAAGAAGCAGTCAAAACCACATGTCTTAGTAATTGTTCTATTCCTAAGAAAAGACTAGATGACCAAAGGAGCTCCAATAAAATAAAGCATTTGATTGGAGTGAAATAAATATAGTTATAGAGGGTTAGTCCACAATCATCAAAGTGGGATGCAGACAGGCATGGTGCTTGAGGCAGGAGCTGAGATCTTTATAGCTTCTGAAGGTGAGTTTCCATAAACCTTAACTGACAAAGCAAAGAAAAATATTTGACTCATAGTCTTACAAGTTTATGACCTTTGTTTGTGATTCTTCCCAGAACTTTGAAGTAGATTACATTTTGAACTCTATTTATATTAAAATATAACTTGTAGCTATGTTAAATGAGATTTTATTTAAACCATATGATAAATATTTTGTGCCTTATATTAATCATCACAGGTCGACAGTAGATTGAGCATAACTTTTCTCCTCCACCTTCTAAGAAGTTTTTGGTGCATAACAAGAGTTAATTCAATCATTGTTATAAATATTAGTACATTTTATTTTAAAACTGATTCCTCTGAATGGAAATAATATCTTCTGGAGGGAGGAGAAAGGTTTGTAAGACTCAGAAAATTAATGAAACAAGGCTCATAAAGTTCAAAAGAACTTAAAAGGTTACAGAATCTCAATAAGTTATAAGAATCCTAAGGTCCTTCCCCAAGGTTCTGTAAGCAGTAACAACTGCTCACGAAGGAAGGCTCTGCAGCAGATGGAGCATCCTGTAAGAGATGGAAGGGTCTCAAGAGATGCTGCTTCTGTAACTAATTTTTCTTGCCAGGGTGGATTTTAAGTTATACAACTATCTTTGTGTCTCCCAGGCTCATGTATGTAACTCCTGACCTATACTCTTCTGTCTAACACCAGTAAACTCAGTGGCTCACTAAGTAGACTTGGGTGTAGTTGCTTCTTTGTTATATTATTTGTTCCCTATATGGAGTTCCATCTTGCTCCCTTCTCCCCTCTGCGTAGGGAAGATTAACCAGTGATGTCTTACCTCTGATGTTTTGAAATAATTTTTGAGGGTCTGTACTACATTTTAATACTCTGAAAATACCAGTATTTGGTAACTACAATGCTTTGCTAGGATAGAAATTCTACTACCAAGAAACTTCCTGTGATCTGAATAAAGATTGACTCAACTCTATATTTTTCCCCAAAGCATGAGATCACACATTCTTTTTTATTCTGTTGATATTTCTATAACAGGCCCTGAGACCTTAATAGATCCCAGACCTTAGCACAGCTGACTCCATGATGAAGTACTACTCAGACCTTAAAATTCAGTGTGTATATAGCCCAGCCGTCAAAACCCAAAGACTTAGTCCATAAAAATCCATTTTCTGAGAAAGTTTGTAAATGTGCTTACCTTGTTTTTGCTTCCATGTTTCTCCTTCTGGCTGACTGTCCTGGTTCACTGAAGTTTATCAGTCCACGATGTGGTGTTTGTGCTTAAAAGCTCACCATGAGAAAGGCGTAGGGCTACACTGGGATCCCAAACAGCCAGTGCAGCTAATAGTAAGTTTCTGTTGCACTAAAGCCATGTCCATGTGGTCTTCTATGCTGGATAACTTACAAGATTTGTTTCTAATTAAAACACTATATTTAGAGAAGAATGGGAAAGGTTGGTAAAATTAAGAAAAGGAAGGAATTTTAATAAAACTTAAGCCTACAAAGCTTCTAAAACTCTGAGAACCCCAGACAGGTAAAACCTCATAGGGCTCTTCCATGGGTCCTGAAAACAATAAACAAATTTTGGGGAAGAAACGAGTGTGAGTAAAGCTGACTGTAGTCCACGCAGGGGGAGCCAACGGTAAGAATATGTGAGATATCTCTCAGCTTGGATGCCTTTCACAGTAGTGCAGCTTCTTTGAGCTGCCCATGTTTCTATAAGTAACCCTTCATCAACAATCTTGAAAGTAACCCTCACACATTAACTGCTGCACCCAGTTAAATGTCAGCAGACTTATTTCTTTGTTCTGTCATTGTTTTCCAAATTAGTATGAATAGACATTTATTCACATCTAAATGAAAGAAGGGGGGGGGTTAGTATGCCCTGGAGAGGACAGGAGCTCCACAAGGACCAAATAAAGCAGGGCACAGATGTCTTTTATGAGACTGTTTCTCCAACCAAGGACCATGTATGGATATAACCTAGAACCCCTGCTCATATGTAGCAAATGGTAGCTCAATATCTAAGTGGGTACACTAGTAAGGGGAACAGGGACCATTTTGGACATGAACTTAATGGCTGGCTCTTCGACCTCACCGCCCCCGAAGGAGGAGCAGCCTTGCTAGGCCACAGAAGAGGACATTGCAGCCAGTCCTGAAGAGACCTGATAAGCTAGAGTTAGACTGAAGGGGAGGAGGTCCTCCTCTATCAGTGGACTTGGAAAGGGGCAGGGAGGAGATGATGGAGGGAATGCGGGAGGGAGCGCGGGAGGGAGCTACGGCTGGGATACAAAGTACATAACCTGTGATTAATATAAAATAAAAATGTAAAAAAAAAAAAGAAAAGGCCAAACAACACTTCAGAAAATGTTACATACATGTAATTAATTAAGAAGGTGATTACATAATGAATGTGTAAAGGGAATACATGAAAAAGATCAGATAAAGTTTTTAGAAAAAAGAATATTAGTGATGAGCAAATGTTTTGTACAGCTCAATTTCAATGGAAGCTCCTGAGCAGTAAATAGAACAGTTTTTAGGCTAAAGGAAGTGAAAACTAAGGAGTGAAATAGAACTGGAAGAGTCAACTACCAGATCCCATTGCTGTCTTTCAGGGTTGGACAGCTAATTCAGAATACTCATAGCACCTTCCCCAAGTCCTCCTGAAAACTTTAGAAGTGGCATTCCTTAATGAGAAGAACATCTTCAGACAGGGAGGGGTCAGATGCTAACTACATAGAAACTGCATACTGGTACCCTGATGAAGCTAACATGATTCCTAACAGATCTCTAGTAGACTTTTTTAATGTCATGACTTGGGAAAATCATGCATCTAGATATATTGAAAACCTAGGCAATATTTCAATTTATTCTAAAAGCCACCAGGAAGACACCATGCATATATCTGAGAGCATTGGGTTTGATGGTAATTACAGCAATGGAAAGTTGATATAACAAACAAATCATGACCCATCTCAAGAAGGTATAAAAATCTTATGCTAAGATTGGAGTTTGAATTATTTACTATTGGGTTTAAGTTGGGTTTGGAATGAACACAAACAAACAACCTAATGCTCTGAGTAAAATTCAATTAAAAGGTAAAAGAAGTGTGATGGCTAAATATCTTAATAAATCATGTCTAGAAGGAGAATATTAGACATATGCTGAAACTGTAATTTTGTAGAGTTAACACCAGTCATATACACTAGCTGAGAGAGAAAAACATTTGACAGTTTGAGCATAAAACACTGTTCAGGTGTAATCGGTGTTCAAATTTGATTTTTTTTCTTTTTATTAATTCTTCAGGTTCAGAGTGTGTTTATCTGATCTTGATGTTATTTGAAATCCTTTGTCTTTAATAGAAAGTGAAGACTTATCTCTAAACATCAGGCTGGTTCACACTGACACCAAGAACTGGATCATACTAATATAAAAGATCCTGAACATCAGATGATACATTTCTCTGCCTTGAAATTAGAAACATGGTGGACCACAAAATATTAAATACTAGGTACATGTCATATTATTGAATTCCATCTTTTTTCAAGTCAAATGTTATTGACAAATATTAATATTTAGTAAATGTAAACACATGAAAATTGGTATATAATATATGATCACGTTACATTCCTAAATAATTTCAATTTGAAATATGATTATTTTGTTTAAAAACAATGTATCTAAGTAAACAAAATTTTTATATTTTCTTAATAAATTTTAATTGACTAATATAATACACAAAGTCATACAATCTCAATATGCTCTTAAGGTAGTTTTTAAGGCTTTAATTTCCTATCATCTATTTACTTAATGAGTTTTAAGTGATAATATCACACATGTATTCTATTATGTAGATGTGTTTCCAAGTTAAGTTTTTAAAGCTTACTTTGATTATCATTTACATACCCACTTATTAGTTAACTAGAAATGCTGCAGATTATTAGAAAGATACTTTATTCAAAAATTATAAAAATAAGACCATCTAGATAAACACCTCAGAATTTTAATTTTTTACAAAAATTTCATTTAAGTGTACATAACACACTGATCTCATTTCATCCATATTCTGAACTTTTTGCAAGTAATGTCCTTGGGGTACCTATTAGGTTTATGTTATTTCAAAACTGTTTCTATGTTTATTTTTTTGTTTGTTTGGATCACCTTTCTACTAGTCAGAATTGGGCACTGAGGTCACCCACTTCAATTGTGTTAGATTTTTCTTTTACTTCATATCTAGTGACATTTTGTTTGTAAAATTGAGTGCACTCATGAAACTTGTTCATAAATTAAACATTGTGAGGTCCTCTTGGTGAATTAGCACTTTAACTACTGTGAAATGATTGTGCTTACCTCCTCTGAAAAGCATTGGTTTGAATTCCATTTTCTAAAATATGTGATATTTGTATCCTCTTATTTACAATTCTGTTTGCTTGGAATACAAGTTTCCTTCCTTTCACATTAATGTGGTATCTCTATTAATGGTGAGGTGACTTCTTAAAGAAAGAGAGAGAGAGAGAGAGAGACCCAGTTGTTTTTAATCTGTGTCGGTTTGTGACTTGTTGATTGGAAATTTAAGACCATTAATTTTTAAACATCCTTGAAAATAGTTGCTCTAGTTTGATTCTCTATCGCTGTGACAAAACACTAGAAGGAATTAGGGGAGGAAAAGATTTACCTGCCTCATAATTTCAGGATTCAGTCCACAACCTGAGGAAGTCAGGATGGAAACACAAGCAAGAACTGAGGTAGAAGCCATGGAGAAATGTAGTTTACTGGCTCTCTGACTTATGCTCAGTTAGCTTTCTTACACAATTCAGGGCTACCTGCTGGGCATGGTCCTGCCCAGAATATGCTGGACCCTACTACACCAACCTTGTAACAACCAAGACTATAACCCACTAGTGCCCTCAGGCCAATGTGTTTGAGGCAATTTTTCAACTTCTTTCTCTTCCCAGGTGATACCATGATTCTGTCAAGTTGACACTAAAAAATAACCAGGACAAGTACATATTGATTCATGTCATGTTACTGATTTTGTTGTGTTTGGTGGTTTTCTGGCTCTCATTGATTTACTACTGATTGATGAGTTTATTCCTTTCTGTTGCTATGTATATATGAGGATCTTAAACATTACATAATGGAAGAATAGACAGGACCCTGGAGAGCTTGACCAGAACATACTGATACAGATTTCCAATACCCTGAACTGAGCTGGCTTGCCACAAGTTCATATCTGCACAAGGGCAGAAGAATGTGGTGAATGAACTGCCAGACTGGAATTATTAGTATCTGTGATGGTTTCTGTAGCCTGGTTCAGATTTTACACATACTCTTAGTTCAAGAGGTTGATGGACTCAAAAGATTTGAAAGTGAAAAGAATTCAGTGTCTGGACTTGGGATTTGACATAAAAATCAATTCTCAGCTGGTTATATGAAAATTGGCACTTTATTTTTCTTCCCAGGTGTCAGCAATATGCCGGAGTTGGTGGCTGAGTGTCATGGTAATGTTTTGTGGTGTGGGTCTTTGCCCATGGCAAGGTCATTCTGAAGTACACAGAAATAATTATGTCCATCATCAAACACCCTTTGTCTTCTGTACTAATGATAACTTTTAAATAAATATGGAAGATAATTTGACAATAGCAGTCCCAGTTCTGAAAAAAAGGACCATTGGTGTAATGTCCATAGACTCTATTTTAAGCTAACTTTATTATTAACATTATTACAAACAATTTATTCACTTCATATCCTGGTTGTAGTCCTCTCCATCATCTTCTCCTGGCCCCACCCTCTCTCCATCTTCTTCTCCTGTTACTCTCCCCTAATCCACTGATAGGGGCATACCTCCTCCCCTACTGTCTCTCCCTAGCCTATCAGGTCCCATCAGGGTTGTCTGGATCCTCTTCCTCTGTGGTCTGGCTAGGTTATCTGCTCCTTGATCAGGTCATATCAGAGACTCCCTCTTCTCCCCTTACTAGGGAAGCTACAAGGAGACTGAGCTGTCTATGAACTATATCTGAGCAGAGGGTCTAGGTCCAATCTATGTATAGTCCTGGGTTGGTGCATCAGTCTCTACAGTCCCCATGGGACACAGCTTTTTTTGGCTTTGTTGGTCTCCTTGTGGGTCTCCTGTCTCCTCCAGGCCCTTCTCTATCCCCCTTCTTCCATCCCGCTTCTTCTTGTGTTCTGCCAGAGTTTGGCTGTGAGTCTTTGCATCTGCTTTGATACCCTGAGGGGTAGAGTCTTTTAGAGGACATCTGTGGTAGGTTCCCATCCTGTTCCCTCTATTCTACCCCTTCCTGTGTCTATCTTATTTGCCCTTCTGAATGAGAACTAAGCATCTTCCTTAGGGTTCCTCCTTGTTTAGTTTCTGTAGGTCTGTAGATTTCAGTATGGTTATCGAATATTATATACCTAATATCCACTTGTAAGTGAACATATACCATACATGTCTTTGTGCTTCTGGGTTACCTCACTCAGGATCTTTTGTAGTTCCATCCATTTGCATGCAGATTTCATTATTTCCTTGTTTTTAATTGCTGCAGTAATATTCCATTATTTAAATGTACAAAATATTTTGCATCCATTCTACGGTTGAGAGACAACTAGGTTGTTTCCAGATTCTGACTATTACGAATAAAGCTGCTACAAACACGCTTGAGCAAATGTCCTTGTTGTGTACTTGAGCATCTTTTGGATATATGCCTAGGAGTGGTATAGCTGGGTCTTGAGGAAGCACTATTTTAATTGTCTGAGAAAGCACCAGATTGATTTCCAAAGTGATTGTACAAGTTTACATTCCCACCATCAATGGAGAAGGGTTTCCCTTTCTCCACAACCTCTCCAGCATTTGTTGTCACTTGAGTTTTGTTTTTTTTTTTATCTTAGCCATTCTGATGGATGTAAGATATAATCTTGGGGTCATTTTGATTTACATTTCCCTGATGACTAAAGACATTGATCATTTATTTAAGTGTTTCTCCTTCATTCGATATTCCTCTTGAGAATTCTCTGTTTAGCTGTATATCCCGTTTTTTAATTGGATCATTTGGTTTGTTGTTGTTTAGTCTCTTCAGTTTTTTATATATTGTGGGTATTATCCCTCTGTGAGATGTAAGGTTGGTGAAGATCTTTTCCCAGTCTGTAGGCCATTGTTTTGTTGTGTTGACAGTGCCCTTTGCTTTACAGAAACTTTTTAGTTTCATGAGGTCATGTTTATTGATTGTTGACTTAAGCTAACTTAAAAAAATCAGTTTTCCATATCAATATTGTGGAATATGAGAAAGCTAACACGATATATCTATTATCATTTGTCCAACATATACCTCCTTTGAAAAAATAAAAAAAGAATTCAACAGCAGCCGCAGCCAGCAATCTCCTCCATACTGCTGTTCCAGGAAGCATCTCTCTCCTCCTCTGTCTGCTCTCAACAGCTTCATCGTCAATTTTTCAGGTCTCCCCAAACTGCTACACTCCACAGGTCAACATTGCATGGCACACCTTCTCTTTCTGGGCTCTCAAATTTATATCCTCAGAGTCCTAGACTACACCCATCTCCATGCTGCATAAGTCATGAGGTAGGCCATTATCAGCTGGCAAAATCCATGCCCCACATGGGACAATTAACAGCTAGGACAAAAACTATAATCCAACTAAAATCTCACACTTGGGATTAAAACAAGAACATATTTATATAAAATAACTGAGTTAAAAATAACTTACATTACAGTGGGCTCTCCTCCAGTATAAATAATTCAGAAGATATTAACTTGGTTAAGCCATTTGTGCAAGTAAGTCAGGTAGCCTGGAGCATGGAAATATACTTGACCACCATTTCTGGAGTTAATCTGCTGTGTTTGAGTGAAAGGATCTGTGTTAGGAGAACTACCTAGGGGTTATCTTGGTAACAAGCAACAGCCAACCCTCTCTTAGAGGTTCCCACGGTGAGCTTATGTTGGTTCCATTTACAGCTATTAGGTTTTGATTTACAGCTTATTGTTTGATTAGTTCTAATACTAACATAATATAGCCGCTTGGGGTCCAGGCACACCCAGCAATCTTGACCTTTGTTGAGAATGGCTAAGAAACTGGTATATTCTTTTTAGCATCCTAAACATTGAGGAGCTGGCTTTTGCTACCTTTTCTTTGAGATTACCAAATAATTCCTGGGGAAATTAGTATGGTGTGGCTTGTTACATTAGGGGGATTATATTTGGAACCCCTTCCCTTTACCAGTAGACCTAGAATCCCAGGAGTGAGAAAGCCAACCCCAAGTACCTTCTGGATGCAATATTTTACATACTTATATGTGGGAGTTTGGGTGGGTTTCAGTAGATTGGATATGGACTTCTGAGTTATGTTTTGTTTTTGTTTTTCTTAATTTTTCTTAATTTTTTTATTTTTCATAATCCATATCCTGGATTATGGGGATTTGGGGACTCTCCTACAGGGAGATAAAAAGACAAAATAGAACAACTGTAATTTTAGGGTCCATATCAGTCTTACTCTAGAAAGTTGGAGATTCTAGTATTAAGCCATTTGTTATTATATTTTATATCCTCTTTTACCTGGGTGATGTTTTCGCAGGGTGATGTCAGTGACCAGTAGCAAGGGTGATAATGATCACAGGTTATCAGACTTTCCTTACTGGCTACAGGTTCCAGATCCAGATGCTTTTACTCACAAAATATTGCCAGGCTGAGACACAATTAAATGTGTAGTCTCTTGACCCTTCTGATGAATAGTCCTCTGTGTTTGTTTCAGGGCCTGTAAGGACTTGAGGATGGAATTGTTAGTAATTTCCGCCTTTCCTGAATTGTCAGTAATTTCTACACTTTTTAATCTGGCCCTTAGGAGATTGGACTAATTTTCACTAGGGTTGAGGATATATTTAGTTTACTTTTCCTGAGCATTGTGGTCTCAAGGCACAGTGTAATTTCCAATAAACATTTAAGACCTTTGCCAAATTTAGGAAAACTGGCTTTGAATGGCTAGGTCACTGTCAGACTCCAGAGAGAGGGAAAACTCTAGTATTTAAGTATTAGAGGACGGTTTTAGTTGTTGCTGTTTATCCCAACATAATGTCATTGGCATGAATTACTGTCTGGGCCTGAATAACTCAGCAGTTTTATTTACCTGCAGATGAGTAGCCTGGTATTGTTTGGTTACCATGTGTCTTATTTTAATGCCAGGAAATACAAGCCTCTCATCTGGCAAGAGCCATCAATGACTTGCCACCTTTTGACATCTTCTCTTTTTACCTACTTGATATTTGAGGCTCTGGAACAATTCAGGCTGGATAAACAAGATCTGAAGAGAAATCACTTTTCCTAGGCTCACCTTTTGGGTGGCCAAGTGTGTTTTCCTGTTCTCTTCATCCTCTGAGGATTTCTGTTTTGATTTCCTTTGTAATGGATGTTGGCTACTCTCTTGACAGCCATATGGTCTCTAGTAAAGTCAGGATTAAATTTTTGTTTTGTTTCTGATGTAAAGTGAGAAGCTGTTCTACAGATAGAGACCACATATACATGGGCTCTGGCAAATGCATACCAGCTGCTGATGTATATAGTGATGGTTTGGCCCTTTTTCCAGATATGTGCCTGGATAAACATACTAAAATCTGTACACCTACGGAAGCTGAACAAGAAGGAGTACTCTGGCTAAGATGCTCAATCCCCATTTAGAAAGGTGAAGAGGATGGACATCAGAGGAGGGAGAAAACAGGGAACAGGTAGGACAGGAGCTTACTATAAAGGGCCTCCGAAAGGCTGTACCCTGCAGGGTATCTAGGCAGATGTTGAGACTCATAGCCAAACCTTGGGCAGAATGCAGGTAATCTTATGAAGAAGTGGGAAATAGTAAGACCTGGAGAAGACAGGAGCTTCACAAGGAGAGCAACAGATCCAAAAAATCTGGGCACAAGGGTCTTTTCTGAGGCTGATATTCCAGCCAAGGACCACTCATGGAGATGGCCTGGAACCCCTGCACAGATGTAGCCCATGGCAGTTCAGTGTCCAAGTGGGTTTCATAGTAATGGGGAACAGGGACTGTCTCTGACAGGAACTGATTGGCCTGCTCTTTGATCAACTCCCCATGAGGAGGGAGCAGCCTTACCAGGCCACAGAGGAAGACAATGCAATCACTCCTGATGAGATCTGATAGACAAGGATCAGAGGGAAGGGAAGGAGGACCTCACTTATCAGTGGACAGGGGGAGAGGCATTGGTGGGAAAGGGGAAAAGAGGGTGGGATTGGGAGTGGAGGAAAGAGGGAGCTATAGGGGGAATACAAATGAATAAACTGTAATTCATAAAAAAATTTAAAAATTAATCCTTCAATGTTTTCTGGAAGATTTATTAAACATATGCTTCTAATCTAGTTCAAATTTATATTTCGCATATACCTCCATACTATACATTGTTATTCATGTTAATCACCATTATACTGACATTCCATGAGTTCAATTTCCTTACATTTCCAATTTGTGTTAGACCACATAATAATTGTCATTCTGTTTCTGACCCACTTCACTTAGTGTAATGACATTAAAATTCATCTGTGGTGTTGGATTTCACAACACCACATTTTCTAGACAAGCCATATCATATTTTCTTTATCTGCTTGTACATTGATTAACACTTAGGTTAATTCAATATTTGGTTTCTTGTGGATACTTCTAGCAGATATAAGATATTTTCTTATGGTTTAGAAGTAAATTCAGTAGTGGGTTTTTTTGGTAATATGGTATTTTTGCTTTAATATTTGAGGAACTTTTATACTATTTTGCCCAAGGGTCATTCTAACTTACTATATTGCTTATTTTCTGTTACTGTGTTAAAATACCACAATCAAAAGCTGCTTATACAAAAGAGTTAAACTGTAAGAGTTGTCTTGCAGTTTCAGAGGAAGAGTCTGTAGTGGTGGTGATATCACAGCGCTGCTAAAACGGGCTGATCACATTGCCGTTCACACACAGGAAGCAGACAGGGAAACACTAAGTGGGGTCAGGTTATAAACCCTCAAACCTATCAAGAGTAACACACTTCTTTCAGAAAGGTTCCAGCTCCTAAAAGTCCCATAGCCAGCTCTCCATCACCACCACCACCACCACACATACACACACACACACACACACACACACACACAGACACACAAATACCACCATCTGGGGACCAAAGCCATTATACAATGCTGGCTGTTAACTGCCTCCTGAAATCTAGGTATAAGCCTTCAAAGCTCTATGATACTTGCATTTTACCTCCATAAAAACCAGTACCAGCTCAACTGTGCTAAGTCCTACTGTGAGGGAAAATTTACTTCTGCCTGATGGTTTGTTGCCAAACAACAATAATCCTCTGCTTCTGAGTGGCAGAGATCTGAAGAAAGGACTAGAGTAAACAAGCATCCTTAAAACACTGATTTTGACACTTACATGTCACTTTTGTTTTACTTTTTGCCAAAATAACTCACAAGTCCAGTCTGATATAATTGTTAAAAGAATGTCTACACCCAGCCAACACTCAGATAGGATGAAGTTCATACTCTCAGAAGGAAGAAGCTGAAGAGTCACAGTACTTTTGAAGTACTGGATGAAAAACCGAACCTATTTTATAGATACAATACCTGGTGGAGTTTGTTAATCATGGTATGCCAGCGAAAGGATTCTACCAGGAACATAGAAGAACTTTAGGTATTTGTTGCATAGTGAATGTTTCAGTGCATCGTGAGGATTATTGTTCATATGAAAAATAAGATACATTGCTTCCAGCATCCTTCCAGAATGTTTTTCAAAATTGCAGATGTTCAGAAGTTAAGGCCCTATTTCATTTATTATTTTTTATTGACTAAGTTACTTATTTTCTTTATATCAGATCAAAGCTTTCCCTCCCTCTGTCCTTCCCAGTCTCTCTCTCACTTCCTCTCCCCCATCTGCGCACTAACTCCTATCCCCTCTCCCCCACTTCCCCACCTGGCTTCTCAGTATAATGTAGGCCACCCATGGACATCAACCTACCTGAAGTTATAGTAAGATTTTAAATAGGCTCCATCTTGCAAAAGAAAAAAAGCACCAAAGAAAGTCTTGAGAGGATAAGGAAAGAATATAAGGGTACCCACTTTTGGAGCTAGGTATCTGTCTTCTTTGGAGGCTCATTCAAAACCTCTCCTGTCTAGTTCTTGGGATCAGACTGAGCAGTAGAGGGTGGCTTTCTACATCTTAATCTCAGATTCATATCCTTGGCATATTACAAATAAAAGATTAAAAATAAATTATGAATGTTTCTTCCAATAAGTCACTCATATTTGTATGTTACATCTTGAGGCAATTAAAAATGCACTCTAGTTTTTTTCATGTTATTTGTTTGAAAAAAATGAATCACCAGGAGTAGGTAGCAATTAATGAGCATTGAGTAGTTCTACAAAACATCTGAAGTAGAAGCTTAGAGGCAGAATGTTACCTAATTAGTCGTATCACTTTTAAAGAATTTCCCCATGCACCTTAAAGAACAATCAATCACCAACTACTCTGTGTCCAAGCTTCATGAAATGGTAACAAGTATGGAATTTAGCAGTTTTTTATTGTAAAAAATATTTTTTATTTTGCTGCAGAGTATGAAATTTTTATTGCATTCATTTTTCAGTTGCTTGTGAATTTCATATTTCATAATCCGAATTTGCAAGATTCCATAGCAAAGTTATTATGCACCATATTATTGAAATATAATATTATTGAAATATAATTTTATATCTAGTTATTGTATGCTTTATTAAATAGGAAGTTTTACCTCTAGTCACATAAAAAAATCCCTATAATTTATGTATCTCTCTAAAACTGACTGTTTACCCTCCACTAAATTTTCTCCGTACTTAGTGACAGAAAATGTCACTTGGATAACTCCTAATTTAGAAAAGAGTGACATGTCTCTGACTTTTGTTTGTTTGTTTGTTTTGTTTTACAGGAGAGTCTCTGGCAAGAGAGGAATCTTTTGACTTTCAAAACAGTTCACAATGTCTTGCCTTCAGCAACGGCCAGAAACATAACTCAGATCCTTCCTGAAATTTCAGTTTCTAGTGCCATTGTTCATTAGAGTAGAGTAGGTCATCTTCAATGACACCCAAGCCTGCTAATAGAAAACTTGATACTTAACAAAAGATGTAATTGCAACAGAAAATTATTTATAAGAAAAAAATAAAATCATTGCACTCTAGGGGTCAAACTGCCTTAGGGACAAATTTTGTCATAATTCAGGGAAACAATAATAAAATAAAATAATAATTAATAAAAAATATAACTTAGTCTAGTGTCAACAAATGATTTGTTATAATAAATAAAAGAAAATTTTGATAAAAATTAAATTATACTTTTACAGATAAATTAGTGTTCCTCTCTTTCTTTCTTCTTTCTTTCTGTCTGTCTGTCTGTCTGTCTGTCTGTCTGTCTTTCTCTCTTTCTAGATGTTTAAGGGTCCCTTTTCCTGAAAGCCAAAGTTTCTAAATCTATAGTTATTATATGACAAATAAACACCTATTTCCACTTTAGAATGCTCAAAGCAATGGAAAATTTGTGACACCAGAGCAAAATGTTGAGCTAAATTTAAGTCAAGCTAAATCTTTCACCTCTCCAAATGACAAAAATAGTCTGAAGTAGTCACTCAGCAATAAAGTAGTCTATTTTGTTTCTGTTTTAATATCTCAGATGTATTTTATAACTGTCCACTTTGTTTTGCAAGTTTTTTTTTTCTGACGTACACATATGCATTTGAGACTGGCTATCTGAAGGTGCATTCAGATTACTGAAACTTTTAAAATGATAATGAAATAACACTTAGAAAATTCTACAGTTTAAGCACACTAACATGATAGGATTTTTTTCCAATTCATTTTAAGAGTCAGACTGGATCAAATAGAAGTGGTAAAACTCCACAAAACAGGGTAAAACCTAATAAAAGCTACCTCTGCCAATCTCTTATTTTTTGGCTTTTTAAGTCTATTTTTCAGTTTATTCACTTTACATGTTGATCATATTCATTTCCTGGTTCCACCCACGCTCCATCTAGTCCTCAGAAAGGGGGAATCTTCCTCCCTTACCAACTGGCCCCAGACTATCAAGTCACTTCAGGACAACCTGCATCCTCTTCTTCTGGCATGTCTATCCTGCTCAGGAGAAGTGATCAAGGAACATGCACCAGAGTCCATGTCATAAACAGCCCCTTGTCCCCTTACTAGGGAAGATACATGGAGATTGAGCTACATCTGAGCAGGGGGTCTAGGTCTGCTCCATACATGGTTCTTGGTTGGGACACCAGTCTCTGCAGGAACTTTGGGACTAGATTTGTTGATTCTGTTGGTCTTTTTGTGGAGCTTCTGTCCTCTCCGGGTCCTTCTATTCTCCCACTCTTCCATAAGACTCCCTGCACTCTGCCCAAACTATAGCTGTGAGTCTTAGCATCTGCTTCAATCCCCTGGTGGGTGAAGTCATACAGACTGGTGGATCAATGGAATCAAATTGGAGGCCCAGAAATAAACCCACACAACTTGGTCACTTGATTTTTGACAAAGGAGACAAAACCATACAATGGAAAAAGCACAGCATCATCAACAAATGGTGCTGGTCTAATAGGATGTCTACCTGTAGAAAATGCAGATAAATCCCTATTTATCTCCCTGCACAAAGCTCAAATCCAAGTGGATCAAATACCACAATATAACACCAGATACATTAAATCTATTAGAAGAAAAGTTGGGGAAGGGCCTTGAATTTGCTGACACATACGGTAACTTCCTGAACAGAACACCAACGGCTCAGGTTCTAAGATTAACAACAAAAAATGTGACCTCACGAAGCTGAAAATCTCCTGTCAAGCAAAGAACACTGTAAGTAGAACAAAATGACAGCCTACAGACTGGGAAATGATTTCTTACTTTTTAAATCTAATTTAATTAATTAATTTATTTATTACAATTTATTAAGTTTGTCTCCCCACGGCAAACCTTCCCTCATCTCCTCCCAGTCCCACCTATCCTTCCTCTTCTGCCCCTATGCCCTTCTCCTAGGCCCCTGATATGGGAGGACCTCCTTCCCTTCTATCTGACCCTCCCTTAGCAGCTCTTATCAGGGCTGGCTACAACATCTTCCTCTATGGCCCAGCAGGGCTTCATTGCCCATGGGGAGGTGATCAAAGAATCTGCCACTGAATTTATGTCAGAGACAGCCCTTGTACCCCTTACTAGGAACCCATTTGGAAACTGAGCAGCCAAACTGGGCTTCTTTTGAACAGGAAGGTCTAGTTCCTCTCCCCATGGATGGTCCTTAGTTGGAGTATTAGTCTGCAGGATACCCTGGACCCAGGTATTCAGTCTCTGATTGATCTTCTTCTGGAGTTCCTGTCCCCTCCAGGTCTTTCTTTTCTTTTTTTAAATAAATTTATTTATTTGTATATCAATCACAGGTTAGGTTTTTTGCATCCCATGCGTATTCCCCTCCCTCACTCCTTCCCACCCTCCCCAACCCTCCCTCATCTCCTCCCCGCCCCCTCCAAGTCCAC
>CM053752.1:85680281-85696342 GCA_028658305.1 Pachyuromys duprasi
GATGAAGGAGGGAGAGGGAGGGTGGGAAGGAAGGAAGGAGGGGGGCTACGCCTGGGATGCAAAGTACCTAACCTGTGATAGATATAAAAATAAATAAATTTAAAAAAATCAAGCTCCACCAGAATTTCTTGGGAATTCATTAACATTTTCAACTGCATTGTAACTGAAAACTTTTCCCTTTCTTGAAAGACTTAAAACTTAAGTGTTAATCTTCATGAAACACTTCCTCAGAGTGGCTTTTATGCCTGATATTTTCTTTTTTGCTTAGCTCTTGACAAAGAAAGAAAGGATTCTGTTGTGTGCACTCTGGTACTGGTAATTGGCCACAGAACAATAGAAGACTCCAGCAGAGAAGAGTGTGCAGACAGAAAGAGCAGGTACTGTTGTGGGGATTGGGTGTGGTAACTGGGACTTAACTTTGGGGCAAAGCTCTCCTCAGTCCCAGGAACATCTGTTCTAGTATAAACTTTGTCCCAATAGTCAAGTATTCCACAGCTGTGCCTCTGAGGCGGTTTGATGAAGACACAGTGCCAGCTCCTATAGTGTTAAAACGCACGCTCTCGCCATATCCTGGGAGCTGTGCATGATCCTCTCTTGCCTGACCTTGTCCTGACTACCAGCACCTGGTGCTTGGACTTGGCATGCTTTTGGAGATTCTATTTAAACTGATTTCCAGGTGAACTTTTTTGTTAAACTCATTATGAAACAGGCTTAATGATATTTCCCTACATCTAATTCCTTCTTGATTATATTTTGCAGAATTACTTCATTTATTTAGTCATGTAAGTGAGAAGTTTAGATAAAAACCAATCAAATATTCTGGTGTAAGTCAGCGGCTTGAAATAGAGGTCTTTCTTTATTGCATCGATCATATTAATGAGTCTTGAGAAGCAGTAAGTTAAGGTTGACAGAACTGTTGAATTCCTTCATTGTGATTTGCATAAGAGTAAAAAGTTTGCTGGGCTGAGACGTTTTTTTCTTCAAACATATTACATAAATACAAATACCAGCTATTCAAACTGAAGTCTTCTTTTGCTTATAGTCATAATGATTTGTAGCTTTAAATTCATATAAATATGCACAAAATACTAGAAAGGATAATAAATAATGGCAAATTTTCTCCCAAATTTACCTCTTTTCCTTGTTCAAGAATGTAAAGAGAAGGCAAATTTAAGTTATTTATATGATATTTATATTGATTAAATCCAATTGCATACATTAAACCACTTAAATTAAATATGCTGATTAATGTTTTCCTCACAGAATAATTATCAATTAGAGTTAATTTAAAACTCCATGCTTTTAGAAGACTGATTGGAAAGAAAATAACTCTATAAAGACTTACACACTTGAATGCCTCCTTTAAATTTTCAGTTGGGTTTAATTACCTAATACCCCATATTTGTTCTCTACTGCAGAAAGGTTGTTGAAGTTTGTGATTAGATTATATTCCTTCTCCTATATTAAGGTAGGGAAGAGTTATTTGTTGGCCTAACTATAACTAATGATCATCTGCATTTTATGGCATTTATACCTAGCTTGTGAAACTCATCTGTCTTTCTTGGAGTGAGTATTAGATGACTTTTCACCTTGCTATCACTTACCTGTTCTTTGCAAAATGAGTACAAATGACAGTGTTATGGACAACTGAGAGACTGACTTGATAGACATGTTCTTCTTATTTCAAGATAATTGTATTTTTCTCCGTGGAATTTCGTTCTTCAAAAACAGAAAGCAAATTGTTTTGTATGTTGGGCAATCATTTATTTTGTGGATTCTGATTTCAAAAAATCAGGTAGTTTTTTTTTTGTTTGTTTGTTTGTTTTTGTAGGGTTGAGGCTTTTCCTTGAACGTTTTACTTGGTCAGGTCATGTTTAAGTCTGCAGGCAATACACACCAACCACAATCTCCTTCCACTCTTCTAATTCTCTGCTCTACCTCCGCTACACACCAAATCCATTCCTCCTCCATTTACTTTCTGAAAAGAGAAGACCTCCCAGAGATATCAGCTGAACTTAGCGTAACAAGATGCAATCAACGTAGGCATACGCCCTCATATCAAGGCTGGATGAGGCAACCCATTAGGTAGAAATAACTCCCATGAGCAGGCAAAATCCTCAGAGACACCTCCACCCACACAGTTAGCAGTCCAACCCCAAGCTAAAGTAACATGGTGTGCATGCAGAGGGCATGGTAAAAACTCATGCAGGCTCTGTGGTTGCTGTTTCAGTCACTGTGAGCCTCCATGAGTCCTGCTTTGATGATTCTGTGGGTTTTGTTCTCCTGGTGTCCTTGAGCCCCTTGGCTCCTACAATCCTTCTTCCCCCTCCCATGTTCTGCTGAGTTTCTTGAGCTCCACCTAATATTTGGCTGTGGATCTGTGTATCTGCCATTTTACTCTATCAAATTATAAAAAGAGAGTTGTTTTAGAAGTTCACACCATATTATTTTTTTTTATGGAACTGGAAAATTCTTGTCACCTAAAGGAAACTTTACTAGTTTTCATTTGTTTTTACAAAAACAAAAATGAATTGATATGTGGAAGCCAAATAATGGTTTTCTATAAAATTTTTATTTTCCTCATTAAATGATTAATTTTAAAAGCCACCTATGATGCTGAGAATCATAGCCAAATATTGGGCAGAATTCAAGGAATCTTATGAAAGAAAGGGAGATAGAAAGACCTGGAGAGAACAGGAGCTCCACAAAGAGAGTAACAGAACCAAAAAATCTGGGCCCATGGGTCTTTTTGAAGACTGATATTCCAACCAAGGACCATGCATGGAGAAAACCTAGAACCTCTGCACAGATATAGCCCATGGGTTCCCTGTTAATGGGTACAGGAACTGTCTCCAACATGAGCTCAGTGGCTGGCTCTTTGATCACTTCCTCCTCCCCCTGATGGGGGAGCAGCCTTACCAGGCCACAGAGGAAAACAATGCAGTCAGTACTGATGAGACTTGATAGGCTAGGGTCAGAGGGAAGGGGAGGAGGACCTCCCCTATCAGTGAACTTAGGGGAGGGGCATGGGAGGAGATGAAAAAGGGAGGATGAAACTGGGAGGTGCTTTAGCTGAGATATAAGGTGAATAAACTGTAATTTATACAAATACAAATAAATTTTTAAAAGAAAAAAATACACTGCTAGGTAGAGTCTTTCAGAAGCCCTCTGTGGTAGCTCCTGTCCTGTTTCTTGTTTTCTCCTTCTTCCAATGTCTGTCCCCTTTGTCTAACTAAGTGAGGATTGATCCTCTTACCCTGGGTCCTCCTTCTTGTTTAGCTTCTTTAGGTGTACTGATTTTATATATCCTATCTTATAGGTCTAGTATCCACTTATAAGTGAGTATATACCCTGTGTGCCATTCTGCTTCTGGGATACTTCACTCAGGATGATCGTTTCTAGATCCCACCATTTGCCAGCAAATTTCATGATTTCCTTGTTTTTAATTGCTGAGTAGTATTCCATTGTGTTAATGTATCACAGTTTCTGTTAGAATCCTGTGGAAGAGAGTTAAAAGGTGGGTTCATAAATCACACCACACAATTGTTTCCACATGGGAGGTTTATTAAGGGGAGGGGGAAGGGAAAAGAGAAGGGGGAAGGGGTCACAGAGACTGTCTCTGGATGAGGCAGGAGAAAAAGAGAGAGAGGAGGAGCTTCGAGTTCTCTTATAAGGTGACCCAGAACATGCGCAGGTGATTCCAGGTGGTCCATAGGTAGCTCCACAGATGCTTGATATCCAGTTTGTCAGGTCCCTTGGGGCTGGCCATAGAGATGCCTGCTTTAGAATCCCAACACTATCCATTCCTCCATTGGGCAGAGTGCAGGGAATCATATGAAAGAAGGGGTGTGAGCAAGACCTGGAGAGTATACAAGCACCAAAGGAGAGCAACAGAACCAAAATATCTGGACTCAGGGGTATTTTATGAGACTGATACTCCAACCAAGGACCATTCATCGAGATAACCTAGAACCCCTGCTCAGATGTATCCCATGAAAGCTCAGTATCCAAGTGGGTTCGCTAGTAATGGGAAGAGGGCCTGTCTCTGACATGAACCCAGTGGCTGGCTCTTTGACCATCTCCCACCCTGAAGGAGGAGCAGCCTTGCCAGGCCACAGAGGAAGACAATGCAGCCAGTTGATGAGACCTGATAAGCTAGGGTTGGATGAAAGTGGAGGTAGACCTCCCCTATAGGTGGACTTGGAGAGAGTCAAGGAGGAAATGAAGGAGGGAGGGTGGTATTGGGAGGGAATGAGGGAGGGGGCTACAGCTGGGACACAAAGTAAATAAACTGTAATTAATATAAAAAATATAAAAAATTATATCAAAAAAATTCCTGGTAAAAATTAGTTTGGTGTTTATTTTAATTAAGGTTTATATTCTTTCACTGTCTATACTGAGATAGGCTTCAGTTGGTTTAGAAAGGAATCAGACATAAGAATCAACTTATCCCATCTACTTCCCAATTGATTAGTAAAGAAATTCTCACCTGACCTTCATTCTAATCTGCCTTTCGTGCTGGTTTTCTGTAGTCTTGGTATAGAGCTCCTAAATTGTGACATCAGGTTCAGAGAAGAAATTTCTGTTTTCCTCCTACCTCGTTCTTGACATGCAATTAGAAAACCTAGCCTGGCACTGTGCCTGCAGACTTCAAAAAACACGCCCCTCCACCCCCAAAAAACTCATGCACCAGGTTGGGCCTCCATTCCCAACCAAGTAACATTTCTATAGAAACAAAACTTTCAAAAATGAATGGACCATATTTAAATTTGAAATAGAAGTCAGAGAACAAATATTCAGAGGTATAACGCTAAACTCAAATTTCTTTTTCTGGTGTGTAGTTATAGACTTCAAGTAAGGCATTGAGCATTGGTCCGTCTGTTGAATAACTACAGAAATCACAGCAGTCAACAGAGTATATACACAGAACATGTGCCATGCTTTTCATCATATGAAGATGCCTAGAAGCCATCAGAAAAGACAGGAACCTCAGGGATAACAAATAATCTGCTGACGGATCACGAGCTTCCAACCCTCCTGAAATATGACAAATGAATGGCCATTGCTGGTAGCTATAGCACTGTGTCAAAGTAGTGTTTAATACGCTACAAATGGCTCAAATAAATGAAGGCAGTTTGAAATGGAAACTAAAGTGTTTCTAAAGATGAAATGGATTCACACAACTGGATTATATCAAAAAGGTTTTAAATGGAGTGTTACAGATGGAAGATGATATCAGAGCTAAAAAGATACTTCACGAAAGTGTCAGATTTCACATAACATCACTTCAAGTAATTGCTTTTATATTGGGTTTTCAGTGTTCAGCATAGGAAAACTATTTAGATCTAAGGACCTATGTGACTTAATGTCTTTTAAAAGTGTTCTGAGAAGGATAAACCCACAGATTTGCTTTGAAGGACATTTTTTTGTTGTTGTTAAAACTGTCTTACATACAAAAATGCTCTTACAGTTTCAATACGATGAATGTGACAAGAAGAAACTGTTTAATGCCTGAAACCCAGGTAACTTTGATTTTAAAAACTATCCTTTAGGAATTTGAGATAGTCTATTTACCTGGATTATGAGAAAACAATGAACTCATGGGCTGAAAAAATTAAATGACTGCTGATATCAAGACAAAACTTTATAAGTGAAAGGTTGACCAATTACAATTTAATTTCAAAATAATCCAAACAGACAAAACTTTAATATTAAAGAGCTGTATGACTTAAAAAACAAGGTCATAGTTACAGACTCAGGAATTTGCTGTTGTCATACATCAGTTCCATATGAATCTGTTTTTTTTTTTTAGATACACCTAAAGGGATATAAAGCAAATATCTGAGCTATCATTTGTCTTATTGTCTTTTAGTAACTTCTTCACAAACAGTAAATTTGCTCATCATGGTGATTCAGATCTGCAGCTTAACCCTGCAGGAAATTCTGTCCAGGTAAAGTCCTGCCAGGCCTAAATCCTGTGTTCTAGCCCCAGGCAGAGCTATGCATCCAGACTTTGTCAAAAAAAAAGCAATATTGTAAGAGTTTGGAAATAATTGCCATTTTAGGTCACTATAAAACATATCTTGATCGTGATATGCTTTGGTAGTTGATGTTAGGTGTTCATAAACCTCTTTGATTTATAGTATTTCTTTGTAGATTTTGAGTTCTAAACATTTCAGTTTAATTCATGAATAATTTGGGAGTGTACTTTTTTCTGAACATACTATTTTTCTAGTTGTTGAGTCTTAATTTAACTGTATTGCTGTTGTGGTAACTTCATGTGTCTGATACATTTTAAGAACACTTTTGAATCCATATGTCCATATACTTTATAAGAATATGTAGTTTCTTTTTAATATTTTATTTATTATGTATACAATGTTCTATCTGCATATACACCTGCATGCCAGAAGACACTAGATCTTATTATAGATGGTTGTGAGCCACCATGTGGTTGCTGGGAATTGAACTCAGGACCTCTGGAAGAGCAGGCAATGCTCTTAACCTCTGAGCCGTCTCTCCAGCCCCAAAATATTTGTTTCCTTTATATAAGTGGTCCTCTGCATGTACACCTGCATACCAGAAGAGGGCATCATCTCAGTATAGATGGTTGTGCACCACCAAGTGGTTGCTGGGAATTGAACTCAGGACCTCTGGTAGAGCAAACAGTGCTCTTAACTTCTGAGCCATCTCTCCAGCCCTGTAGTTTCTTTATACTTTTTCAAACTATTCTGTACCTTTTGGTATTTACTAATTCTAATTTTGTGCTTTTGTACTGACTTTGACAAATATCCTGTTTATTGTGTGAAGAGTTTTCTTATGGTTGATTTATAATTTGGTTTGTTTATATTACGAGAGAGTCAGTCAGGTAGCACACACTTGTAATCCTAACGTTTGGGGTAGCAATGAGAGAAGGACATGAGACTAAGTCCAGCCTGGGCTACCTGGTAAGAACCTCAAAACATCTTTTGTAACCTTATTTGTTTTATTCTGCTCAATACATCAGTTTTTATCAGGGGGCTCCTACACTTTCCTATATTTTTCTGTCATACTACTTAATATTTTATATAGTTTTTGAATAGCAAAACTATATTTTTTAAAATTATTTTTATTTTTAGATATTCTTTCATTCAATATAATTTCATATTGTTGTTTTATCCTTAAATAACACAGGCTACACACTTTCCTCTGTACAAATTATATCTGATGTCAATATATAAAGAGAATATGAAAGCTTAAAAATAAAAGAAATATTATTTCCCATTATAATAATTTAGAGCACCATAGAAAAACAGCAAATGATTTGGTTCTTGTTGGATAAAAATTATATTTTGACAAGGTATAATAATTGAAAAGCATAAGACATAATTTAAAAATATAAAAAACCCAGCCTTGAGTGGGTTTTACTAACCAAATCTGGGTAATTTTGATATTAAAACACATTAGTAGATTATAACATATTGAATTAAGAGAAAATGTCAGTCAAGACTGAAAATGGTAAGGAGGTGGACAAGGAGATAGGTATATCACTAAAGAAATGCTCTTTTGTAATAAAATGTCAAATAGCTGCACAAATTATTGAAAGTTACCATTTGATAATGATAATTTATTATTATTACTACTAAATGTGCATATGGAAGGTAGTAGATGCAAAATATTTGGGCAGAATCTTAGTGAAAGATAATGTATTTCTGTACCTAAATGATTATTATATGTAAGTTACTAATGAATTATCAAAAGAAAAATAGTAACTTTTTAACAGATTATCACATAGTTAATGGGTTAATACAATACACAATACCAAGTTACTGTTTTATTATTTTAAAGATCAGAAGCCTGAAATGGTTCTAATTAAGATAAAATCATGGTATCAGTAGATGTTTATTTCTTCTGATAGGTGAAGGGAAGAATCTGTGTCCTTCCTTCTCTGGTCCTAGAAGCTGCTTAGATGTTTTAACCTACAATCTTTAATCTTCAAAGCCAGTGAGTCTTTGATTCCTACTGCCTTCTTCCTCACCTTTTCTTCCTCTCCATCTCTACTGCTACTGGAAAATTGCCTTCGCTGCTGCCTTTGATGTGCTGTGCCCCTTCCCTGGTCCCTGAAAAAAGAATGGGGTAACATACTGAGTAACCCTCCCTTTCTGAGATCCTTTATTGAATGACATCTGCAAGGCAATGCCATTTTCACCATACAAGAGAACTTTTCAGCTTTTAGGAATGTGATGTTTTGAATGAAAACACACTCATTATACTCAGGCAGTTGAGCACTTTGTCCCCAGTTGATGGGTCCTTTTGGAGATATTCAGGGAAAGTTCTAGAGGAAGTTTCTCCCTGGGTATGAGCTTTGAGAGAGAAAAGCCCTGTGACACTTCTGATTTTCTTTCTTGGCCTTGTCTTTGCAAGTTGTAAATATGATCTTCCAACTTTCTGCTTCTCCTGCATGATTTCCTTATAACAATGAGCTCTAAATTCTGCAAGAACTGTAAACCAAGATAAACTGTTTCTTATACCAAATGCTTTGTTCATAGTTTTTACCAGAGAAACAGAAAAGTACTACTACAAGAGGTTATGAGGTAGTAATCTTTAGTAAGCCATTATTCTGTCTGCCACGAGATCATTCTACAAAATACCTCCTTGTACTCAAACGAATGTCAGTGTTAGATGACGAAGATACATTTTGACAATTCATTGCAGTTCAATTCTAGAGCAGCTTAGTGTGAAAGCAGTTTATAGTCTTTTATCAGAAGAAAAAATCTATAAAATATTACTATAATTTTGAGAAACAAGGGGATTTAATAATTAATCTATGATTATATAACTTAATGTACATGTTTTGAGAAAAAGAATTTGTGTTCAATGCACAACTTTTCATTTATAAATATCCTCTGTTATATACGAATACATATATACATATATGTATGTGTATATCTGACATATATGTATATATCTGAGATTTAAAGTCGATAACGTATTTTTATGTATTTCCATGCTATAAACAGATCAAATTTTTCATTTTTGTTTTCTTTGTTTGTTTGTGTGTTTGAGACTGGATTTCTTTGTGGAGCTCTGACTGTCCTTTCTGCAGATCAAGCTAGCCTTGAACTCATAGAGACCTGCCTGCCTTTGCCTCCTGAGTGCTGGGATTAAAAGCATGAACTAAAGCCCACCGGATAAACAAATCAGATTTTTTAATTTTAATTTTTTATCTTAATTACAGTTTATTCACTTTGTATCCTAGCTGTAGCCCCTTCCCTCATTTCCTCCCAATACCACCTGCCCTCATTCATCTCCTGCCATGCCCCTCTCCAAGTCCACTGATATGGGAGATCCTCTTCCCCTTCCGTCTGACCCTGGTTTATCAGTCTCATGAGAAACAACTGTAATGTCTTCCTCTGTGTCCTGGTAAGGCTGCTCCCCCAACACAGAGAGGTGACAAAAGAGCCAGTCACTGAGTTCATGTCAGAGACAGTCCCAGATCCCTTTACTAGGGAACCCACTTGGAGACTGAGCTGCAATGGGCTGCATCTGTGCACGGGTACTAGGTTATCTCCATGCATGGTCTTTGGTTGAAGTTTCAGTATCAGAAAAGACACCTGTGTCCACATATCTTAGTTCTGTTGTTTTCCTTGTGGAGCTCCTGTCCCCTCCAGGTCTTTCTATCTCCCCTTTCTTTCATAAAACTCCCTGCACTCTGCCCAATCAGATTTTAAATCAGTTGGCTATATTGTTTTACTCTCTGATGAAGGCAATGGAAGAATAATATACTTTAGTATCACGTATATGAAAACAGATGCCAGAACCTGAACTGCAGCAGCATGAAATACAACCAATATCAACCTTCTGCAACAATATTCTCACAAGAAGTCCAAAAATAACAACTTCTTAGGGTATAGCTCCAATTACCTTAAGACTCCCAAGAGACCCAGTCTTTTCAAGATTATTCTCTTGCCCAAAAGTACCACCCTGGAGACCAAGTAAAGTTTATTTGACTGTCGTTTGGAGGAAGGCTTCACAGTGGAGTGCTTTTCCTTATTCTTTACAATTTTAGAGGGTATTTACTACCATTTGCTCATAGTACTTTTGCCATATTCAAAGTTTATCACTCCATATACCATGCTTTTTACTTTTGATCTTAATTCCCCAACAGTTATGATATGGTCTTGATATTGGATCCACTCACATGAAGTTAATCATGTTGTTAAAGGTCATTTTGCTACGAAAGGTAACATGAATTCTAATGATGACCACTGTTGGAAGGGCATTTTTCATCTGTCATTAATAACAATGGTTATATTGCCTTGTCATTAATTCTGTTTGGCAGTAGAAATTAGAATAAGCTCTAAATGTTACACTGTCCAAATCTGAAACTAATGTTATCCCTGCCTTTCCCATGGCTTCCAAAGCCTCAGCACCAGTTCAAATTCCTTACTACAAGCTAGAAAAACACTCCAAAGCTGCCTTACAAACATGAGGATTTGAATTCAGATCTATGACTGCAAGCAGCAGGAAGAAGTCAACAATGGGATTGGCTTGCTCTTTTGAAAACCTCAAAGCACACCTTCAATGATACACTTCCTCCAACAAAACCACACTTTATAACCCTTTCAAATGGCTCCACTCTCTTTTGACCAAACATTCAAATCTAAGAACCAATGCTGACATTCTTATTCAAACCACCAGATTATCACATCTCTATAATCCCAGAATCATGCAGTTCGATGTGAAGAAGAGGCACGAGGATCTCTGAAACCTTAAGAAGCATTAACCAAGTGCACAGGATGCACAGCAGGAAACATAACAGACTCTGAAACAAGGTAGAAGTCAAACACTAACCTCCAGATTGTCCTCTGACTTCCCCATGCACAATCTGCCATTCATATAAGAACTTTATACTTTTCAGTCTCTCTCTCTCTCTCTCTCTCTTTCTCTGTGTGTGTGTGTGTGTGTGTGTGTGTGTGTGTGTGTGTATCACAGAGGTAATAAGAAAATGGATGAAAATGTTGTGGTTGTCTATTTAACCAACAAAGCTTTGAAAATGAATCACCATTTTACAACTTCAAAATAATCTGTACATGAATCACTTCTTTTAAAACAATAGTAGGTGACAGGGATTGGCTCTCTCCCATTCGGTGGGTCTCAGATTGGGCCAACAATACTCTGAGGCTAGCATATGTGTCCTTTAAGTGGCTCAACTCAGCAATGGATTGAAACAGATGCTGAGACTCACAACCAAATATTGAGTGAAGTGCAGGGAGCCCTGTGGAAGAGTGAGTGGGAGGATAGAAAGATACAGCGGGGACAGAAGTTCTACAAGACTAGCCAGGGCCCACAGAGGTTTGTAAAGACTGATGCAACAAGCAAGGACCATGCATGGTCTCAGTCTAGGCCCTCTACACATACACAGTGGGTGGGCAAATAGGTCTTCATGTGGGTTCCCTAGGAAGGGGAGTTGGGGCTGTCTCTGACATAGACTCTGTTACCTGCTTTTTTATCACCTCTCCCTGTCAGGTCTGCTTTCCCAGGCCACAAGAGAAGAGGAAGTACTCAGTCCTGATTTGACTTGATGTGCTGGGGTGGGTTGGGGGTGCACTTCCCTTTTCTGAAGAGTAAGGGAGGTGGAATAGGAAGAAGAGGGAGAGAGTGTAGGACTGGGAGAAGAGAGAGGGGGCTACAATCTGGATGTAAAATGAATAAATAAATCATTAAGAAAACAAACAACGATAAAGCTTTTTAGGTCTTTTAATTATCGTTGTTGTATCTTTGTGGCTTACTTCTTTCTGAAAAGAAACAGAGGTAGGACAGGGGTAGGACAGGTTAAACGGAGCTGGGAGGAGTGGGCTGGGGGACTGTGGTCTGGGTGTATTATAAGAAAGAAGTATCTATTTTCAATTTTTAAAATCATAGAAAAAGTACTTTTTAAACAGAGAGATAGAATGAAAGAAAGAGAGATAAAGAGAAAGAGAGAAAAGAAATAATTTCAGAAGAGTTTATCAGCAGAAGTCTAAGGAACCAGCATCACCACAAAATAACAAGAATCAATAAATGTTGTTCAGTATTATCAATACTATCTCAATTTCCCCAGTAAAGAGACTCAGAATAACATACTGCGTTAGATAAACAGGATCCATCTTTTTTATACCTTCAAGATATACATCTCACACTATCAATAATATATACCACCATAGAGAGAAAGGGTAAAAAAAATGATATTCCAAGAAATTGGAACAAAATAATCAGGGAGAACTATTCTAATATCTGACAAAATAAAGTTCAAACCAAAACTAGTCAGAAGAGATATGAGTGGACACTTGATACTCTTTAGGAAAATCACCAAGAAGATGTTACAGTTCAAAGCACTTCTGCAACAAACATGGGCACACACAAATTCATAAAAAAGAAATCTAAAATCACAGATTGACCTCTAGGCAGTGAGAGTGTGTAACCTAATCACCACACTCGCACACATAGAGGAGTGATCTAGACAAAAACTAAACACAAAAACTCTGGAGTTTTGTAACCTAATGAATCAAATGGATCAAACAGACATTTACAGAAATGGATCTTAGTGTTTCAGTTCTACCCAAACATTAAAGAACACAATTTCTTTCCAGCACCTCAGGGAACTTCTTCAAAACTGACCACATATTAAGACACAAAGCAAGTTTCAATAAACCTAGGAAAATTGAAATAGCATCCTTTATTAGATATAAGCTGGATATCAGCCACAATAGAATGGTAGAGAGTACAAAGAATTATGGGGACTAAAAAACAGTACAGTATAAAAATTTGGTTAAGGAAAAAAACAAAAAGGAGATTTAAAATTTCCTAGAAATTACTAAGCATGATAACAATGTTAAAATAAATCTGTGGCTGTTTTTATGCTTTGTTTTGTTTATTTTTTATTTTTGTTTTGCAAGGGCAGAGGGCAGACACAAAGGGTCAGGAGATGAGTTAGACTGGAATGCATGATGAAAACTCATAAAGAAACAATGAAAAATTTTTTTAATCATTGCAATGAAGATAGTTCTAAGAAGAAAACCTAGAAATATCTCACATTAATAACTTAATGATGCACTTTCCTTCGACCTTTACTCTATGAATTTTATAAAGTTTTAATAACTAGTTTGGAAAAGATGTTTCCATTACTGAGTCCAAAGATTCAAATGTTTATTACACAATACTCTTGCAGACATTCCAAGAAACCATCTATGAATCCATGGCACATGGTAAATTTAGCTGTCATTGTAGCACATGCTTTGTTGAACTTGGCAAACATGATATATTTATCATATTTACTTCAGTTCTGCTATAAGCCAGATATTAAGTATGAAAATATGCATTAAAAAGAATTTTGTGAGATGCTACGACTCATAGCTTAACTTTGGACAGAGTGCAGAGAACCTTATGGAAGAAGGGGGAGGTAGAGGGATCTGGAGGAGAGAGGAGCTCCACAAGGAGACCAAACAGAGCCATAAATAAATAAATAAATAAATAAATAAATAAATAAATAAATAAATAAATAACCCTGGGCCTATGAGGGCCTGCACAGACCGATATCCCAGTTAAGGACCATACATGCGGAGGACCTAGACTCCATGCTCAGATGAAGCCCACAGGCTGCTCATTTTTCAGGTGGGTTCTCTAGTAAGGGGATCAGGGACTGTCTTGAGATGAACTCAATGTCTGGCTCTTTGAACACCTCTCCCTGGGCTTGCAACTTTGTCAGGCCAAAGAGGAAGATGATGCAACCAGCCTTGATGAGACCTGAAGGGCTAGGCTCTGATAGAAGCGGAGGAGGACCTCCCCTGTTTGTGAACTAAGTGAGGGGCTTGGGGGGAGAAGAGGGAGGCTTGGTGGGACTGGGAGGAGATGGGGGAAGGGCTACAGCTAGGATACAAAGTGAATGGATGGTAATAAATAATAAAGAAACAAATTAATTTCTAAAAAGAATTTTGCTCATGAAAAAGCATAAATAGTTGAAATGTGATATTTGTCTATAAGTATGCAATACCATGTAAAAACAAAAGATTTCCCAAAACTGTTGTGACAGGTGTTAATGGCTTTGTCATTTTTACTGTAAGCATCATATCTACAGAACTAAGTGACGTGACATAAGAACAGTGAAGTTCCTCAAAGCCTTAAGAAAATACCTATACATTACTGCATAAATGTTCTTATTTTGCCATGATGAATCCTATACATCAAAACTAAGAGATAACTAATAATGTGAATGATGAGACTGTGAATAAGGCTATTCCTGTAATTTAATTACAATTTTCTTGTGGTCCATGGGACATGATAAAATGTTGCCATTCTCTGTTGAGAAGTTTTCACCTGAGCCCCAGAGTAGATATTTGATGATCCTGCATAATGTGATTCTGTGGTGCTTAGGCAGTGACAGCGAAGCAACCTGCCAGTGGTTTTTCCTATTGTAATATCAGAAGCACAAAATCACATTCCACTCTAGCCTTATCTTCCAAAGAATCACAAAGATTACTGAAATTTCAAAAGAACTGTAAGAAAAAGGAGGAAAAAAAGTCACTAAATCTGGAATTACAAAAAGGTTATTTCTGTCCAATTCTAATTCTCAGTAAAATTCTGTGGCTCAGATAGGCAGTGAAAAAGTAGCAAAGTCAAATTAAGGTACTTAGGTATGGACATAAGTTCATTGCACATTTTTGTATAAATGTGGGGAGGGGGGGCTTCTCTTATCCAAGGAATAGGAGAATGGGTAGAATTATAAAATAAATATGCAAAAATGGCTCCTCTACAAAACATGCCACATAAAACTTTGTTCTTTCCCATAGTTGTATATGAAAGTTTTAACATAGGATTTTGGCCAAAAGCCAAAGTCATATGCAACCCTGAAGTTTTTCAAGAAAATGGTACCAGGAAGCATAAGGAGACACACATATAAATAATAACATATTAATATAGGAGATTTGAAATCTTCTGTTATTTAAAAACACATTTGGAAAAAATCTGCAAATGAGATTTTAAAAAGCAACTTATTTATTAAAGCATATAAAAGAGTTGTAATCTCCCTCAGAGGACGTTTGAGTGTCTATTTTATGGTTCCAGGAATTGAAGGAAAGGCAATGTAATAGCCAAAAGCTCTACCACTGAGTTGTACTCAAAGGTGCATGCTTAAATATTTAACACTTTCTTTCTATCAGACAGCTATAGCTATAAATTTAAAAGTATGAATATGTTCTATTAGCAAATCTGTGTGTGAAAATCCTGGTCTTACAATGTTGTATAAAATGCAAACCATCAGAACTTACAAGAGAGTCTGGTGCCATCTAACATAATTAAGTTAATTTACCATTTGTATGAGTAATCCTACTGCTAAGAAACAGTCTGAATGATAAGCCCTCATCCATGTATATCTACTTGGTTTTATTTACATTCCTCATAGCAGGAAACTATTAGACATCATGTAAATGGCCAAACCTAGAAGAAAGATTGAATAAACCATAGGTAGCCAAACACTCTAGTCCTTATCAATAGAAAATATATTAAGACCATTTCTATAAAATCACTTATAGTTACTCCTAGGATATAAGGCTGGAAACAAAAAAATAGAACAAAAGTCAATACAGTGTATATTTATTTTTATATTTGAAGAAATATACATATACATATACATACATACATACATACATACATACATACATACATACATACATATATTTGTGAAACTGTTCAAGAATGTTAAACCAGAAACAAAACAGAAATCTGTGGAACAAAGGAGATATTGAATGATAGAGTGAAGAAGAACGGAATACTAAAGTGAATACATTTTGTCTATCTGTAGCTTTTGAAAATATATTCTCCTATTTAGTAATTAAAATCATTGCTAGAGGGGTGGTCAATGTAGCGATGTATCAGAGCGGATATTAAGACTCGAGATCAAGCCTCTGACAGAGGGCGAGAGTAATGATAGATCTGGGGGAGGTTGTTGAGACTTGGGGAGAACAAGAGCTCCACAAAGACCAAACTGAGCAGGGCACAGGGGTCTTGTAAGAGACGGTTTCTACAATCAAGGACCATGTGTGGAT
>CM053752.1:85696842-85713499 GCA_028658305.1 Pachyuromys duprasi
CCATCTGACCCCAGCTCATCCTGTCTCCTCAGGGCTGGCTGCAATGTCCTCCCCTGGGATCTAGCCAATCTGTCACTCGACTTACTCTCCACCATCAATCAGACAGTCTCCTGCTTCCCTCTTGTATGGGGGAGGGTCAAAGAGTCAGCCATCAAGTTCATGACTGAAATAGTCCCTGTTTCCCTCACTAGGGTCTTCCGTCCGCCACCGAGCTATCATGGGCCCCATCTGAGCGGGGGTTCCAGGCCACATCCACACCTGGTCCTTGATTGTAGAAACTGTCTCATACAAGACCCCTGTGCCCTGCTCAGTTGGGTCTTTGTGGAGCTCTTGTTCTCCCCAAGTCTCACCAACCTCCCCCATCTCTATCATTACTTCTCGCCCTCTGCCAAAGGCTTGATTGCGAGTCTTAATATCTGCTCTGATACATCGCTACATTGACTCCCCCCACCCCCCAGAGGTCCTCCTTGGCATGCTCCTGTCCTGTTGCTTGTTTGGAACTTGATTTTTAATGAAAATGAAATAAAATTGAAAAACTCACTTAAGAACACTGGTGACTAGTAGAATAGGGAAAAAGGTAACCAATGAAGTATGTTCAACTTGAAGAGTCCACTTAAGAGGGGGAAGTAGAGGGCAAAGAAGATCTAATGAACAGAGCCTGGGGATAGTTTATTGTAGATTTTATGTATGCTTGGTATGAAAAACAGAAGGAAATATTTTGAAGAGAAAGTCATATTTGACATTGTTAGAGAAATGAAATGAAAAGTAAAGAAAGATCTAGTTTCTCAGATTTATTTACATGGCTTACAAGATAAGAGGGAAAGTTTTGACTGCTTTGAGGCAAGTCTTTCTCTTCCTTCAAGTAAGAATATGATACTTGATATATGAGAAAATTCATATTGAGTACCTTTTCCATGCCTTGAACAAAACCCCAATAGAGTTTTAAACAGCAAATATCATCCTCATAACAAAATCCTCCCAACCAAACCTACACTAGGTTAACAAGGTGATTTTATTTATTTTATTTTAAAATATTAGTTACAGTTTATTAACTTTATATTTTAGCTGTATCCCACTGCCTCATTCCCTCCCAATCCCACCCTCCCTTATCTCCTCCCTGCCCCTTTTCAAGTCCACTGATAGGGTAGGACCTCCTCCCCTTTCATCTGACCCTGGTTTATCAGGTATCTTCAGGACTGGTTGCAAAGTCCTCTGTGGCCTGGCTGGGTTGCTCGTCCCTGGGGGAGCAGGGAGGTCAAAGAGCCCACTATTGAGTTCATGTCAGAGATAGTTTCTGTTACCCTTAATAGGCCACCCATTTGGATACTGAACTACCATGGGCTACATCTGAGCAGAGTTTCTAGGTTATATCCATACATGGTCCTTGGTTGGAGAAACAGTCTCGTAAAAGACCCCTGTGCCCAGATATATTTGGTCCTTGTGGAGCTCCTGTCCTCTCCAGGTCTTACTAACTCCCTTTTCATTCATATGATTCCCTGCACTCTGCAGAAGGTTTGGTTATGAGTCTTAATATCTGCTTTGATATACTGCTAGGTAGAGTCTTTCTGAGGCCCTCTGTGGTATATTCCTGTCCTGTTACTTGTTTTCTCCTACATCCAATGTCCATCCCATTTGTCTTTCTAAGTGAGGATTGATCATCTTACCCCAGGTCCTCTTTCTTAACAACATGATCTCGTGAAAATGCAATGGATGAAGAGTGGGATGCCTGATGAAACCAAATGCAAAAGTTTTATAGGAGATTTGGAACTTTCTGGATCATCCTTTCATCCTTCATTTCATTGGCTTAATCATCATTAGCAAATTGTTCAGTCCCCAAGCATAGAGAAGCCCCCTAGAACTGATAAACATGACATTGGAAAGTTTCATAGTCATGAACATGAGAAGTCTCTGGGAGTTACAGTGCAAAGAGAAACAGAGAAGCAGAAATCTGTTACTACAGTATATTAATTCCTCTTTCCCATTTGATTGCTGTTGAGTTTTACTGTCTTATACTGAATAAGTAGTATAGTACGTGATATATTTTCTTCACCTCAACCCTGTGCTTTAATAGATAGAACCTGAGCAGGGAGTTATGGAGTCTTTGGTTTATATTTAGTTGGTCAACTGCATTTGTGCAATTGAGTTTGCACTGCTCTTTGGTTATGTTTGGTGACAGTAATTCAAGGTTGCTATGTGAACCAGTGGAGCCTGTGACAAATTCTGGGCTAGTTTCATGACTGAGTTAACTCATCAGGCACTCTATCGGTGCCTTTTGAGGAACTGAACTAAATTTTCACGGTACCTGCACGGTACTCAGTGCTCTGCAGTAGACTGAGAGAAATAAGAGCTGTGTTTCTAGCTGTTTGAACAAATATCCGATAGGAGAAATTAAAGAAATCCTGTCCCTTTTTCTTAATTTTCTCTACTTTTTCATATTCATCTTTGACTCAGGTTGTCAATGTAATTGTACTTAATGTAAAAATTATTTCATGAGACAGTATAACAGGACAATACAGTTTTTCAAGCTTTATGCTTTCGGAAGATGAGTGATTAAGAAAAAACATGTTCATGAATACTCTATGGGAGAGAGTAGGCTTGTGCAGATGGACTGGGAAATGGAACAATTAGGGAAGGAAATGGAGAATTATCATGATGTAAGTAGCTTCTGAAATTAATGTACATATCAAGTTAGAAGTTTACACTACTGTAATCCCCAGGAGCAAACACACTAAAAAGCCCATTCATTAACGAGCTAAGTTAAAATTCAAGAGCCAATGTTGATTTTGGATGAGTATGTAAATTTTAATTAGAATTTCAAAACCAGATGCAAACCCACTTCTTTTTATTATATTAAAGACATAAAATACATTATTTCAAATCATAAATATACTTTCAGTAGACTTAAACAATTAGGGACTTCTTGGTCCTCTTCTCCACCCGCCTCAGCCCCAGGACTCTGTGGCCTGAAACATACATTCTAAGGAGAATGTATGGCTCAGGCTCAGGACTGAGGTTATGCCTGTACTCTGCTATGTGCTTTTGTCATCATTGCTAGTTGTATTGGTAACTAACATGCGAGTTGCTCTTTCTAAATTATCTGCCTAAAGTACAATGCTATTCTTGAAGTCTTTCCTTTCATGTTCTTTCTAGACCCATAGTTTGAATTTGCAGCTTTGCCTTGTTCTTTCAAGTGGATCATGTTATGCAATGAGTGAAACATTCCCAAAGATGTTGTAATTTTAATTGGCATAGTCTTTTCCTGAGACCAGTCTATGTCTGAGTTTTCTATCTAGCTCAAGGCTCTTCACAACTGGCTTCATGACCAAGATCTCTCCCACTTGCATTTTGTAAAGGGCTTTCTGCTTCCAATCCATAACATGTACGGCTGTCTTGGAATTTTCCAGCCTGTACTTTCTGTAGCACATATTTCCACTAGCCTGTTGCTGAACATCTCTTTGCTGCTTTAGACAGATTTATTTTTCTCTATGATCTTTTATTTCAAGTCAACCTTTTCTTCTGTACTATAGTATACTGGTGAGCTTTTGGTCTTTCATCCTTTTGGCCAAACACTGGCTCAGAAAAGGGAAGTAGGTACATGGCACACTTACCAGAGAAAATCAAGGCGTTAGTTTAGGTAAGTATCTAGAAACGCAGATATACTGCTATTTCTAGACAAACACCCATCTTTTAAAGTAAATAGTATGTGAAGGAAGTGCTCACAGCTCTTTAGTCTTGTTCTCAGTGTATCTAGCAATTTCTGGAGGCAAACTAACTCCATTTCAGTCCCCTCCCCCATAAACATTGTGTGAATCATCAAATGAGAAGCTATTTCTGTGGTTATTTAGAAATTTAAATTACATTTTTATATGTTGCCAAAGAACACTCTCCAATCTTGGCATTAATACTATAATTACATATGTGTTGTTTTCCAGTTTTGACTAGATTACATATTTTAAATAATTCTATCCTATTCTATTCTAACCACTCTCCTAGAAGGAACAAACATAAAGTAGTTGAAGGCTCTTTCCAGGACGGTTATTTAACTGTGTTTAGAGGCACTCAACAGATATCCTACTTGATGCAAAGTATCTAACCTTGAATTTAGATAAATACTACTGTACTCAAGAGAAAATTATGTATTTTATTATGTGGCAGGATGTTTTAAAATTTGCAGATTGCTTTATATTGTAGGTAAAGATGAGACAATTTTGCTACTAGATAAGTATAATTCTCCTAACTTTAACCCTGTACTGATTTTGTAACATACTGTGACCTAACAAATTAGGACAAGAGACAACATTGAATATATTAAAAATATCTTTCACCATTATCAAGTAGGCATCATTGCAGAGAAGTAGGGATGGCTCAACATACTGAATCCATCGATGTAGGCTATCATATTAACAAGCTGAAGGAAAAAAAAACACATGATCATCTTATTAGATGCTGAAAAAGCCTTTGTCAAAATCTAACAGTCTTTCATGATAAAAGTCTTGGAGAGATCAGGGATAAAAGACCCATACCTAAACACAGGAAGCCAAGAGCCAACATCAAATTAAATGGCAATTTCACTAAGATAAGACAAGGCTACCCACTCTCTACATATCTCTTCAACATAGTAATTGAAGTTCTAGCAAGAGCAATAAGATAACTAAACAAGATCAGAGGGATACAAATTGGAAAAGAAGTCAAAGTATCCCTATTTGCAGATGATATGATAGCATCTTTATGCGACCCCCAAAATTCTACCAGAAAAGTCCTACAGCAGAAAAACAACTTCAGCAAAGTGGCTGGATGCAAGATTAACTCAAAAAAAATCAGTAGCCTACCTGATTGTTGTTTGCTGTACAAACAACAAGCACTCTGATAAAGAAATTAATGAAACAACCCCCTTCAAAATAGCCATAAATAATATAAAAGTATCTTGGTGGAATTCTAATAAAACAAATGAAAGACCTGTATGACAATAACTTCAAGCCTCTAAAGAAAGAAATTGAAGAAGATATCAGAAGATGGAAAAATCTCCCGTGTTCGTGAACTGGTAGGATTAAAATAGTAAAAATATTCATCTTGCCAAAAGCAATCTTCAGTTTCACTACTATTCCAATCAAAATACCAACAGAATTCTTTACAGACCTCAAAAGAACAATTCTCAACATTATATGAAAAAACAAAACAAACAAAGAAATAAAAGCAGCACAGAACTTCTAGAGGTATCTCCATCCCTGACTTCAGGCTATGCTACAGAGTGATCGTAATAACACTCCATGGTACTGGCATAGAAACAGACTGGTAGATCAATAGAATTGAACTGAACACCCAGACTCAAACCCATACACCCATGGACACTTGATTTTTGACAAGAGAAGCCCAAACCATAGAATGGAAAATAAAAGCATCTTCAACAAATGTTATTGGTCTAACTGGATTTACACATGTGGAGAAGCACAAATTGATCCATATTTGTCACCATACACAAAACTCAAGTCCAAGTGGAACAAATCATCTCAACATAAAACCAGAAACACTAAATCTATTAGAATAGAGAGTGGGGAAGAGTCTTAAATTCATTGGCACAAGAGACAACTTCCTGAATGAGAAAACAACAGCTCAGGCTTTAAGATCAACAATTTATAAATGGGACTCCATAAAACAGAAAAGCTCAAATGGTCAAGAAGCACTTAAAGAAATGTTCAATGTCCTTAATCATCAGGAAAAGGCAAACGCAAATGACTCTGAGATTCCATCTTATACCAGTCAGAAAGGCTATGATCAAACTCTCAAGCAACAACACATGCTGGTAAGGATGTGGAGAAAGGGGAACACCCCTTTATTGCTGGTGGGAGTGCAAACTTGTTCAAACACTTTGGAAATCAAAATGGTGGATTCTCAGAAAATTGGGTTTCAGTCTACCTCATCACCCAAGTTTACCTCTCCTGGGCATATACTCAAAGCGTGCCCCTCTTCACAACAAGGATATTTGCTCAACTGTGTTCATAGCAGCTCTATTTGTAATAGCTAGAAACTGGAAACAATTTAGATGTCTCTCAACTGAAGAATGGATAAAGAAACTATAGTACACAATGGAATACTATTCAGGTATCAAAAACAAGGTAATCATGAAATTTGCAGGCAAAAGGATGGAACTATAAAAGATCTTCCTCAGTGAGGTAAGCCAGATCCAGAAAGACACACAGGGTACATACTCACTTGTAATCAGATATAGGATGGTCTGTGGCAAGAAGACAAAGGGCTTGCAGAGAGAAAAGCAATCATGGGCTTGGGACACTTCTTAGACAATCCAGAGAATTGCAACTGGTTGGGCTCACTGAACCCTGGATGTTGATTTCCTGTTATCAGTATATCATTGGGGAATGAAATTGCTAGAACTTTGGGGGTCACTTTTATATTCTGTGATATCATCTGCAAATAGGGATACTTTGATTTCTTCCTTTCCAATTTGTATGCCCTTAGTCTCCTTTAGTTGTCTTATTGCTCTAGCTAGGGTTTCAAGTACTATATGGAAGAGATATGGAGAGACTTGTCTTGTCCCTAATTTTGGTGAACCTGGTTTTATGTTGAGGCCTTTAGTCCAGTCGAACTTGAATTTTATGCAGAACAATAAATATAGATCTATTTACACTCACCTACATTCAGACATCCATTTGTTGAAGATGCCTTCTTTTTTTCTGTTGTATACTTTTGGGTTCTTTGTCAAAAATCAAGTGTCTATTGGTGTTTGGATTCACTTTTGGGTCTTCAATTCAATTCTGTTGATCAACCTGTGTGTCTTTTATGCCAATGCCATACAGTTATTATTACAGAGGTCCCTTTTCTTCCATTACAATAATTTTTGAATATTTATCTTTATTGTTGTAATTAATTGTCAGCTCTGAGTTTCTTTAAAACTAGTTTTTTAAATGCTAGGATAAACACTCTTAGGTAGTATGTGTAACATGTTTATAGTTACATTTGAGCACATGGGAGACTAATTGAACCTGACGAGTAAGAAGATTCATGGTTTTCCTATTTTGAGCAAACAAACAAATTTATGCTACACACAAATATGATTATGTGATAATCTCCTTGTTCAATCAAATTTCTACCTGTGTGAATTTTGCTAACCATGCCAGAGAGAACCGCAGCTCACAGAGCCTAATGTTTCTGATGAGCTAAGGCCACAACAGTGGAATAGGGTCATCAACATGTCAGTCTAAAACCTGAAGAAAGATCACGAAAAAGAACTGCAGAGTGTGTTGTAGTTCTGACCATGTCAGGGCAGCAAGATATTAAGACAGTGGCTTATAATTGTGACACAAGGAAACATATAAGAAAGCAAATACCATTAGCTGAAGAGGTAGCAGTATCTGAGAAATTTTCCCAGCATAGCATCAAACAGAGCTCTCTGACTAGACCAATAGAAGACAAAGTACAGTTTGAGTCCTTCCCGACGTCCTCTTTCTGCAAGCCTACACAGCAACCAATTCCTAACAAGATCTTGGTGGTATAAATAGTTTCAATTTTGTGATAAAAATCAGAGGCTAACTTCCTGGTAGAAAATAACATAACCCAGACACTCTACAGTGAATTTACATGTCCAGTATTTTATTTAAAACAATGAAATAAAATACAGAAAAAGAAAAAAAAGTGACACACAATAGGGTTAAACAATCAATACACATAGAAAATCAAAACAATATTTTCTATAGTAGATATAAAAGAAGACACCCACTGAAGTCATTTATGGGGGTCAGAGAAATGGTTCAACTGTTAAGTGGATATATAGATGTTGCATAGGCGGCAAGTCAGTTTCCAGCACCCGCAACAGGCATCTCACAATCACATGTACCTCCAGCACCATGGTATCCAAGGCCTTCTTCTGGCCTCTGGGCATTGGCACACAAGTACATCTATTACACCAATAAAATGCTCTGGAAAGTTAACAAATGACACCTTTACTGCAACAACAGATAGTTGATGTCAGTAGAAGAATGAAGCAAAATAAAATTCCAGATCTGGAACATAAGTAGAATAAGAATTTCACTAGATGAAAACTAAGATAGGACATGGTGGGAGAGTGGCTTGTAAAGTGAACATATTAGTTGTCAACCATTCTGCTTAAATACAGATAAAACCTGGAAGACCATTGTGAAGAGTCCTTCAAAGAAAATTTTGCTTTGGATAAAAATACCTTTATAGGAATAATACTCCCAAAGACAGAAATGTGATAAAAAAGCAACCTATAAATTCAAAACATTTGATGAATTACAAAAAATGATAAGTGTAATCCTAACCAAAAGCACATTGCAATCAAATTCCTAAAATTAAAGGAAATTATTTTAAAATAGTGAAAAAATACACTAACACAGATGTTCAATGACTGAAACAATTTAGGGGGTTCTCATCAGAAAAAATTCTCAGAAGGCAGAAGAGAAATATGGCTAAAATTATGAAGCAAAATTAATCAATCACACTCACCACTGGAAACTCAGATAACGAGCTCATTACTTGGTCTTACTAAATAAAGTTTAGGTACCTAAATGAAAAATTCAGATCAACAGCAATTAAGAATATTTGTTGTCATATAAAACAGTTGGATGTTTATTATCTTTTTTATTCTTCTTGGGAAATAAAATTTACCACAATACATAAGAAGCATCTGTCAAAATTTAATTCTCATTCATCCTAAAAAAATTTCATTTAAATAGAAGCAGAGCAAATGGACCTGTGAAGGAGAGGCTTAAAATTTTATTAACATGACCATTTACAGTAAGGTTCAAACTCAAGAAGTGTCTTTTACATACACAGAGTTAGGTAGTTATAGTTTCATATGGAGAGCATTAAACAGTTTTAAGAACACCAATTTAAAAATTAAGTTGTTTTTACAATTATATGAGAAGTATCAGCTTAGGGCCATTTAATTTTCATGAACATAAATGATTTGCCAATCCAATTTGTATATTATAAATAGCAGAACTGGGACCATAAGATGGCTCAGCAGGCAAAAACACTTGCTTCCAAGCCAGACAACATGAGTTCAATCCCAAAAACCAAATGGAAAACATAGACCTCCAATTTGTTCTCACACATTGGAAAGATCAGAGGTGGGTAAAATGGTCAAAGCATAGCTGTGTAGTTGAGAGTTGATAGATACTCTCCAGACTTAGCAGCCACATCTTTCATAAATCGAAGCAACATTTGAGATGCATTTCTTGTAATAGTGAGTACAAATAGAATTTCAGTTAGCTACATAACAACATAGAGATAGTTGAAAATACCCATTAAGTGACTCACCAAAATCCTTACCATATGGAATAAAGTGAAACACAAGAAAACCCTGTGCCCAAGTTGGTCACATTGCTCTGGAAAATTAGTATATTTTTTCAAAGCACACCTCCTCTTGAGGAATGGCTCTCATTTACTTTCTTTTCGCCGATGACTTGATCAGGCTGCTGATCTCATTGTCTGAGTTTTGTTTGCTCCTTAAGTATTTCTATGTATTTTTTCCTATCAAACACTGTAGTATCATATGTCTCAAAAAAGAAAGTTTAACTTATAATCTTGTTTTTTAAATATTGCAGTTTTGAAATTGTATAAATATGATATATAGCTATGGAAAAATAACAAAAGATAATGAAACATCGCAAATATACAGAATGTTTGAGGACATATATACCTTTTTAATTTACATGTAAACTATACTTAAGAAAGAAAATAGTATGTGAAATCAAAGTAAAGCCTCAATTATGACTGATTTTATGGTTTTTAAATATTTTGTAGGTACCCAATAGATGTTAATGGAATGTTAGTTTATTGATGTGACAAAAATATTTTAACTTATGAAAAATATATGCTTCAATAATGTGCATTTAAAGCTGAGTATAGTGATATACTCCTTTAACCCCAGCATTTCGGTGTCAAAGGTCAGGCAGATCTACATACTGATTTTCAGGACAAGCAGGTCTATGTAATGATACCGTATCTCAAAATAAAGAAACATATAAAATATACAATTAGAATATCACTTAGGATAAAAATTAATTATCTAACCATGTCCCTATACATATACATATTCTTTCTAGGGAGAATAAGAAAATATTAAGAAGCATGCTAAGATATTATAATAATGCTAGATATATTTTTTTCTTAGCTTTGCAACTGGAAAAGTCATTTTGGAAATCACCCAGCACAGTTTCCTGCTTCTGCTACTTATTCATTGCTTTCAGGGACTTCTCAAACACCAGTGTTTCTATTTATTTATTTATCTATTTATTTATTTGTTTGTTTGTTTATTTACTTACTTACTTATTGTCATGGCTGCCAAAGAAGAAGTCTCCCATAATATAGCAGTGTCTTCTACTACTAAAATGAAGTTTTAATTTTATAAATCTATCATATATCTTCCACTAATTTTAGATTTTCCTTTTGGATGCGTATGTAAAATTTAAAAACAAATCATGTTCTATCTCACTCCACCTTGGTTCTTTCCCCACATATCACACTTCACTTTTTTAACTATACAGCTCTTCTGCCATTCTTCTATTGAAAGAGCACTATCCTTGTAACGTACCTTTTCCCAGTTCCATTTCTCAGGGTAAATTTTAAATTGGAAACTCGTAAAATGAATGTGGAATGTTAAATGCTGGTTTTTTTTCAGGGAAGAAAGGATTTATTTCATCTTATACTTCCAAAAGACAGTCCTCCATTGAGGGAAGAAAAGTGGAGAAAGGATTCAAGGCAGGAACCTGCACATAGGAGCTAAAGCAGAAAGCAAGGAGGAATACCACTCCTAGACTGCTCTCAGGCTCATATTCAGCTAACTTTCTTAAGCGTCCCATGGGCTGTCACCACTATTCTAGGGAAGACACTGCATACAGTGGGTTGAACACTTTTTCATCAATTCCCTTTTCCCAGGTGTGTCAGGCTGACAATCAAGATGAGCCACCATGATTGCCTTGGGAATAGCTTCAGAGCTTCATGCACAAAACCACTGCCATTCAGAAGTTTTAGTCACTTTAACTGCGTTTTTGAATGGTGGGACTTGGGTGCTTCAGTGCAATTGCGAATTGAGTAACTTGCAGGTGACTTTGTGAAAAAAAAATGTTTTGTCAGATTTCAAGGGTGCATCCTTTAAATCCAACCTATCATACTTAGGAGCCTCCATTTATTTTTCTTAAGGCCACAGTTTTCCTGTCTGCCATTCTACAGGCAAGCACTTCCATGACTAGAGATGGGATTCCTTTGTGGCTCCACACATAGATCCCCGGAGGACAGAATTACTCTCCTCTTTTGACCTTGCATTACCACTTACATGTGTAAAGGCCTCTCCTCAAGCATAAAAGCCACTCTGTCCATCTGAGGAGATGGATCCAAATAGGTTCTGTGGCCTGAGCACTGTACATGTCATGAGTCTCTCTTCCTCTTCATTCTTCTCTGAACATTGCTGTAAAGACTTTCCTGCTCAAACTTAGCACCAGCATATATAGCCCTGAGAACCTCTGCTGCACAGCTTTTGTGGCAGTCTGATGTGGTGATTTGTTTCAGGCAACCTGCCTTCATCCTCAAGCCTTTGACCATAGAACTTGGCAGGCCTTCTCACTCTGGTTAGGTCAGAGCATTCTTTATGACCACCTAACTGGACTCAGCTACATGCATGCTTTGACTAGAAGGTGACAGCAAATGCAGTGTAAGCTCTGGTCCCTCTCCAACTGCTCCATGCACAGTTAAATGCCTTTTTAAAAAAATTAGAAGAAGCTCAAATAAACATAATTCTAATACATTTTGACATAAAATTGGTTCTGATAAGAAGCAGATAGACTTATTAACTGATATCTTTCTTGTGATCATTTCTTCCAGTGCTGTACTTACATTATTTGCTTATTTCAGAAATAAAAATATTACATGCATTACAGACTGATGCAATAAAAAGAGAACCTCTGAAAGCATTCAGAAGCCAGTAGAGGGCATACAAGAAACATCTAGTACAACAGGAAAAGAGAACTATTCACTGAATAAATATATGACATTGGCACCCCTGTAGAGACAGAGGCAAAGTATTAAAGCCAAGAAAGAAAGAAAAGAAAGAAGGAAAGAAAGAAACAAACAAAGAAAGAAAGAGAACGCTGTATGAGCTTAAAGTTTCAAAAATATTTCACTGAAAGAGAAATTTTACAAATTATAGGAGGAAGAAAAGACAGAAAACAGTGTTGGGTCATTTGGTTGATTTCTCCATGTTGCACTGTCCCTATTCCTCTTACGGCACTGATTTATCCTAGTATGAAATATAGTACCTGGTCTAGTACTTACAATTGATGTATTTATTTTAACAAAGAAAACAAGTTTGGTGAAACACACGTAAAATGACAGATTAGATTCTGTTTACACTGTAATTATTTATTATTTTTATTTTACAATTTATTCACTTTTTATCTTGGCTATAGCCCCTCCCTCATCTCAACTGAGTCACACTCCTTGTCCCTGTTTGTCCCCTATCTCTTTTCCCTAGTCCACTGATGGGGTAAGTGCTCTTCCCTATTGTTGGATCCTAGCCTGTCAGGTCCCATCAGGACTGCCTGGATCCTCTTCCTCTGGACTGAATTGGTTGCTCAATCAGCAGTAGGTGATTAAAGAGCAGGCAACCAAGTGCATGTCAGCAGCCGTCTCTGCTTCCCTTACTAGAGACTGAGTTGTCTATAGCCTACATCTGAGAAGGAGCTCTATGTATTCTCTATGCATGCTCTTTGGTTGAAGCATCATTCTCTGCAGTGACCCCCTGGGCTTTGTAATGCTATCAAAAAGAAATGTTGGTTAAATTCCAGCTCAGGTTATAGGTAAGTGATAGAGGGTGTTATGGCTGCACAAGTCTCTGGCTTTCATTAGCACTTATCAAAAAGAAAGACTGGGTTATGTCATGTAAGGATTGCTTGGGTTCCTGAGGTCAGGTTGTTACTGTGTGGCACCATGGCATCCTTTTTAAAAAAAAAATAATGTATTTACTTTTATGTGCACTATTGTGAAGGTGTCAGATCCCTTGAAACTGAAGTTATGGACGGTTGTGAGCTGCCATGTAAGTGCTGGGAATTGAACCCTGGTCCTTTGGAAGAGCATACACAGTGCTCTTAACCACTGAGCCATCTCAGCAGCCCCCGCCATGGCTTTCTTAATCACCAGTGCCCATTATCAAACCCATAGACTTTCTCTTCTTTCTGGAAACTATTCCAGACTCCAGAGACTGGCAATTCCAGTCTGCAATATAGGCTCCAGGAAAAAACAGCCCAGGCTACAGGCACCCAGATGGCTAAACATCAGATAAGAACACATCCACCAAAAATCAAGACATCTCTGTTTCACCAGCAACCCCCCAAACTAGTGGATATTTTAATGATTCTGAAACATAGAAAAATGATCTTAAATCTATGCTTATCCAATTATTAGAGGCACATAAATAATAAACAAACAAATCTCTCAAAGAAATACAGGCAAATAAAGCCAAACAAATAGAGGCCATCATTGACAGATAGGAATCCACATTCAAACACGTGAAGGAAATGATGCAAGACATGAAAACAGAATAAAAATCAATAAAAGCAAGCAATTGAGTTCATGCCACAGATTGCACCTGCTTCCCTAACTAGGAAATGTCTGTGTAGATTGATCTGCCATTGGCTACATCTGAAACTGGACAGGCTAGGGTCAGATAGTAAGAGACGAGGACATCACCTATCAGTGGACTAAGAGAAGGACATGGGAGGGAGAAAAAAAGAAACCAATAATAGGAATTGACAAAAAAGAAGATTCCAGGCTCCAAGATCCAGGATATATGTTCAAGAAAATCATAGGTATACAGATTTTCGTAGGTTTATCCTATATTATATGCCTAGAATCAACTTATAAGTGAATACATATCGTGCGTGTCTTTCTGTTTCTGGGATACCTCACTCAGAATGATCTTTCCTAGTTTCCACCATTTGCCTGTAAATTTCATTATTTCCTTGTTTTTAATTGCTGAGTGGTATTCCACTGTGTAAATAAATGTACCACAATTTCTGTATCCATTCCTCAACTGAGGGATATCTGGGTTGTTTCCAGCTTCTGGCTATTACAAATAAAGCTTCTATGAACATGGTTGAACAAATGTCCTAGTTGTGTACTTGAGCATCTTTTGGATATATGCCTAGGAGTTATATAGCTGTATTTTGAGGAAGCGCTATTCCTAATTGTCTGAGAAACCACCAGATTGTTTTCCAAAGTGGTTGTACAAGTTTACATTCCCACCAGCAATGGAAGAGGTTCCCCTTTCTCTACATCCTCTTCAGCATGTGTTGTCAGTTGAGTTTTTGATTTAGCCATTCTGATGGGTGTAAGTTGAAATCTCAGGGTTGTTTTGATTTGTATCTCCCTGATGTTGAGCATCCCTTTTAAGTGTTTCTTTGCGATTCTATATTCTTCTATTGAGAATTCTCTGTTTAGCTGTGTACCCTGTTCTTAATTGGATTGCTTGATTTGTTGGTTTTTAACTTATTGAGTTCTTTATATGTACTGGATCTTAGCCCTCTGTCAGATATAGGGTTGGTGAAGATCCTTTCCCAGTCTGCAAGGGGAACAGGGACTGTCTCTGACATGAACTCAGTGGCTAGCTCTTTGACTGCCTCCCCTGGATGGGGGAGCAGCCTTGCCAAACCACAGAGGAGGACAATGCAGACAGTTCAGATGAGATCATATAAGCTAAGGTCAGATGGAGGGGAGGAGGACGTCCCCTATCTGTGAAATTGGAGAGGGACATAGGAGGAAATGAGAGAGGAAGGGTGGGATTCGGAGGGGAAAAGGGATGAGGCTACAGCTGGGATACCAAGTAAATAATCTGTAATTAATATAAGAAATAAAAATTTAATTAAAAAAGAAAATCATAGAAGAAAATTTTCCCAAGTTAAACATACAAGAGGCATACAGAGCATCAAATAGACTAGACCAGAAAAGAAATTCCTCCTGCCACATAATAATCAAAACACTAAATGAACAGAACAAAGAAATAAAATATTAAAAGCAGCAAGAGAAAAAAGCTAAGTAACATATAAAGATAGACCTATTAGAATCACACCAGACTTCTCAACAGAAACTAGAAAGCCAGAAGGGCCTGAGCAGATGCCATGCAGACTCTAAGAGAGCACAGATGCCAACCCAGGCTACTATACCCAGCAAAATTTTAAATCAACATCAATGGCGAAAAAAAATATTCCATGACCATAACTAAATTGAAACAATATCTACACAGCCACCCAGACCTAAAAAAAGACACTACAAGGAAAACTGAAGTGTAAGGAAATTAATTACACCCAAGAAAACACAGGACATAGATAATTTCACAACAAAAATTCAATAGCAAACAAGCACAAAACCACACTATTATCGACTCCACAATGAAAGGAGCTAACATCCATTGGTCACTAATGTCTATCAACATAAATGTCTCAACTCTCCAAGAAAAAGACACAGACTAACAGAATATTTGTGGAAACAGGATCCAATATTCTGCTGCACTTAAGAAACACACCTCTGCAACAAAGATAGACACTACCCCATAGTAAAGGGCTGGTAAAAGTTTTTTCCAAGCAACCTGACACAGAAAGCAAGCTGGGTACCTATCCTAATATCTAATAAAATAGACTTTCAACCAAAATTAATCAAAAGAGATGGGAGGGACATTTCATTCTCATCAAAGGAAAAATTCACCATGAGAACATCACAGTCCTGAACAGGTATGCACCCAAATATAAGGGCACCCAAATTCATAAATAAAACATTATTAAAGCTTAAATCACACATCAATCCCAACATATTAATATTGGGAGACTTCAACACCCCACCCTCACCAAGGGACAGATCATTCTTGTAAAGTCAGTGCTAAGCGGCTTGCATGGCTTTCGAGGAACTGCTAATCAGTAATGAAAACAATGTGCTCAGAAAATTTCCCACGGGAGCAAAAAGACAAGAACCTACTCTAATCATCTGAGAAAGAATAAGTGTCCACTTAGGGTGAAGCTATATTTTAAAAGTTGTGTGATACACTGAAGACAGGAAATTACTGAATTTTTTGCGAGTATTTTATTGAGTATTTTTGTGTCAATGTTCATAAGAGAGATGGGTCTGAAGTTCTTTTTTTGTTGTTGGATCTTTGTGTGGTTTAGGTATCAAGGGGAATGTGGCTTCATAGAATGAGTTTGGTAATTTTCCTTCTATTTCTATTTTGTGGAACAGTTTAGAGAGAATTGGTGTTAGGACTTCTTTGAAGGTCTGGTAGAATTCTGCACTAAAACCATCTGGCCCAGGGCTTTTTTTTTCATAGGGAGGCTGTTGATGACTGCTTTTATTTCCTTGGGGATATAGGTCTATTCAATCTATCTACCTGATCTTGGCTTAATTTAGGTAGGTGGAATCTCTCAAGAAAACTGTCCATTTCATTTAGATTTTCAAATTTAGTGGCATATAGGCTTTGGTAGTAAGACCTAATGATTGTTTGGGTTTCCTCAGTGTCTGTTGTTATGTCCCCCCTTTTCGTTTCTGATTTTGCTGATTTGGATAGGTTCTCTTTGCCTTTTTGTTAGTTTGGCAAAGGCTTGTCTATCTTGATTTTCTCAAAGAACCAGCTCTTGGTTTCATT
>CM053752.1:85721657-85740557 GCA_028658305.1 Pachyuromys duprasi
TCATGAAATTCGCAGGCAAATGGTGGGACCTGGAAACGATCATCCTAAGTGAGGTTTCTCAAAAGCAGAAAGAAACATATGGTATATACTCACTTATATAGACCTATAGGATAGGAAGGTCATGCTGAAATCTATACTAATGGCTCTTATTGAGCCATCTTCATAGTCTTAGATTTTATTTTTTAAGAAACAAAATGATACAAGTCATCCATTCTGTTGAGAAATTTCAATCAGAAAAAACAAGACAATTATGTGAATGTATGTGAAATATAATTCTAAAGTACATAAAGATATAGCATAAGCCTAAAGGCTATAGATATCTTAATTTGCAGTTTTCTTTCATAGTTATTAACTCAATAATTTATAAATATTTATATTCATGGTAAAGTTAGTGAAAATAAGATATGGATTAAATATTTGTGTTGTTGTATTACTTGATCTCAAAGTTCTATACAAATATAAAAAATGTATTATATAAAACTATAATTCCAATTGTCTAAAAGCTTGTAATCTGTGAATATGTAATAATTGGTGTTTGTTTTAAAAGCCTCAAAGAATTTTATGTTCCTCATTACTTAAAGTAAAAGTGTTTGATAATTATTTCATGCAATTTGCTTTAAATTAGAGTTCTGGCCATTTTGGAGCATAAAAATAAATGGAACATATCAATGCAATAAATCATTTTCTAACAAAGTTTAAAATTACACATTTTTATCTTGGATGAAACTCTTAGGATAATGCCTTTCTCCTGGCATCTGAGGAAACAATAAGATATGTTCTAATTCTGTGGAAAATTTGATTGGCATAAATAATGACAGCTACCAGTAATGTGATTCCCACCTAACCTATCTAGAACAGGAAAGAGGCATTTTATCTTTCTCTTAAAATCCTGTGGATGTCATAAACACATTATAGCTTTTATCTATTCTTTAAAGCTGAGATTACTTATAAAGTTATTGCTACCATTGCTACCAGGAGTCTTTATAACTATGAGTTAAAAATATTGGCATTGGGTTTGTTCTTGAAATAAAGACTATATAACGATGTTTAAACCATAGCAAATCTAAGTTAAAAAAGTATAAGCTAAAAGGTTTGTGGATAGTCGTAGTCTATTTAAATGTCCTCTCCTCAGCCCCTTTGCTTTTCTGTTCTCATTTTTAAATTTAATTTTATTTATACATTTATTTGTTACAATTTATTCACTTAGTATCCCCACTGCAGCCCCCTCCCTAGTCTCCTCACAGTCCCACTCCCTCTTCTCCATCTATGCCCTTTCCTAGTCCCCTGATAGGGTAGGACCTCCTCCCTTTCTATCTGACCCTAGGTCATCATGTCTCATCAAGGCTGGCTGCATTATCTTCCTCTGTGGCCTGACAAAGCTGCCATCCCCACCCAAGCAGATATTTAAGTGCAAAGGCAAAGTTTTAAGATATAATGTTAACTTTTTATATTTTATCATAATGGGGAAGGAAAATAAATCATCCTGCATAGTTAAAATGGTTTTTCTTTTCTAATAACCAGATAGGAAAACCAAAATGTTTTATGCATCACACACATTTGCAAGCCCCTTTGCCTGCTTTCTTGTTCTATTGCCTTCCTTTCTGCTTCCTCTTTTACTAACATTTTGTCTTCAGGGACAGGTCATTGACATGAGCTGAGTGAAAAGTAAATTCAACCTCTGCCTTCAGGCAGTGTACTGGTGTAACAAATATTCCTCATAAAAGGGAAAGTCCTACCTCTATGCTGTTTGCTGAGGGGTCAAGGTAATATGTGACAATAAACATTTTCAGAAAGCCGGTACTTTATTTTTCTGTTAAAAAGAAGAGGAGGGAGTAAACACTGAAAGGTAGAAGGACAGATGGTGGTGTGGAAAGGTGTGGCAATGATTAACAAAGTTAGATTGAAAAATGAAAATGTGTGTCTTTCTGCTTCTTGGTTACCTCACTCAGGATGATCTTTTCTAGTTCCATCCATTTGCATGCAAATTTTATTATTTCCTTGCTTTTTAGTAGTATTCCGTTTTGTAAATATACCACAATTTCTTTATCCATCCATCAGTTGAGGGACATCTAGATTCCTTCCAGATTCAGGCTATTACGAATAAAGCTGCTATGAACATAGTTGACCAAATGTTGCACATGGTTTATACTCATTTATAGTGGATATTAGTCATATAATATAGGATGAACACACTAAAATCCATAGGTTTAGAACTATGGATTTAGTTTTAGAACTATAGTTTAGAAGCTAAACAACAAGGAGGACCTGAGGGAAGATGCTTAATCCTCACTCAGAAGGGTAAACAAGATAGACATCAGAAGTAGACAGGAAACAGGACTACAGCCTTCCACAGAGGGCCCCATGAAAAACTCTACCCAGCAGAGTATTGAAAGAGATGCTGAGACTCATAGCAAAACTTTGGGCAGAGTGCAGGGAATCTTATGGAAGAAGGGGGAAATAGAGAGACCTGGAGGGGAAAGGAGCTCCACAAGCAGACCAACAGAACCAAAATATCAGGGCTCATGAGGACCTGCAGAGACTAATGAATCTTCCAAGACCATGCATGGTGAGGATCTAGAATCTCTTGCCTAACCCTTGGACAGCTCAGTCTCCATGGGGGCTCCCTAGTAAGGGGACCATGGGCTGTCACTGGCATGAACTTGGTTGCTTGCTCTTTGATATCTTCCCCCTGTAGTGGCGGGCTTACTAGGCCACAGAGAAAGAAGATCCAGATAGTCCTGATGAGACCTGATAGACTAGGGTCAGATACTAGGGCAAGAGGACCTCCCCTGCCAGTATACTAGGGAGGAAAATAGAGGGGATAAAGTACCATGGCCAGGACCAGGAGGAGATGGGTGGGGCACAGCCAGGATGAATCAGTCAGCTTGGAGCAGAGTTTAGGCCAGAGCAGCTGAGTAAAACCTGCCGGGAAGAGTTTAGAAAGAGCTAGAAAGAACTGGGAACAGTTCTCATCTAATCCCCTCAACTAAGGAAGTTAAACCAACATTTACATTCATGCCTTCCTTCCACTCTTTTCAGAAGCACCATTTTACCCTATCCATCCAGAGATTTATGTACTTCATTCGTATTTAGCCCACCAAAAACAGTTGGAGGAGTTACGCATATACTCCTGGACACTTGTCATTCCCTGGAAAAATGATCTACAAAACAGGAATTCCATGCTTTAAAAATGAACAAACAATCCAAAAGCACACAAACAAAACAAAACAAAACAAAACCTCGATTCTCCCTCACCCAGAAGCTATAAATTACTCATACTCCTTAGCTAGGCATGAGAGTTTATGCCCACATCCTCTCTTCATGATGGAACGACCTATGCCCTGATGTTGCACAGAGCTCGTATGCATGCTGTCTGAATGGCCCTGAATTTATATTGTGCCATAGAACTTCTACATCCCCAAAACATTGTTTTCTTGTCATCCATCACAACCCTTGGCTGATATAATCTTTGTGCTCTCTGTTTTGCAGTGATCCCTAAGCCTGGAAAGGAAAGAATATGAAATAGATATTCTGTTATGGTTGAGCTTTCTGCAGTCTCTTATTCTCTATAATCTTATCAGCTGCACATCTTTGGGGTAATCACCATGGGTTTTAAAGCAGAGTTCATCTAATGAGGTTGACCACTACACTGATGGTTATAACAACAAACCATTAGAACTTAGTTTAATATTTTGTCCATTCATCAGAGGAATAGATTTAGGTTATTTCCTATGGCCTACGATCTAAAGATTACAGTTCCAGAAATTGGTTTGATCTTGAGGAGTGGGCATTAAATCCAAACAGAAAGTTGCTGATTGCTCCCATAACATTCAGGCTTCTAATTCACAGGTAGATATCACATGCCAGGCCAGTCACTGTTGTAGCTCACAAGGTTCATAGCTAGGTAACAGTGGTGATTCTTTTTCTCCTCTTGTAGATTTCATAGAACCTTCCAACACTGTAAAAGTCAGTAGGGATGAAGCTTCAAGGTTAATATCAGCTTTATATATATTATATATTCCATAAGTATATGGAATATACATATATATATACATATATATATATATATATGGAAGAATCTACAGGAGTAGTTTTCCATATGAGTTTTTAAAAATGTCTTTAGTGTTAGTCGTGCCTTTTTGTACATTCTCATATACTCTACCTTCCTCTTTCTCTTCTCATTTAGCCCTTTCTGTACCTTTTAGCTTTTTATATAACCTGGTAATATCTTTTTCCTCAATAAAAAAACCTCACCATGATCCTGTTTTTATTTTCTGACTCCTATAATAACCCAGGGCTGGAAACCAGAAGAACAACCTGAAATAGAAACCATGAAGGAATAATACTTTCATTCTTTCCACAGCTTTCTTAGCGTCCATTTTTATGCACAGAGCCACATGCTCTGGGGTGGCACCATGAATAGTGGTCTAGGACATCCCATATCAACCATTAATCAAGAAAATGCATCCACAGAACTAACTACAGGCTAGTCTGATGGAAGCATTCTCTCAGTTGAGGTTCCCTCTTTCCATATGACTCTAGCTAATGTGTAGTTAGCAAACAAAATAACAAACACACTGGGTAAAATTGTTTATGGTATTTCTACCTTATAATGTAATTAACCTTTATCATCAGGAAAGAAGTGTCAGAAGAATTAAGCAAGAGAAAATGATTGTCCTGTTATGAAAGCGGGAGAACTGACCCATCCTTTGTGCTAGTCAAGCACCTGAAATGGAAGGCAGCTCAGCAGCTACTTTGCCAGATGGCCTTCTGGCTTCTATTATGCAGACTCTGCCCGCTACCCATGGGCAGGTTGTTTGGCTCTCTATGGCTTGCTTCTTCTCTTCAGGAGGTACTTTCTTTTTCCTCAATGACAGCACAGTATGAACTGAGAACACATTGTGTATTGAGGCTGAACTCCAATGTTAACGTGAGCATAAAGCTTTATAAGCTGGTTCTTTCTTGGTTTCCAACCCTAGAACTGTGGTTTTGCAAATACAAGTACTTGGGAGAGAGAAAAGGAGAGAGAAAAGGAGAGAGAGAGAGAGAGAGAGAGAGAGAGAGAGAGAGAGAGAGAGAATAAACTGGACATACACGTCTTGAATGAGTTCGACATAAAAGAATCATCAGGACCTCTTACATTAACTTACAGCTCTCTAAGAAGTCCACAATGAGAGTGACAAGAATTGAAATAGAAAAACTATCCAATATTTATTTTTTGTTTGTGTTTTCGGTTGCAAATAACTTTTAATTCAGAGGAACAACTTTGACTTAAGACTACAGGCTTTCCAAATTGAGAAATATAGACTACTAAAAACTAAAAGAAAAAAAAAGCCAAGTGTTTTAAAAGTAACTGACAACAAAATAGTTCAGTATTACTTGATATTTTTCTTCCTAAGCATCTACAGAGTACATAAATTTCCATTTCCTAAAAATTGGTAAATGAGTACATTGAATATTGCCCCGACCCGCGGGACCTAGTTATTCACGGGGTCTGAGGGGAGCCAAGCCTGAAAGAAAAATGGGCGGGAAAGGACGACCAGACCAAGCAGTTTCCTTGTCAAGGTCTGATTTAATGGAGTGAAAAGTACCAGTTTTAAAAGCGAAGAAAGGAAGGAGCAGGCAGGGGGAAGGTAAAATTCCTTCGAGAGGAGCGGTTCTGCCTGGGCAGCTTGCAATCTTGGAATGTCTTTCTGCCTGGGAGCTTCCTTATCTCTGGAACGTCCGGTTCCAACTGCATGGCTATTGTCTTCGGGGGTCAGCAATTCTCAGCGAAGGGAGTCTTTTACTCTAAGCCATGTTTGTTCCCAACAGAATAGTACAAGTTCTTACATTAATGAGCCATATACTCTCACTGGCACTCTCTTTTACCTGGGTTTTGGTAAAACCTTTCATTTCTCCACAATTTTATTTTATGCAGTAAAATAATCCATGATACACATACTAGCTTTATATCATAAAAATCAATAGCCTGAAGCATACAGATATAAATACCATACTATGTTTGCAGAGTTTATACTTTTGTAAAAATTAGTAACCCATTATATGACATGTATATTATAATGATATCAATTGCACTCAGCTACTTAATTTCTTGATTCACAATTTCAAATTTTCTTATCACATGTAAAACTTCATAGGGAATTCATTGGTATTACCATAAGATAGATATATTATGTTATTATATAAGATAGGTAGATACTATATTCTTATAATATCTATCATATCTACTGCTGGTTGAAGACAAATTATTATATCTTATTTTTATTTTGGTATGCTCTGAATAATAGAAGTACTGAATTTGTCCATATTCAAGTGTATAGTTCAGAGACATTCATCACTTTCATGCCTTTGTGTGGTCACCTCAAACTTTTTTTTTAACTACCAATCAAACTGTAGCCATAAAACAATCTCCACATTTCTTCTTCTTCTTTGAGTGTTATCTTCCAACTTTTATTTTTTCTGCTGAACAAAAAGTTATAGCCATCATTTTATGTAAAGAAATATTTGTGGCAGAGAAATGCAACACTGCATATTCTACATAGTTTGAGAGCCTATTAACCTGGCTCTTTCTATTGCAGCATTTTGATAACTGGCTTATATAAACTTGTACACTAGCTTTTCAATGTCCTGGAATATTTTGAATTCCGTATATATAGTGCATATATATTATTAAAATTTTCCTTGGCTAAGCATATTGTCTGTCATCCATTATATGACAAACAATTGTGAATTGAATAAATTACTAATGAAAGAATATTGTCTCTTAGGACTGAGGAAAGAATATGATATATTCTGAAGAAAATTATTGTTAAGAATTATATCTCATCAATAACTGTAAAGAAAACCTAAAAATTAAGATTTTATCATGTATCTATTAGTGAATGCTGCTTCTGAGAAATATTAGATTTTCTTTTAGTATTTATGATGAGCTCTCAGAATAAATAACTTCATTTGCCAAAACTTTATAAATTCAAGCCGTTCATATATACTATCCACTTTTATAAATATTAATACAATTGTTTATAAGAGTAAATGTTGACAAATTGAATCAGAAAACTGTACTTTTGGCATCAAAAAGTTTATTTGTCCACATTAGAAGAAAAGTTATTAACAGTAAACTCAGGACAAAGGACAAAAGATAATTACGTGCAAGATAACATATTGATGACAAAATGCAAAAAAAAAAAAAAAGCAGTTGAGAAAGTGGGTGTAGAGTGGTGCAGACACATTCAAGGATCTTTGCTGAAAATCTAAATGGAAATGAAGTGGAGAGGCAATGTACTGCTGAGCCTAGTCCAGGTGTCGTTTTACTGGTTCAATGGTTATGAGACTACAGTATGCTCTAGACACTTTAGGCTCTTCTATACACAAGGCGACATCACTTTTTAAAGAAAAGGGTCCTAAAGGAAAGAAGGGAATTGAACATGTCTCCCCTGTTTTACAGAAGAACAAAAAACAAACAAACAAAATATAGTTTTTTGAGATCACCACAGCTAAATTAGGAGCTGAGTTGTCTGCCACTTTCCTGTGACCAAAGATTGCCACATTGGATGCTATTTCAAATGTCAGTTATCTATGAAGATGGCAAATGTGGGTGGGAGAGAAACAGGGAACATTTGACCATCTGCTCTGTGATTAAATAGGCCCAAGATTCAAGTAGATAGTATTTGCTATTTTAGTATTTGACAGTCAATAAATGTGTCCACTCTACCATGTGGCTAAGAGTGAACATAAGCTACTCAACCAAAAACAGGGTTTACATTGACTATTGGTAACTATGATTTAATAGACATGAAAACAATCTTCCTTCTTTTTCTCTCTACTACAATAGAATGTCTATTTTAATAAAAATTTAATATTTAATTTTATAAAAGCATGACAGATATGAGAAATAAATGAGAAAGAAGTATAGATTATAAAGAGAAAGCAAAATTTTGATGAATAAAGAACAAGGAGATTAGATGAACATTTCATTTGGCTACCTTCTACATTATGAAAGGCCAATGTGCATGGCGCATAATGGATAGGCTTTGTTGTCAGGTTGCTTTAGGTTGACAGTCTTATTTTATATGTCCAAAAGCTTAGTTTCCAAGTCTTCAAACATATAGTCTTTTGAGTATCTTTACATAAAGCATGTTTTAATATATATATTTTTTATTTTAATTTTTAAATTGAATTTTATTCACTTTGTATCCCTCCATAACCCCCCTCCTCCCCTCCTAATCCCACTTCCCCTTCCCCTCTCCACGCATTCCCTTCTCCACGTCCGCTGATAAGGGAGGTCTTCCTATCCTTCCTTCTGATCCTAGCCTATCAGGTCTCATCAGGAGTGGCTGCATTGTCTTTCTCTGTGGCCTGGTAAGGCTGCTCCCCCATCAGGGTGAGGTGATCAAAGAGCTTTTTAATTTATTTACTTTTTAGTAATTGCAGTTTATTCACTTTGTATCCCAGCTATAGCCCCCTCCCTCATCCTCTTCTGCACCCCTTCCCAATATTTCTTAAGGTAGAAAATAAAGCAAAGACTACATTTCTTGGTGTGTTCTTGTAAACATATAAAATCATAAAAAACATAGTAGAATTCAACCAAAAAGAACAATTTTTAAAATAATTTAACCTAATAAAATCTGATAGTTGCAATGTTTTCACATTTCATGTCACAGTAATGGAATTTCCATCATTTAAGTACCCCCATTTGGGTCCAAGTGCTTCAGAGTGAGAAATGTCTGACTTCCTTCTGTCATTAATTAAAGACATAGTTCCTGTAATGGTGATCAGCATGTGTTTGTATGTACGAGTCATAAAAGGATCCCTGAGCTTTTCATAATAGTTTGAGTTTGTTTGTTCTCAAAGAGACTCTTTCTTAAGTATCTGCTTTAGAATAGGGTGCTGGCAATCCATTCATCATTTCCACTTTACATGGAATTCTCTCTTCAGAGAGTTTCCTACTGGAATTTGAGTTATTTACTCTTGCTTACTTTAAAATAAGAACAGGTGATGTTGACAAACCCAACTGTCCAGTAACTTGCTTCCTCTCCACTAATTATATGGAAATGTACATTACATTGTTTGTGGTAGACTGAAGATTTGAAAATTCATAACTTTACAAAAAGTTATAAATATTTTGTTCTTTATTATGAGTCTATTATGTGTATAATAGGTTAACATTTTTCACACAAACCAGTATTATGAATAAAATATTTGAACTGCTATGTTGATGATATAAGGATTAATAGAAGTACATTTTGGTGAAACTTGCAAAGGTTTCACCACATTTGAACCAGGTCTAGTTGTTTCTAAAAACTGAAGCATAGTTGACCTAAGCAGAAAAGAAAATTTCCAGTTATACTTAAATTTTTGACAAATATTTGTGCTGTGTTCTAATCTATTAAGTATAATGGTCATGGAAACATATTATAACTCAGGAAACATATGCCATAAAGCAGGAAAGAAGCTGATGTATCAAGGTTTATGACAGACTTAGGTGAAATGGGGGAACTGCACATTTAACATGTCTAAGCCTTCATTCTGTGTCTTTATATACTCATCAGTTATCCTCACTTTCTGCATGCCTGTTATGATCCCCAGATTTCTGGCTAAATACAGCAAATTCATCACCATTTAATCAAAGTAATGTAATTATTGTCATCCTTCAGGTATTATTTTATGTAATTCTTTTGGTAGAAATAATACTGGTGTTTATGAAAATATTTATTCAAATATTCTTTGCTGCAGTTATTTTAAATATCAGTAGTCCGCTTGTAATGTGGAGCACCAGATATATATGATATATTTTTACTTCTGTCAGCCCCTAGAAATGCATCAGTGTATTTTCAATGAGTACTTCAAAGAGCCCTCTGAGCCCCAAACCACTTTCTTATTACCTCAGTTTCCACTCCACTTCATTTGAGAGGATGTAATTAAAATCATGACACATTTTCTTCAACTGCAAGCAACAACGTATTTTGTCACAAATAAAAAAATCCAGTTTTAGAGTTTAAAATACAATAATTTAGGCTTTCTACTCAACCAAAAAGAGGCTTTTTAAGTACTAATATAAAATGTTTATGTAAAAGCTACAGTAATAATCAATAGAGCCAATAATAGTAGATTTTGTTCAAGTCTGACCCTCACTTCATGTTAAGTGAACTAAATGCTGTCATACACAGAACAGCTAGTCCCCCTGCACCCATCTTCACAAACATTGACTTCATATTGTTTAGTTGTGTCTTCACTGCTTTTATGAAAAAGTTTTCAAAGGTCTTATTCTATCAAGTCTGTTAGTGTTACTCACTGCTTTTATGAAAAAGTTTTCAAAGGTCTTACTCTATCAAGTCTGTCAGTGTTAATAAATCTTTATTTCTTAAGCTACAAATGAAAAATTTATGTTGCATATCTTTAAATGTTTGTTAAAAACTAAATTCTTAATTAGTTACCTTATTTATGAGCATCTAGTGTTTCCTAAAAGTGAATCAGGAAAACACAATAAAAAGAGTTCTAATTTTAAGTATGTATTTATATTAAATATGGAAAACATTTACTATATAAGAAATTGAATTAAATACAAAAATGTTTGCTACAATTATACATAGTTTAATTGTTGTGTGGATTGTTCTATGGAGTTTCTGAGTTGAGAAAGGGTTCCTTTTTTAGTAATAACTTTGAATAATGTTGGAAACATACTACAGCACACCAAATGCTTACTCAAGTCTCTAGTTGCTATATTACCCTAAATGCTTACTATTCCTTCTCTAGGTCTTATTTCTTAACAGCGTTATCTATATACATTTTAGTCTGATAGCTTTTAAGCTTTTAAAATAAATGTATTGCTTTATCTTGACCTTCATTGCTTAAAATGTTATGACTGAATAAGTAGAAGTTATATTTTTAGTACTTAGGTTAATTTATGGTTACATAAATTAAAGCAGATAAGAAATGTTTATTTTGACCAAGAAATGAAAAAAAGAAAGAAAGGAAGAAAGAAAGAAAGAAAGAAAGAAAGAAAGAAAGAAAGAAAGAAAGAAAGAAAGAAAGAAAGAAGAAAAACAAAAAGAAAGGTCTGTGCTTTATCTCTCTTCCACTGGTAGAGTGAGTGGGCCTTTTCTCAAACACAAAAATGGCATATTGCAACTCCTCAGCATCTCTTTTGGGAATCCAAGCTATTCTAAAAATGAACACTGCTGATTGGATTCTATGTAAATTTCCAACATTTGCTATTCTATTTTAATAGCTGAATACATCAGAGGACTACATCGCATCACCAGTGTAGGTAAGGAATTTATTTGGCAAAGGGAGACTCTGAAGATTATCCTCTTGATGTAACAAATGCACAAAGGGAACTGCAGTGTGTAACTAGCAAGATAAAACCACTTAGTGATATGAGCTTCTGAAGTATACTTGATACTGGTGTTTTAATTTCAATTCCAAATAAATCCCACATCACGATCTCACTCTTGAATCCAAAGTAGGGCTATTATAAGGACTCTGGGATAGATGAAACATTCAGGGTTGCCAGGATACCATCGTAGGTGGCTGACCAGGGCAGCTGACAGTACTTGGTTAAGCTCCCGGCTTGCTACAGTGGAAATCCTGCTCTTCCAGAAGACTTACTAAACTCAGTAATGGAAAGATAATACGTCTTTCTGCCAAGAACTGTGTTGTAATCATTAACTGTTTCCCCCTAAGAGTCAGATGCTGTCTGTTGCTGCATCACCCACTGCTGAAAATCTAACTGATTTAAATGATGGGTTTTCCTTTTTTGTTTTATGAAATAATACACTCTATATAATAGACCCTTTACTTTATATTAACCACTTTGCAATGGGAGGAAACTGAATCTGGTATAGAAATTTATCTTTTCATTTTTAATGACATAATTCATATAAAATGCTCCAGGAAAGAGATATTATAGCAACTTAATATTTTCTAGTTTTCCTGAATTCTGTATACATTCATGAGTAACAAAATATGTCTTATCTACTTTTTTGAAATTCATATGTAGAAATTTATTTAATTATGTCAATAATAGTATTTATTATATATAGAAATATTAATTATATAATAAGTATATATGTGTGTGTTACTTATACTTATGTTACAGTGCGAAACACTAGAACCAAAGTCATCTGAAGAAAAAAGGAGTGTATTTGGGCTTATGGTTCCAGAGAGGGAATCCAATATGTTGTAAAAGAAAGGCAGCAAGCAGCAGTCACACTGACAGTAGCAGGAAGCAGAAAGCAGGCTGAGACAAATGCATCTCAGTTCCCACTCACAGTGACATATTTCCTCCAGCAAGGCTTCACAACTTCCCCAACATTTTTACCAACTGGAGACTAAGGGTTCAAATGCTTGAGCCTTTGGGTATATTTCTGATTCAAATAACCACCAAGTGCATACAGATGACTATTAATATATATTAATATGTACATGCTTGTGGTATAATGTGTATGTAGACATTTCTGCATATATTGTATATTGCATAGTGTATATTTGATTTTAATCACTAGTATAATTTTGGAAGTGGTTACTAGTTGCCTTGTGTGAGAATACATGAAAACATGAAGTATAAAAGAAGATCAAGTTTCTAATCCTCAAGTATACAATCCAATAGTGACAGTTTACAATAAGTACATGGTTTTTATTTCTGCTATTGCAATTTAACACAAATGTAATGATAATAATAATATTTGCATGCTTTTAACTTTTGAAATAGTAGATATAAGATTAAGGTAGGGTCACCTTTTAGAAAATAAAAAAAAAAATGAAGTTAAAAGCTATACAGTTTCCAAGATATTATCTGGTCTTTCCTAGAAAGAGACTGACATTTTCTTCCTTCCTATGTTCTAGTTCGACTCTTCATTCTTATGTTCTTGTTTGACTCTGAGAATGTTGTACTGTTCTATTTTGTCATTAAAATAAGTCTTCCTTATCATTAAAATAAGTCTTTTCTTTAAAAATAAGAGTGAGTTGGAAGAACAGATGAGGAAAGTCATAGAAGAGATCACCCAGTCTGATCACACATAGAGAAAGCACGTGTATGTAGAAGTATGAACAATCCTATTAACTCCGCATGCCATTGACTTAGTATATGGGTTTTATCACAGAAACTATGATCCATGAGTAATCGTTCATTTGTGGTATTTGTCGTCAGTTGGCATTGTGCTGGAGACTAATGAATCAGCATGGTGGGAGCTCTCATTACATAGTAGGTGGGAAGACACTTTCCTAAAGTGATAAATCCTACTTTTACTGATGTTACCTGAGCCCCCAGTCTCTCTACACGAACAGAGAAAAGTAAAAATTTTATAAAATGAGATAATTTCTATTAGATAAGCAAGAAATAGGAGTTAAGTAAACACTCAGAGTACAGAATTTAGTACTGATTCAGAGTTATATCTTGAAAATGTACAATAACCCATGTCATGTGAAAGTATTTCAGCAAATTTTCCAGACACTGAAAATCTTTGCAGCAGGTGAGAGCATAGAGCTGAAAGGTAGGCATTGGCTAATGTCTCCTTCTGAAATGTACAAAAGTTACAAATGGTTTCTTTCTTTCTTTCTTTCTTTCTTTCTTTCTTTCTTTCTTTCTTTTTTTAACTTCAATCTTCACCATGTTCCAACAATAACAATACAAATTGGACTTTTTTTTACTAAATATATTCAAACCCACTATTTTTCATTTGATACCAATATCTGATTCTAATACATCACCATATTTTCAGTAAGTATTACCTATGTTCCTACATAGTTTTTTGGATTATCTATGCTTTTGTTACTAGAGTAAAAATGACATAAGTAGCTTTAAGAAGAAACCATTGGTTTATAGTTGCATGAATTCCATTCTTACCTGGTAAGGAATCATAAGAGATTAGAACACATCATGCTGAGAAGCAAGTAAAGAGAGGAAATTCTGTTCTAGCTGGATTCTCCCTTCTTTTCCAGGTCCTCAGTCTGTTGACTTAATTATACAGGCCACATTCAGGTCAGGTCTTCCCATCTTACTTAATTCTCTATGGAAAATTCCTTACAGACAGAACCTGAAGAGTGTTTTTGTAATATAGGTATATTTCAATCTAGATACAACTAGAAATATCTTTTAATCATGTACATGTTCTTCAATCCATGCAAATTGATATTCAATAAGGGTCTTCACAGTCCACTCTTTGTCTATTTTACTTTATTTCCAAACACTTCCTTATGTGATATATCATGATGGTTAATTCTGCATATGTGCAACCAAAAGTTTAATAATTCTTTCCCTAAAGTGTTATAATTTCTAAAAGTTCAGTGACAAAGTTTGTTCTGAGCCTCAAGGCAAACACTTGGTTTTGAGTCCTGTAAAATCAACAGCAACAACAATAATAACAAGCTTACTTATTTCCAAATTTAGTAGGAGAATATACAGATCTCCTGTTGACTATCATGTTGCTTTTGGGTTTTTGAGACAGACTCACACTACAGCTCAGGCTGTGCTCAAGCTCCATCTGTAGCCGGACTAAGGAGAGCAGGGGCTGTATCTGGCATGAACTCAGTGGCAGGTTCTCTGATCACTTCCCTCTGGTGGGGGTGCAGCCTTGTCAGGCCACAGCCAGTCCTCCTGAGACCTGAGAGGCTAGGGTCATATAGAAGGGGAGGAGGACCACCCATATCAGTGGACTAGCGGAGAAGCATAGGGGAAGAAGAGGGAGGGAGGATGGGGTTGGGAGGAGATGAGGGAGGGGACCACAGTTAGAATACAAAGTGAATAAATTTTAATAAATAAGAAAGGAAAAAAGAAAAGAAATGGAAATACTCTCATGTGTCTATGTATTTAGTTTTCCTTGTCATTTTCATAACTGATGAATAAAGATGATATATGTTTTATTTTTTCTGTTACAAACAATGTAATAACTAAGTACAAAAAACAAGTGAAATTAGTTATTGTTTCTGAGGTGTTTAAATGCCTGGAGAGCTAGTAAGAACATCTAGTTGTTTTATAATAGTGCATTTACAACTTCTAACACTGTGATTTCACTTGCTAAACACTGATAAAATAATTTTAAAATTTTTAATAGAAGAATAAGAGAAATCAAATGTCTTATCCATAACAAAGTGAACAGTTAATTCTATATATAAACATAGAAAATGAAGCAAGGCCAGTATGTGCCAATTTTATTACTGTTGCTCTATAACACAGTTGAGATCTGGGATGGAGATACCTCTAGAACATCATGTACTACACAGGTTTGTTTTAGCTATTCTGGATTGGTTTTCCATATGAAATTGAGAATTGTTTTTTCAAGTTCTGAAAAGAATTGTGTGGGTATTTTGGTGGGAATTGCATTGAATCTGTAGATTGCTTTTAGCAGGATGGTCATTTTCACTATGTTAATCCTACCAATCCATGAGCATGGGAGATCTTTCCATCTTCTGGTATCTTCTTCAGTTTCTTCCTTTAGAGACTTGTAGTCTTGATGGTTATTTTTTTTGTCTTTTAGTTTTGTTTTGTTTTGTTTTGTACAAGTCTTTCACTTGCTTGGTCAGAGTCATACCAAGGCACTTTATATTATTTGCAACTATTGTGAAGGGTGTTTATCAGCTGAAGGAATGCTCTGGTAAAATTTTTGGGGTCATTCACATATAATATCATATCATCTGTGAATAGTGATACTTTGACTGCTTCCTTTCCAATTTATATCCACTTGATGTCCTTTACTTGTCTTATTGCTCTAGCGAGGACTTCTAGTACTATGTTGAAGAGGTAAGGAGACAGTGGGCAGCATTGCCTTGTCCATGATTTCAATGGGATTGATTTAAGTTTCTCTCTGTTTAGTTTGATGTTGGCTATGGGCTTGTTGTATGTTTCTTTTATATGTTTATGTAGGTGCCTTGGATTCTTGATCTCTCTAAGACTTTAAACATGAATCGGTGTTGGATTTTGTCAAATTCTTTTTTGGAATCTAAGGAGATGATTTTTTTTTTCATTTTGTTTATATAGTGGATTACATTTATAAATTCCTATCTGTTGGATCACCTTGCATGCCTGGGATGAAGCCTACTTGGTCGTGGTAGATAATATCTTTGATGTGTTCTTGGATTCAGTTTGTCAGTATTTTACTGAGTATTTCTGCATCAATGTTCATAAGCAAGATTGGTCTGAAGTTCTTTTTCTTTGTTGGCTCTTTGTGTGGTTTAGGTATCAAGCTGACTGTGGTCTCATAGAATGATGGGACAGGACTGCAGCCTACCACAGAAGACCTCTGAAAGACTCTACCGAACAAGATATTGAAGCAGATGCTGCAACTCATAGCCAAGTTTTGGGCAGAGTGCAGGGAATCTTATGGAAGAACTGATTATAGGAAGACATGGAGAGGACGGGAGCTCCACAAGGAGACTAATAGAGCGAAAAAAGAAATTGGGCCCATGGGGTCCTACAGAGACTTATGAATCAACCAAAGTCTACACATGGAGAGGACCTAGACCCTGTGCTTAGATGTGGCCCATTGGTAGCTCTGTCTCCATGTCAGGTCCTTAGTAAGGGGAATAGTGACAATCTCTGGCATTAAACTTGATTGCCTGGTCTTTGACAACCTCTACCTGTTGAAGTGGCCTTAGTAGGCCACAGAGAAAGAGGATCCAGACAGTCCTGATAAAACCTAAGAGGCTAGGGTCAGATAGTAGGGAGAAGGACTTCCCCTATTAGTGGACTAGGGGAGGGGCCTACAGCCAGCATACAAAGTGAATAAATTGTAAATAATAATAATAATTAATAAGGGAAAAAAGAAAATGAGGAAGGGCGTTAATGACCGTCTTTTTCTCCACTTCCCAGTTCTTCATCTTCTGTTTAAAATGAGGATATGTGGTCATCTTCTTTGTCTCACATCTTCTGTAGTATGAAGAGTTATATGGAAATATTTGTCCAAGATTGACATTTGCATTGAGGACAGTCTGGTTCTCTGAGATGGGCTATTTATAAAGAACAAATCCTAGTGTTGCTAAAAAGTCTAACATATATTCAAGATTCAGTGGAGTTTTACTCACTGTTGTATCACAGATTTTTAAATGGAAACAGGTTAAGCAATTTAAAGACATAAAAGAAAACTGAGGAGTAAAGGAAATTATCAGCATGCAAACATAAATGTCAGCTTAATTTTGGTTTAAAAGAAACGGAGTAAAACCTTCCCTATCAGTAAACTTGGGGAGGGGCATTCGTGGAGAAGGGGGAGGGAAGGTGCGATTGGGAGGGGAGGAGGAAGGAGTTTATGGGGGGATACAAAGTGAATAAAGTGTAATTAATAAAAAATAACTAAAAAAAGAAAAAAATTCAGTTAGAACCACAATTCTTAAGAAATAGAGTGCTATGGACAGAAATATCTGTTTCAAACACTAAGCAGTTTAATAATCAAAAATAAATATTTAAAAGCAAACTTTATACTCATTGAGGTAAGGGTGTGCACCAATATGTTTGGCCCCAGCCTGAATTTTCCATTTAAATGGAGTTGCAAAATTCAGCCCCAATTCCTAGCCATTATTTGTGACTCCAAATCCAAGCTTAGGTCTTTGAACAATGCCAGGTAACCAACATGGAATGCACCCTCTAGGTCTCCACCGAGTGCTGTTTCTCTCTACAAATCCTCCTTACACAACACTCAAAGTCCTTTGGCCTGTCACAAAAAACACAGGCTGCATGCACTACATTAAAAAAAAAATTCTCTATGTCTCAAGCTCTGGAGAGATGAGACTGCGGTATGTTAACTGAGATCATGACACTATCAGTCTCTCTAGTCTAACATTAACCCAGTCTCTCAAGTCTTGAACCTTCACAGACCCTTTTGCTTCTAGTATTTCCACTTCTACATAAGTTTGCTTTCCTGTACTCTTAATCTAACAACCAAATACTAAACACAATTTCTGTCACAATTTCTTTCTTTTTTTTAAATTTTCTCCACTCATGCACACAATACTTAACATACTAGTATTCACAGTACTATTGTTGCTCCTTTATTCCACCAACAGTTGATACTTTAAATATTACTGTTCTTCCTCGTGATATTCTGCTATACCCATAGGTCAGTGTCTCATTCAGACATTATTGGAGAACTAATACAAAGAATCACAACTGGATAACGTGTAGAGAGAGTGAGAGACCTTGGAAAACTCAGTCCTAACTGGTGTGTCTTCAACAAAGCCCTCCCATCACGATTCAGGTAACTATGAAATAGAAAGGTTGTAAAAGCCAGCGAGCATGGATGATACCATGGAAACGGTGTATTCCAAAGACAATTGGATTGACACATACATGAACGCAGCGACAATGGCAGCGTGCACAGGGGCCTGTGCGAGTTCAAACCGAATGGTGTCCACAAATTAAGGTAGGGGAGTAGACATAAGTGCCCATCCTTAACCATGAACTATCTCTAACTGACAACTGCTTGCAAAGAAAAACTCTGTTTCTCTAAGGAAGCCTCCTTGGGTGTACAAACTACACTTCAGGGCAGCCTCCTGTGCGTGGTAGATGACCAATGTTGTGCCGGAATCATGATTCCCCATAAGACCACCACCAGGAGCTGAGTCCGTTGCAAATCATATGAGGATCTTTTTATTATAAATAATTACAAACTGCAGCTTGGGCCCACAGCCCCCACCGCCAAAGCGGTGAAGAGCCGAGAGCCCGGTGCTCAGGTTAGTTGGGTAATTTAAGGATTCTGTTCCCTCCCAGCATTCCCAAGGCAGGGGCAATTCCTACCTGGCAAGCATCTATTTGTCGAAACATTACATTTTGAATTGATTGGCTATAGGAAGGTCCCCAAACCATTAATCCCTCCCTAGGGGGATGGGCCAGTTTCCTAGCAACTGTATCTCTAGTATGTGGGTAAAGAATGTGGTAAGGCGAGTTCTTCCACTGGACCTCCCCACCCAACT
>CM053752.1:85741057-85765141 GCA_028658305.1 Pachyuromys duprasi
CTACCTGGCAAGCATCTATTTGTCGAAACATTACATTTTGAATTGATTGGCTATAGGAAGGTCCCCAAACCATTAATCCCTCCCTAGGGGGATGGGCCAGTTTCCTAGCAACTGTATCTCTAGTATGTGGGTAAAGAATGTGGTAAGGCGAGTTCTTCCACTGGACCTCCCCACCCAACTATTTTAGGCCTCAAGCACTCAAAATAGTCACCTTTAATCTCTTGGTCTCTCACCAACACAATATAAACTAAAAGATATTTCTGAATTTTTAAATCTCGTTTTTATTTGCACATTTTTCTTTCGTCTTCTTGTTCTTTGCTTGTGTATTAAGGTGTTCAATTTTGTGGTTTTTGTCAGCTTCATTTGTGTATGCAAGTACATGTATTTCATGTTCTCATTCTATCTCTCTTTTTTACTGTGTTTTTTTAAAATCTTGTGTTTTTTTGTTTTTTTGTTTTTTTTTGTTTTTTTTGTTTTTTTGCCTCTTTGCTTTCTTAAGAGAAAGCGAAAGATGGCATAGATTTGGAAGGGTAGGAAATTAGAGAGGATCTTGGGAGAGACAAGGAACAGGAGACTGTGATCAGGGTATTCCTTATGAAAAAATTATTTTCAGTTAATGAAAGACTATTCAGTGTCTACACGATGCTCTAGTTCTCTGTCACTCGACTGCTGGGCAACAACTGTAGGTGTAGACAATATTAGACACACGGGGAAAGCCTGGGGCTAGAGAGTGGTGCCCTAGAAAACAATAATTAAAGAGTAAATTTTTCCCTCTCCAAGCCCACTGATAGGGGAAGTCCTCCTCCCTTTCCATCTGACCCTAGCCTATCAGGTTTCATCAGGACTGGCTACATTATCTTCCTCTGTGGCCTGGTAATGCTGCTCCCCCATTAGGGGAAAGTGGTCAAAGAGCCAGCCACTGAGTTCATGTCAGAGACAGTCCCTGATCTCCTCACTGGGGAAACCACTTGGAGACTGAGCTGCCATGGGCTAGATCTGTGCAGGGGTTCTAGGTTATTTTCATGCATGGTCATTGCTTAGACTATCAGTCTCAGAGAAGACTCCAGTGCCCATATTTATTGGAGGACAGGAGGGAGGGTGGGTGGGATTGGGATGGAATGTGGGAGGGGCCTACAGCTGGGATACAAAGTGAATAAACTGTAATTAATATAAAAGTTAAAATAAAAATGTAAAAAATTGAAAAATTTCAACTCCGCTATGATACAGTGGCCTCTGGACCCTTCAAGATAACATGAGCTTGATAATAATGACAATAGCAAAATTCTTGATGATGTAACTGTTAGATGGACAAGTCTGAACATAAAAGAGCACAAAAAAGCACACAAAACAAGACAACTTTCCCCCCTAAATTATCAATCCTGTGAAAAATACTTTAACAAAAATGGCCTGAATAAATTCCAAGCATATAATTCAAAAGAAAGATTATAAACATGTCCACAAAGCTGCAAGATTACAAAAACAGATTCTTTTGGCAATATAAACTAATGGGCAGATGAAATTTTTAAAAGTCAATTCAATATGTGAAAATTGAATCCGTTAAGGACATATACCGATGATAAATCTAACCAGTGTGTTAATGATGGAAATGAAAAATATTATTGGTCACATAAAAGATTCAGTAGGAATCAGTATAGTGGTTCATTGTAGAAGATTGAAGGCAGGGCTTGGGGACGAAAACAGAGAAACTGTACCACTTATTCAAGGTCAATGATCAATTTTAAGAAGAATATGATTGAAATATTCAAGGTGTGGGGACATTGATTGATATAATAAAAGGGCAAATTTTATGAATTAGTAAATAAAAAGGTCTTATGGTCATAGACTGATATGATTAATTTTACAAAAATGGCCACCCTATCAAAAGTAATCTGCAAATCAATGCAATTACAATTAAAACCCACTTTAAGTCTTTACAGAAATCTTCAAATTTATATGGAGGGAAAGAACTTGGAGTGCCAAAGTAACTCTGCACAAGAAAAATACTGTTGGAAGTATCATCACAACTGTTTTTAATAAAACTACATTTACCTATACATATCAATAAAACAGCTTGATACGAGCACTAAAATGGACACACAGGTCAATTAAAAACATTATTTTTCATAAAGAAATTTTAAAAAACTTGCTAGGCATGGTAGTGCACACTTGGAATTCCAGCACTTTGGGAGGCAGAGGCAGTAAATCTCCATGAGTTTGAGGCTAGCCTGGTTCTACAAAGCAAGTCTAGGAGAGCGAAGGTTACAAACAGAAACCCTGTCTCCAAAACCAAAAACAAACAAACAAACAAGCAAACAAACAGAAAACTCACCTTGAATCAAAGACAATGTCCTTAGTGAATGATATCAAGGAAATTGAAATTTCTACATATACAAGAATGATACTTGGCCTCTCATAGTATCAAAAATCAAATAAAAATGAATGACAAACATCAATGTTAAACCTGAAATTAAGAAGCTAGTAGAGGAAAATACAGGAGGTATGCTTAAAGATACAAGTATAGGTAAAAGCTTCCTGAATAAAAGTCCAGTCATTTAAAAACCTAAAAAAGGAAAAAAAAAAAAAAACTGACAAGAAAATCAGACCAGACAGCTTCTCTACTGCAAAGGAAACCATTAGTCAAATGAAGGTTGATTTCATACTGTGGGAAAATCATTATCAACTATATGCACTTAACAGTGCATTAAGGGAGTATATATAAATATGTTTAAAATGGAAACATTAAGAAAACAAACAACCCAATTAATGAAAGTCTCTGGCTCCTGGCTTCAGGGAGTTTGCTATGAGATTTTGTCTCCTAGTATGATTAGTAGCTACACCCAAAAAGCCTCACAAACATAGAACATTACTTCCCAAACAAGACTACATCAGTCAACAATGCCAAAATGGATGGGGAAAACCATGAATACTCCACTCTGCAGAAAATACTACAGGCCATTGAGGAATGCTGGGAGCTGGAGAAGTGGCCATTCCTAGTGAGGAGCACAGCAACTGATTGTCCAGTGCCATACAGTCATCCCTGAAAACATACATAACTTAACATTATATAAACTGGACAGGTCATATTGCAATAACAATCAGTGGAAAATAGGCCATGATTTTTTAAAAACAGAGGTGTATATTGGAGGGTTTGTACTGAGAAAAAGGGAAGGAAGAAATATTAAAATTACATTATAATCTCAAGTTAAAAAATAGTTTACAGAACAAGACAGGGAGCTTGAAAAAAACACAAAAGCAAGTAAGTACTTTACAAAGTGTTGCACACCTTTGGCCTCAGAGAAATATAAATTTAAAAATTTTAAGATTTTGTGTTACACCAGTCAGAATAGTTATTAGCAAGTAAACATCCAACTACAAATGCTGTTGAGGACATGGGAAATTGGAACCTTTGCTCACTATTAGCAGGAGTGTAAACTACTACAACCACTATGGAAATAAGAGTATAGTTTCCTCAAAAACCTAGACATCAAAGTACCTACAGAATACCTGGTAACACACTCCAAAGATGCTGTGCCATACAGCAGAAATGTCAGTATTTGTGCATTCATAGATGCTCTAGTCACCGGAGTAGAAAGCAAATGCAGTATAGATGACCATTAATCATAAATGGATAGAGAAACATTGCATGCAGCAAAAGTGGGTTTGATTCATGTTAATGAAGAATGAAATTTGTAAGAAAAAGTTTGCATTTAGAAAATATTAAACTAAGTAAGGCAATCCTGGTGCAGAAAGACAGTTGCTTCACATCAGTGACTGCAAAGTAAAAGCTTAAAATATTTTACTATATTTTTATGATGTCTAATTTTAAAAGTGACAGTTTGAATACAAATTTTGATTGCTAGTTTATGTTTTTTTTATGCTTGAATTTACTAATGCATCGAATAACTCTCCCCCAAATGTATTTCTTTACATGTGCCAGTTACAAGACTACTTATAGGTGTGGTTCTCTCCTTCCAGAATGCACCAGTGATCAAACTCAAGCTGTTAAGCTTGACAGCAAGTGCCTGTATCAACCATGGAACCAGTCTTGCTTGGATTTCTTGATGACACAGACTCTGCCTAGTTTCATTTTTATTTTAAAATTAATCCCTTGGCTATTGAACTAGACTTTAAAATTGAAGTTGCACATATATTCCATTAATGTTTGCAATGATGTCAGATAGCTCTTATCACTTAATTTGTAAAAACACAAGTCACTGGCTAATAGTCTTTACCTATAAGGGTGAGGGTAGGTTTGCTGTGAGCTGATCTGGATATATTTCAATATATATGATGAAAAATAGTTTTCCTCTTATGCCCAAAGTAGGAAATAAGGGCATTTAAAAATATTGATTACCTACTTTGATAATATACTAGGCTAGATAATAATTAAGACCTAAATTTCAGGAAGAGAAAAAAAAAGTGCTTTATTTATGTTCATTAACTATATTAAGTGAAAAGAGGAAGCTTCGTGTGGAGAAAGGATGTTCTAAGGTTCAAAATGCAACACTCAAAGGCTTGGTCAGAGGAAGCACTTCAAAGAAACTCTGAAGTAGCTTGGGTAATTCAGATACTTCCGAGAATATATGAACTTACCATTTGATTTCTTCAATTTTTTTCATAAATGTAATTGACATTTATTTTTATGAAACATCTTCATGTCTAAGGTTTGAAGAGTGATAGCAACTATTTATATGCTCAAAAATTCTGGTCTAGAAGTGCTAAGGGGGCAATGTCTCACTACACATACAAACTACAGCTAACAGAGCATGGGTGCAAATCAAAGTTATTATTGCTGAATAAGAACAAATTTAATTTGTACTAGAAAATAAATGAGTTTTTATAACATTATTTTGTTTTTATTATAAAGTTTGAAAAGATAAATATAAAACTTTCATAAATAAAGATTTAAGTATATATGTAAGCACATATATCTGTACATATATAATGAAATATATATCAAAGTTCAGTGCTTTAAGAGTCATTTCGGGTAGAAAGTGCCAGGAGAAGACCTTCCAAATCAGCAGAGCAAATCTCATATGAACTCACAGAGTGGGTAGCAGGAAGCACAGAGCTTGCATGGGTCAGTACCAGGTCTTCAGTGTATATATTACAACTTTCAGTTTCGTATATTTATGGGACTCCTGGGTGTATGAATGAGTGAGTCTTTGATTATTGTGCGTAAGTTTGGGCTCGTTTCCTTTTGTTGGCTTAAATTGTCTGATTTCAATATGATGAGTTTTGTTTGGTCTTATTATATTTTATTTCATCATGTTTGGTTATGTCTTAGAAGATTGTTATTGAAACCAAAAATAGAAGTTAAACTCAGTCAATTTGAATACCCAGACTCTATCTGGTCACAGAGTAAGTGTTTGGTATTGTGGAGAAGCCATGCTATGAACAGGGTTACCTAAGCTAAGTTTTTTGTTTTTATTTTTATTTTTTTTTCTTCACAGTTTATTCATTATATATCCAATCGAAGCCTCTGCCCTCATCTTGCCCTAGTCCCAGCCTCTCTCCCTCTTCCCCCAGTCCACTGAAAGGGGGAGTTCTTTACTATTGCCATCTGCCAATAGCTTGTTAAGTCTCATCAGGACTGCCCCCATCCTCTTCCTCTGTGGCCTGGCAAGGCTGTATCATCAGGAGTAAGTGGTCGAAACTGCATGGTACTCACATAGAAACAGACTGGTGGATCAAGAGAGTCAAATAGAAGATCCATAACTAAACCCCACACCTATGGACACCTGATTTTTGACAAAGATGGCAAAACAGTACAACGGAAAAAAGATAGCATCTTCAACAAATGGTGCTAAGTTATTTTAATTGGGGCAGCTTTTCTATAGCAAATAGAATCTGAGGATGGCTGACATCTGCTTTACTTTTGGGTGCAGCATTTTCCTTCAATTCACTACTTATAAATAAAAACACTGTAGAATTTTCATGTATCATTGAGGTTAGATGTTGAAATAAATTCAGATGCTAATATCTGTGTGAGCTTATATGCAACAATTTTCATTGTTCAGTTAATGTGTGTTCAACGATCATTCCATTTTAACTTTAGCTGCTGTAAGGTAGTGATTCTGAGCAATTATTACTATTATTTTTTTTTAAATATTATGAAATTACCTAAGGAACTGTAGTGTAGATAAAACTAAAACCAAATATCATTGTGACCCTATGGCCCTTCCTTCAACTTTCCTTGTAAAAGCAACATTTCTTCTTTTCTACATGTTGAAAATATGAGTCTTGTTGCCTTGTTTCTATAATTGGGGTTCACAACCTCTGGTTACTTCAATGTAGAAAGAAAATTGAATTTTTACACAGCATGTGCTGGTGTGAGTGCAAACTTCAAAGCTTGCTCCTCAGAGTAGACACTGTTATAATTGAGGAGCATAACAGCTGAGACTCATCAAAGCAACACATAGCATGTGACTGGATGTGCTATTTTTAATCATATTCTTATTATTTTTGCTTTTCTACTAAATTTGAAGTACTTAAATTGTTTCATAAAAGCAATTTGAAGCTCAGTTTTCCATAAGACACTTATCCGAAATAATCTTTTGATCCATAGAACTCTATATCTCTCTGTGTGTCTCTCTCTCTCCCTTTCTGAAGAGACTACCACACAGATGTCTTGGTCCTCTGGTTCTTACAATCTTTCTCTCTCTTTACAATGTTCCTGAGCCTTAGCTATATGGACTATTTTGTTTGTTTTATATGTATAAATTCTGATTGGGAACCATGTCAAATGTCTACATTTTGGGCGGTGTTGGCTTTCTCCAATGATTTCCTTCTTCCATAAGCAAGCAAGCAAAAGAAAGTTCTTTGATGAGGAATGAGAGCTAAAACTACCTGTGGATATAATGGTAAGTATTGAGAGTACAGTCAGAAATAAATTATCCTAGCTTATCAAGGTAGTAAGTTGTCCTGTATGCTTTATAGCTCTACCAGTCATGAATAATTGGGTAGCTTTACAGTGCCAGGCAAGAAAATCCTCAGACTCAGTGTGCCTTAAGTCTCCTCATGTGCCTTAGGGTTACTCCCAGGATATAAAAGGCACAATTTCACCTTTCTGAATAGCTTAATGCTGGTCACAGCTGTGGTTCATAGGCTGTAAGGCTGGTTAGAACTACCGGTTGTTGTCACTGGGCAGTTTTCATAGCACCTTTGAATGTTATGTAAACCAGTACTCAGTGAGGAGGCTTGTAGGTTAGATTCAGTTCAATTCCTCCAAGTCATAAGCCTGAAGTCTGTGCTGTCTTCTGCAACATGATCTAATATTATTTTTCTAGAAGACACCAAGGGCAAAGCCAAAAGCCTACTTTTTGGGGGTTGGGGATGGGGGTTGTTGGACTCTCCTTACAAATAACTAAGAGGAAATTTTCCCATTACCAGTATGGATTTGGTTTTGTTTTTTATGGTTTTTGAAAGGAACATAGCCATTCCAAGTGCTATGTGTGTGTATGTATGTTATTATATGTATATATATGTATATATGTATATATATATGTGTGTGTACATATATAACTATGAATTTAAAATTAAATTATATGTATATTATATGTAATCTTAAGTAAACATAATATATTTCCTAATGGCTTTTCAAGCATGTTTAATGCTGTTTCAGCCCTTTATCTTCCCTCTCCTTCTGTGTTGTATCCTTCACACCTCCTCAGGTAAATATGCTCTACTTTTTCATGCAGAAATTTTCCCTTCATTGCCATTGTGTCCTATTAGTTCCAGCTCCAGGGTCCCTGTTTGCCTCTCCTATGCCATGGTCCCTTTTTACTTTCCTAGTATACACAGAAACTTCAGGTATGTTCAGATTATTCAAAAAGCTTTGTCATAATATACTGCAAGTGAGTTCCTGGTTATTTAAAAGATTTTTTTGTCAAAATTTATTAAATTCTTGCCAACCTATTTATTAACCTACTAGAATAATTTTAAATATACCTGATTAATAACATAAAATTGACTTGTGCTCTTATAATGAACATTGTAGAATTCATTTAATATGGCTGCTTATATAATCTTTTTTGTAATTTATTTATTTTTATATTAATCACAGATTATATACTTGTATCCCAGCAGTAGCCCCTTCCCTCATTCCCTCCCACTCTCTCCATCCTTCCCTCATCTTCTCCCTGACCCCCTCCAAGTCCACTAAGAAGGGAGGACCTCCCCCCCTTCCATCTGACCCTAGCTTACCATGTCTCTTCAGGGCTGGCTGCAATGTCCTCTTCTGGGATCTAGTTAGGCTGCTCCTCCCTCGGGAGCTGGGGGGGGAGGGGTGTGGACAGTCAACAAGCCAGCCATTGAGTTCATGACAGAAATAGTCCCTGTTCCGCTTACTAGGGTACCCAGTTGGGTACTGAGCTACCAGGGGCGACATCTGAGCAGGGGTTATAGTTTATATCCATACATGGTCCTTGGTTGGAGAAACAGTCTCATAGAAGACCCCTGTGCCCTGATCTATTTGGTCTTTGTGGAGCTCTTGTCATCACCAAGTCTTACTAACCCCCCTATTTTCATATGATTCCCTGCACTCTATCAAAGGCTTGGTTGTGAGTCTTAATATCTGCTTTGATACATTGCTAGTTAGGGTCTTTCAGAGGCCCTCTGTGGTGGGCTCCTGTCCTGTTGCTTGTTTTCTCCTACATTCAATGTCCATCCCCTTTGTCCATCTAACCGTTGATTGATCATCCCACCCTGGGTCCTCCTTCTTGCTTATCTTCCTTAGGTGTATAGATTTCAGCATGTCCATCCTATCTTATAGGTCTATATAAGTGACTATATACCAAGTATTTCTTTCTGCTTTTAGGATACCTCACTCAGGATGATTGTTTCCACATCCCACCATTTGCCTGCGAATTTCATGATTTCCTCGTTTTTAATTGCTGACATCTGGGTTGATATAATATTATTAATACCTTTGGTAGACTATATGGAATGATAAAACTATCATTCACTCATTTTTGTACTTTAAAAGCAAGAGTGAGTTTAGCATGCTTAAGAAACAGTTTTAACTTTGATCTCAAACAACAAATAAAATTATGAAAGCACTCTTCATCTATGTCATTAAAGTAGGAAAGAAATCACCTTTTAAAGCAAAACTATTAATTAATCATATGGAAAATAATTGCATGTTGATATCACAGTATAATTTCATTATGCAAACATCAGTTTACTATCACACAAAATTAAAATCTTAAAATAGGTAACAGGATGCTACAAGTACTACAAGATATTTTAGGGCCAAAGAATTTTTAACATAGGTAATATATTTCAGAACAATGTCATCAATATGTTTTATATTTGGTCAAATAATATGTTAGAAGTTTTAAATATAAGAGAATAATTGCTATTAACTTCATTACTCTGTAATTATTTCCATAGTAGGAATACATGCTGTAATTTAAGTCTTTATGTAATAATCCATAATTTAAATATTCATGTGATCATCCCTTGGCTTCTGTAATGAAAACATTTAATTCTAATATTAATTATTTAGCATACTCAAACTATTAAAAAACAAACAATAAAATGGACTGTTAAAAAATTTTGAAAATAAAAAATAGTATAGTCTGTTTCTTTTGTTCTTGATTGTTAACCAAAACTAGATAATAAGACCCCATTTTCAAAGACAATTTTGTTTTAAGACAAAGAAACCTGGCTAAACACAGACAAAAGTATCCTCTCTTCTAGAAAGCTTGATAAAACCAGCTTGAATGGGCAATTGTATGTGAGCTTTATGAGAACTAAAAGAAATACATAAACATATAAATAGCACTTAAATATTTAAGTTATTATTTTATCATATATGAACTCTGATGCCTTAAACTGTAAACAAGCATTGAAAGATATTGTATTCCACGAACTTCAATATTTATGTTGACATTCAATACCATTTTTTATTCTGAAATAAATGTCAGATGGATTTCTAAATTTTTATATAGTCAGGAAATGTGACTAATAGGAAGCCAAGAGGCATATATTAATTAAAAAAAGGAAATCAGTTTTATTGGTAATAGCCAGAACTTGGAAACAACCCAGATGTCCCTCAACTGGGGAATGGATACAGAAACTGTGGTACATTTATACAATGGAATACTACTCAGCAATTAAAAACAAGGAAATTATGAATTTTGTAGGCAAATGGTGAGATCTAGAAAAGATCATCCTGAGTGACATATCCCAGGAGCAGAAAGACCCACATGGTATATACTCACTTATAAGGTAGGAAAAACATACTAAAATCTGTACACCTAAAGAAGATAAACAAGAAAGAGGACCAGGGGTAAGATAATCAATCCTCACCTAGAAAGACAAAGGGGATCAAAATTGGAAGCAGAAGAAAACAAGTAACAGGACAGGATTCTACCACAAAGGGCCTCTGAAAGACTCTACCTAGGAGTGTATCAAAGCAGATGCTGAGACTCATAACCAAACCTTCGGCAGAGTCCAGGAAATCATATGAAAGGAGGGGGAGTTAGTAAGACTTGGCAAGGACAAGAGCTCCACAAAGACCAAATAGATCAGGACTCAGGGGCCTTCTATGAGACTGTTTCTAGAACCAAGGAGCATGTATGCATATAACCTAGAACCCGTGCTCAGATGTAGCCCATGGTAGCTCAGTACCCAAGTGGTTTCCCTAGTAAGGGGAACAAGGATTATTTATGACATGAACTCAATGACTGACTCATTGAGCTTCCCCTTCTCCCACCCCTGAGGGAGGAGCAGCCTTGCTAGGCCACAGATAAGGGCATTGCAGCCAGTCTTGAAGACACCTGATAGGGTCAGATGGAAGGGGGGGAGGTCTTCCCCTATCATTGGACTTGGAAGGGGTCAGGGAGGAGATGAGGGAGGGAGAGTGGGACTGGGAGGGAAAGAGAGCGGGGCTATGGCTGGGATACAAGTGAATGACAGGTGATTAAAATAAATAAATGAATGAATGAATGAATGAATGAATGAATGAATGAATGAAATTAGGACCCCTGTTACCAAAAATAAATAAATAAATAATAAAACCAACTAGGACAAAGGAGTTACTGTCTAAGGAGCATGCTGTCCATGCATGGCCTTCTTAATGAACCAGCAAACAGTTTTGCTCTTGGTCTTCATGATTACTATGACATTATTAAGCACCCCATCGCCCTCGAGTATCGACACACCCTCTGCACTGGGCAGATGGGATGTTCTGGTAAAGACTGAAGCTCAGTGATCAATAGAGCAATATCCATGTCTCAAAATATAAATCAGACTTGAGAAAAAAAAACAAGGAAATCATGAAATTTGCAGGCAAATTTCTAGAAAAGATAATCCTGAATGAGGTATCCCAGAAGTAGAAAGACATACAAGCTATATACTCACTTATAAGTGGATATTATACATATAGAGAAACCAACTAAACTCTGTACACCTAAAGAAGCTAAACAAGAAGGAGGGCCCTGGGTAATATGAACAATCCTCAGCCAGAAAGGCAAACAGCATGGAAATCTTAAGAGGGAGAAAACAGGAAACAGGACAGGAGCCTACCACAGAGGGCCTCTGAAAGATTCTACCCAGCAGTGTATCAAAGCAGATGCTGAGGCTCATAGCCAAACTTTGGGCAGAGTGCAAGGAATCTCATGATAGAAGAGGGAGATAGAAAGATATGGAGGAGGCAGGAGATACACAAGGAGAGCAATAGAATGAAGGCCCAAGGGTCTTTCCTGAGACTGATACTCCAAGGAAGGACCATGCATAGAGATAACAAAGAACCCCTGCACAGATGTAGCCCATAGCAGCTCAGTATCCAAGTGGGTACCTAGTAAGGGGAACAGGGACTGTCTCTGACAAGAACTCAGTGGCTGGCTCTTTGAACACCTCTTCCTGAGGTGGGGGTGGGCAGCCTTACCAGGCCACAGAGGAAGACAATGCATCCTGTCCTGGTGAGACCTGATAGGCTAGAGTCAGATGGAAGGGGAGAAGGAACTCCTCTATCAGTGGACTTCGAGAGGGATATGGGATGAGATGAGGGAGGAAGGGAGGGAATGAGGGAAGGGGCTATAGCTGGGATACAAAGTAAATAAACTGTAATTAATATAAAACATAAAAATTAAAAGAGGGAGAGAGAAGAAATGCAGCTATGGATACCAATAGCTAGGGAATCTTAAGAGACTCAAGAACAGATGGAAAATGGAACAGAAATTCAAGAGTAGGTATTCCTTACATGAAGTAAAGAAGGCATTGTAAATAGAAAAATTAGACAGGGCTACAGGATTCTAAAATCTCATACTAGTTTCATCTGTACTGACATAGAGATTATAGGTCACCTTTGGGAGAATAGTTTTAAAGCAGCTGTGGACCACAGGTACTGCAACACTGATGAGCACTGGCATCTGGAAACAAGAACTATCTTTCTTTCTTTCTTTCTTTCTTTCTTTCTTTCTTTCTTTCTTTCTTTCTTTCTTTCTTTCTTTCTTTCTCCTCCTCCTTCTTCTTCTTCCTTTTTGTTTTGTTTTTACCACATTCTTATACAAAGTATTACTTGGTAGGACACTGAAGCTCATTGTTCATAAAAAAAATGGGGTGAGGACTAGGAAGCACATATGTTCCTATTTCTTAGTTTAAAATGCTTAACAATGGAAAAATATGCATATTTCATGTAAGTCACAATTCTTAAAGTGCAGATGCTCACAGTGACTTTCCTTAAATGACAATACTTTTAGAAATGTGCAATATTCTGATTTGTGCCATTTGTCCTAATTTCTATTCTTAAAATTTGAATAATCCATTTGTGCTTGCCAGAGTTATCTCTGTGTGTATATGGGTGTGTGTGTGTGTGTGTGCGTGTGAATGAGAGAGAGAGAGAGAGAGAGAGAGAGAGAGAGAGTTTTGCCCAAACGCAGTTTGAGATTTTTATAACAGTGACACCAGAGAATAAAAGCCTAGGCCTCCTTTGCACTCTATTTCTTTTCATAGTCACTTGCACGCACTCTTTGTCATGTGCTGTGTACAGAGTTGAGAAAGGAAATCCCAGTGGCCAGTAACTTTCCATTCACCAGGACTTCTGTTACTGTTTTCATCTCCATCTTTTCTTGATGTCTTGGGGCCTAGTTATGAAATGTAGAGACATGTCTATTTCTGTTATGCAAATTTCCCCTGTGCTGTTTTCTTTTTGCAGCTATTTGATCTTGGTTCCCAGATATTTTTTTCTACAAAATTTTACACCTTTACTCTCTATATCCTATGGTGCTGTTGAGGTGTCTTCTCTTAGATGTCAGGTTAGCTAAGTTGCACAGTACCCTGGGTGCTGCATTGGATCATCTCTCAGGTTTTCTAAATTTGATACAAGGCAATTATTTTGTTTAGCAGTTTCTCCTCTATTTTGAAGACAGATGGTCTTTCTATCTGAACGAGGGCTTAATGATCTTGAGTTAATCTCATTTAATTATTCTGTGATTGACATTAATCATATCTTTCATAATCACAGAAACTATTTTTAAGTTTTTCACAAGGAGAGTATATTGGCTTTCTCAGATGCTTTGTTCATTCTAGTTTCTATCACTACACAAAAATAAATACATAAATATATTAAAACAAGTGTATATGTGTCAATGTTCACAAAATTGGGAGTTTATTAACCTGTTCTGTTACTTACCTTTTAAAGAATTTTCCTTTATATTATTCTATTTCATCTTTGAAAATTGTTGTAATATAGGATAAACATACTAAAATCTATATCCTAAAGAAGCTAAACAAGAAGAAGGACCTTAGGGAAGATGCTCAATCCTCATTCAGAAGGGGAAATATGACAGACATCAGAAGCAGGAGAAAAAAGGGAACAGGACAGAAGTCTACCACAGAGGGTCTCTGAAAGACTCTACTGATCATGTTATTCAAGCAGGAGCTGAGACTCATAGCCAATCTTTGGGAAGAGTGCAGGGAATATTATGAAACAAGTGTAGATAGAAAGACCTGGAGGGTACAGGAGCCCCACAAGGAGACCAAAAGAGAAAACAAACAAACAATCAAACTGACAACAACAACTGGGGGCCCTGCAGAGACTGATACCCAAACCAAGGACATGCATGGAGAGAACCTAAATCCCTTGCTCAGATGTAGCCCATAGACTCAGTCTCCAAGCAGGTTCCCTAGAAGGGGAGCAGGGGTTGTCTCTGGCATGAACTCAGTGGCTGTCTCTCTGATCACCTGATCACCTCTCCATCTGATGGGGGGGGGAGGGGGGAGTGCAGTCTTGCTAGGCCACAGAGGAAGACAATGCAGCCAGCCCTGATGAGACCTGATAGACTAGAGACACATAGAAGGGGAGGAGGACCTCCCTTATCTGTGGAAAAAAAGGAATCACTCTCAACTTCTGAGTCACTCCTCCAGACTCCAAATACATATTGTTGATTAATATAAGTATTTGACTAGTCTAATATATACCTTCAAATTTTTACTTAATTTCTTGTGATAGTTGCTGCTGAAATATCTCAGGGGTACGGTGAATTAATTTTCATTTAAAAAATTTATAAATGAATAAATGGACACAAAATCACAAAAATTCTTGTATTTATTTATAGAAATCACAATTTCTTTATGACAATAAAATTGTGAAAATAACCTTTTAAATGATATTTCAGCTATATATATGCATATGTATATATATACACACATATATGTATATATATATACACACACACACACACATATATATATATATATATATATATATATATCTGAAATGTCATTTAAAAGGATATATATATATATTTCATTGCTTTCCGGGATAAGGTATGTATGCTTAAAGTTCCTGATTTTATTTGACATGTCTTTCCCATCATTTAAGTATTCTAGCTATATTTTATATTTGGAATTTATTACACAAAGACATAGGTTTTTAGATATATTTTAATTCACATTAAAAGTCCTAATAATGGAAGCTTTAAAGCTAAGGCATTTATTAGGAATCTAACAGAATCCTTTAAGCTTCTGAAAATGGCAAGCATCCAGTGTGATGAACTCTTCGAAAGACAGATGGCAGATATTATAATACTTCTATAAAGTGTATAACCTCTCTATTTATTTTCCCTCACAGAGTTGATAAGTGTTGGTTTCATATTCACTGATGAAAATGTGTCTTACAAAAACCCCAGTATTAAATTACTAGATCAGGGGCTAGACAGATGACTCAGCAGTAACAACACTTGCTTCTTTTACATTGAACCAAAGCTCAGCTCGAATTTTGCATATCAGGAATCTCATAACTTCCTGTGTCTCAAGCTTCAGGGCATACAATGACCTCTTCTGGCCTCCATGGTGCATATAACCATACACACACATAATAAGTGCATATTAAAAGATTGTATCTCAGTGAGATTTGAATCACTGTAACTGCATATGGTTCTTCAGATTCATTTATGATTAATAAAGCAATAAAATCTCAAACTGCTAACCTTATATATAATCTCATTTTGACAAAAAATATTCTGAATTTGAAACAATGTGCAGTTCATCTGTAGCCTTATGATACAATATAACATTTCCATTTATCAATGAGAGCTAATTATTTATTTATCTAATACATATATGAATAATATGAATATGAAGGTCATTGAAGATTCATGTGCCAATAACACACAGCAATGCAGTAAAGTTTCTTTCAGTTTTTGAAGACAGTCCAAGGAAACAGTTACCACACAGTGTCAGAAATGCAGTGGCAGATCTTACTATTGGCAATTAATGGGAGATAAAAATGAGAGGGAGGTAGCTCAAGGATTATCATATATGAGTGTGTAGAAGTGAAGTAATGCTGGGAATGAGAACATAGCAACAGGATGACCCTGTCAAATAACATTCTAGAAAAATGTAAATATATTTGCAAATATATGAAGGTATGAGAGGATTTCATTCTGATCATGTCATGGACTGCAATTATAAACTGAATTATCTGGGGAACCCTGTATATATCTCATTTTCTTCTTTTTTGCAAATATAATGACTCTGTAACACCAATACTGAATGCTGTTGTCAGTATACAGATACTTATGAAATGCTTCATATGACTCATAGTTAACAATGAAACATTTTCTTTCCTTTTTAATTTAATATTATTTATATATTACAATTTACTCACTTTGTTTTCCTGCTACAGCCTCCTCCCAGTCCCACCCACCCTCCCTCTTCTCCCCCTATGCCTCTTCCCCAGTCCCCTGGTAGGGGAGGTCCTCCACCCCTTCTATCTGACCCTAATTTATCAGGTCTCATCAAGGCTGGCTGCATCATATTCCTTTGTGATCTGGCAAGGCTTTTACCCCTGGGGGAGGTGATCAAAGAACCTGCCACTGAGTTCATGCCACAGACAGCCCCTGCTCCCCTTACTAGAGAACCCACGTGGAGAGTGAATCTATGGGCTATGTCTGAGCAGGAGGTTTAGATCCTCTCCATGCATGGTCCTTAGTTGGTGTATTGATCTCTGCAGGACCACATGGATCAGTAGGATTAATATAGTGAAAATGGCATCCTACCAAAAGCAATCTACAGATTCAGTGGAATTCATATCAAAATACCAAAACAATTCTTTACAACTCTTGAAAGAACAATTCTCAATTTCATATGGGAAAAAAAAACAGAATAGCTAAAACTATCTGTACAATAAAAGATCTTCTGGAGGTATCTCCATCCCAGATTTCAAGCTATACTATAGAGCAACAGTAATAAAAATGGCACGGTACTGGCATAGAAACAGATTGGTGGATCACTGGAATTGAACCAAAGATCTAGAAATAAACCTATGGAAACTTAATTTTTGAAAAAGAAACCAAAACTACATAATGGAAAAAAGACAGCATCTTCAATAAATGGTGCTGGTCTAACTGGATATCTACATGTAGAAAAAATGCAAATAGACTTATATTCATCACCCTGCACAAAGTTAAAATCCAAGTGAAACATTTTCTATCAGTTTAAAAGTCATATTTCTTGCAAACTATTAATTTGGATAATGAAGGAATAAATATCTAAAATGTGTAATTAGTGGTTCAGACCCATAAGTTTGACAATCTATTTTCAACAATAAAACAGCTGTAAATTGAAATGTATTGTTTTGAATGACAAGTAGTTGCTAATTTACATTATATTGCAGATATTTTTGTAACAATCAAGGTATTAAATATGGGTTTTTAAGAGAAGTAGAGGTAATCATGACATGGATGTCATGGCAGCTCAGGATTACCATGTGAAAGGTAGAAACAAAAAAGTTATATAACATGAGTTTAAGAGGCACATGTATACACAAAAGGTGGAATCTTTAAGTGCATTAAGAATGTAGAATTTCAGAGGAGGAGGAGGAGCACTTCAGAGGAGGACATTGATTTAAAAAATGTAGACAATTCCTCTTTTTAAGCAATAATTAGAAAGAACTTTCCTTTGAAAACAGTTTCTGGACAGTTCTGAAATTTGTGCCATAAACATCTTTGTCTCCAAGTTGCTAGAGAAGCCGTATATTACAGTATCATTTTTAGCTCTTTAGGGCTCTGTGTAATGAGTGGGAGGTAAACCGACAGGTCCAGTGATAACCTGTACTCTTTGGAGGCCTTTAGAAGGATGCTCTTTGTTATAGTTTTGTGACTTCAAATGCATCAGTTGTAATTATAGAGTAGATACATCCATTCTAAGCCATGACTATCTTCATATGACAGGGGAAAAGCCAAAGTTGAAATTAAATTATACCTGCTTAAAAAAGAAAGAATAGAACCATATTATTTTTTATAGTCTATGTCTATAATTTAGCATGTCAGTAAAGATATGCCTAGGAACAAACTTCTTATTTTCAGTTACCTTGTGGGTGTAATAGCATGGTTAAATCTTACATGAAATTTGCAACTGAAACATCTACAGAATTTTTCACATAAGCTAAAGCAATTGTCATTGAGATTCTTAATTGAGAAGTGAAAAAATATCTTTGAGGATCAATAATGATAGGAGGTCTTTTTACTTTCCAGAGGAAACAGCAGCCAGTTAACCATTTCCGTATTTTTGATAACATAATAGACTAATAAAATAACTTTGAAACTTGTGGTACAACCTCACCTTTACCTGCCTGTCCACACTTATATCACCAAATATTTTGACAAAGTTTAATGATTAATTTCCCCAATATATTCAAGGTTGAAATCTAGAAAAATTATTCAATAACAATATGTTAAACATTTTTAGGTTAATATTAACACAGTCCTGTAATATAAGCTCTGAACATCAGAGATGCTGAAACCAATAAAGAAAAAGTCTATTTCTACAGGAGCCTTGGCTAGTGTTGTCAAAATAACAGCATATGAAATCTTGCTGTTCATCTTCTGGGTTATGAATTCCGAGGCCTACTAACGATGTACAAATCCCCTCAAAAGTAGCTTTTTCCCCCTTCCAGTTGTTTTTAAAACTGTTCCAGGTATAATTCTCCAAATACATTTCTTTCTTCCAGCACTGACTGTCATCTTCTGACCTTGTGGCATGACTGCTAGGCTACATCACCTAAGCATTGCACCATGGAGGCTGAACCTGTCAACTGAGCTACTGCTATTTCCATGATGACATTAGGAAAGTCAGAGCCTATCCTGCCTCTATATCATTATAGTTCTACAAGCTTTCTTCAACCACCCTACTTTTGATACACGTTAACTCTGTATACCAAAGAGATTTTTTGTATTTTCAAACTTCAGAAACAGAAATAATCCCATTCTACTATTATGGGTGTTTTTCTTATTGATTGTGCTCCTCATTCATTTACTGAGACAGGATCTCTTGCTGAAAATGAAGTTCACCAATTCTGGATAGTCTAGCTAGCCATTTTACTCTAGGAATCCCTTATCTCTACCTTGTGGTTGGTAATACAGGTGGCCACCACATCCGCTCAGATTTTACATGGGTGCCGGATATTAAAACTGCAGTTCCCATGCTTGTCCAGTAAGTACCTTGTTCGGCTATCCATCTTCCCAGATCCCAGATTACAGACAGAATTTGAAACCAAAGTGAAGTGTGATACATTCAAATGTGTTTATCCTTATCTATATGAATTCAGGTACCTCTCTTTGAATATGTATGTGTGTCTGTCTGTTTAGTCAGGGCTGCCCCTGATTAAGGTAGAAAGGAGAAGCTGCAACTTAACTAGGTACCATAAAATAAATATAAGTGATTTGAGAAATATTGATGAAGAAACTTCTCTTAAATTTATCTTCATAAACACATTCGAACCTTTTGTTCTTTAAGTACCCTAAAAGCATAAGCTATTCTACACTTTTTAAAAATATTACTTAGGAAAGCAATATAAGTTCTTTAGCAGGCTTGAAGGTCTTTATACAAATCCATAAGCATTATTTTAATGGAATCATAACTTCATAATGATCTGTAGGTGAATTCCTGTTTGTATGGAAAATACACAGAGCAAATCACTCAATATTTTTATTTATTTATATTTTATTAATTACAGCTTATTCAATTTGTATCCCCCTGTAGCTCCCTTCCTCCTCCCCTCCCAATCCTACCCTCTACCCCCATCTCTACCCATGTCCCTCCCCAAATCACTCATTCTTTATTGGAGTGGTTGACATGTATGCAATTCCATTGCTACTTTAAATTTAATTGCTCTACAGGTGATTTTCTCCTATATGGAAGAGATAAAAGGAAGAAAATAAACAGAATATATGGTAAAATCAAATTTGGTAAGGATGTCTGATGACTGTCATTTAGTAACCAGACAAGAACTTTAGCTTAGACCAAAAATAGTGCAAAAGGTTGTGATTCACTATTTAATAAATTCATATAGATCAATAAATTCATATTTATATTCTGTTTACTTATGTTTGTAAATTAATATCAGAAAGCCATGCATAATAAATTAAAAAATGGAATGACTAACTAATCATGAGAAGATCCTAGCTGAATAAAAGTTGGACAAAACTGCCTGGCAGTGAGTCAGCACCAGCACTAAGAATCTGGTACAGGTAGGATGAATGATCTGTTGATGATAGTTTTCAAATGATCAATTTGAAAATATTTATGAGTATGTTATTGGCAACATATTAAAAAAGTTGGAAGTAAATTTAGCTCACAAGTTCCACAAAAATAATTAAACAAGAGCATTTGAGAAAGAGATCCAAGACGGCAGCCACGAGAGGACACTGTGTCTGAGGATTAGGATAGCAGTGATAGCACAGCGACCAGGAGACTGAACTCTGGGACCTAAGACACCAGCACTTATGATTGCCAGGTGAGCGGAATTCCTACAATGAGGAAATCAAGTGGGAAAGTCCTAGGGACATCCAGTTATTCCCCAGAAAAACGCTGGATGACTGGCTGCGCACAGCGATGATCTGAAAGCTCAGCCGCCTTGGGTGCCAACAGCCACCATTCCAGACTGGGTCACACAGTCTCTGGGACAGACTGAGAAGGCCCTGGGCACCTTTCCAGATCAGGCTGCATCCAGCGGACTAACACCACACTGCACCACTGGCAACCACCCTGGACTGTGTGTGTGTCCCCTGGCCCGACTGAGAAAACCCCAGATACCATTTCCCAGACAGGGCTGGATCAGGCGGACACATTCACATAGTATCAGGTCCATACTGAGGTGCCCCCAAATACTATCTCAGACAGTGGTACACAGCCACTGACCCAGAAGGAGGCGCCGAGTCTCCAGTCCAGTAGAAAGCCCTTAGCAGCAAGTCCAGGTCAGAGCATGGAGCCTCCAGACCAGAGAGGCACCCCTAGCTGCCATCTCAAACCAGGACACTAAGCCTCTGACACAAAGTGAGGAGCCAAGCCTCCAGCCTAGAGGGGTGACCACCTGCGGTGATCACAGCTTCTAGCACAGAGCACAGAACCGGGCACACAGATTCCACAACAGAGTTCAACTGAGGCAACAACACACACTCTCAAACCACTAGAACTCCCTGATTTTCTTGAAGAATATTCCAGACACAAGAGATTGACAGTTTCAGTCTGAAGTTCAGACTCAAAGCACAAAAAGCTCCTTGATTATATATAAACAAATTGCCAAAGGTAGACATAAGAACTCACCCCCAAAAAATCAGAACATCATGGCCCCACCAGAAACACCCAAAAGCAATGGAGATTTTAATTCAGCAGAGACACAGGAAAGCTGTGTTAAAGCTATGATCATATAGATATTAGAGGAACAAAAAGAGGAACAAAAGAGGAAATGAACAAGGCCCTCAAAGAAATTCAGAAGAATATAACTGCCCACATACAGGAACAATTATATACATACAGAGAGGAAACTAACAAAAAAAAATAGGAGCCACAGTCAATCATATGAAGGAAATGATACAAAGCATGAAAAAGAATTAGAATATATAAAGAAGACACAAAGGGAGAAGAACCTGGACCGGAGAACTTAGAGAAAAGATCAGGAACCACAAAGGTAAGCATCACCAATAGAATACAAGAGATGGAAGAGAGAATCTCGGAAGCTGAAGATATGCTGGCTGAAATGGATTCCTCACTCAAGGAAAAAAGAAAATAGGAAAAGTCCCAAACACAAAACCTCCAAGAAATCAAGGATGCCATCAAAAGACAAAACCTAAGAATAATTGGAATAGATGAAAAAGAAGACTCCAGGCTCCAAGGATCAGAAAATATTTTTAAGAAAATCATAGAAGAAAATTTTCCCAACTTAAAGAAAAGAATTGTCCATAAACATACAAGAAGCCTACAGAATGCGAAATAGACTAGACCAGAAAAGAAATACCGCTGGTCACATCATAGTCAAAACACTAAACCTACAAAACAAAGAGAAAATATTAAAGGCAGCAAGGGAAAAGGACCAAGTAACATATGAAGGTAGACCTATCAAAATCACACCATATTTCTCATCAGAAACTATGAAAGCCAGAAGGGCCTGGGCAGAAGTCATGCAGTCTTTAAGGGAACACAGATGCCAACCAAGACTACTATACCCAGAAAAGCTTTCAATCAACATAGATGGAGAAAACAAAGTATTCCAAGATAAAACAAAATTTAATCAATATCCACACAGCAACCCTGCCCTGCAGAAGATGCTATAAGGCAAACTTCAATCCAACGAAAACAACTACACCAAAGAAAATATAGGATACAGATAATTACCCAACGACAATAACAATAAAAAAGCAATGATGCATAGTAAGATCACCAACTCCACAATAAAAGGAAATAACAGTCATTAGTCACTGTTATCTATCAATATCAATGTACTAAACTCTCCAATAAAAAGACACAAAGTAACAGAATGGTTGTGGAAACAGGATCCAACATTCTGCTGCATCCAAGAAACACACCTATGCAACAAAGATAAATACTACCTTAGAGTAAAGGGCTGGAAAAATATTTTCCAAACAAATGGGTCCAGGAAACAAGCTGGGGTAGCAATCTTAGTATCTAATAAAATAGACTTTCAACCAAAGTTACTCAAGAAAGATGAGGAGGGACACTTCCATCTAATCAAAGGAAAATTCCAACAGGAGGACATCACAATTTTGAACATTTATGCCCCAAATACAATACCACCTACAAATGTAAATCAAACCTTATTAAAACTGAAATCACACATTGATCCCAACACCCTAATAGTGGGAGACTTCAACACTCCACTTTCACCAAGGGACAGATCATCCAGTCAGAAGCAAAACAGAGAAACAAGGGCACTTACAGACACCCTAAATCAAATGGACCAAATAGATGTCTACAGGATTTTTTACCTTAGATCTAAAGAGTATACCTTCTTTTCAGCACCTCATGGAACCATCTCCAAAATAGACCATATAGTTGGTCACAAAGCAAGTCTCAGCAGATACAAGAAGATAGAAATAATCCCTTGTATCCTATCTGACCATTAAGGTCTAAAGCTGGACCTCAACAACAACAGAAACAGCAAAAGGCACAACATACCCAAACTTATGTCACACAATTAAGGCAGTGCTAAGGGGAAAGTTCATTGCACTAAGTGCCTTCAAGAAGAAATCTGAAACATCTCATACAAGAACTTAATGGCCCAACTGAAAGCCCTAGAAAAAAGAAGCAGATATACCCAAGAGGATCATACAGCTAGAAACAATCAAACACAGGGCTGAAATCAATCAATTAGAAATGAATAAAACTATTCAAAGAATCAACGAAACCAAGAGCTGGTTCTTTGAGAAAATCAACAAGATAGACAAGCCCCTTGCCAAACTAACAAAAAGGCAGAGAGAAACTATCCAAATCAGCAAAATCAGAAATGAAAAGGGAACATAATCACAGACACTGAGGAAATCCAAACAATCATTAGGTCTTACTACCAAAGCCCATACGCCACAAAATTTGAAAATCTAAATGAAATGGACAGTTTTGTTGAGAGATTCCACCTACCTAAATTAAGCAAAGGTCAGATAGAAAGATTGAATAGATCTATATCCCCCAAGGAAATAGAAGCAGTTCTCAACAGCCTCCCTACCAAAAAAAAAAAGCCTGGGCCAGATGGTTTTAGTGCAGAATTATACAAGAATTTCATAGAAGTCCTAAACACCAATTCTTTATAAAGTGTTCCACAAAATAGAAATAGAAGGAAAATTACCGAACTCTTTCTATGAAGCCACAGTCACCTTGATACCTAAACCACACAAAGATCCAACAAAAAAGAGAACTTCAGACCTATCTCTCTTATGAACATTGATGCAAATATACTCAATAAAATACTTGCAAACTGAATCCAAGAAGACATAAAAGATATCATCCACCATGACCAAGTAGGCTACATCCCAGATATGCAAGGCTGGTTCAATATACAGAAATCCATCAATGTGATCCACCATATAAACAAACTGAAGGAGAAAAACCACATGATCATCTCCCTAGATGCCAAAAAAGCATTTTACAAAGTCCAACATCCATTCATGTTTAAAGTCTTGGAGAGATCAGGGATACAAGGCACATACATAAACATAGTAAAGACAATATACAGCAAGCCTATAGCTAACATCAAAATCAATGGAGAGAAACTAAAATCAATCCCACTGAAATCAGGGACTAGGCAAGGCTGCCCATTGTCTCCATATCTCTTCAACATAGTAC
>CM053752.1:85765241-85827375 GCA_028658305.1 Pachyuromys duprasi
GATTCTTACCAAGAAAGTGAAAGACTTATATGAAAAAAACTTCAAATCTCTGAAGAAAGAAATTGAAGAAGATAACAGAAGATTTAAAGTACTCCAGTGCTCATGGGTTGGTAGGATTAACATAGTGAAAATGACCACATTGCGAAAAACAATCTACAGATTCAATGCAATTTCCATCAAAATACCTTCACAATTCTTCACAGACCTTGAAAGAAAAATTCTCAACTTCATAGGGAGAAACAAAAAACCCAGAATGTCCAAAATGATCCTCTACAACAAAAGATCATCTAGAGGTATCTCCATCCCTGACTTCAAGCTGTACTACAGAGCAATAGTAATAAAAACTTCATGGTATTGGCATAGAAATAGAATACTGGATCAATGGAACCGAATAGAAGACCCAAAAATGAACCCACATACCTATGCAAACTTGATTTTTGACAAAGAAGCCAAAACCATTCAATGGAAAAATGACAACATCTTCAACAAATGGTGCTGGTCCAACTGGATATCTGTATGCAGAAAAATGAAAATAGATCCCTATTTACCACCCTGCACAAAGCTAAAGTCAAAGTGGATCAAAGACCTTAACATAAAACCAGACACACTAAACCAGTTAGAAGAAAAAGTGGGAAAGACCCTAGAACTCATTGGCACAGGAGACTACTTCCTGAATAGAACACCAACAGCACAGGCTCTATAAGCAACAATAAATAAATGGGAACTCATGAAACTGAAAAGCTTCTGTAAAGGAAAAGACACTGTCATCAAAACAAAATGACAGCCTACAGACTGGGAAAGGATCTTTACCAATCTTACTTCTGACAGAGGGCTAATTTCCAGTATATATAAAGAACGCAAGAAGTTAAAAAGGAAGAAATCAAGTAATCCAATTAAAAAATAGGGCATGGAGCTAAAAAGACAACTCTCTGTAGAGGAGTATAGAATGGCAGAAAAACACTTAAAGAAATGTTCAATGTCCTTAATCATCAGGGAGATGCAAATCAAAACAACCCTGAGATTTCACCTTATATCTGTCAGAAAGGCTAAGATCAAAAATTCAAGTGACAACACATGCTGAAGTGGTTGTGGAGAAAGGGGAACCCCCCTCCATTGCTGGTGGGATTGCAAACTGGTAGAAAAACTCTGGAAATCAATTTGGGGCCTTCTTAGACAATTAAGAATAGTGACTCCTCAAGACCCAGCTATACCACTCTTAGGCATATATCCAAAAGATGCTCAAGTACACAACAAGGACATTTGCTCAACTATGTTCATAGTTGCTTTATTTGTAATATCCAGAACCTGTAAACAACCCAGATGTCCCTCAGTTGAGGAATCGACACAGAAATTATGGTACTTTTACACAATGGAATACTACTTAGCAATTAAAAATGAGGAAATCATGAAATTCTCAGGCAAATGGTGGGACCTGGAAACGATCATCCTGAGTGAGGTATCCCAAAAGCAGAAAGAAACATATGGTATATACTCAGTTATATAGACCTATAGGATAGGAAGGTCATGATGAAATCTATATATCTAGGGAAGATAAACAAGAAGGAGGACCCAGGTTGTGATGATCAATGCTTGTTTAGATGGACAAATGGGATGGACATTGAATGGAGGAGAAAACAAGCAACAGGACAGGAGCATACCAAAGAGGGCCTCTGAAAGAATCTATATAGCAAGGTATCAAAGCAGAAATCAAGACTCACAACCAAGCTTTTGGCAGAGGGCAGGGAATAATAATGAAAATTGGGGGAGTTAGTAAGATTTGGGGAGAAGAAGAACTGCAGAAAACCGAATAGATCAGGGCACAGGGGTCTTTTCCTAGACAGTTTCTCTAACCAAGGACCACGTATGGATATAAACTATAAGCCCCTGCTCAGATGTGGCCCACGGTAGCTCAGTATCCAACTGGAGATCCTAGCAAGGGGAACAGGAACTATTTCTATCACTAACTCAATGGCTGGCCCTTTGACCCTCCCCGACATAGGCCTGGGAGTAACAGCCTAGGTACATCCCAGAAGAGGTCATTGCAGCCAGCCCTGAAGAGACAAGATAAACTAGTTTTGGATGGAAGGGGAGGAGGCCCTTCCCCATCAGTGGACTTGGATGGGGGCAGGGAGGAGATTTGGGAAGGACAGGGAGAGTGGGAGGGAATGAGGGAGGGGGCTATGCCTGGGATACAAAGTACCTAACCTGTGATTAATATAAAAATAAATAAATTACATTTAAAAAATATTTAAACAAAAAAGTAGTCTTCTGAAATCTAATCTTAATTTTGTTAATATTATGTCATACTCTATTAGATTCCTATTGTTGGAAGATGTATTATTATCTTCAAATTCCTCAGTTGATGATATTTTATTGAAAATATAGATGATTTTTTTGAGCAGCTGAAAAGTTATTTAATAAGCTTATACACAGCTAAAATAACAGTCTGAAATTCAACGGGTAGCTTAGTTTCTCATGAAAATTTTACAAATAATATCTATGCATACCTTTTGTTGAATTTGAAACACAATATTTTATATTTTGGGTTGTGAGCCCAGCCTTTAAGATGAAAAAAAGAGCCATTTCTCCAGATCTAAACACAGTGTTTTATTGTAAAATAAATATTGCTTGTATTTTGACTTTTTGAAATGCATAACCTGGTATTGACCGTATGCTGAAAGACAAAAATGCTTTTATTAACAGAAAATACTCACTGAAATTGCCTACATTAAAATAATGCATTCCTATAGTAGAGCATGCTGTCTTCTTGTTAACTTGTTTCCTGGTTTTTATGTCTATGGGACATCATATTTTTATTCATAAAAATTTTATGTTAATTAAGTTGGAATAATGGAGAATATCTAAGGTATCAAATATACTTGCTTTTAATAATCATGAGTCATTGAGCATATTTACTATAAGCTTTCAAAGAGTTTTCTTTTATGTAAATTAATGAAAAAAAATAGAGAATAATTCTTAAACAGTATTTAAAAGTTTAAAAAGAAGTTCTAAGTATGACACTACTGTTGAATACTACGTGCTCTGCACAGGACCTGGGTTCTGTTTCTACTGCCCACATAGGAGCAAATAACTGCCTTTGAATATAGTTGAAGGGGATCCAACACTCTCTCCCTGGCCTCTGGTTCAAGCACAAGGCATGTCTTCAGTGTAGAGCCAGGTACAGGGATATGGTGTCCAATAAATGGCAATCTGAATGTGCCACATTGAGCAGGGGATCTGTACTAAGCTGAAGCTACATGGAGAGTTGAGAATTTGTCTTCTACTTACTGATCTGTTGCACTGTTGCACTGACAGTGGGTCTTTTCATGTATGGCTAGTGGGTAAATGCCTATCTTTTCCAGGAATTCAGTAAAGGATATGACTTCATAGTCCTTTTTCTTTTTTTCATTTTATGGTCCTGAATTCTTTTAGATTTGGTTTTGATGCACACATGTGTTCATGTATTTTTAAATTAACTTGTACATTTACAGGTGTTAGTTTACTTGTGTAAATTAGATATTAGTCTGTGTCTCCTGATTTGTATTGGACAGATGCTGGCTGTTTACTTAAGACAAAGGGGAAGGACATTGAAAGAAGGAGGAAACCAAAAACAGGACAGGAGCCTACTTCAGCAGCCTCTGAAAGACTCTATCTAGCAGTTTATCAAAGCAGATGTTGAGACTCATAACCAAACCTTAGGCAAAGTGCAGGGCATCATATGAAAGAAGAGGTAGTTAGTAAGACCTGGAGAGTATAGGAGCTCCACAATGAGAGCAATAGAACCATAATATCTAGGCTCAGGGGTATTTTCTGAGACTGAAACTCCAACCAAGGTACATTCATGGATATAACGGAGAACCCATGCTGAGATATAGTTCAATGCAGCTCAGTGTCCACATGAGTTCCCTAGTAAGGGGAACAGGGACTGTCTCTGACATGAACTAAGTGGCTGGCTCTTTGACCCCCGACCTCCTGAGGGAGGAGTAGCCTTGCCAAGATACAGAGGAAGACAATGCAGCTAGTTCTGATAAGACCTGGTAAGCTAGGGTCTGATGGAAGGGGAGGTGGACCTCCCCTATTGGTGGACTTGAAGAGGGTCTTGGAAGGAGATGAGAGAGGGAGCATGGAATTGGGAGGGATTTAGGGAGGAGGCTAGCTGGGATGCAAAGCAAACAAAATGTAATAATGTAAAAAACTAAAAATGTAATTAAAAAATCTTTCTAATGTGGGAATGTAACCTTGTGCAACCACTTTGGAAATCAATAAGGCTCTTTCTCAGAAAAATAGGAATAGTAGTACCTAAAGCTCCAGCAATACCACTCCTAGGCATATACCTGAATGATGTTCAACCATACAACAAGGACATATTCATATGTTCATAGCAGCTTAATTTGTAATATCCAAAATCTGGAACAAAAACTTGATGTCCCCCAACCAAGGAATGGATATAGAAGTTGTGGTACATGTACACAATAAAATACTACTAAGCTATTTAAAACCAGGAAATCATAAAATATGCAGGCAAATGAATGGAACTAGAAAAGAACATCATGAGTGAGGTAATCCAAAAGCAGAAAAACACACATATAGTTGGATATTAGCCATATAATATAGGACAAACATACTAAGTGCTACAGTCCTAGAGAAACTAAACAACAGAAAGACTGTAAGGAAGAGTCTTAATGCTCATTTAGAAGGACAAAAGGCACTGGAAGTTGGAGAGGACAGGGAACAGGATAGGAGCCTACCACAGAGAGCCTCTGAAAGACTCGACCCAGCAGGGTATTGAAGCAGATGCTGAGACTCATAGCCAAACTTTGGATATAGTGCAGGAAATCTTATGGAAGAAGGGGGATAGAAAGACGTGGAGGGCACAGGAGATCCACAAGGAGACAGACAGAACCAAAAAATCTGGACCCAGGGGGGCCTGCAGAGACTGATGAATTAACTAAGGACCATGTGTGGAGAAGACCTAAACCCCTTCTCAGATGTAGCCCATAGGCAGCTCAGTCTACATGGTGATTTTCTAGTAAGGGGCAGTCATAGGCATGAACATGGTTGCCTGCTCTCTGATCAATAGCCCCTGGTGAGGTGGCCCAATTAGGCCACAGAGAAAGAAGATCCAGACAGTCCTGAGGCGACCTGATAGGCTAAGGTCAGATAGTAGAGGAGGACCTCCCCTATGAGTGGACTAAGGCAGAGAAATGGGCGGGAGCTTAGACTTGGAGGAGATCAGGGAGGGGCTATAGCTGAGATAGAACTTGAATAAATTGTAATAAATAATAATAAGAATAAGAAAAATAACTATATATACATATTTTGACTACTATTGTTTAAATTTATTTGTTTTTTTTCAATTCTTTCTATTTTTTATTATTAATTACATTTTATTCACTTTGTATCCCCCTGTAGCTCCTTTCATCCTCCCCTTCCAATTCCTCCCTTCCTCCCTCTTCTCCACTCATGCCCCTCCCCAAGTCCACTGATAGGGAAGGTCTTCTTTACCTTCCTACTAAGCCTAGTATATTAGGTCTCATCAGGAGTCATTGCATTGTCTTACTTTGTGGCCTGGTAAGGCTGCTTCCCCTTCAGGCAGAGATGATCAAAGAGCAGGCCTATCAGTTCATGTCAGAGATAGTCCCTGTTCCCATTACTATGGAACCCACTTGGACACTGAACTGCCATGGGCTACATCTGTGCAGGGGTTCTAGGCTATCTCCATGCCTGGTCCTTAGTTTGAGTATCAGTCTCAGGAAAGATCCCTGAGCTCAGATTTTTTGGTTCTGTTGCTCTCCATGTAGAGTTCCTGTTCTCTCCAGAGCTTACTATTTCCCACTTCTTTCATAAGATTCCCTTCCCTCAGACCATAAGTCTCAGTATCTGCTTTGATATTCTGCAGGGCAGAGCCTTTCAGAGGCCCTCTGTGCCTGGCTACTGACTTGTTTCCTGTTTTCTCCTTTTTCTGATGTCCATCCTCTTTGCCTTTCTGGATGGCGATTAGGCATTTTAGCAAGAGTCTTCCCTCTTGATTCATTTCTTTAGGTGTACAGATTTTAGTGGATTTATCCTATATTGTATGTCTATATGAGTGAGTTTATACCATGTGTGTCTTTCTGCTTCTGGGATAACTCACTCAGGATGATCTTTTCCAGTTCCCACCATATTTACCTACAAATTTCATGATTTCCTTGTTTTTTTATTGCTGAGTAATATTCCATTGTGTAGATGTACCACAATGTCTATATCCAATCTTCAGTTGAGGGGCATCTGGGTTGTTTCCAGGTTCTGGCTGTTAAAAATAAAGCTGCTACAAACATGGTTGAGCAAATGTCCTTATTGTGTACTTGAGCCTCTTTTGGATATATGCCTAAGAGTGGTATAGCTGGATCTTGAGAAAGCAGTATTCCTAGTTGTCTGAGGAAGTGCCAGATTGATTTCCAGACTGGTTGTACAAGAACTTAAACAGCAACAAATCAAGTAATCCAATTAAAAATTGGGTAACAAAGCTAAACAGAATTCTCAATAGAGGAATATGGAATGGCAGAGAAACACTTAAAGAAATGCTCAACATCATTAGCCATCAGGGAAATGGAAATCAAAACAACCCTGAGATTACACCTTACACCAATCAGAATGGCCAAGATCAAAAACTCAAGTGACAACACATGCTAGGTAGGTTGTGGAGAAAGGGGAACCCTCTTCCACTGCTGGTGGGATGTTTTTTAGAAAGATGCTTCACTCTTAATTTTTTGGGAGTGTGTACTGGTTATATAATCAAAAACAGGTTGAGACTGTCATTGCTACTTTTATGGCTATTTCCATCACTTACTCTAAAATTTGATAGCAATGGCTTCTGAGCACATCTTCGAGAAGTTTGAATGTTTTGTACTTAAATTCCCCTCTATGTAACCACTGATTATGCTCAACTCTGTAATGTACTGTCAGTAAGATTATCCTGGAAAAATAAAGGTTGTTTTTGTTTTTTTGGTTTTTTTTTTTAAACTCTTTCTGCACTTAGTATTTTTGCAGCTTCAGGCAACTTCCTTAAACTCTCTGAGTCTGCACCTTCTTGTAGAAAATCAGCTATGATTGTTAGGGTACTTTAGGTCCTATAATGAGAACCAAATAAGGTAAAATACATTACATACACAGCAAAAAATAACTCAAGAAACTAGACAACAACAAACCAAATAATTTTTTTTTGCATTGCTAGACAGAGACTTTTCAACAGAGGCATCTCAAATAACTGAGAAACACTTAAAGAAATGTTTAATATCCTTGGCCATCAGGGAAATGCTTATCAATTCTACTCAGATGGCTAAAACCAATAACACAAATGACAGCTCATCCTGGTAAGTATGTGGAACAAGGGGAACTCTCCTCTATTTTGGGTGAGAATACAAACATATCCAGCAATTTTGGAAGTCATTCCTTCAAAATATGGATTCAGTCACCTCAGGACTCATTTATACAATTTTTGGCATATATCCAAAAGGAAGTCCATCCTATCATAAGAACACTTGCTTAACTATGTTCATAGCAGCTTTAGTCGTAATAGCCATAAACTGGAAACAACCTAGATGTCCCTCAACCTAAGAATGAATACAATGTGGTATATTTACACAATGGAGTATTACTTAGGTATTAGGGGAAAAATGGCAATATAAAATTTGCAGGCAAATATATGGAACAAGAAAAAAAGGCAACCTAAACCCAGAAATACAAACTCTATATATTCACTTATGAATGGATGTTAGCTGTTAAGTAAAGGATAATTACAATACAATCCACAGACCCTAAGAGTTAAGTAATAGGGAAGGTTCAAAGAGGTACACATGGATCTTCTTGGGAAAGATGGTGGACTGGGGAGAGGCGGACACGGGACCAGGAGGGATCAGATTTGGGAGCGAGGGATGGAGGGAGAGATTACTGAGAGAAAGAACTGGAATAGAGGGGTACTTAGAGGTAATGTGGAAACCTAGAGAAGTGGAAATTTCCTGGAATCTCTAAGAGGGTGAGCAACTTAGTGATGTAAAGTTTCACTAGGCTGAACCTCCTAATATTGGAGGGTATAGATCCTAAACAGACCTTCTCTTGTAACTAGGCAAGTCTTTCAGGTGTGGAACTGGCACATAAACCAAGCCACAAAACCTTTTACCAATACCTGTCCTAACTGCAAGATGTGTTGGAGCTATGGTAAGTCAGAGCATGTTGGAGTGTCCAACAAATGACTGGTCCAATTGAAGGCCCAAGACACAGGAGCCCATGCTAGATCCTGCCTGGATGAACATGAGCTGCAAGCAGGACAGCCCCAGAGACCTAGGGTAGGGCCAAATGTGATTTATCAAAAAAAAAAAAAAAAACCCATAATTTAAAGAAAGAGAAATACCCTCAGGGTGTTACTCAACAAGAATTTGGCATGGCAATTAAATCTTGAATATAAAGATTCAAACTAGAATCTCAACATATGAGTAATATAATATCAAACATGAAGTTTTTCTGAGTGTTTAAGCTAATAATTTGCAACCTTTTATGCTCAACTACCTCTGTGATTTGTAACCAACTCTATATTCTATATTTGGATGCCAACATTACTATGAAATATTTATTCTAGAAAGAATAAGTTGAATTGTGTGTTTATAAAACAAGCATTTATATTGTGAGAAAAATAAGTAGTGTCCTTTCAAAGAAAAACTGATCTGAGTTGTAACTTCCATTTCTCTGAGACAGATGGACAAGAAGCAAAATTCCAACTGCTCTATGTTTTAGCTTATAATTGTAGCAGTCTTTTCCACATTAAAAACTCAACTTTCTCACTTAAAAAGAGTGTTGTAATGTACCTATTTCAAAACAATTAAATAAAAATTTGCATACAGCACGCCAGCATTCAGTTTGCATGATTTACAAATGGCTTCATAACTATTAGGCACACTAATGAGCAAAATTTAAAAATATATATTGTCTTATTTATAACTTGGTACATGAGTACTGTACCCATATGACCCTATCTATCTTCCTCTTGAACATTTTCTTTGTGTATGTATGAGATGTAGGCATGTGTAGGCATATGTACGAATGTACATGAACTTGTGGAGAAGATAGGTATCAGTTGTTCTTCTCTACATTATCTTTTGAGTCTCTCAATAAAACTTGTCCTCACTAATTGAGTAGGCTGGCTGGCCAAGGAGCTCCAGGTAGCTGCCTTTTATTTTTATTTTTTTAACCTCACCAACACTCTGGTTATAGATAGGTATTACTTATGCCCAAGATTTTACATGTGTTCTGGAGATCAGAAATCACAGAACACATCTGCATGTATGACAAGAGGCCACTTGAGGAAGTTATACTTACATGTGTATAACCACAACTCTTACTATATTATGTATGTCATCTTAGATGAATTTCATTTTGTTAGCTTATCAAGTTTTTGTTCTACTATTCAGACCTTGTTAAAATTTGGAAGAAGTTAAAACTATCTTTACAGGGAAACAGGTAGTCTAACAGCAGCTTTCCCTCAGCTTATCCAAAACCAATCCCCCTGTCATATCTCTAGATCTTTGTGCCTCACCTTACCTGCTGCCTATATTATCAGGGAACTATGTAGATCCTGATGGAACACCACATTTTCCTACTCTTTGTGGACAACTTCAGCCCACCCTTCTAGACCATGGTCATTCCTAAGTGTCAATTCCCCATTCCTATAGATATATTCTGCCTGGAGAAGCTACTTAAAAAGACAGGAGAGAATATTTAATTGAATAAAAGCAACAGAAGGAAAGCTAACATAACAACAGGTACCCAGGAAATCTAGAACACCGTAAGGATATACTTCAAAGACCTGTACTCCACAAAATTGGAAAATCTTAAAGAAATGCTCAAATTTCTTAATAGATACCACTTACCAAAGGTAAGTTGAGATTAGATAAAGAGTTTAAATAAACCTATAACCCCTAATGAAATATAAATATTCATTAAGTCTTACAACAAGAAAAAAAAAGCCCAGGGCAAGATGCATTTAGGACATCATTCCAACAGACTTTGAAAGGTGAGTTAATACTAATACTGCAAACTGACCTAATGCCTCAAATTATTCCACAAAATAGAAACAGAAGAAACATTCCAAAATTTATTTTATGAGGCTGCAGTTACCCTAATATCCAAACCACACAGAAACTCAACAAGAAATAATTACAGACTAAAACATTCCTTATGAACATTGATGCAAAAATACTCAATAAAAACTTGCATTTTAAATCCAAGAACACATCAAGATCATCCACAATGAACAGACACAAAGGTGATTCAACATATGAAAATCTTTCAACATCTTCCACCGTATAAAGAAAATGAAAGAAAAAAAGACCCCACATGATCATCTCATTAGATGCTGAAAACTCCTTTGACAGAACCCAACAGCCCTTTAATCATAAAAATCTCAAAGACATCAGGGATACAAGATACATACCTAAACATAACAAAGAAAATATACAGCAAGCCGATAGGTAACATGACATAAATGGAGAAAAACTTAAAGTAATTCCACTAAAATCAGGAACAAGACCAGTCTGCTCACTCTCTACATATATATATATATATTCAATATAGTACTTGAAGTTCTAACTGGGCCAAAAAGACAACCAAGTGTGATCAAGGGAATACAAATTGGAAAGGAAGATGTTAAAGTATAGTTTTTGCAGATAATGTGATAATATGGAAAAGTGGCCTCAAAATACTGCAATGAACTACAATGGAACACTTAGAGCTGATAAAGATAAACTCCTTCAACTGACTGCCTAGATATAAGATTGACTAAGAAAAACAAATCACTAGCTCTCCTATGCACAAGTGATAAATGCCCTCAGAAAGGAATCAGGGAAACACTCTTCACCTTTCACAATAGCCACTAATAATATAAAATACCTTGGTCTAACTCTAGCCAGGCAAGTTGAAGACGTGTATGAGAATAACTTGAAGTCCTTGAAGAAAGAAATTAGGGAAGATATCAGAAGATGGAAAGTATCACATGCTCATGGATTGGTAGGATTAAGGTAGTAAAAATAGTTATTTTACCAAAAGCAATCTACAGGTTCAATGCAATCCTCATTAAAATTCCAACACAATTCTTAACAGAGGCTTAAAGAACAATATTCAACTTCATAGTCAACTATTTACTAATGTACCAGCTTTAGTTGTTAGGAGATCAAAATGCTTGGGATGTGTGTGTGTGTGTGTGTGTGTGTTTCAGAAACAGGGTTTTACTTCAATTACAGCACGTGATTACTGCTTTATGACAGGCAGCTAAGTTAGATAAGGGTATCTATTTATTATTATAGTGAAATTACTTATTTGGTGGTTTAAGATGCACAAGTTATACATGTATAGAAATATGGAGAACCAGTATGAGAGCTGGTATTTTAGTATGAATGCAAATTTCTATCTGCAGTAAATCCATCTAGGGATTTTCTGAAACAAGACCATTATCTTTCTCAGGAGAGGCTTGCTTGAAACAATTATGAATGTAAGCATATAATAATGAATGGTCCTGCTTGAGTCCTATTGAAATTGACACAAATTTCAGTTGATATCTTGAAAATCCTTGAGAATGTGGTCAGGGACTCAATTATAGCTCATCATTAGACAAGAGTCCAAAGTCTTTTGAATGTATCATAGTTTAAACCGTAAAAGAAAATTTAAAGAAAGTAATAATTTTGCAGCATATAGTTCATACTAATTACATTGTAAAAAATCATCAAAAATTAAGACTCAGATATTCAGTTAGCTAGGACAATGTCTAATGCATTATTGTACAAAGCCATAACCTGTGTCTCCCAACCTACCTTGGTATTTAAGGGGGTAGTTTTCTTTCTTTTTTTTTTTTTGCAAAATGGTTTATTTTTAAAATATATGTACTCTTTTTAATTTTTCTTTATTATTTTTAATTATTACAATTTATTTACTCTGTATCCTTGTTACAGCCTCCTCCCTCATCTCCTTCTGGTATCACCCTCCCTTCTTTTTCCGCTACTATATCCCTTTCCTAGTCCACTGAAAGGGTTGGTCATCCTTCCCTACTATCTGACCATAGCCTCTCAGGTCTCATGAGGACTTTCTGGATTCTCTTTCTCTGTGGACTAGTTAGGACACCTTGCTAGGTGGAGGTGATCAAAGAGCAGGCAACTGAGTTCATGTCAGAGACAGTCCCTGCTTCCCTCCCTTTACTGGGAACACACATGGAGATTGAGTTGCCCATGAGCTACATCTGAGCAGGGTTCAAGGTCCTCTCCATGTATGATCCTTGGTTGTTTTATCAGTCTCTGTAGGACCCCTTGAGTGTCGATATTTGTCTCTGTTGGTCTCCTTATGGAACTCCTGTCCCCTCCAGGTCTTACTATCTCCCTTTTCTCCCACATAATTCTCTTCACTTTTCACAGTTTGGCTATGAGTCTCAGCATCTGATTCAATACCCTTTTGGGCTGAGTCTTTCAGAGTCACCTGTGGAAGGCTCCTGTCCTGTTCCCCATCTTCTCCTACTTCCGATGTCTATCCAGTTTGTCCTTCTGAATGAGGATTAAGCCTCTTTCTTAGGGTCCTCCTTATTGTTTAGCTTCTTTAGAACTATAGATTTTAGTATGTTTTTCCTATATTATATAGCTAATATCCAGGGGGTATTAGCTGTCAATGGAGGGAAGCAATCATAGTACTATCCAAGTGTGATGCCTGTGAAACATGACAATTATTAGCTTGACTAGGTATGCCCTTCCTATCCTAATAGTACAGAAAACTGTCTAATTGGACTTAGGGCCTACTAACTATCAGAAAAAAGGTGACTAGTGAAAATTGTGATAGCTACAAAACGATCCAACTACCCAGGGCTAATATGGTCATGGATATTAGTAAAGAATCTGCTACTATCACTTTAATAGACCAACATCATTCCTAACTACATTAGAAAATTTACTCTATACTCACAGACATGTACAGTTCTCACTCATCCTCAAAGAAGCTTCTCTTTTTATTTATAGGCAGAACAATACAGAAAACACAAGTAGCCATGATACAGACATCAATGAATCACCGGAATCCCAGCCCCCAAAACTATGTCTACAACACTACTAAAGCATCTAAGATTCGGAGAACATCAGAAAAAGGAGACAGAAAGACTTTAAGAGTCAAAGAACCAGAAAATCTTCTATGAGTGTTTGTCTTCTGGAAATGGCTGCATAAAAGATATCTATTGGAAAAATGGCAATATCAAAAGACATGCTAGTGATTAAGGGAGAAAAATAATCTCATGTGGTCCAACCCTTAGATAAAAAACTGCAGATAACTAATGACTACTGAGAGAGGAGACTTAGCCTATCCCAGGAATGAGTCTTCTAATTGGCTATCCAACAAAATTCATATTTATATTGCCCTGAAATCATATAACAAATAAAATAAAACAGACTCAGCAGGTTGTGCTGATACATTTGTGTTTATTCGTGTATGTAAAAATAAAGGCAAAGGAGGCTACCTATTTGAGAGACAAAAAGAAGAGGGGGGATATTGGAATTATATTTTTACTAGACTATATATTTAAATTATAAAATGTAGAGTTCTTTCTGACTTACCCTGCCATTACCTCATAAACTCCAAATGCTTGTATATAGCACAGGGTGGAAACTGGAAGACTGTCACATTTCCCTCTAGGTATTTTCCTGCTTAAGCTCCATAATCCAGTAGTTCCCAATCCCCTTCACCTGCCAGAATCCTGATTTTTTTCAGCTGTTGACATTTCAGCTGTTCTACTCTTTTGGTTACTCTCTGAAAGTGGCCTAAATATGAAGTGGTTACTCAAACATTTCATGTTCACGTGGTCCAGTAGTAAAGATTGAAGACTCTGTAACTAGATTTCATAGGGTTACATGCTATTTGGTGGGAAATGGTAATTAGTATATATTGTATGAGAAAAGAATCTATTTTTTTATAAAACAGAAATACGCCATCAAAAATTAATTTTAAAATTAATATGTTAATAATACAGTTTTTATATGAATATACAGCTTTCTATGAATTATAGATTCACAAATAAAAAGCCAGCCCCTCAAAAAATAAAAAATAAAACATAACCTATTTTACTAATTTATTTTTACTAAAAAATAAAACATAAAATACATTACTAATATAATGGCTCTTTTCTATTTCAGCGTTATCGTCTTTAGTTGATTAAATTCAGGTTGAATTATCATTGTAAGATTATTAACTTAATAAATAATTCAATACTTGTAAAGAGAACACTGTCTGATCTATTCATTATAAGCACTTATAAGGAATTTAGAGCAATGGGGTCTTTGACTTTGGAAAATTATCCTTGAGCTTCTCCCCAGGCTCCTGCATGTTTCCATTGTAACAGGCCCACAGTCTTTAACACAACTGACACCAGTTTAGAGGCACCATTCCAACGTTCAAACCCAGCACACAGGCTCCAACACTCACCAAAACAGGTATAGAGACCTCATCTATTATAGACTGAGACCATAGTCCCAGGATCCAGGAATGTCCTAAATGTACTAACCATTTTTGGCTTCTGCAATTCTCCTACTTGCTAACTGAAGTGGGTTAATGAGGATGCTTGTATGTGTAAAAGACAAAGACTTGTAATGTCTTGGTTTGCATGATTTGAGCTAGTTCTCTGTGCAGCCATTGGCCATAAATAAAGATTTTTTTTTCAGCTTTAAGAATGCCCATATATCATTAAGGCTTCTTTATTATTTGTATCTCCTTGATTTCCTTTAGTTGTGTTGTTACTCTAGCTAGGACTTCAAGAACTATGTTGCAGAGATAAGGAGAGAGTGGGCAAACTTGCCTTGTCCCTGATTTCAGTGGGACTGATTAAAGTTTCTCTCCATTTAGTTCGATGTTGGTTATAGGCTTGCTGTATATTGACTTTACCATGTTTAGGTATGTGCCTTGTATCCTTGATCTCTCCAAGACTTTAAACATGAACGGGTGTCAGATTTGAGACCTGATAGGCTAGGGTCAGATAGAAGGAGAAGAGGTACTCCCCTATCAGTGTACTAGGGGAGGAGCATAGAAGGGTAGGTGAGATTGGGAGGAAATGGTGGGGAGGGGGCCACAGCTAGGATACAAAGTGAATAAATTGCAATAAATAATAAAAAAGAAAGAATGAATGAAAGACAGAAAAAAGGAGCATGTGTATTCTCTAGTGTATTTGACTTGCAACACCATATTCATATCACACCATTCTAAAGTGGATTGGATAAATAGAGCTATATATTCTTATAATCTTTAAATATTTTTAATTTTTATTAATTACACTTTATTCACTTTGTATCCCTCCCATAAACCTCTTCTACTCTCCTTCCATTCCCGCTTTCCCTCCCCATTCTGGGTTTCTTGTTATTCCATGTGAAGTTGAGAATTTTTCTTTAAAGTTCTGTAAAGAATTGTGTTGGATAGTAATTGAAGTCCTAGCTAAAGCAGTAAAACAACTAAAGGAGATCAAGGGGATGCAAACTGAAAAGGAAGAGGTCCAAGTGTCACTATTTGCAGATGATATGATAGTATACATGACTGACCCCAAACATTCAACCAGAGAACTCTTTCAGCTGGTAAACACCTTCAGCAAAGTGGCTAGATACAAAATCAACTCAAAAAAAATCAGAATCCCTCTTGTACACCAAAGACAAAAGGGCTGAGAAAGAAATCAGAGAAACAATACCCTTCACAATAGCCACTAATAACATAAAGTACCTTCGTGTGACTTTTACCAAGCAAGTGAAAGACCTGTTTGAAAAAAAAAAAAACCTTCAAGTCTCTGAAGAACGAAATTGAAGAATACATCAGAAGATGGAAAGATCTCCCATTGTCATGGATTGGTAGGATTAACATAGTGAAAATGGCCATTCTTCCAAAAGCAATCTACAGATTCAATGCATTTCCCATCAAAATACCAACACAATTCTTTACAGACCTTGAAAGAAAGATTCTCAACTTCATATGAAGAAATAAAAAAACCCAGAATCACCAAAACAATCCTGTATAACAACAGATCATCTGGAGTTCTCTCCATCCCTGACCTCAAGGTCTACTATAGAGCAATAGTAATAAAAAGCACATGGTATTGGCATAGAAACAGAAAGGGGGATCAATGGAACTGAATAGAAGACCCAGAAATAAATCTGCCCACATATGAGTACTTGATTTTTGACAAAGAACACAGAACCATTCAATGGAAAAAAGACAGCATCTTCAACAAATGGTTCTGGTCCAACTGGATGTCTACATGCAGAAAAATGAAAATAGATCCATATTTATCACCCTGCACAAAACTAAACTCTGAGTGGATCAAAGACCTCAACATAAAAGCAGATACTCTAAATCAGTTAGAAGAAAAAATAGGCAAAAGCCTAGAACTCATTGGCACAGGAGAAAACTTCCTGAACAGAATACCAACAGCACAAGCTCTAAGCGCAACAATCAATAAATGGGACTTCATGAAACTGAAAAGCTTCTGTAAAGCAAAAGACACTGTTGTCAGAACAAAACGACAGCCTTCAGACTGGGAAAAGAACTTCACCAATCCTATATCTGACAGAGGGCTGATATTCAGGATATATAAAGGACTAAAGGAGTTAAAAAGCAATAAATCAAGCAATTCAATAAAAAAAATGGGGTATGGAGCTAAACAGAGAATTCTCTGTAGAGGAATATAGAATGGGAGAGAAACACTTAAGGAGATGCTCAATGTCCTTAACCATCAGAGATATGCAAATAAAAAAGACCCTGAGATTTCACCTTATACCCATCAAAATGGCTAAGATCAAAAACACATGCTGGAGAGGTTGTGGAGAAAGGAGAACCCTTCTCCATTGTTGGTGGGAAACTTTGGAAATTAATCTGGTGCTTTCTCAGACAACTAGGAATAGTGCTTGCACAAGACCCAGCTATACCTCTCCTGGGCATATGTCCAAAAGAGGCTCCAGTACACAACAAAGACATTTGCTCAACCCTGTTTGTAGCAGCTTTATATGTAATAGCCAGAACATGGAAACAACCCAGATGTCCCTCAACTGAGGAATGGATACAGAAATTTTGGTATTTTTACACAATGGAATACTCAGCAATTAAAAATGAGGAAATCATGAAATTTGCAGGCAAATGGTGGGATCTAGAAAATATCATTCTGAGTGAGGTATCCCAGAAGGAGAAAGACACATATGGTATATACTCACTTATTTAGACCTATTACATATGATAAACATACTGAAATCTATACACCTAAAGAAGATAAGCAAAAAAGAGAACCCGGGATAAGATGATCAATCCTTACTTAGAAAGACGAATGGGATGTAGAAGAATACAAGTAACAGGACAGGGTCCTTCCACAGAGGGCATACAAGTAACAGGACAGGGTCCTTCCACAGAGGGCCTCTAAAAGACTCTACCTAGCAGTGTATCAAAGCAGAAAATGAGACTCATAACCAAACCTTCAGCAGATGGCAGGGAATCTTATGAAAGAAGGAGGCGTTAATATGACTTGGAGAGGATAGGAGCTCCACAAGGACTAAATGTATCTGGGCACAGGGGTCCTATATGAGACTGTTTCTCCAACCAAGGACCATGGCTACATATAACCTAGAACCTCTTCTTGCCTGTAGCCTAAGGTAGCTCAGTATTCAAGTGGGTACCCTAGTAAGGGAAATAGGGACTATTTCTGACATGAACTCAATGGTGGGCTTTTTATCTTCCTCACCTGTCAAGGAAGGAGCAACCCTCCTAGGCCACAGAGGAATACTTTGCAGCCAGTCCTGAAGAGACCTGATAAACCAGGGCCAGATGAAAGGGGAGGAGGTCCTCCCCTATCAGTGGACTTGGAAAGGGGCAGGGAGTAAATGAAAGAGGGAGGGTGGGATTGGGAGGGAATGAGGAGTGGGATTCACCTGAAATACAGAGTTAATGAGATGTAACTAATAATAAAAAATTAAATAATAATAATAATAATAATAATAATGATAATAAAAGAATTGTGCTGGTAATTTGATGGGAATTGCATTGAATCTGTAGATTGCTTTTGGTAAGATGGCCATTTTTACTATGTTAATCCTGCCAAGCCATGAGCATGGGAGATCTTTCCTCCATCTTCTGATATCTTCTAATTCTTTCCTCAGAGACTTGAAATTTTTTTCATACAAGTCTTTGACTTCCTTGGTTAGGGTCACACCCAGGTACTTTATGTCTTTTGTGGCAAATTGTGAAGGGTGTTGTTTCCCTAATTTCTTTCTCAGCCCTTTTGTCTTTGGTATACAGGAGGGCTACTGATGTTTTTTGAGTTAATTTTGTATCCAGCCACTTTGCTGAAAGTGTTTACCAGCTGTAACAGTTCCCTGGTAGAATTTTTGGGGTCACTCAGGTATACTATCATATAGTCTGCAAATAGTGATACTTTGACTTCTTCTTTTCCGATTTCTATCCCCTTGGTCTCCTTCAATTATCCTATTGCTCTAGCAAGGACTTCCAGAATTATGTTGAAGAGATATGGAGAGAGTGGGCAGCCTTGCCTTGTCCTTGATTTCAGTGGGATTGCTTTAAGTTTCTCTCCATTTAGTTTGATGTTGGCAATAGGCTTACTGTATATTGCTTTTATTGTGTTTAGGTATGTGCCTTGTATCCCTGATCTCTCTAATACTTTAAACATGAATGGATGTTGGATTTTGTCAAATGCTTTTTCGGCATCTAAGGAGATTATCATGTGTTTTTTTTTTTTTTCTTTCAGTTTGTTAACATGGTGGATCTCATTGATGGATTTCTGTATATTGAACTACCCCTGCATACCTGGGATGAAGCCTACTTGGTCATGGTGGATGATATCTTTGATATGTTCTTGTTTTCAGTTTGCAAGTATTTTGCTGAGTATTTTTGCATCAATGTTCACAAAGGAGATTGGCCTGAAATTCTCTTTCTTTATTGGGTCTTTGTGAGGTTTAGCTACCAAGGTGACTGTGGCTCCATAGAATGAGTTTGGTAGAGTTCCTTGTGTTTCTATTTTGTGGAATAGTTTGAAGAGAACTGGAGTTAGCTCTTCTTTGAAGGTCTAGTAGAATTCTGCGCTGAAACCAGCTGGTCCTGGTCTTTTTTTTTTTTTTTTTGGATGGGAGACTTTTGATGACCCCTATTCCTTAGGGGATATAGGACTATTTAATTGGTTTACCTGGTCTTGATTCAGCTTTGGTAAGTGGGATCGATAAAAAAAAAATGTCCATTTGCTTTAGATTTTCAAATTTTGCGGCATACAGACTTTTGAAGTAAGTCCTAATGATTGTTTGGATTTCTTAAGTGTCTGTCGTTATGTCCCCCTTTTCATTTCTGATTTTGTTGATTTAGATGGTGTCTCTCTGCCTTTTAGTTAGTTTGGCTAAGGGTTTATCTATCTTGTTGATTTTCTCAAAGAACCAGCTCTTGGTTTCATTGATTCTTTGAATTGTTCTATTTGTTTCTAATTTGTTGATTTCAGCCCTGAGTTTGATTATTTCCAGCTATTTACTCTTTTTGGTGAGTCTGGGGCTTTTAGGTGAGCCATTAAGTTGCTTGAATGAGAAGTCTCGAATTTCTTCTTGAAGGCACTTAGAGCTATGAACTTTCCTCTTACCACTGCTTTCATTGTGTCCCATAAGTTTGGGTATGTTGTGTCTTAATTTTCATTGAATTCTAGGAAGACTTTAATTTCTTTCTTTATTTCTTCTCTGACCCAGCTGTCATTTTGTAACAAGTTGTTCAGTTTCCATGTGTGTGTAGGCTTTTTGTTATTTCTGTTGTTGAAGTCCAGCTTTATTCCATGATGATCAGATAGGATACAAGGGATTATTTCAATCTTCTTGTATCTGTTGAGGCTTGCTTTGTGACCAACCATATGGTCTATTTTGGAGAAGGTTCCATGAGGTGCTGAGAAGAAAGTAAATTCTTTTGTGTTTGGTTGTAAGGTTCTGTAAATGTCTGTTAGGTCCATTTGATTCATGACCTCTGTTAGAGACATTGTTTTTTTTGTTTAATATCTGTTTTGTTGAGAGTGGGGTGTTGAAGTCTCCCACTATTAATGTGTGGGGATCTATGTGTGGTTTAAGTTTTATCAATGTTTCTTTTACAAATATGGGTGCCCTTGTATTTGGGGCATAGATGTTCAGGATTGTGATGTCTTCCTGGTGGAATTTTCCCTTGATAAGTATGAAGTGTCCTTCCCCATCTCTTCTTATTAATTTTGGTTGAAAATCTATTTTATCAGATGTTAGAATGGCTACTCCTGCTTGCTTCTTGGGTCCATTTGCTTGGAAAACCATCTTTCTGTCCTTTACCCTCAGGTAATGTCTATCTTTGTGACTTATGTGTGTTTCTTGTATGCAATAGATTGCTGGATCTTGTTTATGCATTCATTCTGTTAGTCTGTGTCTTTTTATTGGAGAATTGAGCCCATTGATGTTGAAAGAGATTAATGACCAGTGGCTGTTAGATCCTCTGATTTTGTCTGTCATAGTAAGTTTGTGTGTGTGGTTACTTTTTGTTTTACTGTAGTGAGGTTAGTTATTTCCTGTGTTTTCTTGAAAGTGGTTAGTTTTCTTGGGTTATATTTTTCCTTCTAGTATCTTCTGTAACGCTGGATTCTTCTGTAGGTATTGTTGAAATTTGTTTTTATCATTGAATATCTTGTTTTCTCCGTCTATGAGGACTGAGAGTTTTGCTGGGTACAGTAGCATGGGCTGACATCTGTGTTCTCTTAGGGTCTGCATGATATCTGTCCAGGCCCTTCTGGCTTTCATAGTCTCTGTTGAGAAATCAGGTGTGATTCTGATGGGTTTGCCATTATATGCTACTTGGCCTTTTTCCCTTGCAGCTTTTAGTATTTTTCTTTGTTCTGTATACTTACTGTTTTGATTAGTATGTGGCAGGAGGATTTTCTTTTCTGGTCTAATTTATTGGGTGTTCTGTAAGCCTCTTGTCTTCTTATTGGCCTCTCCTTTAAGTTGGGGAAATTTTCTTCAATGATTTTGTTGAAAATATTTTCTAGGCCTTGGGGGAGGGAATTTTCTTTTTCCTCTATTCCTTTTATTCTTAGGTTTTGTCTTTTTATGTTGTCTTGAATTTCTTGTATGGTCTGTGTCAGGAATTTTTTAGATTTAACATTTTCTTTGACGGATACATCGATTTCTTCCATTGTATCTTCCACACCTGAGATTCTTTCTTCCATTTCTTGTAGTCTATTGGTTATGCTTACCTCTGTAGTTCCTGTCTTCTTCCCTAACTTCTTTCTCTCCATAATTTCCTCCATTTGTGTTTTCTTTAATTTTTCCAATTCTATCTTCAGATCTTGAGCCATTTTGTTGATTTCCTTCACCTGTCTGACTGTATTTTCCTGTTTTTTCTTCACCTGTTTGTTTGAACAATCCTCCATTTCTTGTATTTCTTTCAGTGATTTAAGTATTTCCTCTCTAAAGGCCACAAACTGTTTGGCTGCAACTTCCTGTATTTCTTCACGGATGGCCATAATCTGTTTCTTTATCTTTCTCTAGTTCTTTACGCATTTTGTTTCCTCCATTATCCTTTTCATAAGCATAGATGTTAGGTCATCTTCTTGAATTTCAATTATGCTGGGGTGTCCAAGGCTGCTTGCCCCTGGATAACTAGGTTCTGGAGGTGCCATATTGCTCTGTCGTTGTTGGTTGAGCTTTTATTCTGGCCTCTAGCGATTGGGCTATCTTAGGTGTTAGCTGTTAGTTTCTGGTGGTTCCTGGAATCCTGTGGTGGAGAGAATCCCCTTGGCAGAAAGATGGTTTTTCCTGAAGGAAGCCTCCTCAGCTTTTTGGGTATGGTCACTGAATGGCCAGTGTTTTTCAGGAATTGCCACAGCTCACCTCAGGCGTACAGACCTGAGTGGTGACTGTGGTCCTTGTCAGTCAAGAGGGCTCTCCTCTCACCTGGAGAAGACCTGGGGACAGTTGCCCTGCTTCTGGGTTTCTTGCTGTAAATTTAGTGAACTGTAGCTGTAAACTGGGTGCCCCGTGGTTTGGTCAGTTTTTTTAGGGATAACTGATTGCCCCTTGGAGCAGTATCTGTGGGGTTGATCGCAGGGATCCTAGGCTTCTGTAGGTCTGAGGATGGAGTTCTGTGCCGCAGTACCTAAGCAGTGTCAGTGTCAGGTAAGCACCTCTCTCATGGGAGCAGCAGGAGGCTAGTTGGTGCACAGAAGGTTTCTGAGCTTGAAGTGCTTGCTCCCACTGGTCTGCAGGACCTTTTCCAGGGAAATCCTGGGCCACCTAAACCAGTCCCCATTTGCTTCCTTCCCTGTGCAGTTTTCTCCCAACAGGGGAACCCAGTCTCTGTTGCCCTAGGGTGCACAGTTCTGTCTGTGATGAAGAGTTGTGTGTGCAGCAAGTCTTCATGCTCACAGGTGGAGCCTAGTTCAGAGATGGCAGCTTATGCCCTCCGGTCTTCAGAACCTTTTCCTGGGGAAGGCTGGGTGACCTAAGTCAGTCTCATTTCTTTCCTTCCCTGTGAGTTTTTCTCACAACTGGGACTCCCAGTCTCTGTTGTTTTTGCGCCTACCGTTCAGCCTGAGAAGGTGATCAGGACATGCAGGCATGTGGCTCTTGTCTGGCCACCGAGTGCCTGTGTGACCTGGGATCTCTTCCTGGTTCTGGCTGGGTGAGCTGAGAGTGGACCCAACCGATTACCATACCGTGGAGAGTTTCTTCTCACCTGGGAAACACGATCCCTGTTGTTTTAGGGCCCAGAGTTTAGGCTCTTGGTCTCTGTACCGAAAATGTTATCCTTCTCCTTAGACTCAGCTTCCTCCTGGCACCGCCAATTGTCCTGCCCCACCTCTTTAATTTTTAAAAATATTTTTAGTTATTTATTCTTGATAACACCAAACATGCACACAATATATTCTGGTCACATTCATCCCTCTCCACTCTTCTCCTGCTCTCAGATCCTTCCTTCTTTCTTTCTGCTGAGAACTCATCCCATTATTACATTGTTTTGTTATTGTTTCAGCTTTGGGACTCACTGGTTTTAACCAGAGCCCTCCATATGATCATGGGTGTGAACCTATCCACCAGATCATGACTAATCATCAATAATTATTGCACTGAGGATAATGACTTCCTTTCCTCCTGCACCTCTCAACTTTCCTCAATTCCTTGGGAGAAGCAGGATTACCACATGATCCTCCCTACATATGACTACAAGTTTACTAACTCAGTATTGTGCAGACCTTACTCAGGAAGTCAAACTGCGCGTTTGTAAGTACCATATCCATATCATAGCTGTGCCATTTCATGCTCCCTGCCACACTGCTCAGATCTTATATTCTTCTGCTGCTTCTTCCACAATGTTCTTTACTTCTTGGAAGAGATGATATGGGTGTGATGTATAAACTGACCACTCAACAATCACTTGTTTTCATCATCTTGACAGCCAAAAATCTTCATTAACCTCCATTTCCTGCAAATAGAAGCTTCCTTGATCAAGGCTAATGAGAGCATTAGTCTACCTGTGTAAACACAAAATATTTCAAAGGCTGTACATCTGGCAAACACACACCACATATTTGCACACACACATTAAATCTTTAAATTTAAATTCACGTGCTATAAATTATTTGCCAATACTAGTAATTCTAAATTATTCAGACTTCTTCAAAAACATTATTTTATAGACTATGTGATAAATTCATAACTTAATTTAATTAATTAACCTAGGTTAATTTAATTAGCTTAGAGCACAGTGCTGGGCAATAGTTACTCCATCTTAAACCTCCAAGCCACACAGTTTCCTCCCATTCAGACTTCCCATGTTATGCTTGCTTTTAGTAATATTTTAGGTCCAGTTCATCTATTCTTCTGGTTCCAAGTCCTCCCCTGCTGATCTCTACTTTCCAACCCTCCTCTTCACTTCCTTTTCATACTCTTCAGACCAGGATGTCCCACCCTATTCTCTCCATTGCTAAGCACTAGATGGCTGTTTTATTGACAATACAGAGAACAAATGATAGCATGCTTAAATAAACTTGAGACAGGTGATGTTAAGAATAAGTGTCACAATGCAATGTCCAGATTGAAACCAGTTAGTGGGATAGAGAAATCAGAATTTGAATGAACAAGGCTAAATTGTATTCCACTAAACATTATCCCAACAATTCCCCCTTTAAGTCCAATAAAAGGCTCATTTTCTTTCAATACAATAATAATGAAAAAGTTATGAACACTATTAGGTAAAATTTACATGTGCAATGTCCAGTCCATGTGAAATTTGGCAACTTAAGAGAAAGTATCTGATTATCCTAACTTGACAAGTTTAGAGTTCAAAACTTTTTAAAAGGTTCATAACTTATTAAGAAAGATCAATTTTGTTAGATTATAAGCAGTACCTCAATGCAAATCTTTACATGTGAATTGTTTCTGACTAGACAATTACTAAACCACTTAAATCCAGAAATTATCAGTAAAACACTTGTAAACTCAATTCAAAAACAAAATCTAAAACAGCTAATATACACTTGTAAGTGAAGACATATCAAAATTTTCCTTCTGGTTTTGGATTGCCTCACTTTTTAGTTGCATACATATTCCTATAAATTTCATGATGACATTTTATTTTAGCCTTGATGTAATACTCCATTGTGTAAACATACCACATTTTCATTTTCCATATTTTGATTGAGGGACATTTACTTTGTCTTCAGTTTCTGACTATTATGAATAAACCCACAATAAACATAGTTGAACAAGCATCCCTGTAATAGGATGGAGTGTCCTTTGAGTATGCATGGATCTTGAGAAGCAAGAAGGTGAAGTGGAGGAAAGGGAAATTGGTTGAGATGCATTATATGAGAAAATAATCTACTTTCTTTTTTTAACTTTTTATTGTACTTATTTTAATGACTACTATTATTATACAGAGTTGCAATAATTATTTTTGTGCAAGTGTATAATTTTTATTAATTAATTTTTAATTAAATACAATTTATTCATTTTGTATTCCAGCTGTAGCCCCTCCCTCATCCCCTCCCAATCCTACCTTTCCTCTATCTTTTCCTTCCATGTCCCTACTCCAGTCCACTGACATGGGAGGTCATCCTCCCCTTCCATCTGACCCTAGCCTACCAGGTCTAATCAGGACTGTCTGCTTTGTCTTTCTCTGTGGCCTGGTAAGGCTGCTCTCTCTTCAGGGAGAGGTGATCAAAGAGCTAGCCACAGAAATCATGTCAGAGGCAGTTCCCCTTACTATGGTACCCACTTGTACACTGAGCTGCCATGGACTACATCTGAGCAGGGGTTTAGGTCTTCTCTATGCATGGTCCTTTCTTGGAGTATCAGTCTCAGAAAAGACCCCTGTGCCAAGATTTTTTGGTTCTCTTACTCTCCTTGTGGAGCTCCTGTCCCCTCCATGTCTTTCTATTTCCCTCCTCTTTCATAAGATTCCCTGCACTCTGCCCAAAGGTTGGCTATGAGTCTTAGCATCTGCTTTAATACCTTATTGTGAAGAGTCTTTCAGAGGCCCTCTGTGGTAGGCTCCTGTTCTGTTCCCTGTTTTCTACCTCTTCCAATGTCCATTCCGTTTGCCTTTCTGAATGAGGATTGATCATCTTGCCCAGAGTCCTCCTTCTTGCTTAGCTTCTTTAGGTGTACAGATTTTAGTATGCTTATCCTTTATTATATGTCTGATATCCACATATAAGTGAATATATACCATGTGTGTCTTTCTGCTTCTGGGATACCTCACTCAGGATGCTCTTTTCTAGATCCCAGGGAAATGCAAATCAAAGACACTGTGAGATTTCATCTTACACCCATCAGAATGGCTAAGATCAAAAACTCAAGTGACAACACATGCTGGAGAGGATGTGAAGAAAGGGGAACCCTCCTCCATTGCTGGTAGGATTGTAAACGTGTACAACCACTTTGGAAATCAATCTGATGCTTTCTCAGACAATTAGGAATAGTGCTTCCTCAAGATCCAGCTATACCACTCGAGGCATATATCCAAAATATACTCAAAGGACTTTTGCCCAACCATGTTTCTAGGAGATCTATTCATAATAGCAAGAACCTGGAAACAACCCATATGCTCCTCCGCAGAGGAATGGATACAGAAATTATGGTACATTTATACAATGGAATTCTACTAAGCAATTAAAAACAAGGAAATCATGAAATTGTCAGGGATTTTCTTCTTTTGAGTTTATTTTAAATGTGTAAAATTTTAGCTTTTCAATTTTAATATGTATGTTATTTTATTCTACAGGTTCTTTTCATATAAATTATGGGTTTCAAGCTTTTTATGGTATTATTGTGTTTGTGAATGAGTTGATGTCTTTTTCTGTTTTCTTCTCTTGATCTCTTTTGATCAGTTCCAATACGTTCCTTTTTGTTTGCTATTATAATATTTTATTTTATTGCTATCCCATAGAACCTTCTTTGTGATCTAATAAGAAGCAGAAACAGGGTGGATCTGATGTAAGAGGAGTTGGGTAATATTTGGGAGATGTAGATCAAGGGAAACTTTTAATCAGTATATATCTTGTGAGAAAAAGACGTATTTCAAAAAGGGAGAAAAATGAAACCCTGCACAAAGTATACAGACAACTAAGGAATGCGGAGTAAAAGAAATAGTCTTCCCCAGTGGGGGGGGGGGAACCTCACCAAATTGTTATCCAATTCCAAATGGCCAAAACATACACACAAGTATCATTTCGCAAGTAATATATCGCAGACAGAGCAGGATGTAATGATGTCTTTATAAATCTCGTGTGTGTGCGTGTGTGTGTGTGTCTGTGTGTGTGTGAGAGAGAGTAATAATAGATAATAAAAGAAAAGCCATCAATTTAAAAGAGAGCAATGTGGGTTATATGGTTGGGGGTTGGGAGAATAAAAAGAAAGGGAAATGTTGTAACTATATTCTAAAATAATATAATTAAAGTGTAAAAATTTTTTAAAGGCTCTTTGTGAAAGAAGGTCCACTGGGAAAGCTCCCCAGTGAAAAGCTAAAAATCTGAAATCTCTTTACATCCATGAACCCAAATCAAGCCTTTTATACTTGCCTACGTTCTCCATCTTTCATCCCCCTCTAAACCAATACAACCTTGTAAAGGTGATGATGTCAACCAAGTTAGATAATGAATTCTAGCTGGTCACATTGTGGACCTGTTCATATTCTATCCCTCCTCTCAATTACCTTATAAGGATGGACAGATATTTTTAATTATCTTATTGATCCTTTTGTCGCTTGAGTACTGTAGACACACAGAGATTTGTTTTTCTTAATGTGACCTCCTGGGCTACAGCCAAATCATCAACTCCCGCTGTGCTCATTCTCTGCTCAGTCTAAATTGAGCACTGACGCCTGTCACCTTTCCCCTTTCTCCTTCAATATCTCTTACACAGGGTGTAATTTTACTAAAACAGGCCCTTTAATTATACATTGCCAAAAATATCCCCTACTGTGAAATGAGTCCCATGCTACAGACAGGGAAGCTGTGGGTCCTGTGAGGTTCTGAAAGTTTCCATTACGTGCACAGACCCCGAGAACAGCTGTTAACAAATCTGTCTGTGGTTTGGTATGAAAAGGAGCCAGGCTGTGCTCCTGCTGCATTTTTGGTCAGAGAAAAATAATTTGCATTTTGACAGGCTTTGTGGGCAGGAGAAAAGACAGCAGAGGTATAATAACAGCTTAACATGAAAGAATCAGAGCAATGTATTACTGATATCGGAAGTCTGATTTAACAACAAGCAGCAAGGAGAAAGGGATCAATAGTGTGGGGATAGCATGAAACCTATTTATTCATGAAACAAATAAGCGCATTATTTAACATGATTGGAGAAGATTTGTGTGCAGTTCAATGCATTAGACTGCTTAAAGTGATATCAAAACAAGAAAACTAAAAATTTGGATCATTATTGTCTCTATAAAACCTGGAAAGTACTTGAATTCTACACTGGTCCTAATTATCAAATGAAATCTAATTTGGAATTGGCCATTTTCTCAGATATTGTTAAACTGTAAAAATGCATGTAAATACGTAGATGATATAAGTGCTCCTCATAATCAATATATCTCCTCTGCGTATGACTCTTACTAGAAAATGTTTCTTGCTATCAAACTTTAAATCTGGTGGTGTAAAACAGATTCTAGGTAAGACACAAGAAATTTAACTTGTTAGTAGGGCTACATTTATTGACTATATAATTGCACCTCAATGTTTTACTTTAACTTTCATTAGAAAATAAATATAATTATACCTTGAAACATTTTGTATTTAATATAATTTTTGATGCATACATACAAATTTAAAGAGAGATGTTTGCTTCCCTTATAATTTCTGTGCTTTCCTTCTGCCTCTTGCATATGCCTAATTTGAATATGCATATGTCTTCCTCAGGGATTTTGCTTCTGAATATGACAAAAAGATAAATTTCGGGTTAATGAAATGTGTGTGCTAGAACTGTGTACTGTTCCAGAGCTGAACAAAAACTGATCTGAAGTACACACTCATATTTCCTAAAGAAAATAGCAGTTATAATTTCAGGTGGCATTTCTTTAAGAGAGACTAGAAAACAAGCTACCCACAAGAGCTCCAAATCTGTCAGAATGTCCAAATGTCGTGGATCTCATATAAATTAAAATTAAAATTTATTATGATAATACTGCATATTTCAAGAACCACTATTTCATTCAGTTATAAAATCAAGATAAAATTATCATTTAGAAACTAGTACAATGTATTCCCAATGTAACCATAGCCAAAAGCCCATGGCTGAGGAGGTCATAGGCCTTAGAGAAGAAGCTGCTCTTGTTATTTCAAGAAATGGTATGCTGTCAAAATGCCTTCTAAATATGGTCACATAAAGATTATAAAGAATCACTTTGTTAATCAATACACTGGCAATCCCAGATCCTCTGACTTATCAAAATATAATTGTTCATTACATTATCTGCAGCTCTAAATTGGTCTCTGTGTCTCTGAATTACTACTCTACCAGGTGTCCCTTAAGAATACTTTTATTAAAATGGTATGTTCTTATCTGTCTATGGTACCCAGGTGTATCAATGTTCCTATATATTGCTATAACTCTTATCTGTGTCTATGATCCTATCTCTATCTATGGTTTTTGTCTGTGTCTATGGTTTCTATTTGTGTGTGTCCTTATTTGTATCTAGGGTTCCTTTCTGTGTTTATGTTCCCATAGGTATCAATGGTTTCTGTCTATGTTTGACACCTTTCTGTGCCTATAGTTTTTATGGGTGCCTATATTCTTATCTGTGTCTATAGTTTCTTTATGTATCTATGTCTCCAAGCAGTGTCTATGCTTTATTTATTTCCTATGATTCATATCTATGTCTATGGTTCCTTATGTTTCTATGATCTTATCTGTGTTGATGACTCCTGTCTGTTCCTGTGTTCAACACAGATTTATCAGTGGTATAAAAGAAGCCTGAGTAATCCAGCACCAATTTAAGTAAGATGAAACCTGGCAACTGAGAATTCTTTTCTTTTTCTTTCTCTTTCTTTCTTTGTCTTTTTTGATTTTTAATTTCTTTTTGTTACTTTATTTTTAAAATTTATTGTGTATATTTTATTCACTTTATATCCCAATTGTTGCCTCCACCCTCTTCTCTTTCTAGTTCCATCCTTTTTCCCTCTTCCCCTCATTCCTCCTCATCTACTCTTCAGAAAGGGGAGCCCTCCTCCCCTAACATCTGACCTCCCCATATCAAGCCTCATTAGGACTGCCTGCATCATCTTTCTTTGTGGTCTGGCAAGGCTCCAATACCAAGGAGAAGTAATCAAGGAGATGGTAACAGAGTTCATATCAAGAGAGAGCCCCTTCTCCTTATGCTAGAGGACCCATATGGGGACTGAGCTTCCTATAGGCTACATCTGAGCAAGGGATCTAGGTCCTCTCCATGCATGGACATTGGTTGATGCATGAGTCTCTGCAGGCCCCCCTTGGTCCAAATTTGTTGGCTCTGTTGGTCTCCTTGTGGAACTCCTATCCCCTCGTGGTCCCTCTATCTTCCAACTATTCCATAAGACTCCCTGTGTTGTGCTCAAAGTTTGGTTGTGAGTCTGAGCATCTGTTTTGATCCTCTGGTGGGGGGAGTCTTTCAGAAGACATCTATGGTAGGCTCCAGTACTGTTCTCTGTATTCAACCTCTTCCTGTGTCTATTCTATTTGCTTTTCTTAATGAAAATTAAGCATCCTCACTAGGGTCCTCCTTGTTATTTACCTTCTTTAGGTCTGTGCATTGTAGTATGCTTATCCTGTATTCTATGGCTAATATTCGTTTATAAGCGACTATATAACAAGTGAGTCTTTCTGGTTCTCTAATAACTCCTTCAGGATGATCTTTTCTAGTTTCATCCATTAGCCTGCAAATTTCATGATTTCCTTGTTTTTAATAGCTGAATAGTATTCCATTCTGTAAATGTACCACAATTTCTATATCCATTCCTCCGAGGGACACCTAGGTTGTTTCCAGATTCTGGCTATTACAAATAAAGCATCTATGAATGTAGTTGAGCAAATGTCCTTGTATTGTTGAACATCTTTCAGATATATGCCTACGAGTGGTATAGCTGAATCTTGTGGTAGTACTATTCCTAATTTTCCGAGAAAGTACTAGATTGATTTCCAAAGTGGTTGTACAAGTTTACATTCCCATAAGCAATGGAGGAGAGTTCCCCTTTCTCTACAACCTTTCCAACATGTGTCTTCCCTTGAGTTTTTTATCTTAGCCATTCTGATGGGTATAAGGTGAAATCTCAGGGTCGTTTTGATTTGCATTTCTCTGAAGACTAAGGACCTTGATCATTTCTCTATTGAGTGTTTCTCTATTATTATGTGAAATAGACATAGTATTAATCTGATTCTTATACACTCAGGTTAGAGTATCTTTCAGATCTCTAGTAATAATCATCTATTTGCAGGAGATGGTGATTAACAGAGATTCACAACTGGCCAAAGAAAATAGAATAGGAGACTGCAGAATACCCGGTTTTAATAGAATATTTGCACTGTGTTACACTTATAAAATTCTCTGTGTTGAAGACCAAACTGAGCAGGGCACAGGGGTCTTGTATGAGACGGTTTCTACAATCAAGGACCATGTGTGTATGTGGCCTGGAACCCCCGCACAGATGGGGCCCATGATAGCTCGGTGTAGGGAAACAGGGACTGTGTCAGTCATGATCTTGATGGCTGACTCTTTGACCCTCCCCCATACAAGCCTGGGAGTGACAGACTGGCTAGATCCCAGGGGAGGACTTTGCAGCCAGCCCTGAGGAGTCAGGATAAGCTGGGGCTGGATGGAAGGGAAGGAGGTCCTCCCCTGTTGGTGGACTTGGAGGGGGCGGGGAGGAGGGGTATGAGGGAGTGGGAGGGTAGGAGGAACTGAGGGAGGGGGCTAAGCCTGGGATTCAAAGTACCTAACCTGTGATTGAGATAAAAATAAATAAATTAAAAAAATTCTCTGTGTTGTACTTACAAAATTTAGTCTACCTTTTAAAGTACCCAGAGTCATTTTCAATCTTACTATTTCAATCATTGTCATCTTTCAATTATGGACTCCTATCAAATTAAAAAATAACGAGCAAGTTACATAGTTTAACATTTGGTGACAGAGAGTAAACATGAGGTATCAAGGAACAAGCTACCCAAGCAAAACAAAAATCTAACAGGACAAGGATCAATATGGCTGCTACATATCAAGAATATGGGGCTTGAAGTATATTCAGCTCAGCTAAAAGAAAAGTACAGCAGAGATTCTTTTTTGACCAAACCTCATCTTATACTGGCAGTTCCCTATCACACATATCCTGTATTCCTGCTGCCCTTCAATACCCTGATGTTTCCACTTCAAACTTTAAAATTCCTTGTGGTCTCCTTTCTGGGGTTCCAATTCTCCAACCTACTATGTGTCTCAAACTACTTCCTGAAAGTGAATAACTCAAGAATCCCTTAATTCTTCATCTTCCATGCCTACAAAAACAGGACTATGAATATAATGTGTCAAGTTCCTTTGCCAGCTGAAAATGAATCTCAGGTCCCTTGGACTACAACTCTATCAGCTTTTGTGTGCTGACCCTGAGAAGACAATTTTCTAAGTAGTTGATTTTGTCCAGGGAGGCACATCAGCATAAGTTTTGTTTTTTAAATGAATTTGGACCTCTACAAGACAGACACTGCAAAGCAATAGAGTTTTGCCCTCAGGACATCTTTCTCAGTGTAAGCACAAATTTTCTCATCAGTGCACTGATCTCTTTAAAAATTATATCTGCTTTCTCAGCACCACAATGAGTTGTCTCCTATTTTGAAACTAGCTTTGTCAAATCCATTTTCTTTAAATTTAACTGAGATTCTTATAAAACCGAGAGAATGAAGTCAGGTTCTTGGTCGAGTATGAATGGCCCTTGGCCTAGAGCCTGATAGACTCCTTGTTTGCCTCTGAAACTTTATGAACTAGGCCTCCACGGACAGTGGTTTCTAACGTTGTTGTTGTTATTATTATTATTATTATTATTATTATCAATATCTTTCCAGTGCCTATTTGAGTAAACATTAGTCTCTACTTCCATCCTTATGAGGTTCTTCTATCACAAATTCCTAAATTCTTCCATTTTACAGCCAAGAAAACATTCTGAATACCTAAATACCATATAGTCAGGTTTATTACAAGGACCCCACTTTTTGCTGTCAATTTCTTTCTTAGTTACTTTGCCTATTTTTATGATAAAAATACCCTAATAGAAGCACATTGGAGTGGTGAAATGCTTTTGTATTTTTAATTTCACTGTTCAAAATTCAATCTGTCATAGAGGAAAACTAAAAGTAGCAGAAACTTGAAATACATGGCTCAAAAAACAGAGATAACGGAATGAATGTATGTTACTGTTTAGTTCTCTTTAGTTACTGTTTAGTTCATTTATACTGGTCATGATCTGAGATAGGAAATGATTCCATCTACAGTGTAAGAATGACCCCACCTAAACGAATTTCTAGTGACCTAGTATTATATCCACAGATTAAGACTGGTCTACATCCTCATCAGAGAAGCTTCTCTTTGCAAATGTTGATGATCAATACATATAACCACATATAACCATGAAATGGAGAACTTGAGACTGAAAAATGCACTTCTCCACAAGGAGCAAATACGTTGCATCCTTTACTCAGAGTCATGGGGATTAGTGTAGAAAGGGTGATAAAAATAATGTAAAATTCAGAGATGGTGGATGGTGACAAGAAAAGTGTGTTGCCTGGACAGAACAGGCAAGTTATATATGACACTGATGAAGACCCATGAAAGCCTAAATCAGATCAAATTTCAGAATGGAGAGGAAGGTCGTCTTAGAGTTCCATCTCAAGCTAAGATTTACTGGCAACTGTTAGCTGCTTGAGGGAAATGTTTTGTCTCTTAGAGTAGACTTCTTGATAAGTCAACCACATTCAAGTGGAAGCCACAAATCTAAGGTGGAATCAACAAATTGACCCTCTTGGGGAAAAATAAAGAGCAAAAATCTGGGGGAGAAGTTTCAGAAGAGTTTGGGGTAGTAGGGTAAATTTAATCAAAAGAGGAGGGTGGGAGGAGGGATGGACAGCACTGAGGGTACTTGATAAAGCCTCAGACAGTCTCTGAAATAACAGAAAATTGTCTTACCATATGAACCACGTCTCCAGCCTCAGTTCTCTCCTCTCTGATCCTGGCTGACCTCAGGGTGTTCATCTGCTGAGAGGACTGCCACCATGACATCACCACGATGTCGGACTGTTACAGAATTGTGGGGCAAATAAAGTCTTTCCTTCCACAGTTGTTTTCTGTTAGGCTGTATTTGTGTTCCAGATTCTCAAAAATCTTTTATTTTCAAAGTCTGACCTTTTTCTGTGAAGATTTTACAGTTCTACCTAGCAGCCTTGGAATAAGTATCTGTGTACCCTATTGCCCCAAATCACAACAAATTAACCATCATACTTTGTGAACTTGAATAGTGCTCCTGCTTCTGAATATGTATTTGCCTTTTTATTATGGTAATAATGAACGATAGAAATTTCATGAAGAATGAATAAAAAACATACAAAGCATGTGGAAGCATTTTGTAAACTGTTAAGATGATAATATCTGATTTTACCTAAGAAGTTAAAAACCTTCAATCATAAGACATTTCAAATTATACTCACAAAGTTTCCTTTGTATATTTAACAGTCTGAGTCTTGGTGATTAGTTTACAAAGCTGGTGTTCTATTATCCTGCATGAATTCTGTAAAATACCTTGTAATTTAAAGAAGAAAAAAAAAAAAGCACTTAAACATCATGAAAAATAATGACTTGTTCATCAGCTTGTTCAAAGCACACATTTTGTAGTTTCTTTATCTAAGTTATTTGGAGATATTGACATATAATTTTCAGTTTTCTTTGTTTAAATCACTTGGGAAAATTAATGGGTTACACCTCCTTGGAGCAGCATCTGGCTTTGGTTGTGGCTGGGGGATGGCTTAGAGAGCCAGGGGGGTTGAGCCACGGTTCTAACAGGCATCAGGTGCTGTTTACCATGTTAACAGCTAATAATTACATTGAGGACTTTTGCTCACACCTCTGTAGTATTCTAATTATTTATAGGTCAGAGACCCAGCTTTGACATTCCACTTTCTGCCACCAGGTCTCTGGAGAATTCAGAAAACAGCTGTTAGAGGACAGTGACTTCAGGCCACTGACTGAGTTAAAATAAAGTTTGTATATTTTAGAATTTGTTATGTAGGCTTCTCCCCAAAGAAACGATAAAACTCCCATAGTCACTGAACATCCCCAAAAGCTTTCGCATAATAATAATTAGTAATTAAAACAGCAAAACTAATAGCAAAGAAAACATTTCTCCTTGTATTTAATGAGTACAGTTATGTTGCTTATTAAAAATATTTCAGGAAAGGCTAAGAAATTTCAAAAGACAGAAATTTTATTAAAACACATTATCTGGGGCTGTAGCTATAGCTCAATGGTTAGAAGTGTTTTCTGTTTGCCTTTAGAGGACCTGAGTTAGTTCCTACAACCTATATGGGATGACTCACAACAATCTGTATTTCCAGCCCCAGGGTATATAACATTTTCTTCTGGATTCTGATGGTACCCACATATGTGACATAAACAACCCCATAAACATGTGAATAAATAACTAAAATTAACAAAAGATTTAAAACTCAGTATGATATTCAGAAAGCACACCAGCACCTTCCACAGAAATAAAGTGAATAAATAAGTTGTTTATTCTGTATACTGTTTTACTTATTTTTAGAATATTTTATATAAAGGAACATACTCTTAGGAGTTTGCTAGCTAGAGTCCCATCAAAATGGATGACACAATTTCAGTCTGGGTTTAAATACCCAAGAACAACAATTCAAAGTCTCAGTATACCAGGGAGAGAAGACTAAGACTTCAGCTCAGTCACTTAGACAGTAAATTTCTCTTTATCCTTTTCTTTTCACGTCCTCAAGAAATCAGATGATGCATTCCTGTACTAGATAGAGTAACTAGCTTTGCCATACCTAGAAATTACAAGATTAACCTTGTGCTGAACTGAAATGCTCTCATAAGCATTATTTATAAATAATTCTTAACCAAATACCTAGGCCTCCTGTAACTCAGCCATGCTGACCCAAAGCCCTCAAAAAGGGCATACTTAGATTTGCTGTGGAATGCTCAGTTCTAAGTAGCATTATCTATATTACCAATGCCCCCCCTCCAAAAAAAAAAAACCTTCAGTGATCATCAAGGAAGAGAGCACAGAAAGATTGCTAGAGGCAGAGGTAGAGGATGTCTGCAGGAAAAGAGGGTTTGCTGGACACAACAATGCTGTTTCACAATGCCTAATCTCACAGGAGTTATAAATACTTGCACAAGACCTCCACAAGATCAGGATTACCAAAATCCCAACACAGATGGCAGAGAGCCTTAAGAAGTTCCATCTGTAGCTGGAGAGCTATTAGCAATTGATGGCTGCAGAAAAGAGGGGTGTAAGATTTGATTTTCTTTAGTGTTCTAGACCATGAAACGTTATCTATGCCCACACAAATGAACTTTATGCCTGTTTTTAAAAAGTACATGGGATTATGAGGGGAAAGTGGTGGAAAGCATGGGACAGAAATTGGAGGAGTGGAACGGAGCATAAGTGTTATCAAGACCCATTATGTAAATCTATAAAATTCTGAAACCATAATATTAAAAATTATATTGTCTTAACTTTTCATCAAGTTTTAGAAATACAGATGTCTAAATGGTACAGAAATTATTAAAATATCCAAGTCTAATAGGAGAACCCAAAAAAGTAATAATCTGTAGTTTCCTTTTGTTATTTGTTAGGTTTTTACCTGGTGTGGGTACTCAAGTTACTCCAGCTTTGTAGAATGAATTTGAAAGTGCTCCTTCTGCACCTATGCTTTATGAATATTTTAAGAAGTATTGCTTGTAGATATTCTTTGAAAGTCTTCTAGGCTTCTGCTGTGAATCCATCTGGCACTGGGGCTTTTTAAGTTAAAAGGACTTTTAATACAGTTTCTGTCTTCTTATCTGTTGTAGATTTGTTTAAGTTGTTGATCTCCTCTTGGTTTAGTTTTGGTAGCTTGATGGATATCCTTGTAAAGAGAGGAAGAGAAATATAGATGGGATGTTTGAGAAATCCTTAAGTAATCATATATTTTGCGATGACTTAAAATTACATATTAGACATATGCAAATATATAATGTGTTATATAATTAATGTATATGCTGAATTTTTATAATTAATATAAGATATGTAACTATGTTACTATATATTGGTATATATGTGTACGTATATTCTTGAATTTTTTATTTTAAGAAGTTATTTATTCACTTTGCATCCCTATCACAGCCCCCTCTCTCTTCTTCCCCCAGTGCCCTCCTCTCAACATCTTCCGCCTTCCCCCTTCCATTCTTTTCCAGAAAGGGGAGTCTCCTCCTACCAAGTCGCCCTAGCACATCAAGTTCCATCAGAAATAAAGGTCAACCTCTTCTCTTGAGGCCTGACAAGGCATCCCAGATAGAGGAAAGTGATCCAAAAACAGGCAACAGAGTTCATGTTTGAAATAATCCCCACTCTAATTACTAGAGGACCATCATGAGGAATAAGCTGCCCATCAACGACATATGTGTAGGGTACCTAGGTCTCTTGCATGCATGCTCTTTGGTTGGTGGTTCAGTCTCTGTGAGTCTCCATGGTCCTTGGTTAGTTGACTCTGTTGGTTTTCTTATAAAATTCTTGTCCCCTCTGCATCCCTCTATCCTTCATCAATTTGTTCACAAAACACCCCAAACTCTGCCTGATGCTTGGCTGTGGGTCTCAGCATTTGTTTTCATCTGCTGCTGAGTAGAGCCTCTCAGAGGACAGTTATGCTAGGTTCCTGTTTGCAAGCATAGCAGAGTATCTTTAACAGTGTCAGGAGTTGGCTTTCTCCTATGGGATGGGTCTCAGATTGGGCCAGTCATTGTTTGGCCCTTCCCTCAATCTTGGCTCCATTTTAATGCCGACACATCTTGTAGGCATGACACATTTGGGTCGAAGGTTTTGTGGGTGAGTTGGTATCCCAGTTCCTCCACTGGAAGTCCTGACTGGCTACACGAGGTGGACACATCAGTCTCTTTAACCTCCACTGTGACAAATCTCAGCTAGAGTCACCCATATCTTCCCAGGAGACTACTGTTTCAGGTCTCAAGCTTAACCCAGTGATGTTCCCTATTGGTTTCTGGTTTCCTTATTCTCTCCCAGTCCTTTCACCTCCCTCCCAGCTTCTTACCTGTTCCCCACCCTCCATTGTCTTCCTATTTTCTCTTCCACCCATTACTCTCTCTCTCTCTCTTAACTCACTTCCAAAGTCTATTTTATTTCCTCTTCTTAGGGAGACTCAAGCATTCTTCCTTGGGCCCTCTTTGTTATTTAGCTTCTTTGGGTCTGTGGAGTGTAGGATGGCTTATCTTGTACTATATGTCTAATATCTATTTTTAAGTGAGTACATACCATGTAGGTCTTTGTGGATCTGTCTTACCTCACTCAAGATAATATTTTCCAGTTCTATCATTTGCCTGAAAATTTCATGATTGCTTTTTAATAGCGGAATAGTCTTCCATTATATAAATGTACCAAATTTTCTTTATACATTCTTCAGTTGAGGGATTTCTAGGTTGTTTACAGTTTCTGGCTATTACAAACAAAGCTGGTATGAACGTAGGTATGCAGGTATCCTTGTGGTGTAGTAGAGCATCTTTTGGGTATATGCCCAAGAGTGGAATAGCTGGGGCTTGCGGTAGTGCTATTCCCAGTTTTCTGAGAGAACTCCAGATTGGTTTTCAAAGTGCTTGTACAAAGTTTGCACTCCCACCAGCAATAGAGTACTGTTCCCCTTCCTCGATATCCTTGCGTACATGTGCTCTCACTTGAGTTTCTGATCTTAGCCATTCTGATGTGTTGTAAGATAGAATCTCACAGTTGTTTGATTTCCTGCTGACTAATGATGTTGAACATTTCTCTAAGTGTTTCTTGGTCATTAGATATTCCTCTGTTGAAAATTCTTGGTTTAGCTTTGTACTCCATTTTTAATTGAATTGTTTGGTTTGATGGTGCTTAATTTCTTGAGTTCTTTGTATATTTTGGATATTAGCCCTCTCTCAGATGAAGGTACAGGAGCCCACTGGCAGAGCTGAACAGTTCCTGAGTAGGGAGGATTAAAAGAAAAATTAACAAACCAACACACATGGGATCTTTCTGAGAGGGCTCTAGTAGACACTAGTTGCCTGGTTTATTCCACCAATCTCTTTTTAAGTCAGAGCAAAGCACCTCAGTACAGTGAATGAATTCACAAGGAAGTTAAACAAAAGGTGTGACCTTAACAAGACATCCCACCTGCCATCTCAAACAAAAGGTGATAGACTTGGTAGCATATCACTGACTACTCCAATAAAGGCCAGGATGAAAGCAGTCTTTCCACTGAGATCTATATAACAAGGCAGCTTGGCATACCAGTAGCTCCCAACATTTAGGGTTGGAGAAGTTTTTCCCAGTATGTAGGCTGCTATTTTGTTATACTGACAATGTTCTTTGCCTTACAGAAGCTTTTCTGTTTCATGAGGTCCCATTTATTAATCATTTGATCTTATTGTCTGACCTGTTGGTGTTATGTTCAGGAAGCTGTCTCTTGTGCCAATGAAATCAAGGATATTCCCCATTTTTTTTTCTCTTATTAGATTTAGTGTATCCAGTTTTATGTTGAGGCATTTGATCCACTTGGGCTTCACTTTTGTGCAGGGTGATAACTATGTATCTATTTGCATTCTTCTACATGCTGACATCCAGTTAGACAAGCACATCTGTTGAAGGTGCTTTATTTTTTCTATGATTTTGGCTTCTTTGTCAAAAATAGTGTCCACAGGTGTGTGGGTCTTCAATTTGATTCCAATGATCAACCAGTCTGTTTTTATGCTAATACCATACATTTTTATTATTACAGCTTTTATATAATATATTCAATAGTGTATATTCAAATAGTTTGGATAATAATGATCCACTGAAGAGTAATAGAATGTCTAACAACAACCTTAATCCCAGGCCTAAGAAAACTCTCTCTGTGTTGTTGGTCAGAAGCATCTAAGAGACTCGCCTGACAGCATAAGTCTCTTTGTCAATGTTCTGTTTCTGTGAAGAGACACCATGACCACAGCAACTCTTATAAAGGAAAATATTTAATTGGGATTTACTTATAGTTTTAGCGCTTTAGTTCATGTCATCATGGTATGAATCATGGCAGCATGCAGGAGGACATGGTATTAGAGAAATAGCTTGAGAGTTTTATATCTAGATTCACAGGAAGCAGGAAGAGAGGCACAATGGGACTGGCCTGAGCATTTGAAACTCTAAGGCCCACCCTTAATCTCTGTCAAGTAGCCCTACTGCCTAATGACAAAGCATTTAAACATCTGAGTCTGTGGGGGGCCATTCTTATCCAAATCATCTAAGTAAGCTTTTTTCCATTGCTTTTAATCACTGCCTTAGTCTATGTTATATTGCTGTGAATAGACACTATGACCACAGCAACTCTTATAAGCTAAAGTATTCAATTACTGCTGGCTTACAGTTTCTGAGGTTTAGTCCATTATCAACCTAGCAGGTATCATGGCAGCATCAGACCAACATGGTGCTCAAGAAGAAATTGAGAGTTCTACAACAGATCCACAGGCAACAGGAAGAGAAAGACTCTAGGACTGATTTTGGCTTTTAAAACCCCAAACACATACTTCCTTCAACAAGGCCACATTTTCACAAAAAGGCCACACCTCCTCATCTTTACTGGTAGTGTCCCTCCTAAGTAATCAAATACTAGAGCCTATTGGGGCTATTCATACACAAACCACCAAAATTACCTCTGAAAAACTGAAGGTAAGATCCTTTTGCTGAAGATACCACACACTGCCAACACAGGACTTGAAAGAAATGAACTGGATCTCTCCTGGAAGCCATTCCATGACAGTTAGCTCTCATAATACCAGATATATCTGTGCAAACTGAAAAGGGAGAAAAGAAATTATAGATCCTACCCAACTTTAATATCTCTAAACCAAAATAAAGACCGGTATGGCAAGATAACCCCAAAGGTACAGTAGTGGCACTTACATATTTAGACTAACCAATCATTTTCTAATTGGACTTAAGTTCCTCTCAAAAGAAGGAAATTTATGTGTGGATCTGTAAACGTCAAACAGGCACATCTGGTGATACCATGAACTTTAGGGGAGCCCCTTACTGCTCCCGCTTTCCCAAATCAGTACAATTTCTATCTACTTTATAAATACTTAACTAAATATGCCTAAATCAGAGTAACTCTTATTCTTCATCAAAGAAGTTAATTTTTTTAAAGAAGACAAACATACTTACAGAAATACACTCGGGCTAAAATGCAATTAACAACTAACTGAAGGGTGCCTGGCTCCATTTGAAGGATTGATAACTCAAGCTCTTCAGCTAATGGTCAGGAACACAGAAGAAACGAGGCCAGACATATTGTAAAAGCCGGAGGAGCAGTTTATCTACTCTGTCATAGTTTCTTCTAACTATGACCAAGAAGTTAACCCATGAAAATTTAACACTTTTATTGTTTAAACAAGACTTGGACAGTGACACCACCAGTTGACATGGCATTTCACAAAGACCACCTCTAGATAAGGAGCTATAGTCAGTCACTTGCTGCCAAGAGATACAAAAATTAGTCTTCTCCATAGAGGTACTGGAGATGGGTTACCCTATATTCAGTGAAGATATGGGATAAGTTTCCCTATTACAAGTTGTCAACCCTGAACACATTTATATTCAAGGAAATACTGAACAGACTCAACAAGTTGCATTTATGTGTGCATGTGTGTAAAACAATGAAACAATAATATTTTAAAATAAAATGTCATGAATTTTATAGGAATGATGATCATGGACACAGGAAGAGTTGCAGGAGGAAGCAGTATGAGGGGAATAATGTAAAATTAAAATAAAATTCTAAAATCATTTAAAAATAATAATGCTGAATATTAAAAAATATTATCAATGGATGAAAAAATATTAATATGGAATAGGTGGCTATCACCTCAAAGCTTGCTCAACAACTGTCAGCTGCACTGATTTTTACCTTGCCTATTGAAAATGTTTTATAAAAACTTTACATGAATAAAAACATGAGATCTAAAACATGAATTGATACTATGTTTGCTGTGTTTCTTTTATTATTATAATTATTATTATTATTATCATTATTACTATATGCCCTCCATCCCCAGCTCTAGGTACAATCTCCTTTTTTTATGAAACTTTTTATTGATTCTTTGTTAGTTTCAAATCAATCACCTCAGTCCTGCTCATCTTCCTGTCCTCTCATATCTACCCTTTTCCTTGCAGCTTCTGCCTCAAATAAAATGCACACAAACAAACAGCAAAACAACAACAAAAGGTAAAGCATAGAAAATATCTCATTGTGGGAACTATACCATGTCACAGTGTGTCCCATAGTTGTCACCTCTATCCATACATCTTCACTTGCAAATGTTCATGACAATGAATCATTGGTCAGGTTCATGATCTCTGGCTTTTTTGACACCATCAATATTAATCCTAATTGAGATTTCTCACTGTTATCCTGTTATTGCCTTCTGTTGTGGAGAGCCTGTAGTTTGGAAAAGCAGCACTGGCCCTTTTGTACATATCAGTGTCTTGCTGATAATATAGATTTTATAGTGGGCCAATTCAGATCCCTAGATCTGGGCCAGGGTTGTAGCTGAGCTGGACAGTGAAATGGCTCTCACTTGTTTGACCACCAGGGCAAGATCTCCAGTGCCACTCCTGTTAAGCTACCCAGTGCCACCATCCGCAGTAGGAGGGTCAGCTATCCTGCATTCGTTCCATCGGGCAGTTCAAGTGTACCCATGTCTCCAGAGCCAGCTCCACTGTGCTGCCCAGTCAGGATGTGGGGCCTACTCTCCCAAGTGCTGCGCACTGTGAGGAGCTGAGACAGCGATCAAGTTCTCACACTCTTTGGGATGGCTCACCCGTGTCTTTACCATAGGGCCAGCTCCACTATGTTGCCCCGGTGAGGGGCAGAGGCTGCTCTACCTCTCCAGAGTGCTATAACCCATGAGGGAGCAGGGCTGTGCCTGCTGCTCTCATGACTCCAGGCTCTCCTGACTACTGCAGGTGGCAAGGGGGCATACCCCCACACACATGCCACCTCAAAGCAGATGAGTGTCAGGGCTAACCCTCCCCTTTTACTGTCTTCATAGTTGGCTTACCTGTGTCTACCTGACCAGGGCCAGCCTTACTGTGCTGCCCAGTTGAGGTACAGGGCCTGCTCTCCCAAGTGCTGCAGTTGGTGAGGGGCAGAGATACCTATCCTGAGCTCATGACCCTATGGACAGCTTTCCTGACTGCTGGAGATGGAGAGCAGCAGGGGTGAGCTGGTGTGTGAGGCATTACCTCTGAGCCCATGGCATCAAAAGGCATATGAATGGCGTGGGCCCACCTGTGCCATGCACTGTCTGTTTTTCTCCTTTCCATGCTACACTGCCTGGATTTGACTTGATTGGATTGATTTTTATGAGTCCTAGGAATAAGGCAGCTTTGGCCACCAAGCCAGGAATGAAGCTGGGATGAACAAAGGACTGCCATCTGCTCTGCCCTTGACTGATGTAAGAACACCACCACCAACAAGGTGTCTCTTTGACCATTGCCAGGGGGCTCATTGTGTTTCTTAAAATTAAACATTAACGACAATATATAGGAAAACATAGTGTTTTATATTTTATCTTATAAAACAATGATCAATTTAAATATTTTCAACTTGTAGGAACTATCCTTTAATTTATCTGATTAGCAATATTTATCATCAAGAAAGCTAAGTAATCACGAATATTACAATGGTGAATCTCGTATCTCACCACTTAATATATTTTATGAAGATCTATAGCTTCTTTGAAATAAATTCAAAATACCTATTCATTAATTTATATATTTTATATGTATAAAGTAGCTATATGAACAAGTTATGTGTAAATGTTTACATAAAACGCAAATTAACAAATTAATCTACTTTCTAACGCTGTACATGTAGTGTTATATCATTTTTATTCCCAAAGGAGATGACACAATTTCTTTATATTAGTGCAGAAGCCCAAAGCCAGGAGCTATGTGGAAGGTCAAGTGAGAAAAGCAGTCCTCACAAAGCTCTGTGGAAATAGGAGCAACTAGTTCTTATCAATACGCATGCTATTACTCTCAGTAGATAAAGCTCCTGTAGTCCTTAACCAGAATGTTTGTTAGATCATTGTCCAACTATTCCAACAGAAAAATTTAGGATATGTCATTGCAGATTGCTCATGGAGCTGACTTAAATTTAGAAAAAGGCAGAGTCATAAAACAGGGAAAATTAATATCTTGTCCAACATTAACAAACAAGATAAATTAAAGTAAAAAAAATCGTTAAGCATAATGGATCAATTAGTGATGCAATATATGCAATCCTCTGTCTGGTTAATCTATTTACTGTGAATACCAACTTAAATGGAAAAATCTCTTTCACACCTTCCACTTCATTGTCCTAACAGTAAATGCTAGACAACTTAGTAAATATGCACATTATTCAACATTGCCTGACATAAAAAATATGGTCTCAACTTAAATCAAAGATTAATGAACGACAAACAAAACCATTTGTAGATTACTTTATCATGAATATCATATTATTGTTGCTAATTTACACTGAGAACCTATATTGAAACCGGAACCTAGACACTGGACTGAACATTTTAATTAAAAGAAGTATAGATGAATAATCTGGAGATTAAGTAAGCAGTCGGTGTAAAGACATTGAAAGATAAAGACTTCATGAATAAATATTGATTTCTTTCCTCACTGCACATTAAATATCACATTTTTCACCATCGAATCAGTCATTTTCCCAGATTGCATCCATAAACATGTTTGTTGGCATAATAATCCAGGAAGAATTTTGATATTTCCTGAAGCTTTTGGAAATTTGAGGATTCTCATATTATCTTCAATGTCTATGGTTCTTTTAATGTCATATTAGCAGTGTTTCTCTACCGAACTTTTCAGTATATGTGGCTTCTTTCAATTTTGTGAATTTATCATTTTTAAGCACATTATATTTTCACATAACATTTTAGCTAAAAACACTACTCAATCATCATTTCTTGTCAAAATTATTCCAAGGCCATAATGAGGTGCCCAAGGCTGTAATTAGGTACGTTAGCAAAGCCACCTGAAGCTCTCAATTGTAGATGATTTCCCATTACCCCAGTTACCTGCTGTGAAGAGTTCCCTCATTCACGAAATTATAATTAAAGGACGGGATCCTAAAAATAGGACAGTCTAAACATTTTTTATTCCTGGACTGTTGAATACAAGAATGTGTTTAATTTCAATGACCTAAAAGTTCCATGTATTATTACAAATATAAAAAAATTAAATTCGGTAATGTTTAAAATGATGAATATTTAGCTAGACAAATTGATCAATGGCAAATGTTTAGTAGATGGGTAATTGTTCCCACTTGTTTTATGAATTTGCAAGATACATTCTAGAATAGTAGATACATCTACAAAATGCTAAGAGAAAACAAAATTTCTGTTTGGATAACATTTGTGAACCATATTAGAAAATCATAAAATTTTATATGTTTAGAATAACCTTCCAAACCAAAAAAAGATGAAAATTGTTTATACCCCTGCTTACCTTATTTATAATGTTTTGTTTGTTGTATTTACATTTTCAATAACTTAACTTTTGTTAAGCATACAAGACTATATATACGGAAGCAAAGAATTCAATTGCTATTCACAATAAAATTTTATTATTGTAGTGCAAAATCTTCAAAAAGTCATTTGGTTATCAATCTCATCACTGAGACTTAATGCATACACACAGTTTTTTACAAAACTTGCCTTGAGTTCCGAATACTTTGTGCCCTGCTACTCCTTTCAGTTCTTGTTGAGATCATACATACACTGGAATGTTATTGTCAGTGGTGGAATCTCTCCTTACATTATGTGTAATAGTAAAAGTGATTTTTATTTTTATACAGTGATTTATTATTTTTCACTTCTACAACCAAAACCCATAACTTCATCTAAATATTACTAAATTTAGAAACTCGTCTATTGTCTACCATTAGAAAGGATTTGTTACCATGGTGATAGGAACATGTAAGCTCCACTTCGTTGCTTTAACTACTAAATGTCTTTATGTATCTATGTTCACTTGTATCTCTTATATTTGATCTAAAATCTTGATTCTCTAGAATACTCAGAAGTTATATTTAGAATTTCATAAAACTACTAAATTGCATGCATATTTTATATGATATGGCATCCAATCAAATAGGAAGACCTTTGTGCTAAAAATGATCTGCTCTTAGAAGTTTTTATGTTAATAGATTAATTCTATGTCTGTAAGTAGTGTTTGATTCAAAATTTAAGACTTAATAATATCCTGGCTTCAAGACAATAAAAGGATGACTGTCTATTTCACTAATGATCATTGCGACAAACATATATTTTTCAAGTCATGCATTACTAGTCTGTAAGGTGTGGATGTTCATACCCTGAGCATAGGCCAATTACAAGGTGTGTATGAGGTTTCAGGGCTGGTCAGTTTGTATAGTATAAAAAGCAAACTTAAACTACTAGGAGTTTGTTGAAATTTATGGTTTTGTAGGTTTCTTTTTCAGGCTTTTTAATGAATTTTAGGGGGTGCGTGGAGTAAAAATTATTCAAAGCATCCTATAACAGGGTGAATTTCTATGGCAGCTGTTGATCTTTTGCTGACCAAGCAGTACTCTGTACTTTCGGCTGGTGGTTTTAGCTGGGTTGGAAACAGTTTATTGCTATCTTGGAGCTACCTACTCCTCTGAATTGGTTACTTTAGAAGTATGTACTTTGAGTAATTACTTACCACTAAAATATCCACTGCTTTTGGGTTTAACTTTGTATTTGAAATGGGAACTAGTAAAGATCATCCTGCGTGAGGTATCCCAGAAGCAGAAAGATACACATGGTATATCTTATCTTATAAGTGGATATTATCTTATCTTATCTTATAAGTGGATATTAGACATATGATATATACTATATATCATTCTAAATATAATCATACTAAAATCTGTACACCTAAAGATGCTAAGCAAAAAGGAGGACCCTGGGTAAGGTGATCAATCCTAATTCAGAAAGGCAAATGGGATTTACATAGGAAGAGGGAGAAAACACGGAATAGGACATGAGTCTACCACAGAGGGACTTGGAAAGACACTACTGAAAGACTCTACCCACCAGGGTATTAAAGCAGAGGCTGAGACTCATAGCCAAACTTTGGGCACAGTGCAGGGAATCTTATGAGAAATGGAGGTAAGACCTGGAGGTGGAGGAGACAGGAACTCCACAAGGAGGGAAAAAAAAAATCTTGGCACAGGAATCTTTTCTGAGACAGATACTTTAACCGAGGACCACTCATGGCGATAACCTAGAACCCCTGCCCACGGAAGCTCGATGTCGAAGTGGGTAACCTAGTAAAGGGGAACAGGGGCTGTCTCTGACATGAACTAAGTGGCTGGCTCTTTGATCAACTCTCACTGTGAGGTGCAGCCTTGCCAGACCATTGAGGAAGACAATGCAGCCACTCCTGATGAGACTTGATAAGCTAGGGTCAGATGGAAGGGGAGGTAGACTTCCCCTATCAATGGATTGGGGGAGGGGCATAGATGGAAAAGGGGGAGGAAGGGTGGGATTGGGAGGAGATGAAGGAGGGAGCCACAGTTGGAATACAAAGTAAATATACTGTAATTAATAAAAAATAATTAATTTTAAAAGAAAGAAAAACAACCTTTGTTTCAAATACACAAAGTTCATTTAAGAGCTTCCATTTGGTCTTTCTGTAATCTCTCATCTTGTGTTAAATCTATAGCCTGTATTTAGCTGTTTAAGAGAGAGTGATAACCTCTTCCCTTGGATGAAGAGTCTGTAATTGTGGCTGGTGTAGAAACTTCTAGTCTTTTCCTGATGGCAGGATAGAGGTAAGGGCTAAGATGATAATATACATTCCATTCTTGGGAGGCATTTGACTTCTTCAAGTGACAAAAATGTCTGCAATGTCCTTATTCTACATACAGGATGGTACTAAAGGAGTTAAAAATTCTATTCATTTGAATACTCAGAAATGATACCAGAGAAGATAAAATAGTTTCTTCCTCACAGCAAAACAGAGAGCCTATGTCATGCAGAGCTTGGGTTTGGGGGGAAGATAGAAGAGGCATTTAGATTTTCTGCTTTTGCTAAAATTTGGTAGAGTCCCTTACATAATTATATCTTCATTTGCCATCTACCCTTTGGGTAATTTTCACATACTTTATACAAGTATTTCTTTCCTAAAATAATTTCACCACCTGTGTTGATTTATTGCACAATGAGAAGTTTCTTGTACTTCAATGCAGAGAGGCAATGGGAACCTTGAAGATTTCCAGTTAGGGTTTTCTTCTTGATCATAGAATAACAGTCTCTTGAAGAAAGCTGGGGACATATTCTTCAATCTTGGAGTCAAATTTTGTGGAAGTTTGATGGGAGCCTAACCGAATAAATCCTTTAGAATATATAGGATATATAATTTCCAGATCTGTGGTAACATTAGTATGTTGATGATGAAAATAGATATCTATAGGTAAAACTAAATGCCTTCATAACATAGTTTTATTTAAGTTAAATGAGTTTGAAGGAGCCATAAATATGGAGTTTTTAAAAAATTTTCCTCTGTATTTAGAAAAGAAAGTATACTGAGTAATGTCTAGCTCTGAAAACCAATGACAAGATAATTTTTATGTGGAGTAATTCACACAAAACATGCTAGAAGTGTTAGAGAAATAAGAGTTAAATCTCCCATAACATAAAGGTGGTCTTCTAAATTAGCATGATTCTAAACCTCAACAAAAACATTAAACATACACAGATCACTAAAATAAAACAATTTATGTCATTCAAGAAGTTAATAATAGAGAAGAGGAAAATTTACAATACTGGCAAGTAAGTAAAGAATATTCTCCAAGATCTTCTTTAATGCCCCTTTTCATAATCACTTAATTAAAGACAGAAAAGAGAATTGTAGAGCATGAATTTTGACATTACAATACAAATTGAATTAAATTTTGCTTCCTTCTACAAAACAGTCTCATGAAAAGCAGAAAACAATGGAGGAAAATATGATGCATCAAAACCAAAGACCTCAATATAACACCAGACACACTAAACAGGTTAGTGTTTAGAAAAAGTAGGGAAGACCCTAGAACTCATTGGCACAGGAGATTACTTCCTGAACAGAACACCAACAGCACAGGCTCTAGGATCAACAATAAATAAATGGGACCTCATGAACTCATGAAACTGAAAAGCTTCTGTAATGCAAAAGATACTGTCATCAAAACAAAATGACAGTCCATAGACTGGGAAAGGATCTTTACCAATCCTACATCTGACAGAGGGCTAAAAACCAGTATATATAAAGAACTCAAGAAGTTAAAAAGCAAGAAATCAAGTAATCCAATTAAAAAATAGGATATGGAGCCAAACAGAGAACTCTCTGTAGAGGATTGTAGAATGGCAGAAAAACACTTAAAGAAATGCTCAATGTCCTTAGCCATCAGGGAGATGCAAATCAAAATGACCCTGAGATTTCACCTTACACCTGTCAGAATGGCTCAGATCAAAAACTCCAGTGACGACACATGCTGGAGAGGTTGTGGAGAAAGGGGAAATCTCCTGCATTGCTGGTGGGATTACAAACTGGTACAACCACTCTGGAAATCAATTTGGCGTTTTCTTAGACAATTAGGAATAGTGATTCCTCAAGACCCAGCTATACCACTCTTAGGCATATATCCAAAAGATGCTCAAGTACACAACAAGGACATTTGCTCAACTATGTTCGTAGCTGCTTTATTTGTAATAGCCAGAACCTGGAAACAACCCAGATGTCCCTCAGTCGAGAAATGGACACAGAAATTGTGGTACTTTTACACAATGGAATACTATTCAGCAATTAAAAACGAGGAAATCATGAAACTCACAGGCAAATGGTGGGACCTGGAAACGATCATCCTGAGTGAGGTATCCCCAAAGCAGAAAGAAACACTTGGTATATACTCAGTTATATAGACCTATAGGATAGGATGGACATGCTGAAATCTATACACCTAGAGAAGATAAGCAAGAAGGAGGACCCAGGGTGGGACGATATTCTTGCTAAAATGGACAAATGGGATGGACATTGAATAGAGAAGAAAACAAGCAACAGGACAGGAGCCTACCACAGAGGGCCCCTGAAAGACTCTAACGAACAATGAATCAAAGCTGATATTAAGATTCACAACCAAGCCATTGCCAGAGTACAGGGAATAATATGAAAAAGGGGGGAGTTAGTAAGATTTGGTGAGGACAAGAGCTCCACAAAGACCAAACAGATTAGGGCACAGAGGTCTTCTATGAGACTGTTTCTCCAGCCAAGGACCATGAATGGATACAAACTATAACCCCTGCTCGGATGTGGCCCATAGTAGCTCAGTTCCCAAATGGGTACCCTAGTAAGGGGAACAGGGACTATTTGGGTCATGAACTCAATGGCTGGCTTGTCCACTGCCCCCTGCCCCCTGAGGGAGGAACAGCCTAACTAGATCATGGAAGAGTACAATGCAGCCAGCCCTGAAGAGACATGATATGCTAGGGTCAGATGGAAGGAGGGGAGGTCCTCTCCTATCAGTGGACTTGGAGGGGGGCAGGGAGAAGATGAAGGAGGGATAGGGAGTGTGGGAGGGAATGAGGGTGGGGGCTACGGCTGAGATACAAAGTATATAACCTGTGATTAATATGAAAATGAATAAATTACTTATAAAAAACAAAAAAACAAAACCAGCTGTGGTTTACTACTTTTTATTTCAATGTATTGTTTCATTCATTTAAGCTTCATTGGCATATGTGAGGTATAGAAAGAGGATTTATTATGATATTTTTGTAAATGGATAAGTTTTACTTAGATCACAACCATGTCTGTTGGTATAATGTTCTTTTGGAATGTATACAATTTACCCTTGTTCATTCAAATGCTGATTTCTCTACCCCACTATTTGGTTTCAATCTGGACATCATATTGTGATGCTTAATCTAAGCATCACCTGTCTCAATTTTGTGTAAACAATGCTGATCAATGGAGAGGACTGGTGGGACATCCTGGTCCAGAACGGAGAGAGAGGAAACAGGAGGAAGGGAGAATCTGCAGGAGAGGTTTTGGACCCACGTGGAGAGAAGGACCGGACCGAAGGTATGACTAAAAGGAAGTATAATCTATAATCGGTGAAATCTGTAATAATTTGTTCTTGAAGGCTTAGGATGGAATAACTATTGCTCAATATTGTGCTTTAGGTTAATTAAATAAATCCCAGTCTCTGTGTGGTGATTTGTGTATATAGCTGGTGTAAGACTAACTGCTGCTTAACTAAAAAATGTACCTATAGTAAATATTAACACCCACAACATATGCCCTATTACTTTCTCATATTACCTACCTTGCTTTTTCCACTTCTACATCCTTGAAGTCTAGTTTTACATTAGAATACACACATCCACCAAAATTGTGGACAGGAAAATATCGAGCTTCTTGTATTTTGAGACTGCCTTATTTCTCAGGATATTTTTATAAATGCTGGCCTTTATATGTTACTGGGCTTTGCAATGCATAACATACTTATTATAGAACAGCAAAGACAAATTATCATTTTAATAAGTAGTTACAATATGTAACATTTTCAAAAACCTATGACTAAACTCTGTGCAGCGTGGTAATACATGCTGAAGTGGCAGCTGCTATGTGGGTGATGAATATTAAAAGTAGTATTATGTGTGCATGTTTAGTGCATCTGTGTGCTTGTCTGTGTGTGTTTGGAAAGAGAGAGACAAATGACAGATATTGAGAAAAAATGTTTACCCCACTGTGAAATATTTAAAAAGTCATATTTATTAATTTAAATTTTTGCTTGTATCTAAATGATGTACTTATTTTCATTAATGCCAGAAAAATATTATCAAATAATATATTTTTAAGAATTATATATTTAGTAACTTGTTTAATTCATTTTTAGATCATATAAATGTAGTTTCAATATAGTATTTTTAAAAAATTAATTAAAGGATTCACATGAAGTAAAACAAATCATTCTATGCTAATTGGCAAGTGTTTATAAAGTATGTAAAGGATAAAAAACATAAATTTGATATTATTCAATGATAATGATATAGAGCATACCTACCAAGACATCCCCTAGTGAAATTATATTTCACTAGAATTTAGGTTTTTTTTTTTTCATTTTAAAACATGATTGTTAAAAAAAATGTCAAAACAATGTTTGCTTATTTGACATATAAGTTACTATGTTATCTGTAGTGATATAATTTATCAAAATATCTCATGAACCCCAGAAGACTGAACTTTTGATAGATTCTAAGGCAAAGCTAATAACAAAATTTAGGATCATCTAAGCTTATGTGATTTACTGGCTTTTAAAATTGTTAGTATTATTTTATTATTATTATTTTTAAACTATTTAATTTTATTTTCTGTGCATTGGTACAAAGGTATTAGAATCCCTGGAACTGAAGTTATAGACAGTTATAAGCTGCCATGTGGGTGCTGGGAATTGAACTTGGGTCCTTTGGAAGAGCAGGCAGTGCTCTTAACCACTGAGCCATTTCTCCAGCCCTTATTTTACTATTATTAATTCACTTTGCATTCCAGGTGTAGCTCCCTCCCTCATCTCCTTCTGGTCCCACCTGCCCTCCCACTTCCTGTCCTATGTTCCTCCCCTACCCCATAGGCATATCAGTCTCCATATGGGTACCCTAGTAAGAGGAGAAGGGGCTGTCTCTGATATGGACTCAGTGGCCCACACTTTGATCACCTCCCCATGGTGAGGAGGCCTAATTAGGCCGCAGAGAAAGAGGAGGCAGGCAGTCCTGATAAGACCTGATAGGCAGGGTCAGATAGTAGGGATTTGGTTGCTTTTATACAGGGTATTCCTCCTGTTTTCTTCTCAATTGCCTTTACAAGAACATTGTGGCCAACCATGTTATGCCTTGGAACTTTCATGTAATTAGCTTTTACAACATAAACTACTCTGGAGATTTAATTGTAAATTGCCTGCTCTTTCATATTTCTGACCATGACTATTACATATCCATTGTGGTAATCATATTTTAAAAGCACCCACAAGTGGGAATCAACCTGATATAACAAACATCTATCAAAAATGTTGGAAGAGAAGTTGGATAGTGGTTGATTGCACATGTTTGCAGTTATAAGTGTTTCAGGACAAGTGAGGAGGGATAATTTAATCTCTTGTAGAACTCAGTTAAAATTTTGTAGATAACCCCACATTCCTTTCCAATGTTATATACTTTCTGCTATTGACTATAGACCGAGCAAAGCCCTTTGTAAGATAGAGGCAGTCACAGAGTCAGATAAACACTCATAACAGATAGACAACAAATAGGTTAGTAACCACAAACTACAGACAGATGGAAGCTACAATGAAAGAAGCAGAGAATTAAAATTTGGTCTCACTTGTTTTCAAGTTGCTCCCAGAGGAAATGGTTTGTTTTCACCCCTTACTTTGACAGCAACACATGCTTGTGTTCTCTGAGGTTTTTTTTCCTTAATTAATTAATTCATATAGGGATCCTGACTTGTCTACCTAAATATAGGATTTTATTTATAAGAATTTATATACCTTAAATAGCCAACAAAACCACAATATAATAAAAATCAATTCCCTTGTCGATACAGACAACTTACACATTTTCATGGCTCAATATTTGCAAAACTCTATTTGTTTCTCTAACACATATCATTAAGCCAAGTCCTAAATCCAGGTTTATACATTTTTCTGTGAAAATATTTACACTTATGAATATGAGCTACATAGAGAAATTAAAATGTACTGATTTAATGGCATTTAGTTTCTATTTTTACTATAACAATTTCCTGAACATTTCTTGACTTCAAACAGCAAAAACTTATGGCCTAGAATGTAGAGGTAAGAAGTGTGCTCTCTGTAGGCCAAAATCAACCTGTGGGAAGGATCTCTGAATTCATTTCTGAGGGTCCTGGAGAAGAATCTCTTCTGGGCCTTGTACACTGCTTTAAAATCTGGGCCCTTCTTACGGCCTCAAATCCATTTGTAAGCATCTTTAAAATTTTGATATGACATTCATGCCACAGAGAGTTGTGGTTTGTCAATGATAATAATAATTAATAGTAATAGTAGTAATACGTGCAAATGAAAACTACTTTGAGATTTTACAATCTTACTTTGATCTTACACAATCAGAATGGCCAAGATCAATAAAATAAATGGCAGTTCGAACTGCTCAGGATGTACAGTAAAAGGGACACTGATCCATTGCTAGTAGGAGTGCATATTCCTACAGTAATGATAGAAGAATCTGTGTAGTGGTTCCTCAGGAAGATGGGAATCAATCTACTTCAAGATCCAGCTTACCACTCATTGACAATTACCCAAAGGATACTCTGTCCTACCACAAAGACCCTTTCAGAACCATGCATTCTAACATTATTCATAATGGCCAGAAACTAGAAAACAGCAACAATCATAACAAAGATGCCCCTCAACATAAGAATAGAGACGATGTGGTAATTTACACAATGGAATATTACTTGGCTGTTAAAATAAAAGACATCCTGAAATTTGCAGGCATGGATGGAACTAGAGAATAATTGTCCTTGTGAGGTAAGTCAGGCCTAGAAAAACAAAAGTCGTATGCCACATGGCGATTAGCCATGAAGTAAATGATAACCAAGCTACAAACTAAAGACCCGAAGAGGTTAGAAAAAGAGAGAGATTCTAGGTTAGAAGCATGGATCTCCCTGGGAAGGGGACATAAAATAGATTTTATGTGCTTACTGGACTATTGGGGCCAGAAGAGGTAGATAGATAAGGTAGGAGAGGAGAGGCAGTGGAGGGAGAGAATGGGGGGAGAGACCGCTGGAATTGGGGAGACTTTGTGGCGTGGTGTGAAGTGGAAATATCTAAGAAGACTCTAAGGAAGTGTGCTAATAATGGGGTATATGGAGTGTCCTGTCAGAAAGCTTCCAGCGGCAGCACTGCTCATTCAATTGAGTTGTTAGCTGAGGGGTTCTGTGGAAATCCCCACACAACCCAAGTCGTTGCTAGGACAAGGGGTTGTTTTCTTGTATAATGACAGTGGGCATCCATTGCTGAGGACAATATTCTGTTGGTTGATGATATGTTAACATGTTTTTGTTTTAATCCCAGGTGTGGGATGTGGTACTGGTTCAGATTGTTCACAGCAGCAACCTAATTTGCCTTATGCAGGCTTTGAGAGGGGCTCTTTGCAAACTGCAGATAGTTTAATTCTGAGGACTCTGGAAGGGAATAAAGGCCAGAATCCAGAAAGAGAAAAGAGGGCATGAAGCAAGAAGAATGCTGCTGGTGCTTCCTCCTCCCAACCCCACCCTACCTCCATGCTCCTGATGCAACCTGACGAGAAGTTAGAGATATTCTGAAAAGAGAATTGGACTTGCTCCAAATAACCCAAGGACTCTAACAGCAGGAAGTAGCTAAGTAAAACTGTACCCCCTCTCTCCACTAATCTTCTTTTTCTCATACCTGGTACTAAGGTGTTGGAAATAATTAGGGTGGAGAAGGGAGGAAGAGGTATAAGAAACATAAATAAAATAGTTTTAAAAAGTTTAAAAAGTAACAAATACCCACAGGAATATTGCTGAACATGAAGAAGTTGAGCTAGTGAAGAGAGCCTTCACCCCTATATTCTAGTCTCTTTTATGTAAGAAGGTAATCCGAGAACTACCAAAGGAGAAATATAAGCATTAACTTAGCCACAAAACCTTTAACCTAAATCTGTCTTGCCTGTAATAAATGCCAGGGCATTGTTGGCATAGAATGTGTGATAATAAATAACAAATGTCTAATTTGACCTAAGGGCCACTCCAGGAGAAGGATCCCATACCCAGTACTGCTTAGGTAACCAAGAACCTGACACTAGACACCCAGACAACTAGGGTAAAACCAAAAATTACCTGTTTAAAAAAATAAAATGATTCTTAATGATATTTTGCTAAACTCATATATTAGTTCTTGTTCCAGTCATCATCAGAGATGCATCCTCTGGCAGTAGATGTTCCAGAAGCGATGCAGAGACCCACATCAGGCATTATGCAGAAAGTCTGAAATGGAGGTCTCTGTCAAATCTCTTCCATCAGAGCACAGGGAATCTTGGGGAACAGGAGGCTGAAAGATGGTAGTCAGAGGGAATAGAGGACACCAGGAAAATGAAGCCCTCTGAATCAAGTAAGCAAGGGGCATATGGGCTCACAGAGACAGAAGTAAGAAGTACAGGGCCCGCATTGGTCTGCACCAGGTCTTCTTGGTTTATAAAATAACTGTTAGCTTAGAAATTTTAAGGGTTTTCTGACTGGTGTTCTGACTCTTGTTTCTGACCTTGCGATTCCTTTCTATGTTTTGACAAGTCCAACTTTAATATTATAGTTTTGCTTCATCTGGTTATATTTCTTTTGTCATGTTTGATTGTTATCTTCTAAAAGTATGTTTGTTCATAATGAGAGACAGAGTAGGAGTGGAATCAGAGAACAGAGGAAACTAAAATAAGTATATATTGTATGAGAAAAAAATCTATTTTCAATATAAGAAAAAACTTTTTTATTGTTGAATTTGAGTTTTATATTCTTGGTATAAGTCCTTTTTAAGAATATAACTTTAAACCTTGTATATATTTATAAATTCTATATCGTTAATATATGATATATAGAGAATATAAAATAGATATTATATGTAACATATAATACACAAAATAATATCTAATTGATATTGACATAATACATGATATAATATAAAATATATATTTCTACATATTATATATAAATATTCATTTATAGATTCTTTTGACTCTACTTTAATCTTTAGTGGATTAAAAGTATTAAATGATAAAATTCAAATTATCACATTTTGTTATATTTTTCAGATTGTGTTAAGTACTCATTACCAGATCCAACTACACATTCTTTTTCATTTATGTTTTGTTTTAATGGTTTATCAGTGGTGATATTTACAGTTATCTTAGAATTTATTCTAGATTAGCTATTACCTTGTGAAATGTGGATTGACTTGATTCTTTCCAAATCTGTGGAGAGTTATTATTAGAACTTTGTTGAAAATGTTCTGTATTTTCTACATTGAAATGTCACCATACTTTGCACTAGAATTAGTTGACAATATATATGTAGATCTGTGTATATGACCCCATTTTCATGCATGAATACAGGTCCATTGGTATGGTCTCTCTATGTGTTTTCATTTTTATTGCCAATGAAATACATTTTAATTAGCACAGATCTGTGGTAGCCTATGTAACCCATGCAAACCAAATACAAGTTTATTTTTTAATTTTGGCTATTCTAGATCTCCATTTAAAAAAGAAGAGACAGTTCTAGAATCAGATTGTAATTTTCTAGATTCTAGATTTCTAGATTCTAGAAACATATCAAAAGCTACACACCAAAATCCAATAACATCTTGAAAAAGATACTCTTTGAGGGAATTTTTATTCAGATTGAATTAATTCTATGCATAATTTAGGAAGAATTGTCATTTTAGAAATACTGACTTGCATCTAACATTTTTAAATTTGCTTATAATTGTTTTTTGCATGCTGTGATTTATTCCAGTACCTTATGCACATGATAAAGTTATCTACCATTGAATTATTTCTGCAAACTTTAAAAAAATTTCAACAGTATTTTTCACTGCCTGACATGCTGAAGCTGAATGTTATATAATGTGTATATTTATGTATATTTCACTTTTTATGCCAGAAGATGGTTTAATGTTTTTTAATTTATTTTTTGAATCTTTATGCTTATGTTATGTTAGAGGTATAACAGATCTTGCATAAGTCTCTTCTGAGGTCAGCTAAATTTCCACTTACTTCTAAGTCTCTTTAAATATATATGTAACGATATCTAATAAATTATGTCACATGAAAATAGAGGTAGTCTTAATTCCTCCATTCTTACCAAAATTTTAAGTAATGTTAGTTGTATTCTTGAGAGTAACATCATCTTTGCTTTCTTGTTTCAGCTTTTACCAGGGACTGTAGTATCTGTTGGCAGTGATTAGTTGATGAATGCCATTAGGCTAAGCCAGTTTGCTGTAATTACTGATTGTTGATACATTTTATTTATTCTGAGTTGATACTGAATGTGGGCAGATTCTTTCCATGCATCAAATGATACGATAGCATGTTTTTGTTCTCTGTTATTGCAGTACAGTAGTTTCTAATAATATATTTTCTGAGAATTGAAGCAGCTTCACATCAAATCAAATGCTCTAATGACTTCAAAAGGAACTCTCAAAAAAATTGAAATAGTCAATCAGTTTCTAAAGTGTTTGACATACTGAGCCACCAGGAAAATGCAAATTGAAACTAAAACTACTCTGAAATTGTGTCTCACCCCTGTTATAATGGTTCGTGTCAAGGAAACAAATAATAGAAAATTGTGAAGAGCTGTCTTGGTGATGAGGAAACATAGTGCGGTGGAAATTTTGTGTGCTCTATGAGGGTGACCCTAGGGAGGAGGCCTAGTAATTGAAGATACAGAACCTGAGCAAGTTTCTCTTATAGCCTGGCAAGGCTTCCAGTGGTGAGACTGATTTGCATTTTGTTGTACTGTTCACTATGGGGTCCACTAGAGATCCCTAAACAGTGCAGGCTGATGTTAGGACAGGTCACTCTCTGAAAACTGACAGCAGAACTCCAGTTCTGAGAACAACAGTCACACAGCTCATTGAATTTAGAGAGGCTGTACTGGAACAGGCACGGAGGAGCTTTCACCCCTATGATCCAGTCACTTTGGTGTGAGAAGGTACTTTGTAGATTACAGAAAGAGAAACCTGGACAGCAACCCAGCCACAAAACCCTCACCCTGCAATCTGTCATGCCACAGAACTTGTCGGAGTGGCCAACCAATGTCTGGTTTAACTTGAGGACCGTGCCACAATAAGGAATCCTTGCCCTACTCTGCTTGGACAGTCGAAAATTGGAAACTAGATAGGCCAGAGACCTAGGATAGAAGTAATACCAAGTGGAAACAACAACAACAACAACAACAAAACAAACAAACAAAAAACAACCACCCCCTCAAAAGGAAGAACACTGCAATTATTTCAAATAATATTTTGCTGTATTGGGGTGATATTTTTTGTGCACGGTGTAAAGATTGTCTTTGTAGTATTAAATGCTGATTTCTGTACCAGCCAAGGACAGGCCAGACTTCGGTATTGTTCTGCATTACATTTTGGAAACACTCTCACTAGAACCTTCTAATTGGTTTAATAAAGAACTGAAAGCCAATCTCAAAGGCAAGAAAGGAAGGCGGGACTTCTAGGAGAGATAGGAACTCTCGGAAAGAAAGAGGCACAAGAAGGAACAAACGATGTGCCAGGGTCAGCGACTGAGGAACAGCAGTAGAGCACATGGCAGAACATAGATTAATATACACGGTTTAATTTAAGTTAGGAGCTAGTTGAGGAACAAGCCCAAGCTGAGGCCAAGCTTCTATGACAAATAAAAAGTTTCTATCTCGTTACTGGGAAGCTGGCTGTCAGAAGAAATTCTGGTTATTTTTGGCACCCAGTATTTATGCTGCTATATTCATAGATCAGTGCCTTGTCAGTTGTCATCAGAGAGGCTTCCTCTGGAGGGAGATGGGAGCAGGTGCAGAGAGACAAACAGCTAGACATCGTCGAGATCTGGAACCCCATGAAAAATCAGAATGAAAGATTGTAGGAGTCAGAGGGGCTGGAGGACATCAGGAAAGTATGGCCCACCAAATCAACTAAGGAGGGCTCCCATTGTCTCACAGAGACTAGGGCTGCAAGCAGGGGTCTATCTTAGGTCCTCTGCAACGTGTTATAGCTGCTAGCTTGGTGTTTTTATGGGACTCTTAACAGTGAGAGAGGATGTGTTATAACTCTTTAGTCTGTCCTTGGGACTCTTTTCCTCCTATTGGGTTCTCCTTGTCCAGCCTTCATATGAAGGTTTTTGTCTTATTTTATTGTATCTCTTTTTGTCTGTTGGCTATTGTCTCTTAGAGGCATGTTCTTTACAGAAAAGGAAAGGGTAGGAGGGTGGATCTGGGAGAGAGGGTAGGTGGCTGGGATGGCTGAGAGGAGTGGAGAGAAGGAAAACAATGGTCAGGATGTATCGAATAAGAGAATAATCTATTTTTAATAAAAATTACAATAAAATAAAAAGTAGACCACATGATTGTACTCCAATCTTTTAAGAAAACAAGTAACAAGTGAATATAAATATAAGGACATGCCACTTCCAAAGATAAAGAGCCATAGAATTTTAATCATATTTTTTAACAACAAACAAACAAAAATGTGCAGGTCTCACTTCTTATGCTGATAATAAAAATTCATTATCAAATTTTTGTTATTATGAAAAGATGAAACTATATAATTTAAAAATAAACTTGTAATAAAGATATAGAAAAATAGGAACCCTTAATAACTTTTGATTAAAGTATGACTTTTGTATGAGAGAGTATGACTGCTTTGGAAATAGTTGTAACGGTGTTTCTTTTTTCATGTTTTTACTTATTTTTTATTATTTATTATTACAATTTATTCACTTTGTATCATGGTTGTAGCCCAGTCTCTCATCTCCTCCAAGTTCCACTCTCTGTCTCTTTTCTCCCCATTTTGTCCCTCCCCTAGTCCACAGATAGGGGAGGTCATCCTCTCCTTCTCTCTGAACCTAACCTATCAGGTCTCATCAGGACTGGATGCATCCTCTTCCCCTTTGGCATAGCAAGACTGTCTCTGCCCCCCAAGATAGAGGTGAGTCCAGAAAGTCCGGCCACAAAAACCATGTGAGACAGCCCCTGATCCCTTTACTAGAGAACCCACATGGAGACTGAGTTGTCTATGGGCTACATCTGAGTAGGGGGTCTAGGTCCTCTCCATGCATGGTCCTTTGTTGGTGCATCAGCCCCTGCAGCCCAGAATATTTGGCTCTGTTGGTCTCCTTGCAGAACTCCTGTTCCCTCCAGGTCTATTTTCCCTTTCTTTCTTAAGATTCTTATGAGTCTAAGCATCTGTTTCGATACTTTGATGAGTAGAGTCTTTCAGAGGTTCTTTGTGGAAGGCTCCTGTCCTGTTCCTTGTCTTGTATTGCTTCTGATGGCTTTCTGGTTTGCCCTTCTAAGAGAGGTTTCAGCCTCTTCACTAGGGTCCTCCTTATTGTTTAGTTTCTTTAGGATTATAGATTTTAGTATGTTTAACCTATATTACATAAGTAATATCCACTTATAAGTGAGTATATACCAGGTGTGTTTTTCTGCTTCTGGGTTACCATACTCAGCAAGGTCTTACCTAGTTCCTACCATTTGCCTGTAATTTTTATATCAAGTGGCAGAGAAACATTTTAAGAAATGTTCAATGTCCTTAGTCATCTGGGAAGTGCAAATCGAAATGACTCTGAAATTTCCTCTTATAACCATCAGAATGGCTAAGATAAAAAACTCAAGTGACAACACATGCTAGCAAGGATGTGGAGAATGGGGAACCCTCCTCCATTGTTGTCTGTGATGTAAACTTGTACAACCACTTTGGAAATCAATCTGGCACTTTCTCATAAAATTAGAAATTGTGCAACCTCAAGACCCAGATAAACCACTCCTTGACATATATCCAGAAGATGTTCAACCATACAACAAGAACATTTGCTCAAACTATGTTCACAGTAGGCTTAAGGGTGTTTCTTAAAAGAATTATCATATGAATCATCTATACATTTCCTGGTCATATATTCAGAGGATCTACATTTTACCACAGGACTGCTGGGAGGAAGGAAGAAGTAGATGTGGGGGGAATTGTTTGATGGGGAGGATATTGGGGAGGGAGACATGCATCAAGAAAAACAATGGAACAATATATCATAATGAAACCATTAATTTGCAAAGTCTTTTATAGAAAATTTAAAAGCAATTTATGTTTTAGGAATATTTTTTTATTTATTTTTATTTTTTTAATTTATTTATTTTTATCTCAATCACAGGTTAGGTACTTTGAATCCCAGGCGTAGCCCCCTCCCCCATTCCCTCCTACCCTCCCTCTCCCTCCCTCATCTCTTTCTTCCCCGCCCCCTCCAAATCCACCTACAGGGGAGGACCTCCTTCCCTTCCATCCAACCCCAGCTTATCCTGTCTCCTCAGGGCTGGCTGCAAAGTCCTCCCCTGGGATCTAGCCAGTCTGTCACTCCCTGGCTTATATGGGGGAGGGTCAAAGAGTCAGCCATCAAGATCATGACTGAAACAGTCCCTGTTTCCCTGAATAGGGTCTTCAGCCCTACACCAAGT
>CM053752.1:85827875-85880958 GCA_028658305.1 Pachyuromys duprasi
AAGTACACAACAAGGACATTTGCCCAACTATGTTCGTGGCTGCTTTATTTGTAATAGCCAGAACCTGGAAACAACCCAGATGTCCCTCATTTGAAGAATGGATACAGAAATTTTGGTTCTTTTACACAATGGAATGCTACTCAGCAATTAAAAAGGAGGAAATCATGAAATTCGCAGGCAAATGGTGGGACCTTGAAACTATCATCCTAAGTGAGGTATCTCAAAAGCAGAAAGAAACATATGGTATATACTCACTTATATAGACCTATAGGATAGGAAGATCATGCTCAAATCTACACACCTAGGGAAGATATACAAGAAGGGTGACCCAGGTTGGTATGATCAATGCTCTTTTAGATGAACTAATTGGATGGACATTGAATGGAGGAGAAAACAAGCAACAGGACAGGAGCATACCAAAGAGGACCTATGAAAGAATCCATATAGCAATGTCGCAAAGCAGATATTAAGACTCACAATTAAGCCCTAGTCAGAGGGTGGGAAGTAATAATAAAAATAGGGGAAGTTAGTAAGACTTGGGGAGAACAAAAGCTCCAGAAAGATCAAACTGAGCAGGGCACAGGGGTCTTATATGAGACAGTTTCTCCAACCAAGGACCATATATGGATATGGCCTAGAACCCCTGCTCAGATGTGGCCCATGATAACTCATTGTCAAACTGAAGACCCTCGAAAGGGAAACAGGGACTGTTTCACCCTTGAACTTGATAGGTGGGTCTTTGACCCTCCCCGTACATGCCAGGGCTTAACAGCCTGGCTAGATCCCAGGGGAGGACATTGCATCCAGCCCTGAGGAGAGAAGATGATCAGATGGAGGGGGAGGGGATCCTCCCCCATTGGTGGACTTGGAGGGGGCAGGAGGAGATGAAGGAGGGTTGGGGAGGGTGGGAGGGAATGAGGGAGGGGGCTACGCATGGGATGCAAAAAACCTAACCTGTGATTGATATAAAAATAAATAAATTTATTAAAAATAAATTAAAATTAAAAAAATATTTATTCTTCCTTGAAAATGTAACACAAAATTAAAACTCTTGTTTCTTAAACTTCTGTGTTTTAGGATGTAACAATGATGGCTATATCATTGCAAACATTTTATTGACTTATCTTTCAGAGTAAAATATATTTTTCCAGTATATTTCAAAGCAAATTGTTTGTTATTGTTGTTTGTGTTTTATTTTTAGTCTAGAATGAAGAATGGCCAAAATGTGAAATTTCAGTAACATAAGCCTACCTGACAAAAAGTAATAAACAGCATTTGCTGTAAGGCAGTCTGTGTTCCTGGTTCATAGATTCTGGAGTCTTCAGTCCTGGATGTAACTATACCAGTACAGAACTCTTGAGCAATGCACCCATGTATTGCTAATAGATACCATATTCTTGAGCAAAATCAATATTCTTTGTTAGCAATTCATATTCCCTCAAGAAATATTTTTCCTTTTCTCTCCAAAAGTGTTGGATCATGTACAAGACTGTGAGAAAATCAGACAGAACACATCTATCTATTTTGTGGACCAGTGAGGAACTTACTCCAATTAAACTTTAGCAGTAGAAATGAGCATGGCAGTAGCTCTTAGGGACTGCACCTGCAGAGAGCAAGTATACACAATAGCAAATCAGCAGGCAGTTAAAGTGATAATAAGACAATATACATAACTCAGATGACAGAAGGAAATCACATCTTGGTAATACCATTTAAGTACTAGAAACTCCAGAGACTGAAAAAATTTTACTTTCAGGTTTTGTTTTGTTTTTTTAGTAAAATGATATGAATAACCATACCACATAATAGAATAGAGTCTATTTTGGGTACTTCAACCAATATAGTTGTATTTATTCCTTACATTTGGAAGACCATGTTTCCTAATATATCACGATTCATTTTGGTGTCCAATATTATAAGTCCATGTTTTTCAAACTTGCATTATCATAATAATTAGCTAGTAGTTATTAAAAATGCAGACTCAAAATTACTGGGCACTCCATTTTGTTAAGAGTGCCATTTAAAACTAACCCTGACTTAAATTTTACAATCAAGATCTTGACATCAGCTTAGAAAACTTTATAATGATCAAAAGATAGCACACCAAAGAAACTCATGGTCAAATCTAAGAGAAATGCTACCTAGATAGTACGTAAAATAATCACCAGAAACAGAGGCCAGAGAGATGATGACTTGAATGTGGCAAGCAATTCATTTCTAATAGAGTCACAATATTTATTTACCTCATGTTAGGATTGCGTTATGTATTGTGAAGTTATGGCTGCCATTTTTCTGGGGGTAAAACTTTACTGAGATCAGCCCCTAGGAAGGATTATTCCCCATCTCTCAAGAAAGAAAATTGGCATTAGAAAACACCCACCAGCAAGCTACAAGAAAAGAAAATAAATACCATTTTTAAAAACCTGTATATTCAGTTCCCTAAGCTGGTTAGCAAGGAAGATTTCAAAGTAATTCATATGTATATAATATATATCTGTGTGCTCATATGTGCACACTCATATTCATATATATGTGAATATATAGTGTTCACTTTATCATCACATTTCTTTAAGTTTTAAATTTATGTGTTTATTCACTTTACATCTTTATTGCAGCCCTTCTCCTCTCCTCCCAGTTGTCCCCTCACATACCCCTCTCCCTTCCTCTTCTCTTCTCCTCAGAGAAGGAGGAGGACCTCATGGGTACCAACCCACCATGGCACATAAAATCACTGCAGAACTCAGCTCATTCTCTACCACTGATGCCCAAAGCAGCCCACTTAGGGGAAAGAGTCCAAAAGGAAACATCAGAGTCAGAGAAAGAGACCCCATTCAAATCTTGGGGGATATACATGGAGACCAAGCTATGTGTCTATTACATTGGATATTACCACATTTTTCTAATTTTTTTATTAATTGCACTTTATTCACTTTGTATCCCCCTGTAGCTCCCTCCCTCCTCCCCTCCCAAAAGCTACCTTCCTTCCTCTTCTCCAGGACGCATGCCCCTCCCAAAGTCCACTGATAGGGGAGATCTTCTTTTCCTTCCTTCTGATCCTAGTCTATTAGGTCTCATTAGGAGTGACTGCATTGTCTTCCTCTGTGGCCTGGTAAGGCTGCTCTCCCCTCAGGGGTAGGTGATCAAAGAGCAGGCCAATCAGTTCATGTCAGAGACAGTCCCTGTTCCTATTATTATGGAACCCACTTGGACACTGAGCTGCCATGGGCAACATCTGTGCAGGGGTTCTAAGTTATCTCCATGCATGGTACTTGGTTGGAGTATCAGTCTCAGGAAAGACCCCTGTGCACAGATTTTTTGGTTCTGTTGCTCTTCTTGTGGAGCTCCACATTATAAACCTTCTGTCCTAATAAGGCCAGACACAAAGAGATGTCATTTCTTACTGTAAAGCTGAGTTTTAAGTAACAAAATTATTCTCTTCATTGCCTAAGTGCTTTGAAAGAATTCACAAGAAAGAAATTGCAACATGTAATTTTTCAGGAAATGGTCCAAGAATGGAGTAGTGTGAGGAAAATTCTGTGTGCTGTGAGAAATCTCCAGGAAAACAAGACAAGAATCTTGTCACTTCATTTTCTTAAAAACCAGAATTGTTCTTGGGTTATGCTTCCATGTTCCTCCTAGGTATAGCAAATAAGAGTCAGTTTACTTAAGGTTATTCCTTAGGATTGGCTATTGCTCTTTATTTATTTTATTAGTACAAAATTGAAGTTTATTATTATTTTTTAAATAATTTTTATTGACTTTATATCCTTGATGTAGCCTGATACCTCCCACTCTCCCAGTATCACCCACCCTCCCACCTTTCCTCCCCTCTCCCATTTTCCTCAGAAAAGAGGATCTCTTTTTCCCATCCAGCCCTGGTCATCAAATTTCATCAGTACTGAGCATATCCTCTTCCCCTCTGGACTGGCAAGGCAATCCCACCAGGGAAGTGTCATTAAAGTCTGGCAAGTGATTCTAGTCCAGTTCAGTCCCCACTTCCCTTACTAGAGGACCCACAGGAGGCCTAAGCTGCCCATCTGCTACATCTTTCTAGGCAGTCTAGGTCAGGTTGCTGCATGGTCCTTGGTTAATGCTTCTATTTCAGCAAGCCTTCTGGGGCCTGGTTAGTTGGCTCTATGGATCTACTGATGGAGCTCCTGTCATCTCCAGGTCCTTTTCCTTTTCCTCCCACTTCTCCACATGGCACCCTACACATCACTCAATGTATGGATGAGAGTTTCAGCATCTGTGTTTGAAGAGCTGCTTTGCAGCGCCTCTCAGAGGACAACTCTGTCAAGTTCCTATCTGCAAGTTTAGCAGAGCATCTGTCATAGTGTCAGGGGTTGACACTCTCCAATAGGGTGGGTCTTTGGTTAGGCCAGGCATTGGTTGGGCATTAGCTCAATCTCTGCTCTATCTTTATCCCTGCACATTTAGTAGGCAAGGTAAATTTTGGACCGAAGTTTTTGTGGGTGTGTTGGTGTTCCCCTGTCTTTGCTAGGAGACTAATATAGTCAGTGGGTGTCCTCTTCAGTCTCTAAGGTTTCTGCTTCTAGGAGTCTCTTCTTGACTACCCCTCATTTCCTTCCAGGAGCCTACCTTAACAGGTCTCCAGTTTGTCACAGAGATACACTCACACTCAGTTTCTATTTTCTCTACAGTCCTTCTCTCCTCTTGCCCTTGCTCTCCCAAGTTCTGTTCTCCACCCTCTTAACTCTGCTCCCCCTCCCCTACCTTGTTTGCCTTTTTCAACTACTGCCTCTATCTATTCTATTTCCCATTCCAAGTGAGATTTATGCATCCTGCTCTAGATCCTCTATGTTACTTATCTTCTTTGAGTCTGTGCTTCCTAGTATGTTTATTCTGTACTCTATGGCTAAAATCCACTCATATGTGAGTACATACCATCTTGTTTTTTTCTGGGTCCAGGTTATCTCACTCAGGATGATATTTTCTAGTTCCATCCATTTTCCAGAAAATGTCATGACTTCTTTTAATTTAATAGTGGAGTAGTATTCCATTGTGTAAATGTGCCACAGTTTCTCTACCTATTCTTTGGTTGAAGAACATCTAAGTTGTTTCCATGTTCTGTTCTGGCTATTGTGAATAAAACTGCTATGAACATAAGTGAGCAAGTATCCTTGTAGTATTGCAGGAGTGACTTTTGGCTATATACCCAGAAGAGGTGTAGATAGGTCTTGATGTAAAGCTATCCCGTATTGATTTCCAAAGTGGTTATAGAAGTTTACATTCCCATCAGCAATGGAGGAGTGTTCCCCTTTCTCCACACCGTTACCAGTATATGCTGTCACTTGAGATTTTGATCTTAGACATTCCTACTGGTAAGAGATGGAATCTCAGATTCGTTTTGATTTGCCTTTCACTGATGACTAAGAAGGTTGAGCATTTCTTTAAGTGTTTCTCAACCATTCAAGATTGCTCTGTTGAGAACTCTCTGTTTCGTTCTATGTCCCAATTTTTACTTGGGTTTTGTTTATTGGTGTTTGATTTCTTGAGTTCATTATATATTTTGGATATTATGCCTTTGTGGGATATAGGATTTTGAAGATCTTTTCCCAATCTGTAGACTGTCATTTCATTCAACTGAGAGTGTACTTTGCATTACAGAACCTTTTCATTTTCAAAAGGTCCCATCAATTAATTGTTGATCTGAGAGCCTGAGCTCTTGGTGGTCTACTGAAGAAGTTGTCTCCTGTGCCAATGAGTTTTGAACGTCTTTCCTACTTTCTCTTTTAATAAATTTAGTGTATCTGATGTTATTTTGAGGTCTGTGATCCAATTGGACTTGAGTTGTGTGCATGGACATAGATATTTGCGTTTTTCTTCATGTGTACATCCAGTTAGATCAGCACCGTTTTTTGAAGGCACTGTCTTTTTTTTTTTTTTTCCATTGTATAGTTTTGTTTTTTTGTCAAAAATCGAGTGACTGTTGGTATGTGGGTGTATTTCTGGGTCTTTGATTTGATTCCATTGATCAATCAGTCTATGTTTATGCTAATACCATGCAGTTTCTATTACTATTGCTTTGTCCTATAGCTTGAAGTCAACGATGGAGATACCTCCAGAAGTTCTTTTATTATATTGGATGGTTACAACTCTCCTGGGTTTTTTACTTTTCCATATGAAGTTTAAATTTTTCTTACAAGGTCTGTACATAATTGTGTTGGTCTTTTGATGGGGATTGCACTGAGTCTGTAGATTGATTTTAGTAAGAAGTCCATTTTACTATGTTAAATCTACTAATCTACAAACATGCAAGCTCTTTCTATTTTTGATATCTTCTTCAGTTTCTTTCTTCAGAGACTTGAAGTTCTCGTTATACAGGTCTTTCACATGTTTGGTTAGAGTTTCATACAGATACTTTATACTCTCAGTATCTGCTTTGATACACTGATAGGCAGAGTCTTCAGGCCCTTTATGGTAGGCTCCTGTCCTGTTTCTTGTTTTCTCCTACTTCCAATATCCATCCCATTTTTCTATCTAAATGAGGGTTGATCATCTTACTCCAGGACCTCCTTCTTGTTTAGCTTCTTTAGGTGTAGAGATTTTAGTGTGTTATCATATCTTATAGGTCTAACATACACTTGTAAGTGATTATATACCATGCATGTCTTTCTGCTTCTGGGATACTTCACTCAGGATGATCTTTACTAGATCCCACCATTTGCCTGCAGATGTCATGATTTCCTTGTTTTTGTTTGGTGAGTAGTATTCCGTTGTATAAATGTACCACAGTTTCTGTATCCATTCCTCAACTGAGGGACATCTGGGTTGTTCCCAGGTTCTGGCTATTACAAATAAAGCTGCTACAAACACGGTTGAACAAATCTCCTTGTGTATTTGAGCATATTTTGGATATATGCCTAGGAGTGGTATAGCTGGATCTTGAGGAAGCAGTATTCCTGATGGAGAAAGGGCCAGACTGATTTCCAAAGTGGTTGTACAAGTTTACATTCCCACCAGCAATGGAGCAGAGTTTTTTTTTTTCTCTTAGCCATTCTGATAGGTGTAAGGTGAAATCTCAGGGTCAGTTTAATTTGCATCTCCCTGGTCCCTATGGACGCTGAGCATTTCTTTAAGTGTTTCTCTGCCACTATATATTCCTCTACAGAGAATTCTCTGTTTAGCTCTGTACTCCATTTTTAAATTGGATTTCTTGAGTTGTTGCTTTTTAACTTCTTTAGTTCTTTATATATTTTGGATATTAGCCCTCTGTCAGATATAGGGTTGGTGAAGATCCTTTCCCAGTCTGTAGGCTGTTGTTTTGTTCTGATGACAGTGTCCTTTGCTTTACAAAAGCTTTTTAGTTTCATGAGGTCCCATTTATTGATTGTTGATCTTAGAGTGTGTGCTGTTGGTGTTCTGTTCAGGAAGTTGTCTCCTGTGCCAATGAGTTCTAGGCTCTTCCTCAGTTTTTCTTCTAACCGATTTAGTGTGTCTGGTTTTATGTTGAGATCTTTGATCCATTTGGACTTTAGTTTTGTGGAGGTAACCAAACCTTGGGCAGAATACAAGCAATCATATGTAAGGAGGGGGAGTTAGTAAGACATGGAAAGGACAGGAACCCTACAAGGACCAAACATATCTCAGCACAGTCTGGGACTGATTCCCCACCCAAGGACCATGCATGGATATAACCTAGCATCCCTTCCTGTTCAGGAGTAGCCCATGACAGCTTAGCATCCAAGGGAGGTTATCTAATAAGGGGAACAGGGACTGTCTCTGACATGAATTTACTGGTGGAGTCTTTGCTTCCCCCTCACCCCTGAGGGAGGAGCAGCCTTGCTAGGCCAGAGAGGAGGACATTGCTGCCAGTCTTGATAAGACCTAATAAAATAGGGTCAGATGGAAGGGGAGGAGTACCTCTCCTATCAGTGGACTTAGAGAGGGTCAAGGAGGAGATGTGGGAGGGAGGATAGGACTCAGAAGGAATAAGGGAGGGGCAATAGCTGGGATACAAAGTAAATTGTGATTAATATAAAAAATAAAAATTAAAAAGGATACTTCATAGTGTTTGTGGTTATTGTGAAGGGTGTAGTTTCCCTAATTTCTTTCTCAGCCCATCTGTCACATGTATACACGAGGGCTACTGATAATTTTAATTAGTTGTTTTTAACTTTTTTCAATTTATTCATTTTACATCTCAATTGTAGCCCGCTCCCTCAAATAATCCTGGTCCTGCTCTCCCTTCCTCTTTCCCTCTAACTCCTTCTGCTAGTCCACAGAAAGGGGGAGTTATGGTCCAATGCCATCTGTCTCTAGCTTATCAAGTCTCATTAGAACTGTCTGGATTGTCTTCCTCTGTGGCCTGTCAAGGTCACATTGCCAGAGGGACGTGATCAAACAGCAGGTAAGTAAGTTCATGCCAGATGCAGACCCTGCTCCCTTTACATGGGGACCTACATGGAGACTGAACTCTCTATGGGCTACATCTGATCAGAAGGTCTAGAAATTTTCCATGCATGGTCCTTGGTTGGTGCATCAGTCTCTACACTACCTCCTGGTCTCAGTTTTTTTTTTTTTTGTTTTGTTTTTTTGTTTTGTTTTGTTTTGTTTTTAGCTTTTTTGTATCCAGGAACTTTGCTAAAGATGTTGATCAGCTGTAGGAGTTCTCTGGTTGAACTTTTGAGGTGGCCTACTTATAGTATAATATCCTCTGCAAATAGTAATTCTTTGACTTTTGCCTTTTCAACTTGTATTCCCTTGATCTCCTTAAATTGACTTATTTCTGTGGCTAGAACTTAACACTGAAGAGGTATGAAGAAGGGTGGCAGCTTTGTCATGTTTGTGATTTTAGTGGAATTGCTTTGAGTTTCTCTCCATTTAACTTGATGTTGGCAAACAGCTTGTTCTCTATAGACTTTCTTATGTTTAGATTATGAGCCTTGTATCCCTGATTTCTCCAAGACTTTAATCATGAAGGTACGTTGGATTTTGTCAAAGGCTTTTACTGCATCTAGTGAGATGATCATGTGATTTTCTTTCTTTGAGATTGTTTATATGGTGGATTATGTTGATAGATTTTCATATGTTGAACCATCCTTGCATCTCTGAGATGAAGCCTAATTAATCATGGTGGATGGTTTATTTTATGTGTTCTTGGATTTGGTTTGCAAATATTTTATACTTTTAGCTTTGATGTTCATGAATGAAATTGGTCTGAAATACTTTTTATTTTTTGAGTCTTCATGTGGTTTAGGTATCAGGATGACTGTGGCTCTTAGGATGAATTTGGAAATGTTCCTTCAGTTTTATTTTGTAGAGTATTTATTAGTATTAGTAATAGCTCTTCTTTGAAAGTCTGGTAGAATTCTTCACTGAAACCATTTTTAACCTGGGCCCTTTCTCCACGACCTCTCCAGCATGTGTTGTCACTTGAGATTTTTATCTTAACCATTCTGGTGGGTGTAAGGTAAAATTTCCAGGTTGTTTTGATTTGCATTTCCCTGATGACTAAGGAGTTTGAACATTTCCTTAGGTGTTTCTCTGCTGTTTGATATTCCTCTCTCTATTGAAAATTTTCTTTATAATTCTAACCCATTTTTTAATTGGATTTGTTGCTCTTTAACTTCTTCAGTTCTCTATATATTCTGGATATTAGCCGTTTGTCAGATATAAGGTTGGTAAAGATCATTTCCCAGACTGCAGGCTGTTATTTTGTTCTGATGACAGTGTCCTTTGCTTTACAAAAGCTTTTCAGTTTTATAAGGTCCCATCTATTGACTATTTTTTTTTCAGATTTTTTATTATGTATACAAATATACAATTATGTCCATATATATGCACACCAGAAGAGGGCACTAGATCTCATTACAGATGGTTTTGAACCACCATGTGTTTGCTGGGAATTGAACTCATGACCTCTGGAAGAGCAGCCAGTGCTCTTAACCTCTGAGCCACCCATTTATTGATTGTTGATCTTAGAGCCTTTGCTGTTGGTTCAGGGAGGTGTCTCCTGTGCCGATAAGTTCAAGGATCTTCCCCATTCTTTCTTCTAATAGGTTTAGTGTATGTTTTTCTATGCTAAGGTCTTTCATCCACTTGGATTTTATTTTTGTGCAGGGTGATAAATATGAATCTATTTGTACTTTTCTACACGTAGACATCCACTTAGAAGAGCACCATTTGTTGAAGATGCTATCTTTTTTTTCCATTGTACGGTTTTGGCATCTAATTTCTTTAAGATGGAGCTTCATACAAGCAGGGGTTCTAGGTTATAACCATACATGGTCCTTGGTGGAAGAGACAGTTTCATAAAAGACCCCTGTGCCCTGATATATTTGGTTCTTGAGGTGCTCCTGACCTCTCCAGGTCATACTAACTCCCCCTTCTTTCATATGATTCCCTGCACTCTGCCAAAGGATTGGTTATGCTTCTTAATATTTGCTTTGATACACTGCTAGGAAGAGTGTTTTCAAGGCCCTCTGTGGGGGCTCTTGTCCTGCTACTTATTTACTCCTACATCCAATGTTTGTCCCATTTGACTTTCTAAATGAGGATTAATCCTCTTACCCCAGGTCCTCTTTCTTGTTTATCTTCTTTAGATGTATGTATTCTTGTATTTTTATCCTATCTTATAGGTCTATATAAGTGAGTATATACCATGTTCGTCTTTCTGCTTTTGGGATACCTCATTCAGGATGATCGTTTCCAGGTCCCACCATTTGCTTGAGAATTTCATGATTTCCTCGGTTTTAATTGCTGAGTAGTATCCCATTGTGTAAAAGTACCTCAATTTCTGTATCCATTCCTCAACTGAGGGACATCTGGATTGTTTCCAGGTTCTGGCTATTACAAATAAAGCAGCAACGAACATAGTTGAGCAAATGTCCTTGTTGTGTACTTGAACATCTTTTGGATATATGCCTAGGAGTGGTATAGCTGGATCTTGAGGAATCACTATTTTTAATTGTCTAAGAAAACGCCAAATTGATTTCCAGAGTGGTTGTACAAATTTACATTCCCACCAGCAATGGAGGAGGGTTCCTCTTTCTCCACATCCTCTCCAGCATGTGTTGTTACTTTAGTTTTCAATCTTAGCCATTCTGACAGGTGTAAGGTGAAATCTCAGGGTTGTTTTGATTTGCATCTCCCTGATGGCTAAAGACGTTGAGCATTTCTTTCAGTGTTTTTCTGCCATTCTACAGTTCTCTACAGAGAGTTCTCTGTTTAGCTCCATACCCCATTTTTTAATTGGATTACTTGATTTGTTGCTTTTTAACTTCTTTAGTTCTTTATATATTTTGGATATTAGCCCTCTGTCAGATATAGGGTTGGTGAAGATCCTTTCCCAGTCTGTAGGCTGTTGTTTGGTTTTGATGACAGTCTCTTTTGCTTTACAGAAGCTTTTCAGTTTCATGGGATCCCATTCATTGATTGTTGTTCTTACAGCCTGTCCTGTTGGTGTTCTGTTCAGGAAGTAGTCTCCTGTGCCAATGAAATCTAGGATCTTTCCCACTTTTTCTTCTAACTGATTTATTGTGTCTGGTGTTATGTTGAGGTCTTTGATCCACTTGGACTTTGGTTTTGTGCAGGGTGATATGGATCTATTTTCATTTTTCTGCATATAGACATCCAGTTGGTCCAGCACCATTTGTTGAAGATGCTGTCTTTTTTCCATTGGATGGATTTGGCTTCTTTATAAAAAATCAAGTTTCCATAGGTGTGTGGGTAAATGGTAGCTCAATTCCCAAATGGGTATAAAAGTAAAGGGAACAGAAACTATTTTGGACATGAACTCAATGCCTGGCTCTTCTACCTCCCTGTTCCCTGAGGGAGGAACAGCCTTGCTAGGCCACAGAAGAGGACATTGTAGCCATTCCCGAAGAGACCTGATAAGCTAGAGTTAGATGGAAGGGGAGGAGGTCCTCCCCTATCAGTGGACTTAGAAAGGTGCAGGGAGGAGATGAGGAAGGAAAGGGGGGGGATAGAGAGAATGCAGGAGGGGGCTACAGCTGGGATACAAAATACATAATGTCTGATTAATATAAAATAAAAATGAAAAAAAAGAATCATCAAAAAAAAAGATGGAGCTTAATGCTATGAACTTTCCTAGCACTACTTTTATTGTGTTCCATAAGTTTCAGTATGTTGTGCTTTCACTTTCATTGAATACTAGAAAGCCTTAATGTATTTCTTCATTTCTTCCCTTACTCAGTGGTCATTAAGTAGGGAGTTGTTCCATTTCCATGAGTGTGTAGGCTTTCTTTTGTGGTTGAGTTCCAGCTTTAATCCATGCTTGTCTGATAAGATACAGGGTGTTATTTCAATGTTCTGACATCTTTTTGAGGCTTGCTTTGTGACCGAGTGTAAGTTCAATTTTGGAGAAGGTTTTTGAGGTGCTGAGAAGAAAGCATGTTCTTTTTTTGTTTGGTTGAAATGTTCTATAATTATCTGTTAGGTCCATTTGATTAATTATGTCCTTTAGTATCTTTATTTCCCCATGTAGGTTTTGTCTTGATGATCTGTCCATTAGAGAAGGTGAGTTGATGAAGTCTCCAACTATTAATGTGTGGGGTTAGATATGTGAGTTAAGCTTTAATCATGTTTCTTTTAGAAATGAGCCTGTGCTTGCATTTGGGGCATAGATGTTCATAATTGAGATGTAATCTTGGGGTATTTTTCCTATGATAAGTGTCCTCTATCTCTTTTATTAATTTTGGTTGAAAGTCTATTTTGTTAGATACTAGAATGGCAATTCCTACTTGCTTGTTGGGTCCATATCCTTGGAAAACCTTTTGACAGCCCTTTACTCTGATATAATGCCTATCTTTACTGCTGAGCTCTATTTCATGTATGCAGCAGAAAGATGGATCATGTTTTTGCATGTGTTCTATTAGCCTGTATCTTTTCTTGGGGAATGAGGGTAATTGAGTCCATTGATGTTGACAGATATTGATGACCAGTTTTTGTTAATTCCTGTTGTTCTGATGTTGGTGGAGGTAGAATGTTTGTGTATGCCTTTTTATGATGTGGAGTTACTTATTTCCTGGGTGTAGTCAGCTTTCTTGGGTTAGAGTTTTTCTTCTAGTATCTTTTGTAGGGCTGGATTTGTGACTAGGTACTGTTTAAACCTGGTTTTGTCATGGAATATTTTGTTTTCTCCACCTATGGTGATTGAAAGTTTTGCTGGGTATAGTAGTTGAGGCAAGTGTGCTCTCTTAGTTTCCATGTGACATTTGCCCAGACCTTTCTTCCTTTCACAGTCTCTGTTGAGAAGCCAGGCTAATACTGATAGATTTGCTTTTATATGTTACTTGGCCTTTTTCCTTTGCAGCTTTTAATATTCTTTCTTTGTCCTGTACATTTAACGTTTTGATTATTATGTGGCAGGAGGATTTTCTTTTCTGGTCCAATCTGTTTGGAGTTCTGTAAGCTTCTTGTATGTATAGGACTCTCTTTCTATAGGTTGGGGAAGTTTTCTTTTATGATTTTGTTGAAAATATTGTCTGGGCCTTTGACCTGGGAATATCTTCCTTTATCTATTCCTTCTATTCTTAGGTTTGGTCTTTTCTTAGCATCCCCAATTTTTTGGATGTTCTGTGTCAGGAGATTTTTAGATTCAACACTTTTTTTTGACTGGCATATTAATGTTTTCAGTCACATCTTCTACCGCAGATCCTCTCTTCCATCTCTTGTATTCTGTTGGTGATTCTTCTGTCTGTATTTCTTGTCCTCTTCCTTGGGTTTTTCATCTCAAGGACTGCCTCAGATTGTGTTTTCTTTATTGCCTCTAGCTCCTTTTTTAGGTCTTGAACAGTTTTATTTATTTCCTTCTGTTTGATTGTAGTTTCCTGTATTCCTCTGATTTCTTTAAGAGATTTGTTCAGTTCTAATACCCTTTTTTTTCTATGCTGCTTTGAGAGCTATATTTTTCCTCCTTTAAGACTTCTATTATATTCATAACCTCAGATTTAAGATCATTTTCTGGAACTTCAAGTGTTTAGTTTAGGGCTTGCTGTGATAGGATAGCTCCTTTCAAATGGTGACATTTGGCTCTGGGTTTTTTGCTTGTGTGATTAATATAACTTCTAGCCAGCCGGGTGACTGTGGTGGTAGCAGGCCTGTTGGTCTATGGTGTCCCGGCAGTTTGGGAGAGAGCAGAGAAGATACTAAGCTGAACATTGTAACCTTGGGTTGGCAGATGTGGAGAGGAGCTTGAAAAGCACTCACTTCTGCTGGCATTGTCAAGGGTAAAACAGGCAAGCCCAGAGTCAGCAGGGAAAAGGCTCTAAGCTGAATGATGGTAGGTCCCCACACTTGCCTCAGAATAAGCCTCAGCGTGGGTGGGGTTGGGGAATGTGTCCTGCCTATAGCTCACCTCTCTGCTGGCCTCTTCTAAAGTGGGATGGGTAAATCAGGGAGATCCAACAGGCTTTGGAGTTACAGAGTCAGCCTGGTAGGGAACAGTCCCTGGTGTTAGGACATGGGATTTAGCCACGCAGTCATTTGGAAGCCAAGCAGCTGCTGTGCTCCCAGCATTCAGTTCGGCTGGGCCCTGCCATTTTGGACCCATGTCCTGTAAGTTCCTATTGTCCAGCTGGTCTCAGCAGAAGGATCAGTAGAGCCGTGGATTAATATTAGGATTTGTCTGTGAGTATCTAAGGGCTGCCTTTGGGGAAGCAGGAGTGATCCAAGTCCTGACTGCAGGCACACTTAGCCGCTGGAACTGGGAGCCGGCCTTTGTAAAAGCAGAACACACTGGGTGCCTCAAGTCCGAGACTTCGCTCAGCACTGGGACTCTGGGTGAGACAGGGGCTCCATGTCTCCTGGGCCTGGTATTGGCGCATTGCCCTCAGGAGGTGGGAGGAATCTGAGGTTTGTCTGTTTTAGCAGAGCTTCCCTATGACTGCAGACCCATGTTTTTTTTTTTAATTACATTTAAAAGTTTTTATATTAATTACAGTTTATTCACACTGTATCCCCAGCTGTAGCTCCCTCCCTCATTCCCTCCCAATCCCACCCTCCCTCCCTCATCTCCTCCCATGCCCCTCTCCAAGTCCACAGATAGGGAAGGTCCTCCTCTCCTTCCATCTGACCCCAGCTAATCAGGTCTCCTCAGGACTGGCTGCATTGTCCTCTGTGATTTGGCAATACTCTACTCTTCTCGGGGGGCAAGGGTGGTCAATGAACCTGCCACTGAGTTCATGTTGGACCCATGATTCTTTTAGGCATATGGACACAAAGTGCCTCTGGGTTTTGTGCAACACATGGACTGTGGGGACCCTGGAACTGTGATCCCAACTCCCAGATTGTCCTCTCCTGTTGGGGCAAAGCGATTTTGTTGTTTTGGAGATCAGCAGTTAGGTTACTAGCTCACAATAACTGCAGTCTCTGCCACTTAGTCGCAGTGCACTATGGCTGCCCCCATCTTGTATTGCTCCTGTTTTTTATTTGTCTTTACGGAAAAACATGATTTTATCACATGTGTCTTGTCCACCACTTGCAGCTTGCACTTGTGATGCACACTAGAACGATATTTCGTCATTTTAATGACTGTTGGCTCATCATTATGTAAATGACATGGCAAGAAATATTAATATTTTCATAGTAAAGAATTTTCATTACTACAAGAAACTAAGTAGTAAAGTAATTAATGTGGGAAAATAGCACTGGTAGGTCTGATGATAGTAAATATCAATTAAATTGAAATAAGACCAGAATAGGTTTTTTACAATGCACATAGGAGACTATAATGCTTTAACTGGAACTCACCATCCTTCCTCATGCAAACTGTGCATTTCTAGCATATTAAGTATTCTTGTTTTGTTTATTCTATTTTGTTTCTATTTTTTATTGCCATCAGTGATGCAATTTATCTCACCATTTAATGATAGAATGTAGCTACACATGTAAAAAGGTAGCTTTTTCACATACATCTCATTTTCTAAAGTGCAATCAAAAATAATTAACATTCAGAACCAACAAGCTTTTCTGTTCAAATGAAATTAAACTAGCCTCATCTGAAATAAAAGGGGTTTTACTAATAAAGCAAACCTGCTGAAGTGAAAAGGAAATGCAGTGTAATTTATTTCCACATATGCACATATCCAGTAAAAGTCCAATATTATGATTGAAAAGTCATAAATATTTGGTAGAAAATCACCACATAATGACATAAAAGAGAGTTTAAAGTAAATTATCATAAAAATGTGTTAATATACATTAAAGTATGTAATATATAAGAGGTTATATTTCTAGCTTTTTTGATTAGATATTAAGATACATTTTTAACATAATTTTAATTTTTTATTTATTAAAACTTATTCACTTTGTATCCCAGCTGTAACCCCCTCCCTTACCCCCTTGCAACCCCACCCTCCCTCCATTTTCTCCTCCATGCCCCTTCCCCAGTCCACTGATAAGGGAGGTCCTCCTCCACTTACATCTGACCCTAGCCTATCAGGTCTCATCAGGACTGGATGCATTGTCTTACTCTGTGGTTAGTAAGATTCAAAGATGTTCTATGGATATTAATAGGGAAATGTTTGCATTTATATTATTGTATTATAGTTATAATTGTATTTATTTATACTGGTGATAAACAATTACAAAAAAATCTAAACTGTAGGCATATTTAGATAAGACATTAACTAAGAATGTACTGAATCCAGAAGCCAAGAGTTAGAGAGTCTAATGAAGCAAATTGAGAGAATGGTAAACAGATTAACAGTATGCTTATATCTATAGATTATACACCTCTGTGGAGGTAAGTTCGTATTTTTCTTTAAAGCAATTTATGAAGTCAGTACAATACAGATCAAAGTGTTAAAAATATGCCTTTAAGATGTGGTAAGTATGGATCTAAAGTGACCAAAAAAATTGAAAATAGTAACAATATAATATAAAAATATTGTATTTGCAAAAGCACATATTCAATAATATATACACATCAATATAAGAAATAAAATAAAGAAATAAAGCCACACATACAAAGTGATTTATTTTTATCTTTTAGGTCAAAGAGAAAAAGAAATGATTAAAAATTATGTAGTACTTTTAATACTGATGTTATAACAGAATTTCTATAAATAAAGACAACATACTGCATATTTTAAAAAGAACATATTATTTTGAGTGATTTCACATATGAGCAGAAAGATATGTTTATTTTTATTTGAACACTGTGATTGTTATAAGTGTATCAAAATATATCAGGAATCATAAACATATGAACATTTTTATAATAACTAAAATATAAGTGACCTGAAGGTATTTTTCAGAGGTTAAAGGCAAGTGTCACGAGTACCTGAGTACAGTGCTGAATGCTGACACCAGGTTGCTTAGTCACCTCCACCTCCAGCCCAAGAAGACTTTGTCACCTCTGGCCAATAGAGGAGCTAACACTCATGTGCACATAGTTCTCCACAGACATATAAACACCTACATACATAATTCAAGTAAAACAAAATATTTAAAATTATTTTACAATTGTATATGGTACAAGGATGTATGGCAACCCAGCATATAAATGAATCTCAACATACACACATGTATGCAAAGATAGAATTCAAATTAAATATATATTTAGTGCCTAATGTAAAAAAAATTAAAGAAGTATAAATATTATTTTTTCCTGTTAAAATACAAAATGGTTTCTTTTATTAATTACACCTTATTCACTTTTTATTCCCCAGTGACCCCCTCCCTCCTCCCTTCCCAATCCTATTCTCCCTTCCCTTTCTTGACACATGCCCCTCCCCCAGTCCGCTGATAGGGGAGGTCTTCCTCTCCTTCCTTCTGATTCTAGTCTATTAAGTCTCATCAGGACTGGCTGCATTGACTTCCTCTGAGACCTAGTAAGATTGCTCCCCTCTCAGGGGAGGTGAACAAAGAGCAGACCAATCAGTTCATGTCAGAGACAGTCCCTGTTCCCATTATAATGGAGCCCACTTGGACACTGAACTGCCATGGGCAACATCTGTGCAGGGGTTCTAGTTTATCTCCATCAATGGTCCTTTGTTGGAGTATCAGTCTCAGAAAGGACCCCTGTGCACAGATTTTTTTGGTTCTGTTGTTCTCCTTGTGGAACTCCTGTCTTCTCCAGGTCTTATTATTTCCTACTTTCTTCATGAAATTCCCTGCACTCTGCCCAAAGGTTGGCCATAAGTCTCAGCATCTGCTTTGATAGCCTGCAGGGTAGATAGCCTTTCAGAGGCCCTCTGTGGTAAGCTTCTGTACTGTTCCCTGTTTTCTCCTTCTTCTGATGTTCATCCTTTTTTCCTTGCTGTATGGAGTTTGGGCATTTAGCCAGAGTCCTCCTTCTTGATTGGTTTCTTTAGGTGTACAGATTTTAGTAGGATTATCCTATATTATATGTCTAATATCCACTTATGAGTGAGTATATACGATGTGTGTCTTTCTGCTTCTGGGATAGCTCACTCAGGATTATCTTTTCCAGTTCCCACCATTTACCTGAAAATTTCATGATTTCCTTGTGTTTTCTTGCTGAGTAATATTCCACTGTATAGATGTACCACTATTTCTGTATTCATTATTCAGTTGAGGGGCATCTAGGTTGTTTCCAGCTTCTGGCTATTACAAATAAAGCTGATACAAACATGGTTGAGCAAATGTCCTTGTTGCATACTTGAGCATATTTTGGATATATGCCCAGGAGTGGTACAGCTGGATCTTGAGGAATCACTATTCCTAATTGTCTGAGAAAGCACCAGATTGATTTCCAAAATGGTTGTACAAGTTTAAATTCCCACCAGCATTGGAGGAGAGTTCCCCTTTCTCTACAACCTCTCTAACATGTGTTGTTACTTGAGTTTTTGATCTTAGCCATTCTGATGTGTGTAAGATGAAATCTCAGGGTTGTTTTGATTTGCATTTCCCTGATGACTAAGGATGTTGAGCATTTCTTTAAGTGTTTCTGTGCCATTCGATATTCCTCTGCAGAGAATTCTCTGTTTAGCTCTGTACCCCATTTTTAATTGGATTATTTGATATGTTTCTGCTGACCTTCTTGAGTTCTTTATTTATACTGGGTATTAGCTCTCTGTCAGATATAGGGTTGATGAAGATACTTTCCCAATCTGTAGAAAGTCATTTTGTTCTGATGACAGTGTCCTTTGCTTTACAGAAGCTTTTTAGTTTCATGAGGTCCCATTTATTGATTGGTTCTCTTAGAGCCTGTGCTGTTGGTGTTCTGTTCAGGAAGTTTCTCTTGTGCCAATGAGTTAGAGGCTCTTCCCCACTTTTTCTTCTAAGAGGTTTAGTGTGTCTGATTTTATATTGAAGTCTTTGATCCACTTGGACTTTAGTTTTGTGCAGGGTGGATAAATATGGATCTATTTGCACTTTTCTACATGTAGACATCCAGTTAGACCAGCACCATTTGTTAAAGATGCTGTCTTTTCTCCATTAAATGGTTTCAGCATCTTTGTCAAAAATCAAGTATCCATAGAGTGTGCATTTATTTCAGGGTCTTCTATTCGATTGCATTAACCCACCAGTCAGTTTCTATGCCAGTACCACAGTTTTTATAACTGCTCAAATATTATTGGATATGTGGTCTTCCACTGGAGCATGTTGTACTTATCAGGGCTACACTCTTTTTTAATTAAATTTTTATTTTTTATATTAATTACTCTTTAATCACTTTGTATCCAGCTGTAGCTCCTTCCCTCATTCCCTCCAATACCGCCTTCTTTTCCTCATCTCCTCCCATGTCCCTCTTGAAGTCCACTGATAAGGAAGATCCTCCTCCCCTTCCTTCTGACCCTAGCTTATGAGGTCTCATCAGAACTGGCAGCATTGGCTTCCTCTGTGGCCTGGGAAGGCTGCTCTCTCATCAGGGGCAGGTGATCAAAGAGCCAGACACTGAGTTCATGCTAGAGACAGTCTGTGTTCCCTTAGTAGAGAAGCCACTTGGAGACGGAGATGCCATGGGCTACACCTGAGCAGGGGTTCTATACCACTCCTAGGCATATATCCAAAATATGCCCAAGGACCCAACAAGAACATTTGCTCAACCATATTTGTAGCAGCATTATTCATAATAGACTGAACCTGGAAACAACCCAGATTTCCCTCAAAGAGGGAATGGATACAGAAATAGTGGTGCATTTACACAATGGAATACTACTTAGCAATTAAAAACAAGGAAATCATAAAATTTGCAGGCAAATTGTGGGAACTAGAAAAGATAATCCTGAGTGAGGTATCTCAGAAACAGATAGACACACACGGTATATATTCACTTATAAGTGGATAATAGGCATATAATATAGGATAAACATACTGAAATCTATACACCTAAAGAAGCTGAACTAGAAGGAGGACCTGGGTAAGATTATCAGTCCTCATTCAGAAAGGCAAACAGGATGAACATTGGAAGACAGAGAAAACAGGAAACAGGACCGAAGCATTCCACAGGGCTACACTCTTACAGGAAGCTTACCCCTCCTTTTCCAGCAGGCAATAATTTCTGTTAACTCATCTACTAGGGTTGGAACTTTGAGCTTAGCTCCTGAGTCCATGCTAAGACTTGAGCTATCTGGAGCTTTTATAGGCCTTTTGATTTCTCTAAGATCAAATGTTAAACTTCCTTATATATCCAGAAGGTACCATTTCCTTGTAGTTAATGTTTTCATTTTATTTTAGTCCCTCTATCTTTGAGCGATTCCTGAGCCTTTGGAAGAAAGGCATTATATTCTTCTTGGGGATAAACATTCTGCAGTCTCTTAATCTCTGCATCTCGGACATTTGTTTGTCTCCGTGTTGATCATCATGTAGTGCAAATGGAAGTTTCTTTTTTGAAGGTTGAGAGCTACCTTAATACATGTATATAATGCTAGGTTATTATGCGGTAGTTTAATACTAAGTATACTTAACAAAATAATAGTGGTTGGTTCTCTCCTAGCGTCAATGATCTGTCTAGCCTTAAGTTATTGATCCAATAATCGCACCAGATGTTGATTTCATCTCTTTGAGTATACTTTTAATGCAAAAAATGGTTGGTTGCTTTCATAAAAGTTCTGTCCTTATTAAACCTATATGTTTTATCTGGCCTAGTTATTGCTGTACCTGGCCAGGTTCATAGCTGTGTAAAATTGGTGATAGCTTTTCTCTTCCTGTAGGATGAATAACATCTGCTGTCACTGTGAAAGCTAGAAGGTAGGGATACATCATCTTCCGGGTCATAAACAGCATGATTTCTACTTAATCCATCTCAAATATGTGATCTTCAGCAATAGACCATCAAGCTTTAGTGGGTAATCAAGAACATTGGCAATAGCTTGCAATGCTTGTGTCATGAGACAAAATAATAATAACTGTACTTAAAACTCAGTATTAAAACTCTTATGTAAAACAGAATTTTAATTACAGTAATGGGAGTACCTCTACATCTTAAATGAATGGATAATAACGTTTTCATTATCTGATATGAACAAAAAGTCATACGCCAATCCCATATTCCATGGCAGAGGTTGTTCTAGATTGAATTAGGATGAACAGAGAATAAAGTTGCTTTCTCTTTTCCTTGTGATTGTTACTAGCTTATCACTTTGAAAAAAAATGGTATATATTAGACACAACGTGATGTCCTTTGTTGGATTCATGGGGAAAACAATACTAATATAACCATTTCACTTTTAGGAAAAAGGTGAAGACTGAGAATTTAATGATCAAAATTTCAGTAGAAATTAACAAAAGAAAGGTCCAAGAGTGCTCTCTGAGTCATGTAAGTAGACAACTCATTAGCCCTGGTTTCTGCTTCAATGCTCTTTCAGTATTAAAGTTGGAAAGAACATGTTGTTAGAAACGCTTCTTCTTTAACTTAGGCTTTTCTGGCTGTAAAATATGTAGCATGATAAACACTATTATTAAGAGGATAATCATTTCCTTCTAGCCTTACATTTATATTACAGCAGTTTTTAATCTAGATGTTGCAAATTCAGTAAGCCATAAGTTAGTAACACATGCTTTCAAGACTGTTTTGCAGGGTTTTCTTTTTCATTCTTTATCCTTAGTAAGTTTGGAACAAACACGTTTCTTTTATGTTTTTCAGACCTAGGTTATTAAACATTTTCAAATTTGTTTTATATTTTAAAGTACACTTCATGAGAGTAAACTTTTTATCACAAATTCTTGAAAATGGGCAAGAACAAGGTTCTTACATACAGTGACAAAAAGGGAAATCACAGAAAAAAATGCTTCATTTTCTTTTCTTTTAACTTTATAAAATTTTATTTATATATTAAATTTTCTTCACTATCCCTGTTGCAGCTTCCTCCCATATCTTCTCCAAGTCACACCCAACATTTGGTTTCTCTGTCTATGCTCTTTTCCTAGTCCCCTCATAGAGAGGACCTCCTCCCCTTCTATCTGACCTTAGCTTATCGAGTCTCATCAAGGAGGGCTGTATCATTTTTCTCTGTGGCCTGGCAAGGCTGCACCTTCTAGAAGGAGGTGATCAAAGAACGAGCTAGTGAATTCATGTCAGAGACAACCTCTATGCCCCTTACTAGGGAACCCACTTGGAAACTGAGCAGCCAATGGGCTTCCTTTGAATATGGGGTCTAGGTCCTCTCCGTGCATGGTCCTTATTTCGAGTAGGCTCCCCTGGGCCCAGGATTTTTTGGTTCTGTTGTTTTCCCAGTGGAGTTCCTATCCCCTTCAGGTCTTTCAATCTCCCTCTTCTTCCATAAGGATTCTAACACTCTGCCCAAAGTTTGGCTGTGAGTCTCAGTATCTCCTTCGATACCTTGGTGGGTAGAATGTTTCAGAGGTCCTCTGTGGAGGGCCACTGCTCTGTTCCTTGTCTTCTCCTACTTCTGATGTCTAACCTGTTTGTCCTTCTGAATGAGGATTAAACATCTTCCCTAGGGTCCTCCTTGTTTAGCTTCTTTAGGGCTACAGATTTTAGGATATTTATTCTTCATTATATGGCTAATATCCAATTATAAGTGAATATATATCATTTGTGTCTTTCTGATTCTGAGTTACCTCACTCAGGATTTTCTTTTCAGTTCACAGCCTTTGCCTGAAATTTTCATTATTTTCTTGTTTTTAATTGCTGAGTATTATTCCATTGTGTAAATGTACCACAATTTCTGCATCCATTCCTCCCTTTTGTTTGTTCATTTTTTCCAGATTCTGGCTATAGAATAGAGCTGCTATAAACATGGTTGAGCTAATGTCCTTATTAAATGGTAGAACATCTTTGGGTATATGCCTAGGAGTGGGATAGCTGAATATTGAAGTAGTACTATTCCTAATTTTGTGAGGAAGTATTGGATTGATTTACAAAGTGGTTGTACAGGTCACATTCCCATCAGCAATGAAGGAGTGTTCCCCTTCTTCACATCCTCTCCATTGTGCATCATCCCTTAAGTTTTGATCTTAGCTATTCTGATGGGTGTAAGGTGAAATCTCAGGGTAGTTTTGATTTGCATTTCCAGAATGACTAAGGATTTTGAACATTTCTATTTTTGTTTGTTTTGATTTTAATATAAATTTTAATTTATTGCTAAATTTATTACAGTTTATTCACTTTGTATCCCAGCTGTAGGCCACTCATTCATCCCGAATCCTACCCTCCCTCCTTTTTCTCCTCCCATGCCCCTCCCCTCTTCCACTGATAGGGAAGCTCCTCCTCCACTTCCATCTGACCCTAGCCTATGGGGTTTCATCAGGACAGGCTGCATTGTCTTCCCTGGCGGCCTGGCAAGGCTGTTCTCCCTTCAGGGAGAGGTGGTCAAAGTGCAGGCCAGTGAGTTTGAGTCAGAGACAGTCCCTATTCCCCTTACTAAGGTACCCACTGGGAGACTGAGCTGCCATGGGCTACATCTGTACAGGGGTTCTAGGTTATCTCTAAGCATGGTCATTGGTTGGAGTATCAGTCTCAGAAAAAACCTCTGGATCCCTATATTTAGGTTCTTATATGGAAACAAACCTTCAAGTCTCTGAAGAAAGAAAAGGAAGAAGATATCAGAAGGTAGAAAGATCTTCTGTGCTCATGGCTTGACAGCATTAACATAGTAAATTGGCCATCTTACCAAAAGTAATCTTGGGATTCAATACATTTCCCATCAAATTACCAAGACAATTCTTTAAAGATCTTGAATGAGAAATCCTCAACTTCATATGGAATAACAAGAAACTCAAAATAGCTAAAACCATCCTGTAAAATAAAAGAGCTTCTAGAGGCATCTCCTTCCCTGATCTCGAATTGTAGTATAGGGCAACAGTAATAAAAGTGGTATCATACTGGCATAGGAACGTTCTGAAGGATCAATGGAATTGAATCAAAATTCAACAATAAACCCACACACTTATGGACACCTGATTTTTGACAAAGATTCCAAAACCATACATTGGATAAAAGATTGCATCTTCAACAATTGGTGCTGGTCTAACTGGATGCCTACATGTAGAAAAATACAAATAGATCCATATTTATAACCCTGCACAAAACTAAAATCCAAGTGAATCAAAGACCTCAACATAAAACTCAATACAAAAAACCTGTTAGAAGAAAAAGTGGGGAAGAGCCTCTAACTCATTGGCACAGGAGACAGCTTCCTGAACATAACACCAACAGTACAGGCTCTAAGATCAGAAATCAATATATGTTGCGCATAAGTACTGTAGATGAGGTGCAACAGTCAAGAATACTTGCTGTTCTTCCAGAAATTACAGTTTTTAATCCCACACCGGCAGCTCCCAATTATCTGTAACTCCAGCTCCAGAGCATCAAATTCTCAGTTCTTGCTTTCACAGACCTAAGACATGCTTTAGGGCACATAATAATGGACAGGCAAAGCACACCTACACAGGGGAATAGTAATTATAATCCACTAACCTAGAAAGTCTAAAAGACGTGGATGCATGTATGACCTTCCAAAGTTAAATCAAGATGGAATTAATAATTTAATAAGCTCATAGCAATCAATGACATAAAAGCAGTAATTATGTCATACTTCTAAACAAACAAAACAAGAAACAAAAATGTAGGACTTTTTAGATACAGCACATTATTCTACCCAACACTCAAAGAATGTATGTCAATATTCAACAGATTATAGGGAAACACTTCTAAATTATTTTTATTTTGCAATTGAAAAATAAACTTAAATTTCTTTTTTACATATACGAACACACACACACACACACGTACACACACACACTAGGGTGCATAAACAATCCTGAACAATGAAAGAACTTTGCAGTATCACCAGCATGAGTTTAAACTATACTAAGAGTATATAATAGCAAGGATAGAATTATACTGGCATAAAAATAGAGAAATTCCTCAATAGGGTAGTGTGTCTCAATAACTCAAAGCAGACAAATATTCAACAATACATAAATAAAACTAATGACTAATGTCTATGATAACCATAGATTTTTTAAAAGTAGGAATAAAATGTTTAGAAACCAAATTTGAGGACACAGCAAAGAGAATATACAGTAGATTGAAGTATACTTTCCTTGAGAAAGAGAGATGGTTCAAGCATCACATGATCATCTCATTAGATGAAAAAAGGCTTTGAAAAAAATCTTATATTCATGAAAATTTTCTGGAGCATATTGGGATATGAGGAACATTTCTCAATACAGTAAAGACAATAGATAACAAGTCGAAGCTAACATAAAATTAAACAGGCAACCTTAAAATAGTCCCACCAAAAATCAGGAAAAAGGCAAGGATGTCCATTTTCCCTAGTACTGTTTAGTAAAGTACCCAAAGTCTTATCTAAACAAAGTAAGACAACTAAAAATAAGGAAGGGAATACAAAAAGAAAAAGAAGTCAGAGTATCTTTATTTGCAGATGGCATAATTCCATAATAAAATACTTTAAACACTACCAGAAAAATATTATAGTTTATAATTATATTATCAAAATTAAAATATAAAAATTAGTAGTGATCTTATATGTAGGAGACAATATATAAAAAACATCAGGGAAACAATTACATTCTCAGAAGCATAAAAATTGAAATATCTTGTAAAAACTTAACTAAGGAATTACAAGACTCGTATTGTAAAAACTTTATGACATTAAAGACAAAAATTGAAAAAAATGCCTGAAGAAGTGATGGATAATCATCATCATTCAGTTCCGAACTCTGTAAGCTGTAATAACAATTGTTGTGAGAAAACAGGAACACTTATGTGACAGTGACAAGATTGTTATTGGAGTAATAAATAATTTCCTGATTGACTATAAGGCCCATTCCATGAGATGATACCTCTGACAGGTCTAAGAACTTGTGGGTAGAGCATCCATCAGTACTCTGGTACCAATGAACCAAATACTATTATTTTGCTGAACATACATAATGTTAAGAGGACCCTAAATAAATTGTCATTATGCCCATTGTTAGAGCACCTTCCAGTTTTCATCAGAGAGGCTTTCTCCTGCTATAGATGAAACTAAACACAGTGATTCACAACTTGACAAGGTACAGAGAAAATTAGGCTCTGTGTTGCATGTCTTCTTCTGAGGCTCAAAGATCACTATGAATGAATGGGTGGCAAGATCATGACAGGAGACAGGATTGGTAGATAACTTCGAGGAAACAACGGAACAAATCTTGCCAGACTTATCAGAGCAGGTTTATGTAGGAATTCACAATGGCTTTGTCAGCATGCACAAGATGACCAAAACAAACAAACAAACAAAAGTTTTCAGAATCATTCCCTTATAAGACAACATACAGCCATGTCATGCAAACAAAAACTAAACAAAATCTATAATTTTTTGAGGTCCAGGTAAGCCAAACACAATCACATCATGCTAAAATTTTAAAGCTAAAAATAGAATATATAAGCTAGGGATTGAATGAGCTGCCATGCAGTGGATGACCAAGAAGCATACTTAGCTAACAGGGAGGCTGAAAATATGTTTTACATCTTAGCAAACATTTTGGGAAACAGTAGCCAGTAATAGATTAGTAAATTTATAAAAACCCTATTGAGTGTTAAGCCTCAAAAGTGGCTAGGAAAATGTTGACATGTTACAGTGTATTGGTTTCTCTTTTTAGAATGCAAGGAGCTGAGAAAATGAGCTTGGTCTTCAGCATACTAAGGACACACGGAAAAGGGAATCTAATCCTTAAGCTCTTTTCTACAAATACAGACGCAACAATATCTGAAGTAGGTAAAATTAGACCGAACGACATCCTAATACAAAGTCTTGAAAACCTCAAATAGCTTTGAGCAATAAAAGTTAGTGAGTAAAATGCCTAAGTAAGTCATTAAGTGTCTTGGGGTAAAATCAAGAATAAGACTTTTTCTATTCAGTTAAAACAGTTGCAGTATACTTGTTAAGAGTATACAGAAAAGTATACAGTATACAGAAAAGAGAAACAAAGAAGCAAGTAAGGACAAAAATAAAACAGGTTTACAGATTCTGAAAATAATTATGGTGAAAGATAGAGAACAAGTAAGCATTAAAATGACAAATTATGAAGTAAACCATATACGAAAAGTGTACAAAAGAGCAAGCTTGAAAAATTTTATGAAAGTTAAAATCCTAACACAAGTACTATCCTGACACAACAAAAGAAAATCAGCTGCACCCCATATGTACCAGGGACATTATATACATATAGAATAAATAAATTCTACAAAACACTTGTTATACATTCAATACACTGGTATAAACATAGAGTTAATTTAATCAATTTTTATAAACTTTTTAAGGAGGTGTGTGTTGTTTTTATGGGGGCATTTCAAGGTGCCCCCATAAGTAAGTTTGAATGATTAGTTGCCCAGCTGAGTTATTGTTTGGAACATTGTGAAACTTTCTGGACATGGAGCCTTGTTGGTGAAGTAGGTCAATTTTAAGTTTATTTTATAACCCAGCTTTTGTAATAGTTCACTATTTCCTATCTCTGGATACATAGTGACCAGCCTTCATGCTGCTTTCATGCTTTCTTATTTGATGCCAAATCCCCTGGGACTGTAACCAGAAGGAATGCTTCTCCCTTAAATGCTTCTGTATGGTATTTGGTTACAGCAGTTAGGGAAGTGACTAATACAATTTGCTTTGAAGAAAAAAGTAAAACATTTCTCTGGTCTAACTGCTTGTGTAGAAAGACAGTGGTATTTTATTTTTCGGTGCATATATTTTATTGACTGAGATGATAAGATCAGACAAAAATTATACAAACATATTTTATTTAAAATAGAATACCAGGTTATTTTCATTTAAAAATGATACAAGCATCTTCATTGGTTTGTTATTGTTGTTCCTGAAACATCACTCAAAGAGCAAGAGGCAAGCTCCTTTATTTTCTGGTACTTCAATATCAGACAAAGCATAGCTTACCAACAAGGTCTCATGAGATACTGACTAGCAATTGGCCCTACTCATTCTTCATGAAAAAGCAGAGATCCGCAAGACAACAGGAGCTTTATTGGAGTGACCTGAACTCAATATAGGAGTTGGACAAAATAGCGTCTACATCTGGTAGACATGCTTGTGTTTCAAGTCTATAGAGCTGACTTCATTTCTGATTGAGAATGAAAAAAGCTAAAATTAAAACACACACACACACAAAATCACCATTGCTAGGACAACCCTTTCAATCATTTTACCTCAAGATTTCTTCCTGTTAGCTGATTTTTAAATAAGAAATGGTGGAAACATATTTCCTTATAATTGAATTAGAGTTAATAAAATCAGGATGATCCAACCACAAAATTTAATTTTAGTGTTCAAATTGTGTCTATGTTCTTGTTTCTCGGGTTTTACTTGTATTAGTGTTAAGCAGGTTACGAAACTGATTCTATTTTCAGTAAAAATAATACCAGTGAACATAAAAGTAACTAATGTTTTTCATGTAATTTCTTGTTGATATTTATACACTTCCTAAAGAGCTTAGCACCACGTACAATGATGTTTTAATAGTATGTTATGTATCTTACAAATAATGTGCCCATTTAGTAAAATATATTATAGCCATTTACAGAAATTTTAATAACTTTAGTGCCCTTAGGGCTTTTAACCTGGCATTACTATAGCCAAAGTTTTCTGAATTTCACACAAAAAATGAATTTGGATAAAATTTGTTTAGAGTTTTTATGGAACCGTATTAAATTAAAGAATTAGATCACAGAATTTAAAATCATATAATATCAATTATTTATAAATGGATACTTTTCAAATGATATAAAAACTTGAGTTAGAAACTCTTTTCATAGTGTTAATATGGTCATTATATCTTGGCTACATCTCTCTTGAGTGTAAATTTCTACACAGAAAATGAAAAATGCTAATCCATTAGACACAAGCTTAGGTATTTAAAATGGCTACCATATTTCAAACGATAACAATTAAAAGTTGTCATATTTGAAATGTCAGATAACTACAAAGAAGTCACCATATACCTTTGGAGTTGTGTGTTAACTCAAATGAAATACTATCAATTAGATTTTTCGCTCCTTCAAACTACAAAAAGAATTTGTCACCAGACAATTTTCACAGCTCTAATTACAGGGCTGCTCTTGCAACTCTATAATTAAGAGTGAGCTACAATTTTTTTCCTACGCTCAGCTGTAAACATTAAAAATAAAATCACTTTGAATTTACATGATATTTATTTCCCTAAGTCTTTACCATGTTAGATTCCAAAACAATGTTGAAATAAATATAATCCATGGGTAACTATGAATATACAGTATATACAGTTTGTCAAATTAATATCTACCAAAAAATTAGCTTCTGAGAGTATCTATATTTTTCCTCTATTTTGATGTAACAAAAATTTTCATATTGAACCAATGTGGGTCTATGTGGCTTTGAGTATATTATTATATTTTCTAGTTTTTTCGATCCAAAGATGTATGGACATGGACATTCATTTCTATTTTATTACAGGATATGTTCGTATTTCAGGTAGAATGTACTTATTCTGAAAATACACGAGGCTTCAAACAATTCTTCAACTAACACCTTGATTTAACTTACAAATAGTAACCACTGACTTCATGACTTTGCAAATTTCTGTAACTTCATTTTAGCACCATTCATTTAGCATTGTGAACTGGAATATGATTAGTCATGCAGTTAATTTCATTGCAACTAGAACTCTAAAGCATAGAAGTACAGTATTAGTGTGTCCTATTTATATAAATCTTGAGTTTCAGAAGAAAATCATCGATGACAGCAAAGGAAAAGTACTTGTAGTCTCAGCTACAATCCCGATAGTGACAGTTTAGTGTCTCAGCTTCTAATAAGTCAGTCTTAAACCGTCAGTAGCCCTTTGTTTAGTGATATCAAAATGAGCCAAAAGCATGCTTTTATTTTGCAAAGGACAGCAGTCAGTAAAGAGTCATGCCTAACTGCTTAAAATGCTGAGAATAAAAGGCGGAGTTCTCAGTCCTAAATAAAACTTTTGTATTACTGCCCCCACCATAAAGGTTTAGGGAGCATTGTATAATTAGAGGTGGAGTAAATATCAGAACATGCTTTAGTTATTGTTTTATAGCTCTGAAGAGACACCATGACCAAGAGAGCTTATAGAAGAAAACCTTTCATTAGAGACCTGCTTGTAATTTCAGTGGGGTTAGTAGTCTAAAATCACCATATTTCGAAACGTGTTGCCAGGCAAACGTGCTGCTGGAGCAAAAACTAAGAACTATATCTTGATCATCAAGGAATAGGTAGGAACAGAGTGAGACTGTGTTGGCAGGGACTTTTGAAACCTGAGAGCTCACTCTAGTGGCACACCTCTTTCAGCAAACCACACCTTCAAATCTTCCCAAAGTAGGTCCACCAAATTACTACAGCCATTCATGGTCAAAATACTACAAAGCGATAGGAACGGAAAAGTGCAAAAGCCATGAAGTGGCTATTGCAGTTCTGACTCAGAGGTGTTTTGATTACCTGTGTAAAAACTACACAAAATCAAGGTAGTCAAGATTTGGATGTAGACATATTGGATGATCTCTAGGTTCCAAAACTCCATGTGTAATTTGATTATTAATAAGTAATGTAGGATGGCAGTGTAGACACATAAAGGTTTTCCATGTTCCAGTGGATGTCCCTAAACTCCTGAGCATATAAGGAACACTAATTGGACTTAATGAGTTATCAAAAATAAAAAATAAACACATAATAAATAGATAGATGATATAAAGACATAGATAGATAGATAGATATGGCATGAAGACACAGGTGTGTTGGAGGGGAAATTGTGGAAGAAATAAAATCATATTTCAGTATGTATATACATGAAATCCCAAAGCAAGAAAAATTGTAAAAGATAGAAATTTGCTCTCCTGTGTATTTAAGAACTGACTGCCAGGTAAAACATAGAACGTTTATAGCAATAATGAAAGAAACATTTTTTTATTGTGTTCCCTGTACTAGACAATTTTCTAAAAGCTATATGTGCACCAATTCTCACAGCAAACCCATGGGAGGAAGCTGTTACTAATATTGTCTTTTTACAGACGAAGAGACACACAGAGAGACTGGCCAGTTTGTCTGGGGTCAATCAGCTCTTATAAAAGAAAAATAGGAATAAAAATAGAAAAACAAATAGCAGTAATTAGCACTAATTGGCAATCTAACTTCAAACTTCTTATTAGAAACTACTATGAACATTCTTTGTATATATAGAAGTGGATAATTATCTGACCCAGTTGTTTTGCAAAGGAAATGGAAAAAGTGGGGGTGAGGACATTAACTAGTAAGGGAGAAGACTTTGCAGTACAGAGAGAGGAAAAGTGAAGACGGATGAACAATGATAATGATAACAAAATAATATTTGAAAGAAGCTATAGGAAACCATTCTATATTTTCTTTAAAATGCATATATATACTATATAAGTGTATGAGTAAATACACATACACACATATGTATGACATATATATATATACATATACATGTTTATACACATACCCATATATAGAAATATACAAATATCTGCATATACATATATACAAAATACATACACATGTATTTATATATGTTATATCATATACTTATGAAGTTGTGCCACTTGCAAAAGTAATGATTCTCCCAAGAGCCACATAATTTGTACGAGGTATTTGATCCTCCTTTTGAGATGTTGGTTAGGGAGTTCAGCAGACTGTCCAAACAATATGTTATTGCATTTGCCTTTCTCTTTCTCCTAGAAATAGAAGACTGTATTGTTTAAGATGACTCATATTTCAAACACATGACTAAAAGAAAAAATAAAAAAGCAGGAAACAACCTCTAATTCCCTTTTCTGAGAACTATTCTTCAGAATTGAAAGAGCTATAAGTTTCCAAGGCAGAAAAATAAACAATAGTCCTACCCAGCTCTGAAGCCATTGAATCACCATCACATTTACTACCATCATTAAGATATCTCCAAGAATGCATTAATGGCACATATCTTGGGTGTGGCCAACAAACAAATTGAAGTTAAGTCGTGTGCAAATAGAAGGATTCCATGCTTTGTACTTTAAATAAGCAAACTGCTAATGTTGGGTGAAGCCATGGAACCTAGATGAGCTCTACTACTACTACTAAACTAGAACTACCCCACTACTAAACTAGAACAATCTCTAACTGCATTCTAAAGACTTCCTTTTATGTTTCCTTATGGATTTTTTCAAATGTTTTTCTGTAAATAATGACATTTCACTTTGGTTGCCTTGCCCTTAACCTACAGACTTAACAATTCAATTCTTTATATGAAAACAATATCTTCCACTTCATATAATCTCAATTCTTTTAAGAGTTTTGTAAATGATATAACTTAGTTCTATGCATTTTGTTTTTATTTCGGTAGCTCTTGTAAATCTGCTATTGAGTTTCTATTTCTGATAGCTGTTGACATAGGTACCTGCAGCTCATTGTCTTGTTGCTGATTTTACATTCTGTAATATTACTGAATATAAAACTTCTGATGCATTTAACATTTTTGGTGGAGAATTTGCTAATTTTCATTACATAAGACCATGTTATCTAAAAATAGTGACAATTTGCTTCCTCTTTTCCAGTCTTGTCTATGTTTTTTTTAATTTTATTATTATTATCATTTAGTACAATTTATTCAATTTGTATCCTAGTTGTAACCCCCTCCCTGGTCTCCTCCCAGCCCCACCCTGCCACTGGCTTCTTCCCCTATGCCCCTGCCTGAGTCCTCTGATAGGTGAGAATTTCCTTTCTTCTATTTGACTCTAGCCTATCAGGTCTCATCAGGAACAGCTGCATTGTCTTCCTCTGTGGCCTGGCAAGGCTGCACCAGCCCCTCAGGGAGAGGTGATTAAAGAGCAAGCCACTGAGGTAGTCTTTATCTTTGTTGCATAGGTGTGTTTCTTGGATGCAGCAGAATGTTGGATCCTGTTTCCACAGCCATTCTGTTAGTCTGTGTCTTTTTCTTGGAGAGTTGAGTCCATTGATGTTGATAGATAATAGTGAACAATGACTGTTATTTCCTTTTATTATGGAGTTGGTGGTCTTACTGTGATTCATTGCTATTTTTGTTGTTGTTGTCATTGGGAAATTATCTGTATCCTATATTTTCTTTCACGTAGTTGTTGCCATTGGACTGAAGTTTTCCTTCTAGTACCTTCTGAAGGGCTGGGTTGCTGTGTAGGTATTGCATGAATTTTGTTTTGTCATGGAAAATTTTGTTTTCTCCATCTATGTTGATTGAAAGCTTTGCTGAGTATAGTAGTCTTGGTTGGCATCTGTGTTCCCTTAAAGACTGCATGACTTCTGCTCAGACCCTTCTGGCTTTCATAGTTTCTGATGAGAAGTCTGGTGTGATTCTGATCGGTCTACCTTCATATGTTACTTGACCCTTTTCCCTTGCTGCCTTTAATATTTTTTCTTTGTTTTGTATGTTTAGTGTTTTGACTATGATGTGACAAGAGGAATCAATATAGCAATATAGCAAAGCAGATATTAAGACTCACAACCAAGCCTTAGTCAGAGGTCAGGAAATAATAATAAAAATAGGGGAAGTTAATAAGACTTGTGGAGAACAAGAGCTCCACAAAGACCAAACTGAACAGGGCACAGGGGTCTTATACGAGAGAGTTTCTCCAACCAAGGACCATGTATGGATATGTCCTAGAACCCAAGCTCAGAAGTGGCCCATGGTAGCTCGGTTTCCAACTGAAGACCCTAGTAAGGGGAACAGGGACTGTTTCAGTCATGAACTCGATGGCTGGCTCTTTGACTCTCCCCCATACACGTCAGGGAGTAATAGCCTGGCTAGATCCCAGGGGAGGACATTGTAGCCAGCCCTGAGGAGACAAGATGAACTGGGGTTGGATGGAAGGGGAGGAGATCATCCCATGTAGGTGGACTTGGTGTGGGTGGGGAAGAGTTGAGGGAGGGATGGGGAGAGTGGGAGGGAAAAAGGGAGAGGGCTACATCAGGGATGCAAAGTACCTAACCTCTGCTTGATATAAAAATAAATAAAAAATTAAATTAAAAACAGAGCCAGCCACTGAGTTCATGTCAGAGAGAGCCCCTGCTCCCCTTACTAAGGTCCCCACTTGGAGACTGCGTCTAGGGGCTACATCTGAGCCGGGGTTTTAGGTCCTCTCCATGCATGGTCCTTGGTTGGAGTATCATTCTCTTCAGGGCCCTCAGCACTCACTTCTTGGGGGCGGGACTATATTGGTCTCCTTTTGGAGCTCCTGTCCTCTCCAGGTCTTTCTATCTCCCCCTTCTTTCATAAAATTCCATGTATTCTGCCCAAAGTTTGGCTATGAGTCTCACTCAGCCTCTGCTTCAATAATTTGATCAGAAGAGTCTTTCAGAGACCCTCTGTGGTAGGCTGCTGTCCTGTTCCCTGTCCTCTGCTTCACTGTCTATCACATTTTCCCTTCTGAATGAGGACTGAAAATCTTCCCTAGGGTCTTCCTTGTTGTTTAGCTTCTTTAGGAGTATAGATTTTAGTATGTTTATCGTATATTATATGTCTAATAACCACTTATGAATGAGTATATACCTTGTGTGTATTTCTGCTTCTTCATTACCTCACTCAGGATGTTCTTTTCTAGTTCCCACCATTTGGCTGCAAGCTTCATGATTTCCTTGTTTTTAATAGCAGAGTGGTATTTGAATGTGTATGCATTCCTCTGTTGAGGGACAACTTGATGATCTTTATTTCTTTCTCTTTTCAGATTCCATGGATAGGAGTTAGAGTAATGCACTGAATGCAAGTGCTAGATATAGGGACTCTTATTGTATATCCTATAAAATTTTCATGTTCCAGATTCAGTATGGCCCTATTTACTGTTTTACCATATTTGGACTTTATTGTAGTAAGGTAATTATCCTTCCTAATTTCTTAGAATTTTTATCATGAACAGAAGCTATTTTTTTTCTAAATGTCTCTTAAGTTAGTTGATCTGCTATGTCATGGTTGCTGGTAATCATATTTGAACATACCTTACATGTGTGGGCAGGATTTCAATTGATCTTGATCAATTATTTTTGTATGTATTTTTGACCTGAGTTTGCATTTCAATGATGAGTTTTGCATCTATATCCATCCAGAATATTAGCACTATTTTTATTTTGTTGTAAATGTCTTAAAATTTTATTTACCTTTGATTTCTGAGTAATAATGGCCTTGTAAAAGGAGTTTCTGATAATTTTATCAAAGCTGCATTAATCAAAACAGCAGATTATTCACATAGTCAGAACTATAAATCAATGAAATAGAATAAGAAAGTTAGAAATACAGACTTCTAGAGTCAAATGATTTTCAATGAGACTGTACCTGTTCAATAAAGACCAGTGTAAATATTAAAGTCTACAAACAAAATGACTTTATATGCCTGTTTATCAGTTCTGAAACCCAAATGAATTAATTTAAATAAAATACCTATGATACTTAAACAATCATAGAATTTCAGAAAAGTACCCAAAGAAGAAAAAGATAAAATAGAAAAGGGAGCTGACCACGAAACAAAATGTTTTTGTAATATAGAGCAGTTAATGGAAAGTAGATCTACCCCCACACAGTTTGCTAGTTACTCGGCATAGTTAATCCCTAGTATATAATTTTAAAACTCAAAAATATTAACGAAAATCAGGCAACACAAATTAAAACTGGCAAAGAGAATTACAGATACTTCTCCAAAGAAGAAATTCAAATGGCCAATAAAACATAGAAAATAGTTTGAGATCATTATTAGTCAAGGAATTGCAAATAGAATATGCAATTATTCCAGTAAGGTTGGCTGGTGTCAAAAAACCTAAAAACAGCAAGAGCTGTTGAGAATCTGAGGGGAATGCAACCTCAAGGAATTGTCAGTAGTCACCTCTTTTAATTTTCTGTTCTAAGTTAGATTCAAATGACTTTTCTTGGGTCCTCCTCTGCTTCTTTGGGTCTGTGGATTGCAGCACAAGTATCCTGCACATTATAGCTAATGTCAACCATACGTGTATGTCTGGGTATGGGTTACCTCAAATAGGATAATCTTTTCTTGTTCCATCCTTTGCCTTCAATTTTCATGATGTCCTTGTTTTATTTCTAATTTTTTAGTTTATTTAAATTTATTTTAAGTTTATTTGCTTTATATCCCAAGGTGGCCCCTCTCTCCTTCCATTCCCCCCTCTCCCTCCTTCCCCTTCCCCCTCTCACTTTCTCCCTTCCTCTTCTTCCCCTTCCAATCTCCCTTTTCCACCAGAAAAGGGAAGGACTCCTCCTACATGTGAACCCTCCCCAGAACTTGAAGACACATCAAAACTGAGCATATCCACATTCCCTGAGACCACACAAGGCAGCCCTGCCTTGGGAAAGTTATCCAAAAGCAGGCAATAGAGTCCAGGTTAGAAACGGCTTCACCTTTCACTTGTAGGTGCTCCATATGAAGACCAGGCCACCTATCAGCCACATATATGCAGGGGCCCTAGGTCTACACAATGCATGCTCAGTCTTAGTTGATGTCTCAGTCTCTGTAAGCCCCATGGGACTGGGTTAGTTGTCTCACTTGGTCTTCCTGTGAGGTTCCTGTCCACTCCAGATCTTTCTCACTTTTCCCTAACACTTCCACAGGACCCTTGCAGCTCTGCTTCATGATTAGCTGCAAGGCCAAGCATTTTTCTCTATCTGCTGCTGGCTAGAGCCTCCCAGAGAACAGTCATGTTAAGCTCCTGTTTGCAAGCAGAGCAGAGCATCATTAATAGTGTCAGGGGCTGTGAGTCTCTACATCTTCATTGATATTCTGCTGTATTCTGATACTCTGATATTCTGATATCTTTTAGAAGATAGCTGAAGTCGGCTCCTATCCTGTTCCCTCTCTTTCACCTCTTCCAGTGTATATCCTGTTTTCCCCTCAGAATGAGAATTAAGCATCTTCCCTAGGGTTGTCCTCCTTGCTTAGTTTCTTTAGGTCTACAGATTTTAGTGTGTTCATCCTATATAATATGGCCAATATCCACTTATAAGTGAATATGTACCAGGTGTGTCTCTCTGCTTCTGAGATACCTCACTAAGGATGATCTTTTCTACTTCTCACCATTTGTCTGCAAGTTTCTTGATTTCCTTGTTTTTAATAGCTGAGTAGTATTCCACTGTGTAAATGAACCACAATTTCTGTATCCATTATTAGGTTGAGGGACAGCTAGGTTGGCTATTTCAAATAAAGCTATGAACATAGTTGAGCAACAGAGTGCAGGGAATCTTATGGAAGATGGGACATATAAATGGACCTACAGGGGATAAGATCCACACAAGGAGATCAACAAAGCCAAAAAATAGCAGCGCCCAGAGGGGACTGCAGAGACCGATGCATCAACCAAAGACCATACATAGAAAGGACCTAGAACCCCTGCCCAGATGTAGCCCATAGACAGCTCAATCTCCATCTGGGTTCCTTAGTAAGTGACGAAGAAACAGTCTCTGACATGAAATCAGTTGCCTGCCTCTTGATCCCTTCTCCCTGGTGGGGAGACCTAGCCAGCCCACAGAGGAAGAGGATCTAGGCAGTCCTGTTGGGACCTGATAGTCTAGGGTCAGAGAGCAGGGGAGGAGGACTTGGGAAGAGTGATAGGGGAGGAAGAGAGACAAAGGGTTGGACCTAGAAGAGATGAGGGAGGGGGTTACAATAAGGATATAAAGAGAATAAATTGTTAATAATAAGATTTTCATACTAAAATAAGTAGTGTTAGTGGCTGTCTTTGTACCATGGGATAGGTCTCAGGTTGGGACAATTATTGGTTAGACATTCCCTCAATTTTTGTTCCCTCTTTATCCCTACTCTTCTTGTAGACAGGATAATTTTTGGATCAAAGGTTTTGTCAGTGGGTTATTGTCCCTCCTTCCAGTAGTTCTCCCTGGATAGGAGATGGTCACTTGATGATTTTGTTTTTAATAGCTAAGTAGTATTTCATAGTGTAACTGTAGCATATTTTCTCTATCCATTCTTCAGTTGAAGCACATCTAGGTTGTTTTCAGTCTCTGATTATTACGAATAAGGCTGCTATGAACATAGAGAGCAAGTGTCCTTACAGTGTGGTGGAACTTCTTTTGGGTATATGCCCAGGTGTAGTATAGCTGTGACTTGAGGTCGAACTATTCCCAGATTTTCTGAGAAACCACTAGACTGATTTCCAAAGTGTTTGTACAGGTTTACTCCCACCAGCAGTGGAGTAGTGTCCTCCTTGCTACACGTCTTTGCCAGCACGTGATCATAGCTGAGATTCCTAACTGTGAAGGACATGGATCCTGAACTAGACACCTCCTGCAGCCAAGTGGAGGGAAGTGCGACACAAACCCACCCACAAAACCTTCTACCCAAAAGTTGTCTTGCTTACAAAAAGTGTAGGGATAAATATAAAGCAGATACTGAGAAAATAGCAAACCGATGACTGGTCCAACTTGAGACCCACTCCATGGGAGAGAGCTTACTCCTGACACTAGTAATGATACTCTGCTGTGATTGTAGACAAGAGCCTAGTAAAGCAGTGCTGAGAGATTTTATCTAGCATTGATGGAAACGGATGCAGAAACACACAGCTAAACAATAGGCTGAGTTCAGGGGATTTTGTGGAAGAGTGGGAGGAAGGATTAAGGGAGAGTGATGGATCCAGGACACCATAAGAAGACCTATAGAGTAAACTAACATGCGCCCATGGGGCCTCACGGAAACTGAACCACTAACCAAAGAGCTTGTATAGGCTAGACCTAGACCAACTTCAAATATATAGCAGATGTGCAGAACAGTCATCTTGTGGGTCCCCTAACAATTGGAGTGTGGGCTGTCTTTGTCTCTGACTCTGTTGTCTGCCTCTGGATCCCATTCCCCTAGATGGGCTGCCTTGTCTGGCATTGATTGGAGAAGACACATGTAGTCCTTCTCTGACTTGAGAATGTCAAGATGGGTTAGTAACCCTTATAGAACTCCCCTTCTCTGAGAAGGAGAAGTAAAAATGTGGTGAGGGGAGTATGAGGGCATGACTGGGATGAGAGGATATAGGTGCTGGTATCAGGCAGTCAAGTGATTAAATTTTTTAAAGCATTATCTTGAAGATATATCTATACTCCTGTTACCTATTAGGAAATAATAAATTCTGCGTTTTACCCAACATTGAAGGAATTTAAGATCATTATGTTAAGTGAAATAAAAGGAAAGTCAAGCTGTAAGTCATTCATACAGAGTAAAACTGCTGCTTATAGAAGTTGAAAATGGAATGGTAGTTAGCAGATGACAGAGGAAGAAAAGACACAGAAAAAGTAGACCCGTCATGGTGACACATACCTGTTCCTAGCACTCTGGAGGCAGAGGCAGGTGGATCGCTATGAGTTTGAGGCCAGACTGGTCTACACAGCGAGTCCAAGACATTTAGGGTTACACAGAGAAACCCCATCTGAAAACAACAAGAACAACAAAAATTTTTTTAAAAGGAAGAAAAAAATGACCAGTGGATATAACACATTGACCTTTTATATGGGAGTAAGAAGTTCTAGTGTGCTAGCTTTTTGTGATGTCTGTAGAAAAAAAGAAAAAAATATCCTATATGTTAAAAAGCTAGGAGAAAAAAATTGAATGTTTTACTGCACCAAATGATAAACTGTTTGAGGAGAGTTATCTGATCAATTAGATTTAGTTTTATAAATCACACAAAGTATATATGCACAGAAATATGTTACTCCTTAAGTACATGTGAACTTTTTGTTTTTATCTGCCAGTTAAAATAAAATTAAAACTGAATAAAAACAATGATAAAAGATTAAATTTAAGCTAAATGAATGTGTAAGAAATGGTTGCTCTAAAGGAGCATTGTTTCCTCCCACTAGCAGATGAATAGATAATCTTATTCATTCTAACAGCTCTGATTAATTTATTTATTAAGATTTACTTTTATGAACTTATTTGTAAATGCAAACCGCTTTTCTTCTCTTTCTCCTATAAACCTAACACTTTTACAGCCAATTTGAGTTATTTGTAATTTTATTGTGTACTCTAGCACAGTACTCAAAAGGATACTTCCCCAGACAAAAACAAGGTCTTGCAAGAACAACTGCATTCTTTCATGCCTCAAAGACACTGATTTCAAACCTAAGAGAGGTAAAATACAGGGCAGTATTTTGAACACTGGAATTAAATCACTTAGGACAGTTGAGATGAGTCAATGTTCCTTTGCATTAGTACACATCTGTTCATAAAGACCCTTTGTGACAAGTCCAATTGTGAATGCATTCTGTTTCAAAAAGACCACTGTTGTTGCAAAGTAGAGAAAGGACTATATTAACTCAAATGCCCAAAACATTGCTTAAGATAATTTATGAGAAATGTATACATTAAAATGGATAGATTTATGCATATATCTACTTTTGACCATTTATTTTAAACATAAATAATAGTATGATAATCTAAATAGATAAATATACATTAAATGTAAGCAACTCAATTATTTTACAATTAAAGATAAGAGATAATCTATCTTGATAATTCTTTTAATCATAATTTCTGCAAATATATGAGAAATAAATTAGTAGATTTACAGATATATTTATAGAATTGTTTTATTGTTTTATTTTTTATTTATTTTTTTAATAAATTACAGTTTATTCACTTTATATCCTAGCTGTAACCCTCTCCCTTGTCCCCTCCTACTCCTGCCCTTCCTCCCTCATCTCCTTCCATGCCTCTCACCAAGTCCACTGATAGAGGAGGTCCTCCTCCCCTTCTCTCTGACCCTAGCCTATCAGGTCTCAACAGGACTGGCCTCACTGTTTTCCTCTGTGGCCTGGCAAGGCTGGTCCTCCCTCAGGGAGAGGTGATCAAAGAGCCAGTCACTGAGTTCATGTCAAAGACAGTCCCTGTCCCCATTACTATAGAATTTTTAAAAATAGGTACATTTGATTGATGTTTTGTGAATGAATTTGTAGTTATAGATATACTTAAAACATAAACAAACATCTATTTATACATATATGCCTACATGCAATACACCTACCTTATAGCGACTGCACTGTATGTTGTTATATACATACATGAAATGCATACACAGATAGAACTATCTACAAAATGTATATAACCAGGCACTTTAAATTCTTTGTGTATAAATTTCCATCTTAAAATGTGTCATTTAAAGTTCGAGAAACACAGTTGATGAACAAATGGGAAGTACTTTTGAGATTGATTTATTACAAAGAGTTGACATGCTACCAAAGATGTCTGTTATCAAACTTAACATGTCTCTGCTTCAAAACTAATAAAATATCGTAAGTCAGAATGTGTATGGAAACAAAGAATTCTCCTAAGTTTCCATGTCAGAGTGTAATTATTAAAAAAACTTAAACACACAAAAAGATTTTGCAAGAGTTACATGGATGCTGGTACTCATTTTTAGAAACTTATACCACAGTAATAATTTCGTGACTTTAGAGCAGCCAGGGAACAATTTATGACACAGTCCTCTGTGACATGGCAGGCTGCTCCTGTCTTCCTTGTTTCGTGTTCATGATCAGCGATCTGCCAGGAGACTCATGATTCACTCAGATAGAAAGTTTCCTTTCTTTACATGAGGTACTTTTTTGTTAATTTTTGTCACTCTAATTAACATGAGGTCAGAGAGCATGACAGTTTTGTTAAAAAAAAATAATCAAAAAGTCTGACTCAAAACATTTACAAAATGAGTAGTAAATCATTAGGTGACATCAAAACAGTGTTAGGATGAACAAATGTGAATTATACAGAGGCACCATGATTATCTTAAGGGATTAAAATTTCAGCTGGTATTTCTCTGCAATATCCTTTACCAAGCACACATGACATGAAACACAAAACATACACAGGACCTAAAACAGCAAAAGAAAATGATGTGTCATTGTCGTATTGACTTAAAGTAGTCAAAATAGGAGAAAATGATGATTTGGAAATACAGAACTAAAATTAGAGGCTGGTGGATGAAGGAGCAAAGCCTTTGCCCATGCTAGCTTTGTGATCACTGTAACTTGCCTTTCTTGAAGGTGTGAAAACAAACATGTTTTGTCAAAGTATGACTAATAGATTTATTTTTAGACATCCCTCTCCCCCAGTGTGGCCTTTTCTAGCCTAGAATTTACTATGTAAACAAAACTGGTACTCAACTCCTGAAACGTTATCTGCTGAGTCCTAAGATTTAAGTATCCAGTCACACCAAGCTAATCAGTAATTTGGGTGCAGCTTTTTGGTAAACAAATATAAGGCATTTTGTTCCTAATGATTCCTTCCTCTTTCAGATACAGATGACAAAGGACATAGAAGCTATATGCTGCTGGGGCTGTAACTCAGTGTCAGAATGCTAATCTAGAATCCTTGAGGTTCTGGGTTTAATAAATAGTATTGTAAAGAGAAAGGAGAAAGATTAGATACTGACACTGCTTTCTTCATGTTCTCTTTTGCTTTTTTTTTTTTTTTTTTAGGACTGCTGATTGAACCCAGAGCTTTGTGTGGGCTAACTAGTCCTGGCCCTGTGCATTCACAATGAGTATGAATGCATGGTGGGGGTCCACTTTTTACTTATTCACTTTGAATAAAACATATCTTCACACTTTTTCATTACACTTCTCTTTTCTTCTGTATTATTGAGTCTGCTACTACTGCAGTTGAACTCCATATCACATATTTTACTTTATATTTTAAAAGAAAAAAATAATGATAGGATTGACACCAGAAGGGTTGGAGGAGACGGAACACGATGGGAGCCTACTATAGAGGGCCCTCTGAAAGGCTCCAGCCAAGAGAGAAGCTGAGACTGACAGCCAAACTTTGGGCGAGCACAGAGTCATGTGGAAAAAATGAGGAGGCAGGGGTAGAAGAACATGTAGGGGACAGGAGCTCCACAATGAGACCAACAATGCCAAAAAATTTGAGCCCAGGGGATCCTGCAAGGACTGATGCACTAACCAAGGACCATGCTTGGAGAGGACCTAGATCCCATGCTCAGATGTAGCCCATAGGCAGCTGAGTCTCCATGTGGGTACCCGAGTAAGCAGAGCAGGGGCTGCCTCTGTCTGCTTGCCTGCTCTTTGATCACCTGCTCCAGGCGAAGTGGCCTTCCCAGGCCACAGTAGAAGAGGATTCAGGCAGTCCTGATGAGACTTGATAAACTAGGGGCAGGTGACAGGGGAGAGGAACTCTCGCTTTCAGTGGACTAGGGAAAGGGTGTAGCCAGGAAGAGGGAGGGACGGTGGGACAGGGAAGAGTTGAGGGAGGGGCCTACAATCGGGATATAAGAGGAATGAACTGTAAAAAATAAAATAATAATATCAACAATAACAATAATAATGACATAAAGTTTTGTTCCAATGTGTGGAATAGGAAGGTGGTGGAACGTTTGTTTGGGAAACCACAGTGTGATATTTTCTAGGCTAGGATGGCAGCACCGGGACCCCTTCATTTGTTCTTTCTATTCTGCCAGGATTGTACAGTAATTTTTTTCTTGCCTTTTATTCCCATCACAATAGACTACCTCACTATGTGTCTGAGGGACATGTGCACACACCATAATCTACCACTTCATCATGTTCCCAGTGCAACACGGGACACCAATTATAAGAGCGCAAGCTATAAAACAACAAGATAAGCCATATTTATTGATAACTTATGTTTTAATATCATTGCCTGATAATTTGGCATTTTAATATAAATTAAAATTTAAAATTTAATTAAAAATTAAATTTTTATTTTATTTTGTTTTAAATTTTTATTTACAATTTATTCACTTTGTATCCCCTATAAACACCCCCTCCTTGCCTCCCAATCCCATCTTCCCTCCTCCTTCTCCACACATGCCCCTCCCCAAGTCCACTGATAGGGGAGGTCTTCCTTTCCTTGCTTTTGATCCTAGCCTATCAGCTCTCATCAGGAGTGGTTGCATGGTCTTCCACTGTGGCCTGGTAAAGCTGCTCCCCCATCAGGGTGAGGTGATCAAAGAGCAGGCCAATCAGTTCATGTCAGAGGCAGTCCCTGTTCCCATCATTATGGAACCCACCTGGATACTGAACTGCCATGGGCTACATCTGTGCAGTGGTTCTAGGTTTTCTCCATGCATGGTACTTGATTGGAGTATCAGTCTCAGAAATGACCCCTGTCCTCAGATTTTTTGGTTCTGTTGCTCTCCTTGTGGAGCTCCTGTCCTCTCCTTATCTTACTATTTCCCACATCTTTCATAAGATTCCATGCACTCTGCCCAACAGTTGGCCATAAGTCTTAGCATCTGCTTTGATATTCTGCAGGGCAGAGCCTTTCAGGGGCCCTCTGTGATAGGCTTGTTTCCTGTTTAGTTTATTTACTTTGTATCCCAGCTGTGCCCCCCTCCCTTATTCCCTCCCAATTCCACCCTCCCTCAACTCTTCCCTGCCCCTCTCTAAGTCCACTGATAAGGGAGGTCCTTCTCACTTTCCATCTGACCCCATATTATCAGGTTTCTTCAGGACTGTCTGCAATGTCCTCCTCTGTGACTTAGCAAGGCTGCTCCTCCCTCAGGGGAGGGAGGAGGTCAAAGGGGAGGGAGCCAGCCATTGTGTTCATGTCTCAGACAGTCCTTGTTCCCCTTACTAGGAAAACCCACTTGGATACTGAGTTTCCATGGGCTACATTTGAGCAGAGGTTCTAGGTTATATCTATGCATGGTCCTTGGTTGGAGAAAGAGTCTCAGAAAAGATCCTTGTGCCCAGACATATTTAGTCCTTGTGGAGCTCCTGTCCTCGCCAGGTCTTACTAACTCCCACTTCTTTCATTCTATGCCCATTTTTTACACTATTGTTGAATTATATATTTTTTTCTTTTTTCTTTTTTAATTTTCTGAGTTATAGCCTTGTTATGTAGACTCTGTAGTCCTGGACCACACTATGTAGGACAGTCTAACTTTGAGCTCACAGAGATCTGCTTTCCTCTGTCTCCAGAGCTGCTGGGACTGAACGAATCTGCCATAAAGACCAACACATCATTTATTATTTTATTGGTTTTTCAGAAATTGCCAATTCTACTTTTTCCCCCTTGGAAGGTATTAATATTTCTATTAAAATCTTTGAGTTTTTATTTGACAAAATTAAGTTGGTTGGAATGAGTTTAATTCTGTTGAGATTAAATAATCACTAAGCATAAGTAGATTAGTGTCTAGTATAGAAATAACCAACAAATCTGAGTCCGGAACTCTATAAATTCTCTACTGTTTCTATTGTTCTGGAGTCCAGGGTCTGCTTCTCCCCTTCAGGGGCATATAGGCACTGATGTGTACAGGTGCAGGACTCAAAGGAATGAAGATTAGCTGGGCAGGGTGTTCTGCAGGATTCCGACTTGTAGAGTGGATCATTGTCTCCGGTATTGAGCTTCCAGTGATACAGCTGTCTTAGTGGGGAAGGGGGTGGATAAGGGCTATATTAACCTTGCCGACATGGGCAGGGGTTTTTGGGTGAGTGGAAATCATCAGCTGGGGCTGAGTTGCTGGGAATGGTTCATTTGTATGGAGAGGAATTCCAGGTACTAGGTTACCTGACTACTTCAAGAATTGTTGGTGGGGAAGCTCACGAGACTACCTGTGCTAAGGTATGCAGGCACAGAACAGGGGGAAGTGATCCTTAGACCTGCCGGACTCAAGATCAAGATTTTCTGCATTTGGACACATCTTGACCTCCAGGACAGCTTCCCTGTTTGCACAATCCATATGCCCCACACTTTTGTTCTTGGAATTCTTAGATGTTCTGTTATGCCAGGTAGAAGTAGGTCCTTCTCTAAGACAGATGTAAGGTTCAGTCATTATTCCTTTAAAAAATTCTTTTATTATTATTATTATTATTATTATTTACAATTTATTCAATTTGTGTCCCTGCTGTGGCTCATTTCCTCCCAATCCCACCCTCGCCCCCTCTTCTCCCCTATGCCCTTCCCCTAGTCCATTGATAGGGGAGGTCCTAGTAAGGGGAGAAGGGATTTTTCCCTGGCATGAACTCAATGGCAGGCTCTCTGATAACCTTGGGGGTTGCAGTCAGTCCACAGAGGAAGACCATGCATCCAGTCCTGATGAGACCTGTCATTATTCCTTTAATGTTTTTTTTTTCTTTTTCTTTTTATTTGAAAGTTCATGCTGAAGCCTTAGGTACTTTTCTCACATGCATTCACTCATCAGTACTCAGCTACAGAATGACATGCTCTACAGTCCTCTAAAATTCCTTCTTAGGCAAGGTCTGAAGTGCACCCTTTCCCTTGTATGATCTTTGCATTGGCTCAATTCTGGGATTCTTCAGTGCTTCATCTATGTACTATTGTCTAAACTCCAGGGAGTATGCTGTACAACCATGTTGTTCACATTATGTGCTAATCATATATAGACCACCACTTGGATGGTCCGATGATTACTTTCTGAAACAACAGATAGCTTGCCAATTTTCACTGTTTCAGTATGAAAGTAGGTTGGTCGGGAAGGCAAATCATGTGTGACTTTTATCTATGTTGATTAAAACCCTAAATATTTTTGTAAATGTCTCCACAGTTTAAAGTTTTTAAGGAGTTGTAAAGTTACACAGTTGAATGTTCTCTTTGATAAACAGTAAATAACTATGCATGAGAGAATGTCTCTTTAAAATTGTCAACCATGTCCCATCAACGTACCCTTCCTTGAAATACCTGTCACTGTGCAAAATAAGTAGTGTTTTCTAACAGACAACTGAGTACAAGGAGATATCTTCATGAGTTACAGTCTCACTTGCACTCAGTGCTGAGTAAATGAAGTCTCTTTATTTGGATAACTTAGGCCATATAATTGTGTGCCTTGACATGTGGTTAATGTGAACATATGTTAAATATTTGTGGCATTATACACAAAATTCTTAAGTAATAAAAGTGAACTAAATATGTGCATAGAACACCTACTCAATAGCAGCCCTTGGTTTATATACCAACACTGATAGGATTTATGAGGTACACATCTGTTAATTTATTATTGAAAAAGAACAAATCGTTACTTTGTCATTTCGGTTTTCTTTCTATAGATTCAGGCAGCATATAAATTCTATTGACTGTATAGGGCATATAATAAATCACTTTTCTGCAAATGTAATTAATAATTAATGTCACAATGTCATTCTAAAAATGTATTTCCAAAATAAATTTTGTCTTCATACACTTATGAAGACAAAAAGTTAGATTACAGTACAGTTTCGAGTTGATAGGCATCCCGCCACATCTTATAGCTTGACTTGATATGAAAAACCCCTTTTGTCTGTATTATATTCAGAGTGAAGTTTGATTTTGTAAGATAAAGAGCATTGGATCTACTCTGGGCTTTGAAATACCGTTACATCCTAGCTATTGACCTGAGTTCTTGAGAACACTTATAAATGTTTTATAAAGCACTTTTAAGGGAATTCCAAGTACTCTTCTTCAGTTGATTCTTTAGTTTTTTTTTTTTTCACACAGATTTGCTGACATAAAAAGAAAGTCTGGGTTTAGAAGAAATATACAATGATCACATTTTAGATCATGTGATGATAGGCCCGTCCAAGCTTATCTGTATTTGATTATAAGCATGAACAAACTCATAATTTTTGTAGAAAGCCTGCATACATCCGCATTCCACATTTTCTTCAAAAATTAGGTTGCTTTTCTTATTTGAAGGATAGTATTATACGATACTAAAGATACATTCTAAACCGTAAATTCATTCTAACCCCATAACTCTCTTCTGAATATGTAATACCCAAGTGGTTGTTTGGTCTGGCTTAGCTTTATTTTATTTTTGAGATCAAAATACATTTACAACATTTCCCCCTTTCGTTTCTTTTCCATCCAAACCTTTTGCCATTCTCATTCCCAATCTCCTTAAAACTCATGACCTCTTTCATTCGTTGTTATTGCAGGCACTGTCAGGGTGGTCTGGTAATCAAAACAATAAATTTATCAGTTAAACTCAGCTTTATGTCAAATTCCACATGAGAAATAATATAACTGAAAAACTAGGGAAAAGCCATGAGTTACTCACACACTTTAGAAATACACTCTATCTTCCAGAAAATGTGAAACTAATCTTAATTCCCAGAGTTCCAGTCTCATTTAATGAGAGAAATGGAGAAGGGGAGTTGGGAGGAGCGGAGAGAGAAAAACAGAGACAAACTCAGAGAGGCAAGGAGACAGGGGCCGAAAATACAGAGAGGCATGGGAAGAGACAGATACTGGGAATGGGAAGGGAGACGCTTTGTACTTGGTTTGGTTCCCTGATACTTATTGTTCCTGTCTTTGCCAGAGGCTCTGCCTCCATGTGACTGCCGTGGTTGCAAGGCTTCCAGTCTCTCATTCCTTCAGATTTCCCTGGGCATGGTCCTCTTGCCTTTCTAATAAAAACCAAAAATTCTCCGCCTGGGTGTATTACTGCCTCTTGTTGCTGTGTATTAACCTTCTAACAATAACATAAATAAGATTTTCTCTCAGGTTTATCCAAGGTCCTTTGAACATATCACCTAACCCGCAGGAAACTATATTTTCTGAAAGGATAGAGTATGTAACAAATAAAACAACTTTGTTAGGTTCCCTGCTAGCTCTCACACAGAAATCTCCAGGATCCCCTTGAACGCCAATCTCTAAAAGTAGGCTTTGCCAAATTCCTGACCAATAGTGCTGGGTTACAGGTTTAAGGCTCGCTTTTCACTGCTTTATGTGTACTCAGAGAATTTGAACTCAGGTCCTTGTTCTTTGTCAGCAATCACTATTACCCACTGATCCATCTCTCTAGTACTCAAATATTTGTATTTTGAAGGAAAAAAATGGCTCCGATAAAGAAAAAATCTTTCCCCCTGAGAGTGCATATATTTTAGTAGGTATCCATTCTGTTATTGTTTACACCACTGTTACTGGTGATTACCCACTACCACCAGAGCAGTTGCATTTCTCTATTGTTAGAGTATTTATGCCACATGATTTTGTAATGAACAATCTTTAATAACTAAAAGCTGAATAAAAGCTGCTCCTGTGTAATGTTGTTTAGGTTATTTTTGTCAAGTGATACATACTTATTAATGTTTGTTTTCTTCCAGTTTTATATCAGTGTACAATTAAAACTCAAATATGTAAAAGTAGATTGAGATATTTCATACTTAGTGACAAAAACACACGTACATTATCTAATTAATGTGTGTTGTAGTTACTTCCTCCCTTAAAGTTGCTACTAGAGTGTTCTTTCTCTTTTAATATTTTCAGTTTTCTAACTCTTACTTATAGAATATAGCTATAGTTTTCTCTTAGCGACATATAACTTTGGAATCTTTACTTTGAAGTCAGAACATAATTTGCAATTCTACCTTTAAATAATTTTAATAATTACATATTTTATTTGCATACGGGGTGGGTGGGAGACATGTGTGTCATCACTGCCTTGTTTAGTTTAGTAAAGGGAACAATTTTTGGAAGTCTGTTTTCTCTTTAGGGATGGATACTTTGGTCCCCAGGCTTGATAGCAGAACACTTTAACAGTCAAATATTTCATTGGCTCAAATTTTTGATCTTATAAATAAGTGTAAGACACTCTTAGGAAGGTTTTTCTGATGCCCCAAAGGATATAAACTTTGAAGTTAATTCGTTTCTTTCTCAGATTATCTGCATACTACTCTACAGAAATGTAGATTAAAGCACATTGTTTATTGATGTTTATTGATATAATGCATCTGGGATACTGATGGAGATAATATATATTTAGTGAAAAGATTCTAAGTCATATGGTGTAATGAGTAACCAACTAAAAAAAAAATGCAGGCGAGAGAGTTGCCTAGAAATGCTACCTGTGGTCATTCTGTTCTACTACGACACTAGAGTGAAGCACCAGTCAGGACTACAAGCATTCCAGCATGCTTTGGTTTATTCTAGATTCCAACACAGAAAAGCAAGGAGGGACTACTCCTCAGTGCTGCTGATTACTAGGATATGAAGATGATGGTCCCAAGAAGGATGATAGAAACACTTAAGGAAATGCTCAGCATCCTTAGTCATCAGGGAAATGCAAATCAAAACAACACTGACATTTCACCTTACACATATCAGAATGACTAAGATCAAAAATTCAAGTGACAATACATGCTGGAGAGGATATGGAGAAAGGGGAACCCTCCTTCATTGCTGCAGGGAATGTAAACTTGTACAACCACTTTGGAAATCAATCTGGTGCTTCCTCAGACAATTAGGAAGAGTGCTTCCACAAGACTCAGCTATACCACTCCTGGGAATATATCCAAAATATGCTCAAGTACACAACAAGGACATTTGCTCAACCATGTTCATAGCACCTTTATTTGTAATAGCTAGAGCCTGGAAACAACCCAGATACCCCTCAACTAAGGAATGGATACAGAAATTGTGGTACATTTACACAATACAATTCTACTCAGCAATTAAAAACAGGGAAATCATGAAATTTGAAGGCAAATGCTGGGATCTAGAAAAGATAATCCTGAGTGAGGTATCCCAGAAGCAGAAAGATATACATGGTATATACTCACTTATAAGTGGATATTAGACATATAATATAGGATGAACATACTAAAATCTGTACACCTAAAGAAGCTAAACAAGAAGGATGGCCCTCGCTAACATTATCAATCCTTAGAATGGCAAATGGGATAGACATCAGAAGAGGGAGAAAACAGGAAACAGAACAGGAGCCTGCCACAGAGAGCCTCTGAAAGACTCTACCCAGCAGTGTATCAAAGCAGAGACTGAGGCTCATAGCCAAATTTTAGGCAGAGTGCAGGAAATCTTATGAAAGAATGGGAGATAGAATACCCTGGAGGAAACAGGAGCTCCACAAAGAGAGCAACAGAACCAGGAAATTTGGGCCCAGGAGTCTTTTCTGAGACTAATACTCCAACCAAGGACCATACATGGAGATAACCTAGAACCCCTGCACAGATGTAGCCCATGGCAGCTCAGTCTCTAAGTAGGTTTCCCTAGTAATGGGAACAGTGATTGTCTGTGACATAAACTCAGTGGCTGGCTCTTTGATAACCTTCCCCTCATGGGGGAAGCAGCCTCACCAAGCCACAGATGAAGACAATGCAACCAGTCCTGATGAAACTTGATAAGGGAGGGTCAGATGGAAGGGGAGTAGGACCTCCCTTATCAGTGGACTTAGGGAGGGGCATGGGAGGAGATAAGGGAGGGAGGGTGAGATTAGCAGGAAATGGAATACAAAGTGAATTAATATAAACATAATTAATAGAAAATAAAATATAAATATAAATACAGAGTAATTAATATAAAAAAGAATCGCCACTAGGGCTGGGTCACACAGTACCCGGGACAGACTGAGATTCACCCAGATACGGTGGGCTGCACTGGGCGGGCCCACACACCAAGAGGCCCCCAACCGCCACCCCGGACTGGGACACACAGTATCAGGTCCAGACTGAGGTGCCCCCAAAGACCATCTCAGACCCTGGTGCACAGACCCCGGCTCAGGAGGAGGCGCCAAGTCTCCAGTCCAGAGGAGAGCCCTTAGCAGCAAGCCCAGGTCAGAGCATGGAGCCTCCTGACCAGAGCGGTGCCCCCAGCTGACATCTCAAATGGGGACACTCAGTCTTTGGCACAGAGTGAGAAGCCAAGCCTCCAGACCAGAGGGGAGACTAGCCTGTGGTGCTCACAGCTTCTAGCACAGAGCACAGAACCCGGCACACAGATCCCACAAAAGAGTTCAACTGAGGCAACAACCCACACTATCAAACCACTGGAACTCCCTGATCTTCTTGAAGAATACTCCTGACACAAGAGATTGACAGTTCCAGTCTGAAGTTCAGCCTTAAAGCACAAAAAGCTCCTAGATTATATATAAACAAATGCCCAGAAGTCAGCATAAGAACTCACCCAACAAAAATCAGGGCACCATGGCCCCACCAGAAACACCCAAAAGCAATGGAGATTTCAATTCAGCAGAGACACAGGAAAATTATGTTAAAGCTATCATTATGCAGCTATTAAAGGAACAAAAAGAGGGACAAAAAGAGGAAATGAACAAGACCCTTAAAGAAATTAAGAAGGATTTATCTGCCCACATAGAGGAACAATTAAAGATAAACATAGAAGAAACAACCAAAATAGGAGACATAGTCAATCAGATGAAAGAAACGATACAAAGCATGAAAACACAATTAGAATCTATAAAGAAGACACAAAGGGAGAAGAACCTGGAACTGGAGAACTTAGAGAAAAGATGAGGAACCACAAAGGTAAGCATCACCAATAGAATACCAGAGATGTAAGAGAGAATCTCGGGAGCTGAAGATACACTGGCTGAAATGGATTCCTCACTCAAGGAAAAAACAAAATCGGAAAAGTCCCAAACACAAAACATCCAAGAAATCAAGGATGCCATGAAAAGACAAGCCTAAGAATAATTGGAATAGATGAAAAAGAAGACTCCAGGCTCCAAGGAACAGAAAATATTTTTAAGAAAATCATAGAAGAAAATTTTCCCAACTTAAAGAAAGAAATGTCCATAAACATACAAGAAGCCTACAGAACACCAAATAGACTAGACCAGAAAAGAAATACCTCTCGTCACATCATAGTCAAAACACTAAACCTACAAAACAAAGAAAAAATATTAAAGGCAGCAAGGGAAAAGGGTCAAGTAACATATGAAGGTAGACCGATCAGAATCACACC
>CM053752.1:85881458-85912750 GCA_028658305.1 Pachyuromys duprasi
AGAAAAATGAAAATAGATCCCTATTTATCACCTTGCACAAAGCTAAAGTCCAAGTGGATCAAAGACCTCAACATAAAACCAGACACACTAAACCGGTTAGAAGAAAAACTGGGGAAGACCCTAGAACTCATTGGCACAGGAGTCTACTTCCTGAATAGAACACCAACAGCACAGGCTCTAAGATCAACAATCAATAAATGGGAACTCATGAAACTGAAAAGCTTCTGTAAATCAGAAGATACTGTCATAAAAACAAAACGACAGCCTACAGACTGGGAAAGGATCATTACCAATCCCACTCCTGACAGAGAGCTAATATCCAGTATATATAAAGAACTCAAGAAGTTAAAAAGCAAGAAATCAAGTAATCCAATTAAAACATGGGATATGGAGCTAAAAAGTGAACTGACTGTAGAGGATTAAAATGGCAGAAAAACACTTAAAGAAATGCTCAATGTCCTTAACCATCAGGGAGATGCAAATCAAAATGACCCTTAGATTTCATCTTACACCCACTAGAATGGCTAAGATCAAAAACTCTAGTGACAACTCATGCTGGGAGAGGTTGTGGAGAAAGAGGAACCCTCCTCCATTGCTGGTGGGAATGCAAACTTGTACAACCACTCTGGAAATCAATTTGGCGCTTTCTTAGACAATTAGGAATAGTGATTCCTCAAGACCCAGCTATACCACTCTTAGGCATATATCCAAAAGATGCTCAAGTACACAACAAGGACATTTGCTGAACTATGTTCATGGCTGCTTTATTTGTAATATCCCGAACCTGGAAACAACCCAGATGTCCCTCAGTTGAGGAATGCATACAGAAATTGTGGTACTTTTACACAATGGAATTCTACTCAGCAATTAAAAATGAGGAAATCATGAAATTCCCAGGCAAATGGTGGGACCTGGAAATGATCATCCTATGTGAGGTATCCCAAAACTAGAAAGAAACATATGGTATATACTCACTTATATAAATCTATATGATAGGAAGTTCATGCTGAAATCTCTACACCTAGGGAAGATATAGAAGGAGGAGGACCCAGGTTGGTAGGATCAATGCTTGTTTAGATGAACAAATGGGATGGACATTGAATGGAGGATAAAACAAGCCACAGGACAGGAGCATACCAAAGAGGGGCTCTGAAGAATCATTATAGCAACGTATCAAAGCAGATATTAAGACTCACAACCAAGCCTTAGTCAGAGAGCAGGAAATAATAATAAAAATAGGGGAAGTTAGTAAGACTTGTGGAGAACAAGAGCTCCACAAAGACCAAACTGAACAGGGCACAGGGGTCTTATACTAGACAGTTTCACCAACCAAGGACCATGTATGGATATGTCCTAGAACCCAAGCTCAGAAGTGGCCCATGGTAGCTTGGTGTCCAATCGAAGACCCTAGTAAGTGGATCAGGGACTGTTTCAGTCATGAACTCAAAGGCTGGCTCTTTGACCCTCCTCCATACACGCCAGGGAGTAACACCCTGGGTAGATCCCAGGGGAGGACATTGTAGCCAGCCCTGAGGAGACAAGATGAACTGGGGTCGGATGGAAGGGGAGGAGATCCTCCCCTCTAGGTGGACTTGGAGTGGGAGGGGAGGAGATGAGGGAGGGATGGGGAGAGTGGCAGTTAATGAGGGAGGGGGCTATGCTGGGGATGCAAAGTACCTAACCTCTGATTGATATAAAAATAAATAAATAACATTTAATAAAAAAGAATATGTCAGTTATACATTTTCTAATTGCGGAAATATTCCTTAGTTACTTATCAATGAACAAAAACTTAAACTTTATCTTACTGAAAAATATTTTATTTTATTTTAATATGTTATCTGGTGTTGTTTAAAATAAACAAGATACAAAATGAAAAAAAAAAGTTGTCTCCTCATAATCTGTTTTGTTTTCTGGAACTTTGCAATCATACTTTTGTGAACAGTTAGCTCCGATATCTGACAAAAAAAGCTGTTTAAGAGAAAGGATTAACACCTTAAACCTTACCAGAGACTTAAGCCATAGTGTGAAGGAGATAATCCAATGTCTTCTGAAGAGAAGATTTTGGGAGACAAGATGACAATACATGGTATCTGGAAGCATAGGACAAGGCATCTGACAATGTGGCTCTAGAGAAGTTGTGGAAAAGTCCAACTTGGATATAAAGGGCAAACTTGGCTTATTTCTAATTTTCCCTAGATTTTAATGATAAATTCACCTCTGTGTATTATATTATCCCCATGAAATGAGAAATCTCCTGTGAAACATAGTTGGATTCCTATGCTAAGCAAATACTTTATCTCTTTGTCTATCTTTTTCATTTAAATTTATCTTTTATACTTTATTCACTTTACATCCCTATTGTAGCCTCCTGCCTCATCTCCTCCCAGTACCATCCTCCCTCCCTTTTTCTCCCTATTCCCCTTACCTATTTCTAAGAAAGGAGAAGCCCTCCTCCTGTACCATCTGACCCCAGCCTATCAAGTCTCATTAGGACTGCCTGCATTTTCTTCTTCTGTTGCCTGGCATACCCCCTCTCCCATTTGTCAACTAGGAGGAAGTGATCAAAAAGCAGGTAACAGTGTCCATGTAAGAGATAGCTCCTGCTTCCCTTACCAGGGAACCCTCATGAAGACTGAGCTGCCTATCGGCTATATCTGAGCAGAGGGTCTAGGACCTAGGAAGAGTGCTACGTGAAGATCCAGCTATACCATTCCTGGGAATATATCTGAAAGATGCTCAACCAAACCACAAGGAGATTTGGTCAACTGTGTTCATAATAGCTTTATATATAATAACCAGAATCTGGAAAAACCCTAGATGTCCCTCAACAGACGAATGGATACAGAAATTATGGTACATTTACACAATGGTCTCACTATATTTAAGAGCATCACAAGCAAAATGTGTGTTATGCTTGCAGGATCAGAAGTGTATCATATGATTCTCTGACCTCAGTGTTAATAGATATTTAATGATTCTAATATCATAAAATCTGAAGAAATCTGGTTCATTGGTAATGCAAGCATGTTAGCTCATTTCACTTTCCAGAGGAAGGGAAGACTAGGTAAAATAATTTCCAAGTCAACTGGGCTCAGTGACAAGAGTGTCTGTTGTTTCCATGGTTTGATAAATTCCAAGGTAGACCCTGCTGTACAGTTAGCACTTTGACTTACAGCTGTAATGGATTCTGGTAGTTCACACATAATCATTAAACTGATTAAAATTTTATTTATTGTCCCATTATCATTTAAATTGTTTTGTCAATCTATGTTTCCACTTCTAATATTCTAATATTTTCATTGAAATACCTTGCTATAGTCAACTTTTTTCAGTTATAATTAAGAAAATACTCATACAATAAATTGTTGGAAGAATAATAAGGGGTAAAAGAGTTATAACACTGAACAAAGTCTGATTTAGATACATGCTGAACAAGAACATTAAACAATGCAGAATACAGTATAAAGTCCACATCTTTCAACGTAACCACATTAAAAACACCTTTTATATTCCTGGGCATGACACTCAGTTTTCTCCTCCCTTAAGATTTGTACATAAAGTGGATTGTAAACTGTAGTAGTTGCTCCATCTCTTCCTTTACATTACTGTGAATGTTTGGAAAACCAACATTCATCCAGTTTCCCAAACATCAAATGAAGGAATTGTGTTTAATCTCTGGTTATTTGTGAACTCCTATAACTATCCTAGCATATAACTATTTTAGTATTGTTATGAGTTCTACTGCTCTCTACAATAAATCCCCTTTTCACTTTCAGGTGCACTTCTTTAGTTTACTCCCATCATATCTCTTTCCTAGGTCACTTTTCTCGTTCTTCTATGTCACAGTTTGTCACTAACTTTCACACTGCTTCGCAAAGTGTTCTAAGAGGGAATTAGTCTCAACCCTTTCTGGTTGGTATGATGAAGCAACATACCATAGTAGCAGGGCTTGACTGCTAACAGGTATGGAGCTTTGGAAGTCAAAGATCACTATGCTCTAGATTTGTGGCTGGTGAGCACTGCTTCCTTGATGACATTTTCCCTTAGTGCCACATCGTGGTAATGGTGAGATACCTCTTAAGTGCCTGTTTGTACAGACAGTAAGACTTCAATGAAGGCTCTATTACCAATGAACAACTTTTCGAAGGCCTCAGATTCAAACATCATTTTATCTAGGGTCAATGTTGGGGGCAAGAGAGGTGACATCCACCTTATGCACAAAGAAACAAGCTTCTTACATTAATCCATGGGTGTGAATAAGCAACAAATATATTAACATTTGGTTCTTTAAGGTGTTGCCCTTAATCTAGTGCTTATAAATTTCCTTAACCGGTCCTATTTTCTCTTAAAATCTTAAAATTCACTGAATAAACTCTTGCTTCTAGATGGCCCTGCTGCCTGATGTTTTTCATTATCTTGTTCATTTAGCAAACAAAGATGTATTCTTCAAGACTGATCTCAAATATGTTTTCCACTTAGCCTTTCCCCGTCACACTAATGATATTCCATCTATTGACTTCCCAAGCACAATGGATATAATTCTGCTTCACAGTTCACAAAAATTATTCCAGTTATTCACACATAAATATCTCTCCAAGAGAGTCAGTCTATGTGAATATAAGTACTATGTCTTCTTCTTCTTGACATCTTGGTTTTTAATGTAGTGTCTCATGCACAATGAGATTCCCAGAACCATTTGCCAAAAGTAATATCTCAGCCTTACAAAATCTTTAAGTATGTAATCATTATACCCTGCTTTTCTGTTGATCACACGTGTTCACTCAATCACTTTTAGCTATTACCTAGTAATTCCTTCATTCTATTTCTGGAGGCTAGAAGAAGATGTTGTATTCCTTGGGGCTGGAGCTAGACACAGTTGTGAACCTTCTTATGTGTGGTGAGAATCAAACCTAGATCCTATGGAAGAGCAGCCAGATGCTTTCAACTACTGAGACAGCCCTTAAGGAACAGAAACAGAAAATGAACTTTATAAGATGTTTTACAAAGAATCATCAGGTAAGGAATCATTTTTGGAAATAATCTTGGCTAATGAGAAAATGAACTGAAGACAAGTATGATGTGGGCTTGGTTATTTTAAGCTCTTTGTTTTGCCTTCAACGGGGCATCTTTAATCTTCACTGGGAATAGTACATGCTTCTACTCTTCTTCTCTGAAAAGTGTATGTGATTCATGCCAAGCCATGTGCACAGATTTTTAGAATAAATAACCTCAATAATTAGTTTAATAGTAGTTATATTCAAGATGGTTCTTTTGGAAACAAGGACCTTTTCATTAGTTTTACTTTTTTGAAAATCCATTATAGACTGAGTAAACAAAACTGTAATAATAAGTGGTACACCATTTCAATTATTACCCGTTCAGTGTATTATACCTCAGAAAGAAAAGTAAGAAAATTAAAATTCCTGGAGGACTTGAAAACTAATAGACACTTGTACTCTATAATAAAATTGAATCTTGCATCAGTTGATAAAATAATAGGAAAAATGATTTTAAGAGACAGAGGGACAGAGACTTTGCCATATGAATATGTCTGCTCGAAAAATTAGAAGGTGCCTACACATGACCTGAAGAAGGAAGATACTGACAGTCATGCTAACATTAACATAATAAATCTCACATGGCCTCAACATTACACCTCTCTCTCTTTCTCTCTCTCCACGGGTTAATCAGGAATGCTCGGAGAGGAAAAAATACTTTTCTCCAGTAAAGAGCTACAAGTTATCCAATACTAAATTCCACCTCAAAAACATACATAGAAGTAGCATTATATAGGGTGATCTGATTGGGCTCTTCTTATTTATTTAGGAATATGCCTGTATACATACATATGCAACAACAATTAAATAAAAAAAGAAGCCATGAATACGAAAGCCATCAAGGTAAAGAGGCGGTGGGATTATGAGAGAGTTTGGAGAAAGGAAAGAAAGAAGCAAAAACGGTGTAATTATATTAGAACTTCAAAAATAAAAACAATAGGGGACTCCTTTAGTATATATTCTATATATCTGGGAAGGCAGAATGTGAGAAAAATGAAGTTTTCAGGCCATTTCTCCATCATCTCTTTCTTTATAGTTCTCAAACAATTCAGCCTCAAGTAGTTATTGAATCTCCTGTAATATTTTATCTTGTATAATTTATATATAATCATATAAATGAATCACCATTAAAATGCATTCTTCTGTTTTTACTATAACTATCTGAAGAAAAGTTAAATTCCTCTTGGACGTTTCTATTTAGGGAAATAAACTTTCTTCCTGATACGGTTAAAGAACATGTCAAAACACAATTATTTCCTCATTATTCAGAACAGATTCATGTTTTGAATCAGAGCCACAGGATTCACTCAGAAAATGTATACAGAATACTAGCACTTCTCACTAAGGCTAGAGATCATCATGAGAAACTTCATGATCTTCAGCGTTATGCAGCCAAGTTATAAGACATTTCAGGTAATGATATTGCCACTTCAAGTTGCCACCTAGATAAAAGTAATATCAAGTGTAAATCTTGAATATTAACACAATTCTAAGAATGCAAATCTATGTATGACTCCAAACCAGCCTGTCCTTAAAGATGCCATTGATGGATTTGTTCTTAATTGAAGGACTAGGTTGGTGGAACAACTAAGAAACAGATCCTGTTTCCCTGTTGTTGATAATTCATTTCCTGTGAGAAGGAAGGAACATCATGCTACAACAAAACAAATAAGTAATTCTGTTTATCAGGCTTGTGAACATTATCTCTGTGTGAAGCAAAGAATAGTTCCATATAATCGGCTATTGAAATTGCTTTTCAGCATACTAATAGAAATATGTGCCTGTAACTGATATTTCAAAAAATACAGACACATTGATACCACATACTAAAGTCTATCATGTACATTCTTACTAATCAGCATTTTTCAAATAAGAAATTTATTCCTCAAGCATAATGCAAGTATCTAGATATTGTCATACTTTTAACACAAATCTTATCTTCCTTTTAGACTCTTTTAGACCTGCACAGTACATTATGATTATTACTATACAAACAGAGCTATATAACTTTTAATTTGTAGCTAATTTAAATAGAGATGTAAAGATATTTTCCCAGTCCATAGGCTGTTGTTTTGTACAGTGTCCTTTGCTTGACAGATGCTTTTCATTTTCATGAGGTCCCAATTATTAATTGTTGACCTTAGACCTGTTCCAATGAGTTCAGGCTCTTCACCAATTTTCCTTCTAACAGATTTAGTGTTTCTGGTTTATGTTGAAGTCTTTGATCCACTTGGACTTGTTTTTATGCAGGGTCATAAATATGGAGCTATTTAAATTTGTCTACATTTAGTTATCCAGTTGAACAACACCATTTGTTGAAAATGCAATCTTTTTCCCACTGTATGCTTTTGGTTTCTTTGTCAAATATTAAGTTTCTGTAGGTGTGTGGGTTTATTTCCGGATCTTTGATTCAATTCCACTGAAACACTAGTCTGATTCTATGCCAGTACCATGCTGTTTGATTATTGTTGCTCTATAGTACAGTTTGAGATCAGGGATGGAGATACCTCCAGAAGATCTTTTATTGTATAGGATTGTTATAGCTATTTTATTTTTCTTATTTCCTTATGAATTTCAAAATTGTTTTTTCAAAGTATGTAAAGAACTGTGTTGCTATTTATTGATTTTGTTTATTTATTATTATCAGTATTATTTTTCAATGTATTTGCTTTGTATCTGGATTGTAGCATTCTCCTTCATCTCCTCAGGGTCCCAGCTGTCCTCTCTCTTCCTCCCCTATCATTTTCCACTAGTTCACCTAGAGGGGATGCCCTCCTTCCCTACTGGGTGACCCTAGCCTATCAGGTCCCATCAGGACTACCTGGAGCCTCTTCCTCTGTGGGCTGGCTAGGTCTCCCCACCAGGGAGAAGTGAAAAAAGGAACATACAACTGTTCATGTCATAGACTACCTCCTCTCCTCTTACTAGGAAACCAACATGGAGTCTGAACTGTCTGTGTGTTAAATCTGAGCAGGAGGGTTCAGTCCTTTCTATGTACTCTTTGGTTGATGCATCAGTTTCTACAGCTCCCCCTGGGCCCAGATTTTTATTTTTTATTTTTGAAAAAAATTTGGCTCTGTTGGTCTCCTTTTGTGGCTCTTGTCCCTATTGGGTCTTTCTTGTATTCTACTGCATCGATAAGAATTCCTGTGCTCTGCCCAAACTTTGGAGTGAGTTTCTGCTTGTGCTTAAATGCCCTGCTGAGTGGAGTCTTCTTATTCTTTTCTTTCTTTTTAATTTTTATATTAATTACAGTTTATTCACTTTGTATCCCAGCTATAGCCTCCTCCCTCATTCCCTCACAATACCACCCTTCTTCCCTCATTTCCTCCCAAGCCCTTCTCCAAGTCCAATGATAGGAGAGGTCCTCCTCATCTTCCATCTGATCCTAGAATATCAGTACTCATCAAGAGTAGTTGAAATGTTCTCCTCTGTGGCCTGGTAAGGTTGTAACAACCTCAAGGAAAGGTGATCAGAGGGCCAGCCACTGAGTTCATGTCAGAGACAGTCCCTGTTCTCTTTACTAGGGAACCCATTTGGATACTGGGCTGCCATGGGCTACATCTGAGCAGGAGTTCTAGGATATATCCATGAATGCTCCTTGGTTGGAGTATCAGTCTCAGAAAAAACCCTGTGCCAAGATTTTTTGGTTCTGTTGCTCTCCTTGTGGAGTTCCTGTCCTTTCCAGGTTTGGAAATCAATCTTGCACATTCTCAGACAATTAGGAATAGTGTTTCTTCAAGATCCAGCTATACCACTCCTAGGCATATATCCAAAAGAGGCTCAAGTACACAACAAAGGCATTTTCTTAACCATGTTCATAGCAGCTTTATTCATAATAGCCAGAACCTGGAAACAACCCAGTTGTCCTTCAATAGAGGAATGGACACAGAAATTGTGGTACATTTACACAATGGAATATTACTCAGCAACTTAAAAACAAGAAAATCATGAAATTTGCTGGCAAATGGTGGGATCTAGAAAAGATCATCATGAGTGAGGTATCTCAGAAGCAGAAAGACACACACAGTATATATTCATTTATAAGTGGATATTAGACCTATAATATAGGATAAACATACAAAAATCTGTACACCTAAAGAAGCTAAGCACGGAGAAGGACCCTGGGTAGCAGGATCAATCCTTACTCAGAAAGACAAAGAGGATGGAATTGGAAGAATCAAAAACAGGAAACAGGACAGGAGCTTACCACAGAGGGCCTCTGAAAGACTCTACCAGCAGTGTGTCAAACCAGATGCTGAAACTCATAACCAAACTTTGGGCAGAGTACAGGTGGAGTCTTTTAGAGGATATCTGTGGTAGGCTCTCATTCTGTTCCATCTCCCCTACCACTTCTGATACCAATCTTGTTTTCCCTTTTGAATGAGAATTAAGCATCTTCCCTAGGGTCCTCCTTATTTTTTAGTTTCTTTAGATCTGTAGATTTTAGTGTGTTTATGCTATATTATATGGTTAATAGCCACTTATAAGTGAGTATATACTATGCCTGTATTTCTGGTTTTTGGATACCTCATTCAGGATGATCTTTTCTACTTCCATCATTTGCCTGCAGATTTCCTGATTTCTTTGTTTTTAATTGCTGAGTAGTATTGTGTAAATGTACCACAATTTCTTTATCCATTCTTCAGCTGAGGGACATCTAGGTTGTTTCAAGATTCTGGCTATTAGGAATCGAGTTGCTATGAACATAGTTGAGAAAATGTCCTTGTTGTATGGTTGAACATCTTTCAGATATATGTCCAGCAGTGGAATGGCTATGTCTTAGGTAGCATTATTGCCAGTTTTCTGAGACAGTGACCGATTGATTTCCAAAGTGGTTGTATAAGCTTACATTCCCACCATCAATGGGGAAGGGTTTATTTTCTCCACATTCTATCCTGCATGAGTTGTCGCTTGAATTTTTTTATTAATTACACTTTATTCACTTTGTATCCCTCCATAAACCCCACCCTTCTCCCTTCCCAATCCCACCTTCCCTCTCCCTTCTCCACACATGCCCCTCCCCAAGTCCTCTGATAGGAGAGGTCTTCTTCTCCTTCCTTCTGGTCCTAATCTATCAGCTCTCATCAGGAATACTTGCATTGTCTTATCTTAGCCGTTTCTATGATTATGAGATGAAATTTCAGAGTCATTTTTATTTATATTTCCCTGATGACTAACGACTTTGAGCACTTAAGCGTTTCTCATTTTAAATTGATGTTGGCTATTATGTCTTAGGTAGCACTGTTCCCAGTTTTCTGAGAAAGTGCCAGATTGATTTCCAAAATGGTTTCCATCCATTTAACTTGACGCTGGCTATTGCCTTGCTGTATATTGTCTTTATTGTGTTTAGATATATTCCTTGCATCCTGATCTTTCCAAGACTTTCAACATGAAGGAGTGCTGAATTTTGTCAAAGGCCATGTGCTTTGTTTTGCTTTTAGTTTGCTTATATAGTGGATTCCATTGATTGATTTCTGTGTTTTGAGCCACCCCTGAATTCCTGGGATGAAGACTACTTGGTCTTGGTGGATCATATATTTTATGTGTTTTTGCATTCAGTTTGTAAGTATTGAGTATTTTTGCATCGATATTCATAAGGGAGTTTGGTCTGAAATTCTCTTTCTTTGTTAGGTCTTTGTGTTGTTTTGGTATCAGCATGACTGTTGACTCACAGAATGAGTTTGGCAATGTTCCTTCTGTTTCTATTTTATGGAATAGTTTGAAGAGTGTTGGTTTTAGTTCTTTGAATATCTGGTAGAATTCTGAGCAAAAACCATCTGGCCCTATGCTCTTTTTGGTTGGGTGGATTTTGATGTCTGATTCTATTTCCTTAGTGTTTCTAGGTTTATTTAAATTGTTAACCTAATCTTGATTTAACTTTGGCAAGTGGTATCTACCAAAAAGTCATACATTTAATTTAGATTTTCCAATTTTTTGCCATACAGATTTTTGCAGTAAAATCCAATGATTCTTTGGATTTCTTCATTGTCTGTTGTTTTATCCCCTTTTCATCTCTTGTTTTATTAATTTGGATATTCTCCTTCTATATTTTAGTTAGTTTGGCAAAGGGTTTGTCTATCTTGTTGATTTTCTCAACAAACCAGCTGTTGGTTTTGTTGATTTTTTGTATTGTTCTCTTTTTTCTAGATTATTGATTTCAGACCTGAGTTTTATTATTTCCTGCTGTAGATTCTTCTTGTTTGTATTTGCTGTTTCTTTTTTTAAACTAGGACTTTTAGTTTAGCTGTTAAGTTGCTAGTATGAGCTCTCTCCACTTTATGAAGGCACTTACCTCTATGAACTTTCCTCTTAGCATTGCTTTCATTCTGTCCGATGAGTTTGTGTATGTTGTGTCTTCATTTTCATTGAATTCTAGAAAGTCTTTAATTTATTTCCTCCGTGACCTAGTGGTAATTAAGTAGAGAACTGTTCAGTTTCCACGAGTGTATAAGCAGTCTATTATTTCTGTTGTTGAAGTCTAGTGTTAATCCATGGTGGTCACCTAGAATACAAGGTGTTATTTCAATTTTCTTGTATTTGTTGAGGCTTGCGTTGTGTCTGAATATGTGGTCAATTTTGAAGAAGGTTCGATGAGGTGCTGAGAAGAAGCCATATTCTTTTGAGTGTCGATGAAATGTTCTGTAGATAACTGTTAGCTTCAATTGACTAGTAAGTTTGGTTAGTTTTATTATGTCTCTGTTTAGTTTCTGACTCAATGATCTGTTAATTGGTCAGAGAAGTGTGTTGACATCTCCTGTTATTAATGTGTGGGGTTTGATGTGTGATTTAAACTTTAATAGTGTTCTTTTACAAATGTGGGTAGCCTTGCATTTGGGGTATATAGTTTCATGACTGAGCCTTCATCTTGATTGATTTTTTTCTTTGATAAGTATGAAGTGCCCTTCCCCCACCTCTTCCCACCTTTTTGATTAATTTTGATTAAAAGTCTATTTTATTGGCTCTTAGAATAGCTACTCCAGCTTGTTTCCATTTGCTTGGAAACCTTTATTCTGAGGTATTTTCTATCACTATTGCTTAGGTATATTTCTTGTAGGCAAAAGAATGATGAGTCCTCTTTAAGCATTCATTCTGTTAGTCTGTGTCTTTTTATTGGGGACTTGAGTGCATTGATGTTGAAAGATATTAATGACCAAATGTTGTTACTCCCTGTTATTTTGATATTTGTTTGTTTGAGTGTGCGTGTGTGTGTGTGTGTGTGTGTGTGTGTGTGTGTGTGTGCGCGCGCGCGTGCGTGCGCGCTTCCTTTTTTTCGGTCTTACTTCTGTTGGGTTTTTTCTTCCTTGAGTTTTCAAGGATGTAGTTAGCCCTATGTGTTGAAGTTTTCCTTCTAGTAATCTTCTGCCGGGCTGGGTTTTTGGCTAGGTACTGTTTAAACTTGGTTTTGTCATGGAATATCTTGTTTTCTCCATTTATTGTGATTGAAAGTTTTGCTGGGTATAGTAGTCTATGCTCTCTTAGTGCCTGCATGACATTTGTCAGGGCCCTTCTGGCTTTCATAGACTGTTGACAAGTCAGGTGTAATTCTGATAGGTTTGTATTTATATGTGACTTGTCTTTTTTTTCCCTTGCAGCTTTTAACATTCTTTGTCCTTTACATTTAGTGTTTTGGTTATGATGTGGCAGGAGGATTTTTCTTTTCTGGTCCATTCTACTTTGTATTCTAAGGCTTTTTGTATGCTTACAGGAATTTCTTCCTTTAAGTTGGGGAAGTTTTCTTCTATGGTTTTGTTGAAAATATATTGTGGGCCTTGGAGTTTAAAGTTTTCTTCTTCTGCTATTCCTATCATTCTTAGGCTTGGTCTCTTCATGTTTTCCCAAATTTCTTGGGATATCCAAATTTCTTGGATATTTTGTGTCAGGAATGTTTTAGATTTAATATTTCTTTGACTGATGAATCAATTCATTTAGTCATATCTACTATACCTAAGGTTCTCTTTTCCATCTCTGTATTCTGTCATTGACGCTTGTGTCTATAGGTCCCGTTCTCTTCCTTAGTTTTTCCACCTCCAGGAATGCCTTGGACTGTGCTTCTATTTCCATTTTTATTAATTTTCTTCTCCTATTTGGTTTTTATTTTCTCATATTTCTTTAAGGGATTTTACTCAATTCCTTCACCTATTTGATTGTATTTTCCTATGTTTCCTTAAGGAATTTATTCAATTCCTCCATTTGGTTGTATATTCCTAAAATTCTTTAAGGGCTTTATTTTATTCTTTTAAGGCCTCTCACATTTTCATGACCTCATATTCACTATTGTTTTCCTGTGCTTTCAGTGTGATAGTATTCTCAGGACTTGCTGTGGTTAAAAGAACTGGGTTTAGGTGGTGTCATATTGTACCCCGAGTTTTGTTGCTGTTTTTTGTGCACTGACCTCTAGGCTTTTTGTCGACTCTGATATTAGCAGGCCTGGCCGTCTCTGATGGTAATTGGTCTCTGGGGTTATAGGTAGAGTTTGTGATCCCACATGGCCACAGTCCTCTGGTTTTCTTACTCTTCCCTGATCAGTGCTAGTCTCAGGGACCACAGATAGAGTTGGGTCCCTGGAAATAGCACCGGCCATGGAACAAGGTGTGGGCATGTAGGGGAAGTACAGCAGAGAGGACATGGGCAGACCTGGCCATTGTTGCCAGCAGCCTGTGACATGCCAATAGATGGGCGTAGGGAGGCTCTCACTTGCTGCTCTTTGATCTGAGTTGGTCTCAGGGGTTGCAGGTCAGGATGGTTCCCAAGGAATGGTGCAGGACAGGGAACTGATGCTCCCTGATTGTAATCTTAGTTTTAACTTCTCTTCTAACTAAAAACCTCCAGGTTCTTTCTACTTTTGCATTTCATTTAAAAAGAATAGACAGTAATGAATAGAGGAATACCATTAAGTTCAATATAAATAAAACTAATTTCATAAGCAAAAAAAAATAGAAGTGTGCATAGGATGTGTCTATGAAATCTGTAATGACTTTGTCTAGTGCAGACATGTTTACATCTGTTTGTGTAGAGAGCCACCTTCCTGTTGGGAATCCCTGTGCAGATCATGCTGAATTTTACCACAGCAAATTAGAGAGGTGAGACTCAAACAATCAGTTAGCATTTTGGCCAGTTCCAGGAATACCTATATGTAGTTTTCTTTCATGGTGAGTTTGAAGCTGTGAAAATAACCACACTAAAAGGACACTTAATTGAGTGTCTATCTTCACAGTCTGTGTTACTTTTGTGTAGATTATTAAAGAATCTAATGTACTTAAATGAAGAGACCTTTGGGGAGAAGATTTGCATTTATTTTTGGGAGGGTGAGAGGCAAAAGTTTAGAGAAGACTAGCCCTAAACTCACCTGTACCTGGGCAGATGAGCTTGATATTTACAGAACCCTGAGGAATATACAAAGTTTTCATTGAAAAGCACCTGCTATTCAGTGGGTATTGAGTCTCTCAGAAATACCTACAAGTCCCTCATCGAATTGTTAAATTAAATTCTTATAAAGAGGTAGTGTAACCAGAGTAACTCAATATACACACAGACACACACACACACAGCAAAGAAATGATAAAAAGTTGAGAATGGATTCAATGAAAATAGACACTTTAGGAAAGTAAATTCAATGATTCTACCCCATTATTGTGGTACCAACATGTGCTTTAGGTTAAACACAAAAGGAACTAAAGTATATGAAAATTACACACACACACACACACACACATATATATATATATATATATGTGTGTGTCATGCGGTGTTAGTCAAACTGTACCTTGATAGAAAAAGAGATTAATTAGGCAGACACTAGATGATTAACATTTTTATCTGTAATGTAGAACTCTGGTTCTAAATACTATAGATATTAAATGGAAGCACAAATATCAGACTTAATTCTTGGTTTGGGTTCCTTACCAACCCCAAAGAGGAATGAGAGTTTCTTAGCAAAATCAGCTTCTATGTCCATGCAAGAGAAATAATACAACATGATGAGGAAGCATATTCTTATCAAAGCTGTCATCAAAGTTATGAGCTTCCACTTCCTCTTCCTGTGTAACATACCATGTGAACATTTATGTTCTTATTCTTTTCATACTTCATTAGAGTCTTTTACATGCTCACCTCCGTTAAAATGATTGCCTCGCAGACAACAACTGAGATTAGTTGGCTAATTGGTTAATGGACTCAATTCCAATGCCTAGAAGACAATGTCTTGCAGACCCAGAACATATTTTCAAGCAGAAATTCATTCACTTTTTCTGCATATATGTATAGATAATTCTCAGCATGAGTCATCATGAAGTTCACTAGGTTGGTCTAAACTGATTGTTTTCAGCAATGTTTCCATGCCTCCTTAGACATTTTGACTTTCATCTCCATGAACATAATGGGACATGTTCAATTCATTTTTCTTTCATTATGGTATTTCATACTCTCCACTTACAGTGATTTATGCTAATTCTGTGATGATATATTCCAACCATGATGTTCTTGGCTTGAGTTAGATGTAGTGTCCTCACTTAGAATGACATTGTAACTTATCTACTCTGTTTTTTCAGAATATATACATCAGCTATCTCATTAGGTTGAGTTGTCAATGAAAAATAACCAAATAATAAAGCACTGGAAAGTACTAATAAGTAAATACTAAAATGCAGGGAAGTCTTGCAACGTTGAATGAAAATATCCAAAGAGAAAAAGAAAGAGTAATTTTTCTGTACATAAGGTACAAAAAAAGCTTAGGTTAAAAATCTCAAAATAATTTAAAAATAATTTAAGATATATTGGTGATTCAATGACTAACTTCGAAAGAAATTTAATGCCCACAAGACACAAGAAGAAAGTCTATCCAGTATCATTTATAAATATTCCTGTGCCTTAATACAGAAATTATGATATAAGCTAACAATCTAATTTAGTTTTGATTTGCATTGGTTCACAAACCTTCACACAGTCTCCAGTGCTATAGCAACAACATTCCCAGTATGGAGAACCAAGCTGCCGTGGTCTCTAGGATGTCCCAGAGTTTGCTTTGCGTTTGTTCACAGACTCTGATGCATTTTAATCTTCAGAGCAGCCCATATGGCTACCAAGAGTGTACTCAGAATAAGTCTCAGGTACAAAGTTACTTATCTCTAAAACAAAAGCATAACCATGTCAGGCGTGTACCTTATTCGTCATCAATACAGTAATTCATGAATCGCAAAGCTGTGTTGCAAACTCTTCTGTAGCCCATTAATTTCTAATTTCATTTTACAGCAGGATCTAAAGCTGACTTTGCTCCCAGTGTGAGGGGCTCGCACAGTGAGGATGGATACTCGAAATGCTTTCACCACTGAGCAGGGGATGAAGCTTCCATCTGAGTAGGAGTTCAGGATCTGTTCTGTGATTTCTGTTGCTAGGCAACCGCTTCCTTTGTCTGCTCTGTTCCGAACAGTTGCTTTATTTATGCTCAGTTTAAAAGATGCAGATCATAATGTGAAAACATAAAAGAAAACAGGGAAATTATGTGAAAAAATTGTTTCAGGAATTTGTAATATAGTGTAGAAACTAATGAGCATAAATGCAAATAATGCTTCAATGGAAAAATCGAAAGAATCCCAATCCATTGGTCCTACTACCCAAGAGGTTTTGAGCAGGTTACAGAACAACCAAGAGTTAACATTTGACATTATCTAAGAGTGACAGAAACACAAGCAGGCTCATATTCATGCAGCAATTAGCTAGTACCAAGCAATCTTTAGGACAGTTTTTAGGAGAAAAAATTTTAAAAACACCCTTTTTTTAGCACCAGATGTTGAGATAAATGTGTTAAAACAAAAAAAATCTTAAAATAAAAAGCAAATAATGAAAAGTTAAAGGATTTAAAAAAGGATGTTATTCTCAGTCCCTCATCTTTTTAAAGTCTAGGAGATCTTTATATATATATATATATATATATATATATATATATATATATGCGCTACAAATTAAAATTTACAATATATAAAACCTTTGTATGTTTTCAATTTTAATTATGGTTTTAAGGTTGGCTAACAAAGTTAAGGTGCTCCAGCCGAACATGATGATCCAAGTCAATTGTAAGACCCACATTATGAAAGAGGAAAGCTAATTCTGGAAAGCTGTACTCAAATAAAACACGTGGGTGTTCATGTGAGCACAAACACACATGTGGGTGCGCGCACACACACACTATTAAACATAAATAAATAAAGAATTAAGGGTCTATGATAATTCTGACCTGCAAATAGAACTGAAAGAGTAACCTTGCTGGTTGACAGAAGCTTCACCCTTTTTTTACCACATGTGAAATTGTTCTAGGGTTTCTGATTTTAAAGAAAATTATTGCATTAAATAGTGAGCTTTCTACTTTGATCACATCAATTCACAGAACTTTTATCCATGTCCTCTATGCTGACTTAGCTTTTATGTTAGAAAGATCTTAATGTGTACTCACTAATTGTGAACAATAACTCAATGTGTGCCAATAACACCAAGATATTTTAACACTTTGTAGATATTAGTTCAAACACTTAATGACCTTTGAAGGTGATACAAGAATTACTGTCATCTCCATTAAACAGAGAGAAAGGGGTATCACCCAGAGCCACGATTCAAACTCACATTCTCTGATGCTGAGCTTTACCTGCTAAACATTTACTATCTAAGAACTATTTTTAATTCATTCATTCATTTATTCAACTTACATCCCTATCATAGTTCCTTCCCTCCTCTTCTCCTGGCCCCACCCTCCTTTCCTCTTCCCCCATCCTCCTCCCATTATTCCTTACCTAAGAGGATTCCCCCATCCTGACACCAGCTCATCAAGTCTTATCAGGACTGAACAGGTGTCCTCTTCCCCTGTGGCCTGGTGAGGCAACCTGGCCCAGGGATGCGGGGTTGATCAGAAAGCAAGCAAAGGAGTCCATGTCAGAGACAGCCCCTGTTCCCTTTACTAGGGGGCCACGTGAAGCCTGAGCTGCCTGTCTGCTACTTCTATGTAGGTAGTCTAGGTCCAGTTTAGACTGTGCTTCAGTATTCACAAGCCCCTCTAGACCTTGGTTAGTTGGCTCTGTTGGTCTTCTAGTGAAGCTCCTGGCACCTCCAGGTCCTTCTGTCCTTCCTCCCACATATTTGCGTTTTTTTTATAATATAATTCAGCAATTAACCACCATTTCTTTGGATATCCTTCTTAATTTAAATATCATAAATAAATAGTATGAATGTATATATCACACTAAAATTGACTTATACATAATGTACAATTTAAGTCAAGTGGAATCGTAGTTCAAACATTTATTTGGTCTTACCTTTTCTCTCTCTGAGTTGTGTGCTTGTCTGCTGATGGCTATGATCCCAGGGTTGAAATTCACTGTAGAAGTGTAATGCTTCCACAAGCATCACAGAACACAGGTACCCCGACTTACAAAAACAGTTCTATTTACAATTTCACTTTTTACTGAACTTTGTTTTACACAGATTTGTATCTGTCCCTACCTCTAAAAAACAAAAATATAGAGCTGCAGAGGAGACTCAGAGGGCTTCATAAAACTGGTGTTAGAATGTATCTTTCAAGCGGCATTTTTAGAGTCTCTAATTAGCACAGGGTTCAAGAACAAGGAATTAAAATGAACTTTGGGAGACATGCAGTCTAGTACAGGCTTTCTGGTAACTGAGAACTTGCGACATAAGCCTGAAAGTCAATTCCTAGTCACCGGTATGCTTTCTCATGTTTTAATTAATTATTTAATTCAGTTGAAATATTTATTTATTTCTATTTTCTGTGTATGGGTATTTTGCCTGCTGTGTAGCATGTGAGTGCAGGTCCTGTGAAGGCCAGGAGAGGGCATTACAGTTTTCAGGAAGTAGAATTAAAGGTGGTTGTTAGTTGCCATGTGAGTGAAGAAAATTACACTATGCTCATCTGCGAAAACAACAAATGCTCTTGCTCCAGCCTTGTTAATTTTTACAAAATCATGCATTAGGTATAAATGAGTTTCATTTATACCTAATACATACATACCTAATATATACAGTGTGATATATTAATACATTCATATAGTATAAACATCAAATTTTCTAATGATTGCAGTGTTGTTCCTTTGAGTCAGTGTTTTCTGTTTTAGATTCCAGAGATGAGAAGGAACAGGTAATACTATTTATTTTGTTATTGTTTGTTTATTTTTCATTTTTTAAAAATTAATTCGGTTTACATCTAGATGATAGGCCCTTCCCTTCTCTCCTCACTGTCCCTCCCATATCCCCTCTATTCTATTCCTCAGAATAGGGAAGCTTATCCAGACACCCCTTATCCAGACACCCCCCCCCGCTCATGTAGTCACATGAGGACTGAGTTGATCTTCCTCCCCTATGGCCTTGTAGGGAAGTCCCATTAGGGGAAATTGATCAAAAAGCAAGCAAAAATAGTTTATATCAGAGATATCCCCCATTCACCTAACTAGTAGGTTGAACATGAAGCCTAAAATGCCCATCAGATTTATATTCTTGGGGTCTGTGCATTATAGTATTCTATCCTGCACTACATGACTAAAATCCTCTTATAAGTGAATATATACCATGAGTGTCTTTCTGGGTCTATGTTACCTCACTCAGGATGATCTTTTCTAGTTTCATCCATTTGCCTGCAAATTTCATGATGTCTTTGTTTATAATAGCTGAGTAGTATTCCATTGTGTAAATGTAGCACAGTTTCTTTAGCCATTCTTTGGTGGAGGGACATCTAGGTTGTTACCAATTCCTAGCTATTACAAATAAAGCTGCCATCAAGATCATGACTGAAACAGTCCCTGTTTCCCTGAATAGGGTCTTCAGTCCTACACGGAGCTATCATGGGCCCCATCTGTGCGGGGGTTCCTGATCTTGATGGCTGACTCTTTGGCCCTCCCCCATACAAGCCAGGGAGTGACAGACTGGCTAGATCCCAGGGGAGGACAATGCAGCCAGCCCTGAGGAGTCAGGATAAGCTGGGGTTGGATGGAAGGGAAGGAGGTCCTCCCCTGTTGGTGGACTTGGAGGGGGCGGGGAGGAGGGAGATGAGGGAGGGAGTGGGAGGGTAGGAGGGACTGAGGGAGGGGGCTAAGCCTGGGATTCAAAGTACCTAACCTGTGATTGAGATAAAAATAAATTAATTAAAAAAATAAAATAAAAGGTTTAATTAATTAAAAAAAATAAAGCTGCTATGAACATGGTTGAGCAAATGTCCTTGTTATATGGTGGAACATCTTTAGGGTATATGCCCAGGAATTATACAGCCGGGTCTTGAGGTAGAGATATTCCCAGTTTTCTGAGAAATAGCCAGTAGTATTTGTTTTATAATGCTGGTTTAGTTCACTAAATGCAATGATATTCACTTTTATACTGTTACACATACAAATCATAGGATTTCTTCGTTCTTTACAAATGAATACTATTCATCCAGTGTGTGCATGCGTTTGTATGTATGTGTACATACCATTCTGTTTTTATCCACTAATCTGTTTATTAATGGGTATCTAGGTTGACTACATATTGTTGGGTGCTGTCGATAAGTATGTGAAGGAGGGAGTTTTGATATGTTGCTTTTATTTCCTTTAGATATATGCTCAGAAGTAAGATAGTGGAAACATCCACTTTAATTTTCATAAGAACTTCCATGCTGTTTTTCCATTTGTAAAAATTTCCAGCCCTAATGAGACCTGATAGGCTAGTGTCAGAGAGAGGGGGAGGAGGTCTTCCCCTATCAGTGAGCCTAGGGGAGGGGCATAGTGAGAAAAGGGTGAGGGTGGGTGGGACTGGGAGGAGATGAGGGGGAGAGCTACAGCTGGCATACAAAGTTAAAAAACAGTTAAAATATATGTTATTACTTACTGCGTATGAGAACTTGTTTTTCTTCACGTCTTGTAAACATACACTTTTTTATAATTAATAGCCATTCAATTTGCAAGATAATATCTTAATGCTGTTTTGGAAGGTGCTGTTTTTGAGATCGTATTATGTATCAAGCCTAAGCAACCTTTAACTCTCTATGTAGCTGAGACTGGACTCAAATTCCAGATCCTCCAATTACTTTTTCCAAAGTACTAAGATTATATAAACAAGCCACCATAAATGGCTTGACTTAGTATCGATTTGAATTTCTCTGGCTTCTTGAAAAAAACTGGTCATTATTTTTCATGTTTGTTGCATGACCAACGAGCTATGAATTTATCATTACTACAAAAAATGATCAAGAAATCACGTTTTTACTCAACTCTTAAATAAATCTTAAAAAGTCATAAATACTGAGCGTACTGAATTAACAGTATTTGTGTAATTGGAGATTTAAAAAAAAGGACAAATTTCACTATTCATTACAAAAACATTTTAAGCATTAGAAAATACTATTTTTCTTATATTGAAATGCTGAATATCTATATTGGTCAATCCAGATCATCTACTACTGTGTTAGGTTTTTCACCCTGATGAAGAAAATTAGTTTCTACTGGCTTGATTTAAAATTCCTTGCAGCTTGCTAACAGGCCAAATCAGGGAAGCTCGGGCTTATGTAAATACACACCATGGGTGTTGATAAAACAAAACTTAAAACACAATTCGGAAATATCTGCTTTTAAATGCTCTTTGATAAAAGCAAGGATTTTGTTCACATGCTGACCAATTAGATATAATTACACTGAGAACATAGGCATAACAAAATTCCCCCTTACAACACTAATATTTTTCTGTTGTGTTTCTTAATTATAAGCTCTGCAACCAGGGGACTTTAAAAGCTCAGAGCTGTAATGACTGGATTAAAAGCATCGCCATTTGTTGCAGTGAAGTTGTAAAGCGTTGCAGGAGGCGCCATAAGTGGGAACAGCAAGATGAGCTTTGTAAAATGAACTTTGCTGCCCCTTTCCTATAAAATTCAAGCTGTTCTTAAACATCAGTCCCGATGCAGGTTGCCTTCCAGAAGTGGAATTCTTTGCAATATTGCACTGTGAAAGTTCTTCCCCGGGATGTCAATTAGATTGAAAGAAATCTTACTGGTTTTTAACACACTGATAGTCCTTCACTTTTTCCTCAATAAACATATGCCACTACATTAAAGGGGGATAATAAACTTATGTGCTTTAAAAATTAGTTATTCCATAAGTGTTTTGACCTGTAGTTTGCTTTCTTTACAATGAATTTCAATTTTACATTACTGAGACATTGAATAGTCCAACTTTGTTATTAATAAGATTTTTCCCTAGTCTGCTATAAGAATTGAATTACAGCACCTCTCAGCATCTACAGGAAAGTCTTGACATGTGCCCTGGTGATGCTAAGTTGACTCCTGTAGCAGTTTGGCTCCTCAGTGCTACTTGGTGAGGGTATGTGTGTTGCCAGGATGCATTTATGCTGGCTGACTGGATTTGCCTAGTTAGGTTTCATTGATTTTTTTTTCAAATAAAACAAGAAAATGTGTCGATCACATTATGGAATGATACTTTTTGCTCTTGTATAATGTGATAAGCAGGCAGCGACTCAAGACAAAAGATGATGATGACAGAAGAGAAATTTGTGGGTTCACCTTGATATTGATACATCCTTTAACAGCATCCAAGGTGCAGGGTAGGGGGGGGGGTGTCTAATATATCTTCTCCATGCTGAATGACTTTTTTACTTAAAATAAAATGTTTAAAGGAAAATTGAAGCACAGCCCTAGCAGAACACAAATAAAACAAAACAAACAAACAAATAAAAAACAAAAAAACACAGTCATATTTAAGTAAACCTTTAAACTTTCTAAAAACATCTAGGTAAATTCCCTATTTCTATCTCTCAGCATTTTTTGCATGAACACAAAGAAAATGGTTCTACACAGCCTTTGAAACTCACTGACACATGCAATTGGGATTCAGAGGCAGTCTGTTACCTTATGTACTCATCTGCAGCTCAATAGAGCCTGTATATTGTGGTAAATACTCCTTCCAGATTGCTAGATTCTTCCCTACATTTCCCAAAGCATTTAATACAGAAATGAAGTAATAATATAGCTATCCAAATGGAGAAAATGAGAGGACAAGAAGGAAAGGGCCTCTGGAGTTAAAATATGCATTTTATAAGCACTTGTTAAGAGTTGATTATTTTAAAATTTGATGCCTATTGTTGAAGGCAAAACATGCTTTGAATACAGTATACGGATAAATCAAACTGGAACTCATTGGGAGGCTTGCTTCCTTCTGACTAGCATCCAGAGTGCTAGAAGATGTTTGTGAAGGTTTTTCTATAAAAAAGTAACCAAAAATCAAAAACAGTTTTAAATGCTGTGTGCTGTATTATTAGCAGCCAATCAAAATATGTTTACATATCTGGGGATACCCAACTTTTTCCTGGTTGGATCCGAGGCCCACTCCATGTGAGATAATACATGCTTGGTACTGTAAACCTGGTCAAAACTCTGTGGCTAGAGACTTCTGTTGGAGGTTGGTCTAATGCTAATTATTGGCACTCACATTTTGGTTACTGCCAATTGAATACACACATCCTCATCTGTGTAAATCTGCCTAAAATATTATACATGATTGGTTCATTAAATGGCCTATACCTGGGCAGGGCAGTTTTGGGTAGGTGTGGCTAAGGCTCCCAGGTTTTGGAGGACAGAGTCCCCTCACAGGAGACAGAGGGAAGGGTAGAGAGGAAGAAGGAAGATGCCATGATGGGTTAGCCTAGAGAAGAAACCATATTGGGCTGGGAGGAAGGACTCCAATAATGGCGTGAAAAGGTCCAGATGAAGAATAAGAGCAAGTATTTATAAGATTATGGATGAAAGGTAGGATGTTTAAGGAGAATAGTATTGGATGGGGGCTGGGAGATGGACAGTGAGGTGATTCAGACAGTGTAGGTAGGAATATCTGCCCAGTCCAAGGTAAATAAGGCAATTATAAATATAGTATAATATAATATATTCATTTATGTATTTATTTATATTTATATACATTTATATATAATATAATGTATTTAACCCACTATCACAAATAATGTAACAGGTGTCTCTGTCTTATTATTTGTGATAGTGGGTTAAATAATACCGCCATGGAGAAGTAATGATAGATCTGGGGGAGGTTGGTGAGACTTGGGGAGAACAAGAGCTCCACAAAGACCAAACTGAGCAGGGCACAGGGGTCTTGTGTGAGACGGTGGACCATGTGTGGATGTGGACTGGAACCCCTGCTCAGATGGGGCCCATGATAGCTCGTTGTCGGACTGAAGACCCTAGTGAGGGAAACAGGGACTGTTTCAGTCATGAACTTGATGGCTGACTCTTTGACCCTCCCCCATACAAGCCAGGGAGTGACAGATCCCAGGGGAGGACATTGCAGCCAGCCCTGAGGAGACAGGATGAGCTGGGGTTGGATGGAAGGGGAGGAGGTCCTCCCCTGTTGGTGGACTTGGAGGGGTCGGGGAGGAGGGAGATGAGGGAGGGAGTAGGAGGGTGGGAGGGAATGAGAGAGGGGGCTACGCCTGGGATGCAAAGTACCTAACCTGTGATTGATATAAAAATAAATAAATTTAAAAAATAATATCGCCATGATAATGATAGAGCTAATAATAAACATATAGCTAAACATATTATAATTTACTACAACATATGGCACCGAAGTAATTTAAGTCATACGTTGTCATAATTTGGTGGGAGGAATAACTCCCAACCATACAACCCAAATTTAAAACCTAAAAACTCGCAGGTCAAATACTGTCTCTTTAAGAGAGACTCTTTTTATTTCATTTTAAAAATTTATTTTGTATTAATTATAATTTATTTCCTTTGTAGCCTACCTGTAGCCCCCTCCCTCATCCCCTTCCATTCCCACCTGTCCTTCCTCCCATGTCCCTCCCCAAATCCACTGATAGGGAGGTCCTCCTCCCCTTCCTTAAGAGAGACTCTTAAGCAAGCCCAGGAGCAAAAGACAGCCTACTGTAGGCAGACCAGAGACAAAGGGAGGAGATGACTTAAAAAAAAAATTGAGTGTTGCTTACCTTCTGCTGTGGGGTGGGAGATACACAAGCTTTGCATCATGCTATTGTTGGCTGGCTCAGCTTTCACAGAACAACAAGGACCATGGCTGTGGACACATGGCAAGTTGGAGAGACAAAACTGGGAGGCAGACAGACCTCTAGATAGAGCTTGGCCTAAAACTACATCGAAAATAAAAATGTGGTGGTAGAGGGTGTTTGGATCCCTTTTGGTTTTATTTTGGTTGTCGTGATCATGGATCTAGTTGCCATGTGTTTAATGGTGATGGCTCTTCTTCATGCCTTATCCAAGAAAGTTCAAGAAGGTGGGGAGAAAGCCAGAGGACAGAGGTCTAATTTTCAGACTATAAAAAGAGCATTCTTCCTAATAAAAACTAGATTGGTAATGGCTGGAATTCAAAGCTCTCTGACTGCACAATAGTTTTCAGCTCTTTCTGGGAAGGGTCCAGCAAAACTGTAGAAACAACTAAATTCCAAAATACGATGTACTGTGCTTTGCTTATTACAGTCCAAATTAGCACAAGTAGCTCAAAACTTAAATTTTTCTAGTTTCTTTGGCTGATTTTTGTTTAAGAGCTTTGAGTTACAATGATATTGTATTGTATGTGTATTGTGTGCATCTTTGCATGTGTGTGCACATGTGTTTAATTTCTATCCTTACTTTTACATTTTGGCCAAGCCTTGTGTGTTTCAGCGGAGCTGTAAGCAGGAGTTAAGTGCTGACAAAGGACCTGCAGTGTTACAACACCTCTGTTATTTTCTATCCTACATAGCCTGTGAACACTCAAGCCATTCTCAATCATTTCAGAACAATATTTTGCAGCCTATTGAAAGGAAATGATGTTCTAATACTCCTTCAAATTATAATTTGGAATATTTTCCATTTGTTAAAGAAAGAATTTGTGATTTTTTATAGGTTATTCTGTTGAAGCGTAGGAGGTTTTCGTTGGAGATGACATTAATTACAAGCAAAACTAATTCAACAGATGGATGGTAATGAGATAAGTTTAATCATCAACTGGGAGAAAAATACAGAGCAGAAAGATAGTGCTGCTCAGTGGCCACTTATATAGGCTTTTCATGCAATATTTTATTTTACTAAACACAGTTAAAATTCAGCAAAATTTATGATATTTTAATTGCTACATAAAATTTATATATATTACTATCATAATGGTTTGAACTTGTAATGTTCAAACTAGGTTAAAATCCTTCATCTCTTCAAACATTAATCATGTTCTTGGTGAAAACATTCAACCTACATTCATTCAGCTTTTAAAAATATACAATGTATTATCACTGTTTATAGAGTGTTTATAGGCCCATTACAAATAGTAGAGTGATGACCTTTTCTGCCCCTGTCAAACCACAGATTAGTGTTCACCCATCCATCCGCCTCTCCATGTCATGTTTCCTGCCCAGTATTCATAGACAATGGCAAATGCTATGCCAGTCCTACCTTGAAAGAAATCCAACTCTTAGATGCCACATATCATCGGTAGTCATTCTGTGCCCTGTTTTTGTTTATTTGTTTTGTTTTGTTTTTATTGTTAAGCTGGATGATCTCCGTTCTGTACATGAAGTTGCAATTGGCGATGTTTCATATTTTTCTGATGTCAAATAGTTCTCAATTGTTTACCTGTGGGAAATTGTTTTTATTCATTCGTCAGTTGTTGGCTTTCAGATTTATTTCCAATCCTGAGTTACTGTGACTAAATGTGGTAGTTTAGGTATTTCTGCAGCACATTATTTAATTTTTTGAAACATGCAAACCTAAAAGCTAATTAACGAATAATGAAATCGTTCTGTATTTTAATTTTAAGTAACCTCATCACTATTTTATATAATGGCTAAACGAAGTTACATTCTGGGCAAGAGTGTGTAACGTTCCCTTTACTCCACATTCTTGTCAGTATTTGTTGCCTTTTGTCAGTTTTTTGTTGTTGTTGTTTTATTTTATTAAAATGTAATTACACAATTCTATCCCTCAACTCCTCCTGTCTGCTTTCTTTTTTTAATTTATTATTTTATATTAATTACAGTTTATTTACTTTGTATCCAGCTGAAGCCTCCTCCTTCATTCCCTCCCAATCCGACCCTCCCTCTCTCATCTCCTTCCTGCCCCTCTCTAAATCCACTGTTGGGGGAGGTCCTCCTCCCCTTCCATATGATACTAGCTTATCAGGTCTCTTCAAGGCTGGCTACAATGTCCTCTTCTGTGGACTAGCAAGGCTGCTTCTCCCTTGCGGGGGGGATGGGGGAGCTGTCAAAGAGCCGGCCAGTGAGTTCATTTCTGAGACAGTCCCTATTCCCCTAACTAGGGAACTCACTTGGATACTGAGCTGCGATGGGCTATATCTGGTCAGGTGTTCTAGGTTATATCCATTCATGGTCCTTGGATAGAGAATCATTCTCAAAAAACACCCCTGTGCTTAGATATATTTAGTCCTTGTGGAGTTCCTGTCCTCTCCAGGTCAGACTAACTCCCCCTTCTTTCATATGATTCTCTGAACTCTGCCCAAGGTTTGGTTATGAGTCCCAGCATCTGTTTTGATACATTGCTAGGTATAGTCTTTCAGGGGCCCTCTATGGTAAGCTCTTGTCCTGTTACTTGTTTTCCCCTATTTCCAATGTCCATCCCATTTGTCTTTCTAAGTGAGGATTGATCATCTTACCCTGGGTCCTCTTTCTTGTTTATCTTCTTTAGGAGTACAGGTTTTAGTATGTTTATCCTATCTTATAGGCCTAGTACATACTTATAAGTGAGCATATACCATGTGTGTCTTTCTGCTTCTGGGATACCTCACTCAGGATGATCTTTTCTAGGTCCCACCATTATCTTTCAAATTCTTGGCCTCCTCTTTTTCAACTTTTGTCACTACTTATAAATAAAAGTACAACTTTCTTTCAATGACCATAAAGTCTTTTTTAATGTTTTTTTTAATGTGTGAGTGTCTGAGAGAATGATATGTGTATGTGTGTTTGAGGTGGGAGACGGTAACAACAGAACCAAGAAAAGTGTACTGGATCCTCAGGGGCCGGAGTTACATTACAGTGCCTTCTACAAGGGTTCTAGAACCTGATCTCATATCTCCAGAAGAACAGCAATTTCTAATCATGGAGGCATCCACTATTGCAGCTCTTCAAAGTCCTTCCTAAGTTGGTTTTCCATGGCTCTGTCAATGGCAAGGTATGTCAACAAGTTTTGTTTTATATAATTCTTTTGCTTATTATGCAGAAAAAATATATTTAAAATTGATGAGAAAATATGTGATATTTTGATACTACAAACTTTTTTAGAAGTTGTATAATTTGCTAGTGCTTAAGCATCTTCAACAAACACATGCATAGACATACACAAACACACACAGACACATATACATACACAAACACACACACATACACACAAACACACACACACAATACATGAGATATACATTCAGCACTATCTTGATGAGCAGTATCTAGTGAAGCACAACAGCCTTCTAATCTCTATTAGCTACTTAGGAAAGCTAATAGATCAGATAACTCAATTCATTGGTTCTGCATTAAGAAAAAAGTCTGAAATATGATTTCAGTCCAAAGATTCAAACTTATGCAAAATGAAATTCAAAAGTTTCCCTCATCATCTATAAAAATATTCATTTGTATTTTATGCAATTAAAGACTTTTAGAATGTTTTAGTTATCATAGCTAAAGCATAAGTGATGAAAAAAGTAGAGAAAATGGACTGTGTCAAAATAAAATTTTGTTGCCATAACAAACCAAGGACAGAGTGTAAAGTAACTCACAAAATAAAATAAAATATTTTAAAATAGTGAGAGATCAAAGTCCCAAATAACCATATGCTAAAACAATACAACAAAAACTGGGTTAAAGATGGAGAAAGGTCTTTTTTAAAATTTATTTATTTATTGACTTACTCTACATCCTGATGGTAGCCCTCTCCCTTCTCTTCTTCTAGTCCCACCCTCTCTCCATTTTCCCCCTCCTCTTTTCCCTATTCCTCAGAAAAGGGCAACTACCACCTATCTACCCCAGCTCATCAAGAAGCACAAGGACTGGGCATGTCCTCTTCCTCTGTGGCCCAGTGAAGCAGCCTGATCAAGGGAAAGTGATCAAAAGGTAGGCAAAAGAATCCATGTCAGAGACAGCCCCTGTTCTCCTTACTAGGAAACACACATGAAATCTGAGCTGCCTATTGGGTTTACCTGTGCAAAGGTGTAAGTCCAGGGTATCCACGGTCCTTGGTTGTTGCCTCAGTTTCCACAAGCACCTTTGGACGCTGGTTACTTGATTCTGTTGGTCTTCTTGTGGAGTTCCTGTCCCTTCTGAGTCCTTTTACCCTTCCCCCACTTTTCCACAAAACTCCCTACAGAAAGACACACATGGTATGTACTCACTTATAAGTAGATTTTAGTTATATGGTACAGGATAAACATATTATAATTCACAGACCCATATGATAAGTAACAAGGAGTACCCAAGGGAGAATGCTTAAATCTCATTCAGAAGGGGAAATAGAACAGACAGTGGATGTGCTTAAAGAGAGAGAATAAGGTAGAAGAGTGAGTGCAGCAAGAAATGAAGATGGAGACCAGACCTAGGGATTGCAGTGGCTGGAGGACAGAGGACCTACAAAGAGAAAACAAACCGTGGGTGGGCAGGGGACCTCTGTGACAGTCTGGAGACCTAAGATAGAGTAGGTTTCTGGGAGGAATGCAGATGACTCTAGCTGAGACTCCTAGTTGTAGGAGTTGTGGAGACTGAAGAAGACACCCTGTAACTAGATAAGAAAGGTCTTGAAGGGACATTTCTCCAAGGAAAACTTACAAATGGTCCATAAACAAATGAAAACATATTCAATATAATTAATCATTAAGAGAATGAAAATCTGTCTGGCACTTCTTCAGACAACTAGGAATAGCGCTTCCTCAAAATCCAGCTATACCACTCCTAGGCATATATCCAAAAGAGGCTCAAGTACACAATAAGGATATTTGTTCAACCATGTTTGTAGCAGCTTTATGTGTAATAGCCAGAAGCTGGAAACAACCCAGATGCCCCTCAACTGAGGAATGGATACAGAAATTGTGGTACATCTACACAATGGAATATTACTTAGCAATAAAAAACAAGGATGTCATGAAATTTCCAATTAAATGGTGGTAACTGGAAAGGATCATCCTGAGTGAACTATCCCAGAAGCAGAAAGACACACATGGTATATACTATACTCACTCATATAGACATATAAAATAGGATAAACCTACTAAAACCTTACACCTAAAGAAACTAATCAACAGGAAAGACTGGCTAAAATACCCAATCCCCAGCCAGAAAGGCAACGTAGATTGACATCAGAAGAAGAAAACAAGAAACAAACTAGGAACCTGTCACAGAGGCCCCATGAAAGGCTTTGCCTTGCAGATGCTGAGGCTTATGGCCAACTGTTCGGCAGAGTGCATGGAATATTATGAAAGATGTGGGAAATAGTAAGATAAGGAGAGGACAGGAGCTCCACAAGGAGAGCAACAGAACCAAGAATCTGAGCACAGGGGTCTTTCCTGAGACTGATACTCCAAACGAGTACCATGCATAGAGATAACCTAGAACCACTGCATAGATGTAGCCCATGGCAGTTCAGTGTTCAAGTGAGTTCCCTTGGGAACAGGGACTGCCTCTGACATGAACTGATTGGCCTGCTCTTTGATCACCTCCCCCTGATGGGAGAGCAACGTTACCAGGCCACAGAAGAAAACAATGCAGTCACTCCTGATGAGACCTGATAGACAAGGATCAGAAGGAAGGAAAGGAAGACCTCCCCTATCAGTGGACTTGAGGAGGGACATGTGTGGAGAAGGGGGAGGGAAGGTGGAATTGGGAGGGGAGAAAGGAAGGGTTTATGGGGGAATACAAAGTGAATAAAGTGTAATTAATAAAAAAAATTAAAAAAGAGAATAAAAATAAAAATATAGTAAAAATTTATATAATTGTAATAATTACTGACTGCAGGTGATGAAAATAGAGAACATATGTGCATTGCTGGTAGGAATGCAACTTTGTGTAACCACAGGGAAAAAAACTGTGTTTAATTCTTCAACTTCGGAGATCCAAGATGGCTGCCCCAGGAGGACACTGTGTCTGAAGAGCAGGACAATAGTGTAGGCACAGCGACCCAGAGACTGAGATCTGGGACCTAAAACACCAGCGTTTGCGACTGCCAGGTGAGCAGAATTCCTA
>CM053752.1:85913250-85951106 GCA_028658305.1 Pachyuromys duprasi
GACCAAACTAAGCCATGTCTCTAGACCCAGCTTTCTAGCATAGAAATATACTCTATTGTTTGTATTTCATCATTGTTGATTAAGTTTTTTAGCTTAAAAGTCTGTTTAGCCAATTGATAATATATCTATGCGAACATTATATTGGATAGCAATTTTATTTACACAAATTTTCTGTATGCCCCATGTCACCTAGAAAACAAAAAGTAGTGTTAAATTTTGTTTAATAATCAATCATATAGTAGAATTGCTTTACAAATTATAATATTGCTGCATTTTACAGTCTGTAGAGTTAGGAACATCTGCCAACCAATGCTATGGAAATATTAGTTATGCAAAACAGTTTCAAATTGGCCTTTATAACAAAATGGAACACATTGTTCACCAAAGCTATTCAAGGTCTATTTTCAGAATATAATTCATCAATTTTACAATTCTTATTTTGCCTTAGCTCTGAAATTCCATCACATATTTATTTATACTGTATGAAATATTGATGTGTGAGAATAATAGATTTGATTTAATTAATGTGTAAAGGAAAAGTGGCAATTGAAAATGTGTGTAGTAATACTTTGAAATGAGTTTCTTTTTTACTTTCTAATAATTCATTCCTAAGTTTATCTAATTCTAACTCTGTGTTAAATCTGCTCACCATTCTCTCACTGTCTAATGTGCTGATTCTAGGATGTTTGTTCTTTTGTATCATTTATTTGCTTTACACATCTAACCTAAACACAGTTAATGTGACACGATTGTAGAAATCCCAAATCAAATGCTCCTAAACCATAACCAGATATAGAATCATATAAAGTAATGGTAAATGATGACATTGTTTATCTAATCCTACTAATATTATTGTTAATATTAGAAGTCTGAGTGCTGACTCCAGAAAAAGAAGCAGATAGGTTAATTGTAAATCTTCACTTTTCTTTCATGTCCTTCCTGTCCAATTCCTTAGTCTCATCCCCAGCTCTTCAAGAAAACAGTTGTGACAGCTTTTCCCCACCTCATCCCTGGTGGATCTCACAGATGTTCCCTGCCTAACCTCTTTACTCCTACTCCTTGCTTTGCTCCACTGCCCGCCCCCCAACTCCAGTAAGCACTTGTGATAATTCACTGGACTCCCTGGCCAGGAAGACAGGCAGTCTAACTGCAGATTTTCACGTCTCTCTCCATTCTTCTTAGTCCAGTTTCTCAGTCTCCTTCCAGTCTCCATAGTAGACCTTCTGCTGTGGGCTCTCCTTACTCTCTGCCCTCATTCCAAAGGAACCAAGTATATTCTGGGGCAAACCTTGCTTTTCTCTTTCTTGTTAAGCTGCTCCACTACCCTCTGCCCACTCCCATTTTTAATCTCAAGTCCCAATACTCAAAAATACATTTAAGGGGAGCAGTGGTTGTCTCTGCCTTGAAATCAGTGGCTGGCTCTCTGATCACCTCTCCATGGAGGGAGAAGCCTTGCAGGACACAGAGGAAGATGATGCAGCTAGTCCTGATAAGACCTGATAGGCTAGGGTCAGACAGAAAAGGAGGAGGTCCTCCCCTATCAGTGGGCTATGGGAGGGGCATAGGGAAAGGAGAGGGAGAGTGGGTGATACTGGCAGGAAATGAGGGAAGGGGCTACAGCTGGGATACAAAGTGAATAAGACAAAAACCATCATGTTGTATTTTGCGTTAATATTTATTATTGATATATCTTTTAGTAAAGCTGCAGTTAATCCTAAACCAGGTGTATATCCAAATCACCACACAGAGACTAGGATTTATTTAGTTAATCTAGAACACAATGTTGGGCAATAGTTTCTCCATCCTAAACATCCTAGCCCGCATAGTTTCCCAGTGTTCAGATTTTACCCATTATACTTGCTTTTAGAGATATCTTAGGTCTGGTTCATTTCTCCACTTCGTTCCAAGGCCTCTCATCCAGCCTCTGTTCTCCCAGCTTCTGCTCCTGCTGCTTCTCCTCCTCCTCTGCCTCCCATTCCTTCCTGTCCTCCTCTTCCTTCCTCTGGCTCCTCCCCTCTCCATTGCTCAACATTGTGGATGGTTGTTTTATTTTGGCATGTTTACACAAAGTTGAGACAGGTGATGCTTAGAATAAGTATCACAAAGCAATGTCCAGATGGAAACCAGAGAGTGGGGGAGAGAAATCAACATTTGAATGAACAAGGGTGAGGTGTATACATTCTAAAAGAACATTATATCAACACTATCAAGATTTAAAAAAAAAAGCACACCACACAAACATTAAGTTCATTTTGTTGTTTTTGTTGGGAAATATTCCTTTATATGGTGCCTGCTGTGGATCTAGTCAGTGTCACTCTATTTGAGAAAACAGATTTTTCCCCCTGTCATTGTTTATGAATTGCAAGCAGCTCTTGGTTAAGGGTGGAAATTTTGTTTGTTTTCCTCTTCATGCTTGGAGTTTTGTCTGGTTGACCTTGTTCATGCTCTCAATCTCTGTGAGTTCATATTTGTATCACCCCAGTTATGTCTGGAGACACTGCTTCCTTGGAGTCATTCACTAACTCAGGCTCTTAAAATCTGTCTGTACCCTCTTCCTCATATGTTCCTGACCCTTGATGGAGGGGCTTGGTAAAGATATTCCACTGAGGGCCGAGTGTTACAAAAATCTGACATTCTCTACACATTTTCCGGTTGTGGGTCTCTATGCTAACTACCATCTTGTACAAGAATAAGTTTCTCTCATGAAGGCTGAGTGATGCACGAGTGATACATGGATACAATAATATGTCATTAGGAATCTTTTTAAAAAATTTTTTGTATTCCATTAGCAGAATAATAGCCATAGGTTTCCCCCACAGCTCATTACCTATGTAATCTAGTCTCAGGCTCTTGGTTAGGTATTGGTTGTAACTCATGGAATGGGCCTTAAATCCAATTTAAAAATATTTTAAGACACTTTATGTCAATATTGCACCCATATATCTTGCAGGATATTCTTGTTGTAGATAACAAGGTTAGTAGTTAGGTGATATTAATGGCTAATTTTCTCCCATGCTAGTGTGTAAAGTACCACTCAGTGTCATGAAATTTACTCAGTAGTGGTGAAGGTTTTACTTGGGTGCCAGCCCTATTTATCTGTGTTTGATGATGTAAGTAAGTGCTGTATTCACCAATGGCATTTCACTGTAACATTTGAAGAACAACCTGTAACTGTAGCAATGGCCTGTGATATTTGGTATGAGCAGGGTTCCATGGGACATCTTTGGTCAATGACTAAGCAACATGTAACCCATTCCTGATATTGGAGGTTTTACTTGGGGCCATAAGATATCCAGTAGAGGAACTTTCTCTCCGATTATATAGTGACTTCATTGAAATTTCTTTTATGTAAGTACATGTTTGAGAAAGCTTCTGCAGTAGTAGATTTCCATATGGCTTTCAAAATGCTATGCTTAAATTTATACATTTTAAAATATCATTTTGTATACAAATAGAACATTATTTAATTATTGTTGCACAATTATTTTTTCTATAAAGGTTTCCTTAAATATCATCAATTAAACTTACTCAAAACACTTAAGACTGAATATAAATCATAAACGTTTGTAAGACTCAGTACAAATATAGGTTGATCTATTATTTTTGATATATTATATTATAGAGGTATGAAACTTTTAAAACAAGATGATAGTGCTTAAGAAAATATTTTGGTAAGTGGCTGTTGACCTAGAATTTAAAGGACATTGTTGTTAATTTATTTAAAATTATCATATAGTCTAGAGTATGTTTTTTTTAATTATACCATTTTTTATTAATACTGTAACATCCTTTATGCCTTTATCATACTGAGATTGTCTGTGGACAATTTTGTGTAAGTAAAGTTAATGTGCCATATTTAAAGGCAATGAGGCTCAAATGACTGCATCTTCATGATCCACAGAAGTATAATGTCTATGCTATATTTTATGTACATCTGCATAAAAGTATAACACCAATCACGTTATGGACATTCTGCTCTTGACATTGAAGACGAATGTTGCTATATATGCTGTAAGCATAAGGAAAGATCTTTTTCTTACTTATTCAGATCACAGTGCCTTGTGAATAGTAGGAATATTAGGGTGCATAAATAATAACACTAAAGGTATTTGGCTCTATCCTGATTATCAAAACACAGAAGACTTTTAATAAAAATTTACCTGGAAATGATACTTAGTATGAATATTAATATAATATGTTAAAATTATCATTGCATCTGGGTTGTTTCCAGCTTCTGGTTATTACAAATAAAGCTGCTACAAACATGGAGGAGCAAATGTCCTTGTTGCATACTTGAACATCTTTTGGATATATGCCTAGGAGTGGTATAGCTAAATCTTGAGGCAGCACTATTCCTAATTGTCTGAGAGAGTGCCAGATTGATATCCAAAGTGTTTGTACAAGTTTACATTCCCACCAGCAGTGGAGGAGAGTTCTCCTTTCTCCACATCCTCTCCAGCATGTGTTGTCACTTGAGTATTTATCTTAGCCATTCTGGTGGGTGTAAGGTGAAATCTCAGGATCATTTTGGTTTGTATTTCTTTGATGACTAAGGACATCATCTGGGCACAGGGGTCTTTTTTTGAGACTGATACTCCAACCAAGGACCTTTCATGGAGATAACCTAGAATCCAGTTCAGTGTCCGAGTGAGTTCCATAGTAATAGGGACAAAGACTGCCTCTGACATGAACTGATTGGCCTGCTTTTTGATCACCTCCACCTGAGAAGAAAGCAGCCTTACCAGGCCACAGAGGAAGACAATGCAGCCACTCCTGATGAGACCTAATAGATTAGGATCAGAAGGAAGGAGAGAAGGACCTCTCCTATCAGTGGACTTGGGGAGGGACATGGGTGGAGAAGGGGAATGGTGGGAGGGGTTGGGAGGGGAGGAGGGAAGGAGCTACAGGGAGGATACAAAGTGAATAAACTGTAATTAATAAAAATAAAAGTAAAAAATAGAAAAATTATCAATGCATTGCATATGAAATAACTGAAGGTTAAGTAAGTGTTCAACACAAATTTTATAGATTATGGCTGAATGGTAATTTTATAGTCAATAACTGAAGAATATGTTTCTTCATATCATGGTTGTGGAAGAATATCGTATCCTGCAAAAGTTGGTCTAGAAACCTGACTGGGTTGATAAGGGAGTGAAGAGAAACAAATATAAATATAGATAAGCTGGGATCAGGTATGTTGTGTTCACTCTAATGGAGTGGTAGTTGCTATTCCACCTGGAGACACAGTTCATTTATTATGTGCAACATGAGGTAGTGAGAAAGCTAGTCTTAGTGGGAGCTCCCTGTATAGGAACTTTTTAGGTGGTCATTATCCAGGCTCAAGAAGCTCTGATTAACAGTGTTTGCACACTCTGCTTGATCATTCATAATCACTCCTTGAAACAGAGAAAGGCTTTGCCAATTCCTTGAGCTTAACCAAGGGAACGATTTACCAAGGTCCAGGAGTCTGAGGTTTCTGAGTCACTGACATTGCTGTACTCATGTCAACAATACAGATTAATTCATGATCTCATTTGCTCTCCACAGGGGGAAAAATGATATAGCTTAGTGCCAAGTATACTGACATCTAATTTGCAGATGACTTTATGAAACCAGAAGGATGTGTGGTTTTGTTAATATGCTGTCATATCTTTACTAAAAACAGTTAATACTAACATGAAGCAAACTGTTGGACCATAAAATTATTGAAATATAAGCCTAGTGCTTCCCAGAAGCACTGATCTTCTTCACTAAAATGTGTTCAGGCTCAACACCTAATTGAAATATTTCATAGTTTGAGAAATTCATTTTTCTAACATACAATATATTGTATGAAAGTGCTATGTATATTTCATCGATCTTCTTCACTAAAATATGTTCAGGCTCAACACTTAATTGAAATATTTCATAGTTTGAGAAATTCATTTTTCTAACATACAATATATTGCATGAAAGTGCTATGTATATTTCATCTATAATAGTACTTATTCATTAGTTTTCGAATAACTATATACCGCAGTGCAGGCATCTAAAATAACAAATGTAATCTCATCCCTAATAAAGTAACATTAAGTTAATCTTTTATTTCTTTATGTATTCTGGATATTAGCCCACTGTCAGATATAGGGTTGGTGAAGATCCTATCCCAGTCTGTAGGCTGTCATTTTATTCTGATGACAGTGTCCTTTGCTTTACAGAAGCCTTTAAGTTTCATAAGGTTCCTGTGCTGTTGGTGTTCTATTCAGGAAGTTGTCTACTGTGTCAATGAGTTCAAGGCTCTTCCCCACTTTTTCTTCTAACAGATTTAGTGTGTCTAGTTTTATGTTGAGGTCTTTGATTCACTTGGACTTTAATTTTGTGCATGGTGATAAATAAGGATCTATTTGCAATTTTCTACATGTAGACATCCAGTTAGACCAGCTTTATTTGTTGAAGATGCTGTGTTTTTCCATAGTATGGTTTTTGCTACAACTTCTGTAAAGCAAAGGACACTGTCATCACAACAAAATGACTGCTTACAGATTGGGAAAGAATCTTCACCAACCCTATATCTGACAGAGGGCTAATATCCAGATTATATAAAGAACTCAAGAATTTAAACAGCAACAAATCAAGTAATCCAATTAAAAAATGAGATACAGAACTAAACAGAATTCTCTATAGAGGAATGTAGAATGGCAGAGAAACACTTAAAGAAATGGTCATTGTCCTTAGTCATCAGGGAAATGCAAATCAAAATGACCCTGAGATTTCACCTTACACCCACCAGAATGGCTAAGATAAAAAACTCAACTAACAACACATCCTGGAGTGGATGTGGAGAAAGGGGAACTCTCCTCCACTGCTGGTGGGAATGTAGACTTGTACAACCACTCTGGAAATCAATCTGGTGCCTTCTCAGACAATTAGGAAAAGTGCTTCCTCAAGATCCAGCTATACCACTCCTATGCATATATCCAAAAGATGCTCAAGTACACAACAAGGACATTTGCTCAACCATGTTTGTAGCAGCCTTATTCTTTGTCAAATATCAAGTATTCTCAGGTGCGTGGGTTTATTTTTGGGTCTTCTATTCCATTCCATTGAACCAGCATTATGTTTCTATGTCACTACCATGCAGTTTTTATTACTATTTCTCTGTAGTGAAGCTTGCGATATGGAATGGAGATACCTCCAGACAATCTGTTGTTGTACTGGATCGTTTTGGCAATTTTGATTTTTTTTCATTGTTATTGTTTTTTCATATTAAATTGAGATGCTTTTTCTTTCAATGTCTGTAAGAATTGTGTTAGCATTTTGATGGGAATTGCATTGAATCTCTAGATTTCTTTTGGGAGGATGGGCCAATTTCACTATGCTAATCTGGATTCATGAGCATGGGAGATCTTTTCATCTTCTGATATCTTCTGAGAATACTTAGAAATATGTCTCCATGAAAATATGCTATTGCTATAACGCAATTATCTAATTACTTTACTTATTTAGTATTCATGAATTGTCATAGTATTTAAAGCAAATACTTCTTAACCTGGCAATATTGTTTCAAAAGTAATTTAAGATTAAATTCCTTTTAATTGTTTCTTCAGAATTAACAGTGGTTTTCTTTTTTGCTTTAGAGTTTTTCCAAGTCAGTTAAAACTGATTATTTTATATACTTAAGTGGGCTCAGAAAGACATTTCTTTGAAAGAAGAATCTGTGAAGAGTTTTGGGAAATAACTACAATAACCTTATTGCAGATTATGAAGTGATCTGCAATATAGCCTTAATATATTTTCCTCTTACTGTGATAAAATAACTCAACACAAGTTATTTAAGGAATGAAGCTTTTATTTAGCTCACACTCCCAGGTCATAGTCCGTCATAGCGATAAAGTCAGAGGGGAAGGTTAGTAAGAAGTGGCACACTGCCTCCATCATGGAAAGCAGAGAGTCCCCATGAATGTATGCTAGTTAGTGCGCAAGTCCGTATTTACTTCTCAGGGCTTGCTTACAATTAAAATGAGTCTCCCACATCAATTAACATAATCAAGATAATTTTTCATACACACGAGCCTATCTCCTAAGTGATTCTAGATTTTCTAAAATTGACAATTAGCAGCTCCCATATACATATTTATACAACACTTCCTCTGTTATCAATTAAACTAGTCACATTCCAGATTATTGAATAAAATTTGGGAGGTGTTCAGTCAATCTTTCTCCTAGAAGGTGAAATATTACCTGTGGAGCCAATCACTATTCAGAGTCATTGTTGAGTATATTCACTACATGAACACTTATGCCCTACAGTGATATGGTCACATCTTTTAGCAATCAGTCATTTTTTTCTGTGCAGATAATTATGCAAAGCGACTTCATCTGCTTATTTCACACCTAATGACTTGATTGGTAATTTAATTCATTAGTACTGTGCTTGTCTAGCATGCCAAAGTCCTCTGGATATCACACACACACACACACACACACACACACACACACGCACACACACAGAAACACACACATACAATTAAAAATTAACTTTAATAGTACACAATGCACCAAGGGTCAGGCAAGATAGCTTATTATGTAAAAGGCACTTGTTACTATGCCTGATACAAGTTAAATACAAGTTAAATCTGATAGACCTACATGGTAGAAGGCAACTCAGGCAAGTTGTCTTCAGACTTCCACATGTATACCTTGGTTTATCTGTGCCATGTCTTTCCAATATTAAAAAAAAAAGGTGAGTAAATCATCAATCAATCAATCAATAGAAAAAAGTTTTTAAGGAAATATTTCAGTTGGTGAAGTAATTATCATGCAAGTATGAAGACATAAGATTAGATCCCCCGTGCTCATGTACCGTGCCTTTTCTGGAGATATAGGTAACTCAGGCAGATCACGTGTGTACTTCTGTTGTCCAAAAACCTCCACACACATGATGCACAGACATAAGTGCAGGGAAAAAACCTCATACTCATAAAATAAGAGTAGATGTATATTTCACAAAGAAATAAAGTGGAGTGTGATTGAGGAAGACACCCACTGTCCACTCAGATCTCCACACTCATGCTCTCATGCACCTGCACACACAAGTGCACAGACATGGATCCATAAACACACACACTGAAGATACAAACGAAAACACACACATTGTAGAGATTCTGCTAGTTAATCACTATTTATTGCATTTCCACATATTAAATAATAAAATATGTAAAAAGTCATTTCATGTGCAGCTTATGTATCTATGCTATTTCATTTTAAAATCTCATTTTGGTGCAAAGATGAATAGGATTTTTTTTCTGATACACACAGTAAAGGCAAGTCTCCTCTTGAGTCACAAAGAATACAAATATCAAATTTCTGTTTTTAATCTTTGCTTTCTATAGTCCACTTTTTCACTGCCCTTCTTTTAAGCAGCCCCATATGATTATTGTAATGAGAGAAAGAAGAAAGCAACTTTCAAGTAATGCTTTCCTTAGGGAAAGTTTCCAGCAGAGAACTTGATTACAAGGAATGAGGAAGGAGACCTTGATGTGGAAGTTTCATGTGACTCAAAAGGAACTAAAATTGCTGAGTCCTCAGGGACTTCCTACCTTTTACTTTTTCAAACAAGGAGGAGAACCATAAAGAAATGAAGCTCTCTTTTTTTCCTTACTTGATAATTTTGATACTATTAGTTTCCATAACCATTAGCACCACTAATATTAAACTTTACGCTTGTGCTCTCTCTCTCTTCTGAAAGATGTAAGCTATACATAAAATTCAATAAAATAATTACAATGGGATGAAAAATAATCACACTTTATTGACTATACTATATTTATTTAATATTTTTATTTATTAAAATGTATTGACTTTGTATCCCAGCTGTAGTCCCCTCCCTCATCCTCTCCCAATCCCCCTACGCCTCTCTACTACTCCACTGATAGAGGAGCTCCTCCTCCCCTTTCATCTGACCCTAGCCTATCATGTCTCATCAGGACTGTCTGTATTGTCTTCCTCTGTGGTCTGGTAAGCCTGTCCCTGTTCAGGGGGAGGTGATCAAAGAGCCAGCCACCAAGTTCATGTCAGAGTAAGTCCCTATTCCATTTACTAGGGAACCCATTTGAAGACTGAGTTGCCATGGGCTACATCTGTGCATGGGTTCTAAATTATCTTCACTCATGGTCCTTGGTTGGAGTATCAGTCTCAGAAAAGACCCTGAACACAGATATTTTGGTTCTGCTGCTGTCCTTGTGGAGCTCCTGTTCCCTCCACGTATTTCTGTCTTCCCCTTCTTTCATAAGATTCCCTGCACTCTCCGCAAAGTTTGGCTGTGCCAGCATCTTATTTGATACCTTGCTTGGTAAAGTCTTTCGAAGGCCCTCTGTGGTAGGCTCCTGTCCTGTTCCTTGTTTCCTCCCTCTTCAGATGTCGATGCCATTTGCCTTTCTGAATGAGGATTGCTCAACTATACAACAAAGACATTTGATCAACCATGTTTGTTTCTGGGTATTCATAATTCCCAGAATCTGGAAATGAAACAGATTTCCCTCAATTGATGAATGGATACAGACATTGTGGTACATTTACACAATGGAACACTACTCAGCAATTAAAAACAAGGAAATAATAAAATCTGCAGGCAAGTGGTGGGAACTAGAAAAGAACATCCTGAGTGAGGTATTCCAGAAGCAGAAAGATACACATGGTATATGCTCACTTATAAGTAGATATTAGACATATAATATAGGATAATCATACAAAAATCTGTATAAGTAAAGGAGCTAACAAGACAGAGGACACTGGGTAAGATGCTCAATCCTTATTCAGAAAAACTGCTTTTTTAAAAATTGAAAATAGATTCTTCTCATATACAATACATCTAACCTCACTTTTTCATCCCTCTAGTTTTGCCAGCTTTCCACTAAATTGTTCCTCTTTACCAGATCCTCTCTCCTATTTTTTCCTCTGAAAAGAGCAGGCCAAACAGCCAACATAACAAAAGGACATACAATAAGATAAGGTGAAAGCCTTCATATTGAGGCTGGGCAAGGTAACTCAATAGGAGGGAAAGAGTCGTAACAACCCTTTTTATTTTTTCTTTATTATTATTGTTATTACAATTTATTGCTTTTTATCCCAGCTGTAGCAATGGAAAAGTGCTCCCCTTTCTCCACATCTTCTCCATCATGTGCTGTCATTTGAGTTTTTGATCTTAGCCATTTTGATGAGTATAAGATGGAATCTCAAAGTTAATTTGATTTCCATTTCCCTGATGACTAAGGACACTGAGTCTTTCATTAAGTGTTCCTCTGCTTTTCTACATTGTTCTGTTGCGAATTCTCTGTTAAGTTTGTATCCCATTTTGTAATTGGATTATTTGGTTTTTTTGAAGTTTATTTTCTTGAGTTCTTTATATAATGTGGATATTAGCCCTCTGACAGATATAGGGTTGGTGAATTCATAAGAAAGAGTGGGGGCAGAGGGCCTTTGAAAGACTCTAGCAATGTATCAAAGCAAATATTAAGACTCACAACCAAGCCTTCAGCACTGTGCAGGGAATCATATGAAAGAAGGAGGAGTTAATAAGACTTGGTGAGGACAAGAGATCCACAAAGACCAAATAGATCAGGGCACAGGGGTCTTTTATGAGACTGTTTCTCCAATCAAGGACCATGTACGGATATAACCTAGAACCCCCACTCAGATGTGGCCCATGGTAGCTCAGTATCCAACTGGGACTATTTCTGACATAAATTCAATGGCTGGCTCTTCGATCCCCGCCCCGCCCCTGAGGGAGGAGCAGCCTAGCAAGATCCCAGAAGAGGACATTGCAGTCAGCCCTGAAGATACCTGATAAGGTAGGGTCAGATGGAAGGGGGGAGGTCCTCCCCTATCAGTAGACTTGGAGGGGGTCAAGGAGGAGATGAGGGAGGGATGGAGAGAGTGGGAGGGAATGAGGAAGGGGTCTACAACTGGGATACAAAGTATATAACCTGTGATTAATATAAAAATAAATAAATTATTTAAAAAATAAGAAAGAAAGAGTGGGGGAATAGAAAGACCCGGAGGGTACAGGAACTCCATAAGAAGACCAACAGAGCCAAAAATTCTGGGCCTGAGGGCCTTGCAGAGACTGATATATCAACCAAGGACCATGAATGGAGAGGACATATACCCTTGCTCAGATGTAGTCCACTGGCAGCTCAGTCTCCATGTGAGTTCCTGAGTAAGGGCAACAGGGGCTGTCTCTGACATGCACTCCATTGCCTGATTTTTGATCACTTTCCCCTGGTGGTATCCCTTGCCAGGCCACAGAGGAAGAGGATACAGTCAGTCCTGGTGAGACTTGATAGGCTGGGGTCAGACATTAGGGGTGGAGGGCTCCCCCTTTCTGAGAAATAAGAGAGGGAGATAAGGAGAAAGAAAGAAGGAGGGTGGGACTGGAAGGAAACCAAGGAGGGGTTTCAATTGGGATGTAAAGTGAATAAATTACAAAAAACAAAATTAAATTAAAAAAGACATATCTTAAAATGACCTGGTGCAGACTCATGTATTACCTGTTTCAGTCTCTGTGAGTCATGCTTAGTCAGTTTAGTGGGGAATGTACCCTGGTGTCATCCTTCTCTGCTGACTACTACAATCTTTTGCTCCTCTATTCTGTAGGGTTCCCTGATCTGCGAGGGGAGGAGGGACCCCAATGGTCACCTCCAAAGTAGACTTTCTCTGCATAATGTCTGGTTGTAGGTCTCTGTACCCACTGACATGTACTGCCACAGGAAGCCTCTCTGAAGATGACTGGATAAAACACCCATATATCTATGAGTACTGAGGAATCTCATTAGGAATCATTTTTTTCCTTTCCTTTTTTTCCTCCTCCCAGTGACTATCCTGTTGCTGTCTCATATTCCTGTACATTCATTTATGATGTATGGCATGGGCGTGCTCAAGTTCAACCAAACATTGGTTGGTCACACCCACAAGTCTGGGCCACCATTTCCCCAGCGCATCTGCAGGAAGGGCAAGAGTGTTCTGTGGCTGAATCGGTCTCCAGGTTTCTTTTCCCATAGCCTGCAGAGTGTCTTCTCCTATCAAAGAGACTAGAAGCTAAGGGTGAAGAAGGCTCCAAGCACAAACCCATCTCGACCTCTCTGTATTCAGTGTAAGCTTGAATTTGGAATTTCAATTTGGAAGCTGTCCTTGGCAATTGAGCCCAGCTATAAGCTTTCAGAAAGAGACCTAGCATCAGCCAGAGTTTTTAAGGATCTCAACTGGACATCCTCATTGGAATGTTGGTATGACTACTGCTCAGTCACTGTTTATGGCCATTCGCACTATCACGAAAACCAGGATAGAAAATACAGAGGAGTACAGCAGTTATAAAGAAGTAGTATCATGTATTATATATTTTTAAAAATGTTATTCCTCTAATTTGGTTAAAACTTGTTATTCATACATTCATAAATCTAAAGTGGTTAATTAATTCTTTTAAAAATATTACATAGTCTCATCTCAGGTTACAGCTAAATTTACCAAATACTTTTCACATTAAATCTCTATGAATGACCATCATTTCGTGAGTCATTTATAATGGAAACTGGCTGACACAATACATGTATTCGTACTCTATGGAAACAAAATAAATATTGATTAGAAAATTGACATATCTAAGTTTAAATATTAGAAAATATATAAACACATGAATATCAGAATTGAATTATTTATAATTCCACCCTACACATTTTGGTATCCTGAAAAGGGAATCAAGTGAAATCTCACCTACAAGCCCATTTTATCCTCCAAATTTATTGAGAAATCTTCAGCATATAACCCTCCCAATGTCATGTCTCTCTCTTTTATTTTCATCACTGAGTCCATATATTTCTTCGGATACAAGGTTTAAGATCACCCACTAGAACATAGCCAACACTAGTCACACAACTAGAAAAAATAAAATAAAAGAAGACTTGTTCTACTCAGAAATCATCACTTGTTTCAAGCTGGGTGCTTGCATTGGATAATTCATTAGGAAACTTATTTCTGGAGAAAACCGTTTTTCTTTCTCAGTAGCTATTGATTGTTGCTTTTCATCAAGGAGTAGAATCTTGTGAAATTTCTACGTTGGCATATTAATTGGTGTTTTCACTGGATGGGAATTGCCCTTTTTTAAAAGATTTATTTATTTATTATGTATATAATGTTCTGCCTGCATGCCAGAAGAGGACACTAGGTCTCATTATAGATGGTTGTGAGCCACCATATTGTTGCTGGGAATTGAACTCAGGACCTCTGGAAGTGCAGCCAGTGCTCTTAACTGCTGAGCCATCTCTCCAGCCCTAGATAGGAATTGTTTAGTCAACCATACTGTTGAGATTTTATAGGTATAAGCATCTCTACCATGTGTAGAAGACACCATCTAACAGAAGGCATCTTGGTTCTCTGGCTTTTCCAGTTTGTTTATTTCTCCTATGGTATTCCCTGATCTTTAAGCTGTAAGGATTTTATTGTAGGTATAATAGTCGGAGCTGGTTACCTTTGTCATTTATACTCTGCATTTTGACCAGTGGAATAATAGTTTGCATCTCCTACAAAAAAAAAAGTTTCTCTGATACCAGATAAGAGCTACATATATCAGTGTACCTAAGGATAAGAACTTAAAATATAATTAGAAATAACACTGATTTAGAGAAATAACAGTAATAGGTTCCCCTTAGGGTCTATGAATCCTCCAACCTAGTAATTGACTAGGTTTATAACAGCAGGTATGAATTATCACTTATTAAGTGGGACTTAATTCCAATTAGATAGATGCCACCATTGTTTCATTAGGAGCTTCTTGCCATATTAGCAGTTATTGTGGTTCATAGACTTTAAAGATGAGTAGAACTATGGATTACTTTTCTCCCTTGGAAGCTTGTGTGGTACCTTTACATACTATAAAAACTTATCTTCAGGAAGGGAGCTTTTTACTTATTACAATTTATTTATTTATATCCCAGATGTGACTCTCTCCCTCATCTCCTCCCAATCCCACTCTCCTTCCCTCTTCTCCCCTTATGCCCCTACCCTAGTCCACTGATGAGGGGTGTCCTCCTCCCCATCTGACCATGACCTATCAGGTCTCATCAGGACTGGTTGCATTGTTTTCCTCTGTGTCCTGACAAGGCTGCTCCCCCAGGGGGAGGTGACCAGAGAGCCTGACCCTGAGTTCCTGCCAGAGAAAGCCCATAATCCCCTTCCTAAGGAGCCTTCTTAAAGACTGAATCAATGGGCTCCAATGAAGCAGAGGCTTTAGGTCCTCAAAGGCATCGTCCTTAGTTGGGGTATCAGTCTCTACAGGGCCCAGATGTTTTGGCTCTGTTGGTCTCCTTTTGGAGCTCCTGTCCCCTCCAGGTCTTTATCTCCACCTTCTTTCATAAAATCCCATGCACTCTGCCCAGTTTGGCAATGAATCTCAGCCTCTGCTTCGATACCTTGATCAGTATAGTCTTTCAGAGGCCCTCTGTGGTAGGCTCCTGTCCTGTTCCCAGTATTCTCCTGCTTCTGGTGTCTATTGAGTTTGTCCTTCTGAATGAGGATTGAGCATTTTACTTAGGGCCTTCCTTTTTGTTTAGCTTCTATAGGAGTATAGATTTTAGTATGTTTATCCTATATTATATGTCTGACAACTACTTATGACACACCATGTGTGTCTTTCTGCTTCTGGGTTACCTCACTCAAGATGATCTTTTCTGGTTCCATCCATTTGCCTGTAAATTTCATGATTTCTTTGTTTTTAATTGCTACATAGTATTACATTGTGTAAATGTACAATTTCCATATCCGTTCCTCTGTTGAGGGACATCAAGGTTGTTTCCACATTCTGGATTTTATGAATTGAGCTACTAAAACCATTATTAAGTAAATGTCCTTATTGTATACTTGAGCATATTTCAGATGTATGCCTAGGAGTGGTATAGCTGGATCTTGAGGTAGCACTATTCCTAATTTTCTGAGAAAGTGCCAGATTGATTTCCGAAGTGGTTTTACAAAGTTACATTCCCACCAGCAATGGAGGAGGGTTCCCCTTTCTCCACATTCTCTTCAGCATGTATTCTCAATTAAGTTTTTGGTCTCAGCCATTCTGATGGGTATAAGGTAAAATCTCAGGGTTGTTTTGATTTGCATCTCCCTGATGACAAAGGGAGTTGAACATTTCCTTAGGTGTTTCTCTGCCATTCGATATTCCTGTATTGAAAATTCTCTGTTTAGCTCTGTATCCCAATTTTAATTTTATTACTTCTTGAGTTTAACTTCTTGAGTTCTTTATATACTCTGAATATTAGCCCCCTGTGAGATAAAAGGTTGGTGAACATTCTTTCCAAACCTGTAGGCTGTTGTTTTGTTTTGATTACAGTGTCCTTTGCTTTACAGAAGATTTTCAGTTTCATGAGGACTCATTTATTGGGTGGGGAAGTGGAAATGATCTAAGAGAACCTAGAGGAGCCATATCTCAATAAGAAAGTACTGTATAAAAATTATTTTCAATAAATATTATAATTTCAGAAAAAAAGGAATCAGTAAGCTTCCCTGAGCAAACAGCTGGTAGATGATAACCGCTGTGTGCAGTCCTGAAAACTTACGTTAATAATGGCTGTTGTTTACAATGTTCAATCATTTAACCAGAAGATTCTGCATGCAGTGAAAATTATATTCGTTATATATGATAAACATACTAAAATATATACTCCTAAGGAAGCTAAACAAGACGGAGGACCCTAGGGAAGTTACTCAATCCCCACTCAGAAAGCTTAAAGGGGTGTAGCTTTACCAGGCCAAGGAGGAAGAGAATGCAGCCAGTCCTAATGAGACCTGATAGTCTAGGTAGGGTCAGATGGAAGGGGAGGAGGACCTTCCCAATCAGTGGACTGAGGGAGGGGCATTGGAGGAGAAGAGCAAGGGAGATTGGGATTGGGAGGGTATGAGGGTGGTGGCTACATCGGGGATAAAAAGTGAATAAAATGTAATAATGAAAAATAAATAAAATTATGAAGTAAAAAAAAACAAGTGTGATAGACATCAGAAGAGGGAGAAAACAGGAAACAAGACAGTAGCCTACCACAGAGGACCTCTGAAAGACTCTACCCAAAAGGGTATGGAAGCAGATGCTGAGATTCAAAGCCAAACTTTGGGCAGAGTACGGGGAATCTTACTAAAGAAGGGGGAGCTAGAAAGACCTGGAGGGCACAGGAACTCCATAAAGTAACCAACAGAACCAAAAAAATCTGTGCCCAGGGCTCTTTGCAAAGACTGATACTCCAACCAAGAACCATCCATGGAGATAACCTAGACCACTTGCTCAGATATAGTCTGTGGCAACTCAGCCTCAAAGTGGGTTTCCTATAAGGGGCACATGTGCTGTCTCTGTGATTAATTCAGTTCCTTGTTCTTTGATCATGTTAGAAGAAAAAGTGGGAAGAGCCTCAAACTCATTGACACAGGAGACAACTTTCCCAAAAGAATACCAATAGCACAGGCTCTAAAATCAACAATCAATAAATGGGATCTAGTGAGATAAAAAGAAATTTTGTATATTTTTGTTTGTTTTATATGTGTCTGTATTAGTTTATGTCCATCACATAAAATTACAGGTGCAGGTGCCTGATGTCTACAAAAGTTGTTGGATGATGTGGTGATTTAAAATGAGAACTATTCCACTGGGCGCAGATGTTTGAATAATAATATCTAGTTGGTGAAACTGTTTGGGGAGAATTTGGGAGTAAGCTCTTGTTCGGAGAGATGTGGTTTTAAAAGACTCATGCCATTCTTAGTCTGTCTCTCTCTGCCTCCTATCTCATTAAATGTTAACTCTTAACTGTTCCTACCAACATACTTTTTCTCCATATTCATGGACACTGAAACTTTGAAACCATAAACTCCCCAATGTACTTCCATTTATGAATTGGGTTGGTCACCGTTACTTATAACAGCAATAGGACAACAACTAAGAGAGAAGTTTGTTTGAGGAAATACTGTATTGTTATGACAGGTCTGATCATGTTACTTGTTGGAGGAGTGTGAAAGATTTTAGAACTTTGTACTAGGAAATTAGTTGAGTATTATAAGTAGTTAACGTAGCCATCTTTGTATGAATTGGGAAGATAATATATCTGAGAGCAGTTTGGACAACAGAAACCCTGCTCAAGAAGTTTCAGTAGAAAACAATATTAGCAATTAGACTACAGATTTTTTGTAATGCTTTGGTAAAATCAAACAAACAAACAAATAAACAAAAGAACATGGCCCTCTTTACCAAAGTCCTAAGAATCTGCCTATGGCTCAATTGAAAAGTCATGAGTTAATTACTGTGGTAAAAAATATTGCAAGACACTCTTATACTGACTCTTTATCTGATTGTTAGTAATCATTTTACAATAGGTCTACAGCGAAAAAGAACATATAGAAGCAAAAGGAATACAAAATGTACAGTTTGAGAAGAAAAATAACACCAAGCAATTTAGTGTTGCAGCCAAGGCTTTTGCTGAGATGGAAAGAAAGACCTCCTCTTAAGTAGAAGAAGTAGAGGAGTGTTCTCCAGGCAACACCCACCCAACTAAGCTTCCAACTTGTAAGAAAGAAAGGCCTGAGGAACTCTTTGCTCTAAAAGTAACAAAAAAATCAAAGCTAATATGAATGTGATTCAGTGTTGGCAAGATTTATCCCAAGTTGGCAGTAAAACTTGAAAGTGCCACACGCATGGTTATACCTTTAGGGTCATGAAGGATACATGAAAAAAGTGAATCTTTATGATGAAGGAAAACCGCTGCGACCAGATGTGCAGCAAGGGGGTCGCTGAATGCAGGGTCTGAGAAGGCACTAGCTGAAGCTGTGAAAGGAGGTAGAGATGTCAAATCCATGAACATCTGCGAAGGCAAGCTGAAGACAAGAAGTGGAACAAGCCCTAGTGAGAGAAGTGTGGTGCAGGCAGCAAGTCTAGGAGGGCAGAGCCATCAAAGCCCTTTCACATCAGACATTGATCTAAAGGACTTAAGGCTTGCTCCGCGGATTTGGGTCTTGATGAGCTCTGGTGTTTTCAGTGTTTCCTTATGTTCCCATCCATTCTTTTTGAAATGGTGTGATCTGTGTCATTGTATGTTGAAATTCTATAATTTGATTTTTGATGAAACACTTTATCTTGTAGGTTTCCTTAGTCATAATGTCATAAAGCAACAATAGAAAAACAAATGAAAAAGATCCCTCGGTAATGATGTTATAAGCAGTTGTGAGTCCCTGACATGGGTGCTGGGAACCAAACCCTGGTCTTCTGCGTGGTCAGTAAACTGTCCTAACTACTGATAAATATCTATAATCCTATAAATTTGCTTTCTAAGTTTCATTTTTTTCATAAAAACTAATTCTGTGATAACCCCAGGATCAGGAAGCAGTATATATCAGAGGATTTATATGTCTCTTGCCTGGTGGCACATTTCTTTCTATGGAACATTTTTAGGTGAACCAAGTAAACATGTATTAATATATTTTTTATTTGAAGAAAATAAAGAAAAGTATACTTTTCCTGCATAACTTACCACAGCTTTTAAAAGTACTTAGCATGGGATAAGTTGTTCTTGAAGCTTCCACCAATCAGATCTTGAGAAATCAACATTATTAAGTAGCGACTTCATAATGCTGAAACAGCTAATCCATAAAGAGGTACAATAAAGTAATTCACAAGCAAGATCTTCTGGTAGATCAAATTTCAGTCTTAGAAAATAAGTCATAAGTTATTGGTTCTGGTCCCTCCCCTTGCAACTTGGGGAACTCCATGAAAGAGGGGGAGGAAGAATGGTAGGAGTCAGAGGGAATGAAGGTCACCCAAAGTACACTGTCCACAGAATCTACTAAAAAAGGCTCAGAAAGGCTCATAAAAACTAAAGCAGCCAACATAAAGCCTTCATGTGTCTGTGTTATGCCATCTGCATATATGCAATGTTTATTTGCTTGGTGATTTTGTGGGATTCCTAACAGTGGGAGTAGAGGATGTCTCTGACTATTTTGCCTGCTCATGGGAACTTTTTCTTCCTAATAGGTTGCTTCACCTAGGCCTGATATAAGGGTTTGTGGCCTACCGTACTGTATCTTGTTATGCAATTAGTTGATATCCCTGGGAGGCCTACTCTTTTTTTTAAAGGGAAGTGGGAAGGAAGAGTTGATCTTGGGGAGAAGGGAGGTAAAATGGGAGGCTGGAAAGAGGAGAGTAAGGGAAAATTGTGGTTAGAATGTATCGTATGAGAAGAGTAAGTTGAAAAGAAAGCCACAAACTGTATGAAGATGTCTGGTTCACTAACTGTAGGAAAGTGAAGAAATTATGGTGATGCTTTGAAAATTAAGCCCATTGGTGCTCCAAAATTTGAATGTATTTTTAAAAATTAAACTCTCTGTACTGAATACATGAGTTTATATGCTTGCAACCCAAATACCCTTGTACCTGGAAACAATTACAGATTGGCTGCTAGAAGGTACGTTTCACACTAATTTAGTATGCAAAATGTAATTCAAGAATAAAGTGTGTAGTAGAGTTCATAGACATCCTCTGCAACCAAACTGAACTTTCTTCATAGTAAAATAAATACCAGAAATGTTCCAAATACAAATATTATAAGTCCCTGTGTTATAACATACCTCTAGTAGAAATCATGTATTAGATAAATCTTTCCTTTCCAGACTAAAAGACTTTTTGGTACTGGGGTAACAGAATACTTTTGATAAGATGTAAAGCTATGTATGATTTTAAAATATCATAAAATTAAATAAACCTAATGATGAAATATCTTTAGCCAATTTCCATATATTTATGAAGTATATTTATATATTGCTGCAAAGAATAAATGCTTGAACTAAAGAAAAGCATTATCAAAATGGTTATGATTTGTCAACATTTTGATAAAAAATGATATATTTTACTATAACCAGAACTATGTTGCAAAATGAGAGGAACACATTGATTTCCAATTATTAAATAGGATATTTTTTTCCAATAGCCACTAAACAGGTAATCTGAAAGCATATTGGCATACACTGACTTTCATTTCTTTTGATTTTAGTTCTGACACCTGATGAAGTGGAAATTGTGATGTGCATTTTGTATGTGAGGCTTTCAATGAAATGCGTAAGTTTCAAACCTAAGAGTTATGTCACGTGCAGACTAAAATTCTTTTCTAAGAAGTGCTTAAGGATAGCAACAGGTGATAGCAGAATGGATTTCCCAAAATGATCTGTGGGGGGAAAAAAAAAGAAAATCAAGAAAAGGAGAAGTAAAGCAATTCTTTATTTTTTCCAAATATATTAGACTTGATAATTTTGTTAGTGTCAACAGAACTTTACCATATATCATCCAAACCAGGACATAATAGTAATCAAAGAGAGGACTACTAATAACTACACAAGTACAACAAGTATAAACTGCAGTTTTCCTGGGCAGACTGGATCCTATGACCAACCAAGAAATAGGGATTAAACTGCAAGTACATGCAGAAATCATACTGTTCCCACATGTATGTGGAAAAGGTAAAAGTGTTCTGTCCTCTTAAATTGATTTATTTTGGCAATACTGGTTCTTTTCATATCAAAGTTTTCAATCCTAATATTCAACATTAACCAACTCCCTAACTATCACCTTATGAATAGTTATCAGCCCACAATCATTTCCATTTCTACTTTGTGTTCATTCCCCTATTTGAAATATTGACTACTGGATACTCTCCTCTGAAACCCTGCCCCCCCCCTTTCTCTCACTCCCTCATTCTCTCTCCCTACACTCTCGTGCTGACACAGTGACATATCAAATCCCCAGGAACAAAAGTAAAACAACAATGCCTAGGACAAAGAAGGCATGCAAAAATTTTGTTAAATGAATAAATTCAGAGAGTTTGTTTTTGGTTCTTCTTCACAATACCAAAAACAAATTAAAATGACTCTCCAAAGGATATTATGGCTCTGTATAGTTTTAAGGTGTTGGACTAAATGATCTGTGCAGCTTCCTCCACTGCTAAGCATACCATACCCACTGGTCCCCCATTTTCTGTCACTAATACTTCATCATCTTCATCTGGCAAATAAGAACAGTTGGTGATCAAGGGGTGGGGCAACTGCTCTATTCACAGTGGATGGATGCTAAAGTTGATCATTTTTCCAGTAGTAATTCCCTGTTATATGTTTGCACCTACAGAATTTGGTTGATAAAGAGGTAGCCAGAAGATATAATGGATGATACACTGCAGATGTCATAATTTGTCTCTAATAAAGTTATCACAGGATTGGCAAGCAATAAGGAATATTGTGTGCTCAAACCACCCATCAGTGATTTATATATTAATGAGAAGTGAGTTAACTCTGGGCTAAGTTGGATTGCAAACTTCAGAGAGATTGTATAGGAAAATGTATACTAGTCTGCTAAGAAGTGTTTTTTTTTTTCAAAAAAATAATTTTTTTCATTCTAAACCTTTGTGCTAAATGTGTACTACCAATCATATTTGACACCAACCAGATGTTGACAGTTGAAAATAGTACTGCTAAAATTATTCTGGAGGCCAGGGATCCAAGGCATCAAGAAAAATAATTGTTCAACACCAAAACAAAACAAAACAAAACAAAACAAAAAATCCTGAGTGTACAAGCATTGTGAATTCATTCAATTTTAATTTCTCTCAGGTCTGTGCTAAATTATTAGTAACAGACCTGGGGTAAGTTCTCCAGATGAGGAAAAAGTCTATCATTTCACAACAAATGCCATAAACAAGAGGGCAGCATAGAAGTGTCTCTACTAGGCATATTCAGCATTAGCATTTGTCCTGTGTTTCTTTTCACTGTCATGTCTCTCAAAAGATCAACAGGTTCTGTTACAGATGACAAAAATTTCAGAAAAAGAAGAAAACATTTGCAAAACCAACTCATTTTGAAATAGCCACCCATTACCCTGTAAATTTCACACAGCCTGAAATATTCAAAATGACCTCTTTACTATTCCAATGATTCAGCACTTGTTCATAACTCACATTTTTATTAAACTGTGTACAAATTCAACTTCCAATGTTAGCTGGTCTAGGAAAAGTCTAATTGAGGAATTAATAAACTTTTATTTACTCCCACCCCCAAGTTCTAGTGCGGTCTAAAAATCATAAGAAAAGTTCAATGATGTGTGCCAGGTACTGGCACATTCTAAAATTTACAAATTAAATACATACTAGTGATATCTCCGTGGTGTCATAAACACCACAACCTTCTGCTAATCTTTCAGGATAAAGTACAATTGAAAGATTCCATGATCTTAACAGCAGAAAACATTAAATCAGATTATTAAATAACAAATAAGTTAAGGCTAAAATATTTGGTATTCATAATCAATGCCAGCAGCCTCCCTAGTCTAATAAAGTAAACATGCACAAGAAATACAAATTTGAACAAAACATCACAATTTTTATTAGATATATATGTTTGTATGGGTATGTTATATATAAGTGTATTGTTTGCATATGTATGTATGTATGTATGTATGTATGTAGTATGTATGTATGTATGTATATATTTTAGTGCCCTGAAAGCTACCCACTCATGTTTGGCTTAATACATATATTAGAAATTATGGGGAGAATATCTCCACTTCAAATATATATTCATATATTTTTTCAGAATATTCAATATAAATATGCCATATATAAATCATGCCATAAAACTAAATGCAAAATTTGCACATTATTGCATGCTTGGTGTGATAATACATGCCCACTAACAACTTCCTTATGATGGCCTCCCTTCATAACTCATGTTCTGCACGGTAACAACACTGGAATGAAGAGTTCTCTCATATACTCGCTGGAGGGAGATAGACCTCTCAGATTTCACAGGGAGGATTATCTTGTAAGCCAAATATTGGACTAATACTAAATCAAAACAATAAATAATGCCTAAAGGGGTGTTTTGCTATGTGAAGCGGTCAGAGTTCATTTTTCTTAATTTGGCTGGAAGATTCCCTTCCATCCTGGCAGGTCCTCCAGCCATTTTTTGAAGCTTTGGTGGCAAATCAGCCACAGATTGGCTTATGGGATCAGATAACATCTTGGTTGTCTTAGATACCAGTTTTTCTTCAGAATTGCCCGGAACTGAACTTATTCGTTGGAGTTTCATGGGCAAATCACCCAAACTATAGGCCTTTTCTGAAGTTGTGGAACTCATCCTCAGGAGTTTTTTGGGAAAGTCTTCTCTCCCAGTAATTTTCTGTAGCTTGGATGGAAGTTTTGTGCTAATGTCATCTAGCCCATCTAAACACTCCACAGAATTGTGTCTTTCTTTGCTGTTGGTTATGGCTGGTGCTATTAAAGGGGAGGACATGAGGAGCATTTCCTCCTGCTCTTTCACACTGTACGGAGGTGTGGGGACTTCGAATGTTGCATGGAACTGGGAGTAATCGACTTTAAAGAACCCCTCTTCTAAAGAAATGACAGGGAAGAAACGGTGACCCCAAAGAACTTCATCTTCAGTGTACGACGTTCGAGCTTGACAAGTCATGCCTGCAAGTAGAAAGAAACCCTGTGATGAATTATGCACATTGGACGCAGAAAAAAAAAAAAACCACAGCAGGAATCAATTCTGCCCCCTGAGTCAAGTAAATAGGCCATGCAGTATAAGAGTTTTAAAGTTTTACTCTGTGTTAAATCTGTAGTACATATACTTTCCTTCCATAGAAACACATGAGGCACTGGCTCAGATTCACATGATTCATAGTCCATTATTCACAAATCAGGTATAAAACCTACATGAACTAACTTCAGAACACTTGTTTATAGGAGGAAACTAGAGAAAAAAAAATGTGATTATTTCTACCATTTAAGAAGCAATGTGACATGTCAAATACATCTGGCTTTGAATCCAAACTGTATCAGACTGTAAAGGCAAAAAAGTTAGAAGCTTGAGTCACTTCATGTAATGTGACATATGGACACACCAAGAGTTTCATTCTGTGAGCAAGAAATAAAAAATTACCTATAGAAACTTAACAAATCATGTAATTGGCTTTTAATAAATAAGATTTCAGTTTTTTCTTTCTTCAGTAAGTGACAACAAGCAAGGGGAGATAAAAACACCAAGATCTCTCTCCAAAGTACTTGTTAAATTAACCAAAACAGAAAATTCTAGGGTGGATAATTCCAAGTCATCATGGTAGATCTGCTTTTTAGTGTTATAAGGTCAAAATTAACTTTGGTTAAGATTGTAGAAATTATGAGGGCAAAATAGGTACACTTGGCCTTGAAGACGTCACTTTCTATTTCTGCTCTAAATATTTATAGAAGTAATGCTGGATATCAGATATAAAAATTGTGCCACTTAAATATTAAATTGCTTGAATACAATGCATCTCATGGTACTCTGAAGTACCCAATTTTGCTATCTTCAAATGTAATTTGTTTACATTGTTATTATCAAATCAATACATCTCTGAATATTCACCTTTTGAAAATAAAGTTACAATTTAAAGTCATACAGCAGACTACAGTCTTATATGAATCACTATATGATTTTCTGTGAGGAGGAAAGCCACTCCTTTTCTGCATTTTTTGCTATAAAACCTATCTGCTATTAAAACGTAAAGTTGTAGAAGTAACAATTCCCCCTTAAGAACTAAGTGATCTCTAATGAACAATGCACATTTTCTTCTTTCAATTACGTGAGTCACACAGGTGATTTTTGTTGCTTTAAACCCCAGCAAGAGTTTGAATACAGAAATATTGCACCCTTCTGTTACCTGAAAAACAATCACATGCAGTAGTTACAGAGAATTAGGGTTAAAGTCTGTCATTTAAAAAGCCACGTTGAAGAAAAGTTAAATCCTTCATTGAATTCACCCAAAATCTTAAGAAGTAATCACTATCAGCTGCATAACATCACAGGTACTTCAGAGTCATCCTGATATGCCATCTTCATAATGGATTAAAACTTTCTAATATAGAAAATAAAAATGTCACTGTACTAGGAGTTCTTGCTTCATCCTGATCCTTCAGTTAATGTGAAGATAAGCAACCGAGGGCTGAGTGGCATTAAGTGTGAACTTCTGGGAAAATAGATTTAATAACCTGCAGATAAAAGTATCAGCATAATTTTATATCTCTCCTCTTTCATTCTCTTTCCTCTCTCTCATACACATTCTCACTCTCTCTTTTTCTCCCTCCCTCTCACCCTTCCTCCCTTCTTCCATGCCTTCCTCCCCCTTTCCACTTTTTAATGTTTCAGTTAAGAGTCTGAATCCAATCATCACTTTAACAGTGTAATGATATATATGTGCCTGACAGTGACAAAAATATCACAATTTTAATAGATATTTTTTCAGGAACATCCCTCTGTATTCACATATGAAGCTAATTAAATCAGTTTAAAAAGTTACTTCTAGGTTTACACACACTAATAGAACATTCTGTATTCCAAATATATGTATAATTCCTTACTAAATAATTTGTAAGAAAACATTGGATTGATTTCATCATAAAAGATAAAAATGGAATCTCCTGATATGTTTATTTACTCACTATTATTTGAGAAATTTGAGAATAAACTACCTAGAAGAATAAGTATTCTGTATGGAGTTACAAAGCCTTTCTGTACGATTTCGAAGGAAAAACTGTCATTAACGTATTTTATAGCAAAGTGGTGATATTTCCCCCCAAATCCATTTTGTCTTTAAACAAACCAACTTTCTTACTCCATTTTTACCACAAGTAGGGGGCAGTAGAATTATATGTCAGGTCACATGCTCGTGATGTCAGTGACTGAACTTCTGGCAGCGGTATAAGTTTGTTCTAAGATTTCTGGAAACAGTATTGTGAATTGAGTAGTCTTAAAGTAGGCTCCAGCTAGAAGGTTGAATGTTGAGTGTTCTGAAAGGTCAGATTGCTGTCAGACATGGCCAATGGACATGAATGTGAAAGATTGCAACTTCCAGCTTACAGACAGTGGAAAATTGAGGGACACCATTAAGAACAGTTCAGAAGAAGCTTACTGCATGAGGGCTGAGGGATCCATGGGCTTAAAATGAGGCTTGGGGATACATGGGAAGCTTTGCAAACAGTATTACATTCATGAACACAGTGCTAAAAGGAATCAAATGGGGATTTGCTGCGTTTGTGGTAGTTGGAGGGGATAAATATTTCCTGATTTCCCAGAATGATAAGAAGCATCTGAAGAGAGCACCTGGATTTACCTTGTGACTTCTCACATAAAAATAAGAAGCATCCTTGGCTGTATGTTTGTCCTTGAAAGAATATTATTAAGGATTAATAAAGCAATGAAAACTTAAAAAAGAAAAAACAGAAGTCTTTAATTTTTTTTTTAATTTACTACAATTTATTCACTTTCCCAGCTGTAGCCTCCTCCCTTGAGCCCTTCCAATCCTGCCCTCCCTCCCTTGTCTCCTCCCATACTACTGATAGGTGAGGTCCTCCTTCCTACTGATAGGGGAGGTCCTCCTTCTCTTCCATCTGACCCTAGCCTATCAGATCTCATCACAACTGGCTACACTGTCTTCCTCTGTGGCCTAGTAAGGCTGTGCCCCACCCCCCCCAAAGGGAGGTGATCAAAGAGCCAGCCACTGAGTTCATGTCAGAGACTGCACCTGTTCCTCTTACTAGGGAACCCACTTGGACTCAGAACTGTCATGGGCTACATCTGTGCAGGGGTTCTAGGTTATCTCCATGAAAGGTCCTTGGTTGGAGAATCAGTCTCAGAAAAGACCCCTGTACCCATATTTTTTGGATCTGTTGCTCTCCTTGTGGAGTTCCAGTCCCCTCCAGGTCTTTCTGTCTCCTCATTCTTTCATAAGAATCCCTGCAAAGGGATGAACATGGGAAGAGAGTGAAAACAAGGAACAAGACAGGAGCCTACCACAGAGGGCCTCTGAAGGACTCTACCCAGCAGGGTATTAAAGCAGATGGTGAGACTCATAGACAAACTTTGGGCAGAGTGCAGGGAATCTTATGAAAAAAAAAAAACAGAAGTCTTAAAGTAAGTTGCAGCCATGAGCTTTGTGAAGTACATTCAACAGTCAGAGTAAGCACTGAAACAACACTGAATGACCACCTCTATTGTAGATAATCTTTTTTGGTTTGGTTGCTTGCTTATTTATCTTTTGCTTGGGCATAAAATACAGTCACCAATGTGGTTAACTGTTCTTGCTGACCCCTTACTCTCACTTCCTTTTCCATCTCCACAGGAAATGTTTTGTTTTTTATTACAATTTATTCGCTTTGTATCACTGCTGTGGCTCCCTCCCTCCTCTGCTCTCAATCTCACCCACCTTCCCTCTTCTGCCCCTACCTTAGTCCACTGATAGGGGAGGTCCTGCTTTCCTTCTATTTGACCCTAGCATATCACGTCTCATCAGGACTGGCTGCATTGTCTTCCTCTGTGGACTGGCAAGGCTGTACCCCCAAGGTGGAGGTGACCAGAGAGCCTGAGACTGAGTTTGTGCCAGAGAAATTCCCTGCTCTTATAAATAGAAAGCCAACTTGGAGACTGAGTCTATGGGCTACATCTGAGAATTGGTTTTCTGTCCTCTCCATGCATTGTCCTTGGTTGGAGTAGAAGTCTCTCCAGGGGCCCCAGCGCTCAGTTTTTATGGCTATGTTTGTCTCCTTTTGAAACTCCTGTCCCCTTCAGCTATTTCTATCTCTCCCTTCTTTCATAAGATTCCCTGAATTTTGCCCAGAGTTTGGCTATGAGTCTAGGCCCCTGCTTCAATACCTCGATTGTGTAATTTGCAGGCAAATGGTGTGACCTACAAAAGATCATCTTGAGTGAGGCAACCCAGAAGCAGAAAAACACACTTGGTATATACTCACTCATAAGTGGATATTAGCCACATAATATAGGATAAACATACTAAAATCTATACTACAAAAGAAGGTAAACAACAAGGAAGACCCTAGAGAAGATGCTCATTTCTCATTCAGAAGGGCAAATGCTATAGACACAGCAACTCTTGTACTAGGTCATGGGGCTGTGCCTTTTTTAATCCTGTCCTGCCCACTGTCTGTGACTTACGCAGGCCCTCTCTCTGCCAGAGGAAACAATGGACAATTACTGGGATAGCCATCGTCTGACAGTTTAATTAAGGACTTGTAATAGTACCAAGTGTTCTCATTTTCAGCTCAAAATCTCCTAGACTTGTTTTTCTCATGAACATTGAATTAGGTTGAACACATGACTTTGGGCTAGGGTAAATAAAGGGTTGTCATAGGAAATGCCAAAGAGGTCATTTGCATTGCATTTACCATTCTAAATTTATAATGCTATTAGAATAAAACACATTAAACAATAACATACACGCTTTTAACCTATGAATCAATGCATGGAACAAATTATTTTTTTTCACAAGATGTTTTTTTTTTCATCCAAAGACGCATAAGTCCCAGCTATTTCCAGCAGCAGCATCTGCTGCTTCTCCAGTTTCCACAGGGATGAGCGCGCGTTGATTTTCACCACGTTTGTTCCAGTCTGTAATCTGCTTAAAACATGCAAACAGTCATCTCGTCAGCTGAGAGATACAGTCGCACAGTCCCTCTTGAATAATAGTGTTACCTGCAATTACTTTAATTTAGCTGGTATCTTCGATCATGAAATAAGTATTGTTTATTTTTAAATAGTCTGAATGAGAAAAAAGTAATAAAAAGATTCAGCATTCTAGAGGAAAGATGCTACTATAATGCATGTATATTCTTAGAAATCTTAATTATAACTACTTTAAAACTCCTGAATTAAAGTTAGCATTTTATTTTGAGGGACATCAATGTGGGACAGATTTTGCAAATGAAGTGGGTTCTCAATTACATATTGGCTCATTGTCTAAAGCAAGGAAAGTGAATTATAGTTATTTTTTTCATCCAATATTTAAAAAATGACAAAACAAAATGAAACAAAAAGTGAGGGGAAAAAGGGGGGGAAGTCACAAAACACGGAGTTTGTTTTATGGGTCAGCCACTCTTGGCCTCTCCTGAAGTGTGGTTGATATACGCAGTAGAACTCCATTGGAGAAAACTAATTTTCCCCTTTGCCAGTAGATATCAGTTTCAATCAGTTTCTTGGTTAGCAATAAGACCCCTGTGGTTTCCATGTTTTGATGCTTGTTTGTTTGTTTGATTGTGAACTGTGAGAGATAGAGAACGAAAGAACATGGGGTGAATGGATAGAGTGATGAGGGGAATCTGAGAGGAGATGGGAGAGGGGAAAATGCAAAAAATGTTGCATGAAAAAAATTCAATAAAAACTTTTAAAAATATTTTAAATGTCTAAAAATAGACTGTAATTGCTGATGTCTAATGGCTTTGAACATTGATTTTCTTTATTTCCAATACATCAAGCTTTCACTTTCATTCAGACAGTACCACAGATTCTCAGATGCACATTAAATACAAATTATTATTATGGAGGAAGGTGAAGCAGTCACTAAATCACTGAAAAGCACTCATACTTCCAACTTCCAAGTAAAGTCATGAGAGTATTTTGTTGTCTGTAGTTCATAAAAGTAGAATCAACTTAGAGGGCTTTACAAGAAATGATAGCTAGTTAGTTGTGCAACTTACAACAAAATCTACCTCCTCTTCATCTCCTTAAACATGTTGTCTCTCACATCTCAGTTCTTTGTGATCAGAGTTAATTGTTTATGGTGGAGCAGTACCCCATCTTCTTTTTATGTGAACACTGTACAATGGGCACCGCATCAACAATGATCAGAAGCACTTTTCTGTGAAGGAGCAGCCAACAACCTGCTTCCAGCTCTAGGTGTGTAGCATCTCACTACACTCATAAAGTTCTGTATCCACAAAGTTACATTTTATTATTATTTACAATTTATTCACTTGGCATCCTAGTTGTAACCCCTTCTCTCCTCTCCTAATGATCATACTCTCACTTCCTCTTCCTTACCTATCCCTCTTCTCCAGTCCACTGATAGGGTAAGTCTTCCTCCCCTATTCTCTGAACATAACCTATCAGGTCCCATCAACACAGCCTGGATCCTCTTCCTCTGTGGGCTGGCTAGGTCTCCCTACCAGGGAGAAGCAATCAAGGAGTAGGCAACTGAATTCATGTCAGAGACTGTCTCTTCTCCTCTTACTAGGGAACCCACAGGGAGGCTGAGCTGGCTATTGGCTACATCTGAGCAGGGGTTCTGTGCCCTCTCTATGTGTATGCATCAGTACCTGCAGTCTCTTCTGGGCCCTACTTTGGGGGGCGGGTGCTGGTCTCCTTGTGTGGCTCCTGTCTCCTCTGGGTGCTTTTATGTCCCTCTTCTTCCATAAGACTCCCTGCGAGCTATGCAAAATTTGGTTGTGTGTCTCTGCATCTGCTCCTATTCCGTGCTAGTTGTATTCTCAACCATACAGGGTAGTTTGTCCAAATATGTTCAGCTTTATTCATAATAGCCATTATCTTGCAACAACCTAGATGTTTCGCAATTGAAGAATGGACACAGAAATTGTGGTACATCACACAATGCAACACTACTCAGCTATTAAAAACAAGGAAATTGGTTCCATTGATCCACAATTCTGTTTCTATGCCAATACCATGCAGTTTTTATTACTATTGCTCTGTAGTACAGCTTGAGGTCAGGGATGGAGATACCTCCAGATGATTTGTTGTTGAACAGGATCGTTTTGGAAATTCTGGGTTTTTTGTTTCTCCATATGATGATGAGAATTTTTCTTTCAACGTTATGAAGAATTGTGTTGGTATTTTGATGGGAATTACATTGAATCTGTAGATTGCTTTTGGCAGAATGGCTATTTTTACTATGTTAATCCTACCAATCCATGAGCATGGGAGGTCTTCCCATCTTCTGATATCTTCTTCAATTTCTTTCTACAGAAATTTGAAGTTGTTTTTCATATAAGTCTTTCACTTCCTTGGTTAGAGTCACCCCAAGGTACTTTATGTTATTAGTGGCTATTGTGAAGGGTGTTGTTTCCCTAATTTCTTTCTCAGAATATTTCCCTAGGTAGGCATTAGGGATCAGCCACATTACCTGGCTTTCTAAGCAATAGTGGATACAGTTTTGATTTTAATTTAGCATTATTTTTATCTATCATTAAAAAGGAAATTTTCCATTTTTTAAGTCCTGCACTAATAATATATGTAGATGCATACGTCAAATATTTCACTAAGCACTTTTTAATGACTCCAATCCTCATGATAGTTTGAGGTAATTGATAGTGTTGATACAGATAGATATTTGATATACTTGATAGTTTGATACTGTTACAGCTTTGCTAAATTCTAGAAGTAAAACTAAGTCCAAGGAAGATCACATAGCCATGAAGGAACTGGGACTGAACTTATGAAACTAGACCTAGAAAATTATGTTCTCAACCCCTGTGATGTACTGGCTCTTTATCAAGTTGCACTATATAGTCAAAAAAAAAAAAAAGGAATGAAAGAGTATTAGAGCATTACACATGTAGCCAATGGATATTTAACTTCAAGTCTTAATTTCTGTGCATGGAGTATTAAAGCTATAAGTTAGTTATTATGGACATTTAATTTGATATGTCAAGGACAAAAATGAAGCACAAGAAAGATGGTTATTTATATGTGAAGATCAAAGACCCCTTTTACAGATCCAGGCAGTAACAATTCTCACTCCAAACCATATGGTCACATCCCAGTTCTAGCACCTATGCTATATAGTTTTGGAAGGTTCCTACCATTGCTCTGTTGATTCTCAGTTGTTATAATAATTAGGAACTAAAATGTTATTGCTTCTTTTACCTTGGAGCCATCAGGCTGATCTCATGAGTTATCGCTTGTAAATTTAAAAGCGTTTGAACAAGTACTAGATATTTATTTAATCTAACCATTAATTTTATGCCATATGGAATATATATATGGAATACACACACACACACACACACACATATATATATATATATGACAAACCAAAAATGCCAGTATTTTTTTTATGGCCTGGCAAGGCTGCACTCCACAGAGGAGGTGATCAAAGAACCCACCATTGGGTTTTAGGTCTTCTCCATGCATGGTCATTGGTTGGGGTATCAGTCTCTGCAGAGGCTCCATGGCCCAGTTCTGTTTGTTTGTTTGTTTGGTTGGTTTTACTCCTTTGGTCTCCATTTGGAGCTCCTGTCCCCTCCAGGTCTTTCTATCTACCCCTTCTTCTTTTTTTGCTGTTTATTTTATTTTTAAGAATTTATTTTGTTTTATATTAATCACAGGTTGTGTACTTTGTATCCCAGCCATAGCCCCCTCCCGCATTCTCCTCCTGTCTCCTCTCCATCCCTCCTTCATCTCCTCCCTGCCCCTTTCCAAGTCCACTGATAGGGGAGGACCTCCTCCCCTTCCATCTAACTCTAGCTTATCAGATCTCTTCAGGACTGGCTGCAATGTCCTCTTCTGTGGCTTGGCAAGGCTGTTCCTCCTCTATTGGGGGTGAGGGTAGGGGTCGAAGAGGCAGCCATTGAGTTCCTGTCTGAAATGGGTACTAGGGTACCCACTTGGATATTGAGCTACCATTTGCTACTTTCAAGCAGGGGTTGTAGGTTATATCCATACATGGTCCTTGTTTGGAGAATAATGAATCATCATTTAACCTCCTCATCAAGTTCCTCTGGCTATTGGTTAAAATGATCATTATTTTTGGTGAGAAAACAGGGATAGTATTAATCACATATAGCATACTTGACAGTGGATCAGGCATTGTTATGCTGCTTAACAGTTTTCCACACCATCACAGGGGCACTCTAAAGTGAGTTTACTAAGTTCATATTTCAGGAAAATTACTAGATTTTGAAAGATACCAGAACTAGAAAAATAAAACAAACCCAATTTTAGTTATAGCTACAATGTTATGAACAGAGTTTTTTTCTAGGATAAATACAGCTGATACTCTAGTCTCTAGAGAAGCAGGTCACACGAGCCCCAGAGGCCACTTGCACAATGGATGAATCATTTTGCTGCCAGACCCATATCAAGCACTGGTTGTCTGTTAGCTCATTAATTAATATATAATCTTGAAGAAAAAAATAACTAATCAGCCTTTTAAAATCTTTGGTTTTGTTATTTGTTAAATTGAGGCTTCTCTCTAAAAAATACACTCTGAGAATCTGAAAATTAGGCAAATTATATATATATATATATATATATATATATATATATAGTGATCATTTTATTAAAGAAGTTTCTCCAAATGAAGGCTATATAAATGCAAGTTTTATTTACATACATACAAATATACAGATTTTATTCACATATATGGAAACACACAAAAATAAAAATTTTAGCCAAAAGCATTATTTTCTTTCTTAAGTCCTTATTGTTCATCTTTTCTTGAAATTGGCTGTTGTAATTATAAATGTATCAGCTAAAAGCTCATACTGGGCATGCTGTCACCAAATAACTTCTCAGTCTACCCTGCATATTGCTTGGCAGATTATTAAATAAGGTCTATTGCTGTTTCTTCCCTAAAGTATTTCCAGAATTTCTTGGATGCCCCTAAGAAAATAACTGCTGGACTCATTCAGCATTCTCTTCTTGTCCTCTATTCTATTGCTCCGTGCTGAACCAAAATTTAAACTATATACTTTCCAAAGAAGTTCATGTTATTTTAACTCTTGTTTACAAAACAAAAAAAACCACTGTGTATTCCACTGCTCAATAAGATATCAGTTTGATAATTCTGTTCAACTGAGGTGATAGATTCATTTTAAAATATTAAAACAGATAAACCTAATTATTTTTATAAGGAGGTAAAGTCATATAAGTGATTTGACAAGGGATACTTAAAATACACTTATGGTTTCTAAAAATCTCAAAAGTAAAAGAAAAAAAATATTTTTAACAATGAACAACAGATTAAGTGTCTAGGTTCCAGAAAAAAACTTAAGAGTGTATACTCTTATTGAAAAGCACGTGAAAAAATTAAATAAAGCAGAAAAAATAAAAAACGAAAAGCATGTAATATGTAGAAAGTCTGCTGAACACACTGCAGGACAGGATAATAGTAAACAAAAACAGAAATGTAGGCTAGAGATTGGACATTGTTTCTTTAAGACAAATGACATGTTATTTAAAGCACATGAACCTTACCTGCTATACAATGTGGATAGTAGTAAGGATAATAACATCTAATTCCCAAGCTGTTTGCAACATGAATATGTGCATGCATGTGTGCATGTGTGTATGTATGTATGTATGTATAATCTACTTATGGATCTACCATTTTAGCCACCAAATAATAAAAGATGGATTATTGGAAGAAAGTATTCATCACACTGTTATTGCAGTTCCCCCTAACCTAAAGGTCATTTAAAATAGTTTATATATTTTCTAATAATCATATTATTGCAGAAAATCAACTCAAAGCAAATTAAATTATTTTTATTATTGTTATTCTCTGGTGATCTGAGTTTTATCATGGTGCCTACATTGCCCTGAGGTCTGAAAAAGTACGTATTATCACATGTACTAAGAACAAATCAAACTATGAGTCTCAGCATCTGCTTTGATACCCTGTTGGGTAGAGCCTGAGAGGCCCTTTGTGGTAATCAAACTTTGGGCAGAGTGCAGGGAATCTTATGAAAGAAGGGGGAGATGAAAGACCTGGAGGACACAGGAGCTCCACAAAGAGACCAACAGAACCAAAATATCTGGGCCACGAGGGTCTTTGCTGAGACTAATACTCCAACCAAGGACCATGCATAGAGATAAGCTAGAACACCTGCACAGATGTAGCCCATGGCAGTTCCTTGTACAAGAGGGTACCCTAGTAAGGGGAACAGAGGCTGTCTCTGACATGAACTCAGTATGTGGCTCTTTGATCAGCTGCCCTCCCCCCCGTTAGGCAGGGCAGCCTTACCAGGCCACAGAGGAAGACAATACAGCCAGTCATGATGAGGCCTGATAGGCTAGGGTCAAATGGAAGGGGAAGAAAACCTCCTCTATCAGTGGACTTGGAGAGAAGTATGGGAAAGCAGAGGGAGGGTGGGTTTGGAAGGAGATGATGGAGGGGGCTACAGCTGGGATACAAAGTGAATAAATTTGAATAAATAAAAAATAAATATAAAGGAACAAAAACAAAACAAACAACAAAAAAAAGAACAAATCAAGGTCCACTGAATAGCCGCCTCTCTGTGATGAAATGTAAGCTAACTATAGCAGAGCTCCTTCCTTGTGGTAGTGTTAGTTTCTCTGAAACACTGACAAGGCGCCGCCTCCAGCCTCTCAGGAAGCATTGCAAAGTGCCAAGTTTACTTTCATCTGATTATCATTCCCTAAATTTCACAGTGGAAATGCTCTTTTCTCAGCCTACCTATTTTTGGATTTCTTCTTGTAGTATCTATTAAAACATGCTTGCTTGCATGCTCAATTACAGAATCAAAACAAATCAAGGTTTGCCATTGTTCTTTTCCTAACAAGACATGATTTAGTTTCTGAAATATTTGCTTTGTGTGGCAGCAGCATAATTGAGTTACGGCTGGAGAAAGATCTGTAGAAGACTGATAGAAGAAAATAGTATTTTAAAAAGAAAAATAAAGTAAGAAATTCGTAGCTTTAAAAACACAGAAGAGTATCTTTTTGGTGACATTAGCAATTAATTATTTGGGCAAACATATTTCTAGTTAAAAAAAGATGGGGTGTAGGACTTTCAAAAAAATCTCCTGAAGCAAAACACAGGTCAAACTTTTCAAATATTACATGGAATTAGTATAATTAAATGCTTAAATTAATCTCCATCTGGGAAGCTGTCCCCCAAACAAAGTCATGCCTAACAACCCGAAGCCCTCATAAACTAACAAAATATTTCTAGATTATCTTCCAGGTACTCTGAAATGCCTTGATAAGTTAAAAACCTTAGCATAAATATTTGATAACACTCAGTAAAAAATGTGCCATACCAGAAGCAGTTGTATGTATATGATTATGTAATTCCTTGGTGCCTGTGAAGAATTATTCTTCTCCTCATATGATTCATGAAGATAATAGAATATACACACATCTCTACTGAGTGACACATATACAAAGGATAGAAAGGATTGCTTTCCATTCATCCATCCTACTTCAAAAAACTAGAATGTCTTTACTCATCTCGCAACAATTCTTCAGATCCAAAGCATAAATCAAACTCATTTAACTCTTCTATTACATCACTGCCAGTTTTTATATTTTAGGTATGTAGCTTTTTGCCCCGTTTGTTTTTTGAGAGAGGGTATCTCTGCGTACCTTGGCTGTCCTGGACTAACTTTGTAGGCCAGGCTACTCTTAAAGTCACAAGCCTGCCTCTGCCCACAGAGTGCTAGAATTGCAGGCATGTGTCAGCTGTAATTGACTCATTGTACACAGCTGCGTGTGTATCAACATTCCTCACTTGTAGGGAACTACAAATGCCTTGACAATAATAACCTTCCTTCATTTATTGCACATCTACTTTCTGTACAGCATTGTTGTAGTCCTTCTTTACAAGTACTGCAGAAATGAAGTGTAAATTAACCCTCTCAATATCCATTAGTTCATTCTAAACTTACTGGTGCATTGCAGTAAATAGAAATAGTCCTTATTGACAATGTGAAGAAATTGTACACAGGTGTTGAGAATACATATGGAAATTACATATCCAAAAGCTTAACTACCTACATTTAAATTAAGGTACGGCTTGCATTTGGTAACTTCATTCAGCAACAGACAAATTTCAAATGGTACAAGGATTTCTAAGGGTCAGAGAGAGGATTCAAAAAGTAAAGGCACTCTTTTTCGCTCCATACCCCATTTTTTAATTGGATTATTTGGTTTCTTGCTTTTTAACTTCTTGAGTTCTTTATATATACTGGATATAAGCCCTCTGTCAGAAGTGGGATTGGTAA
>CM053752.1:85951606-85996381 GCA_028658305.1 Pachyuromys duprasi
GCACAGGGGTCTTGTATGAGACGGTTTCTACAAGCAAGGACCATGTGTGGCTGTGGCCTGGAACCCCCGCACAGATGGGGCCCATGAGAGCTTGGTGTAGGACTGAAGACCCTAGTGAGGGAAACAGGGACTGTTTCAGTCAAGATCTTGATGGCTGACTCTTTGACCCTCCCCCATACAAGCTGGGGAGTGACAGACTGGCTAGATCCCAGGGGAGGACATTGCAGCCAGTCCTGAGGAGACAGGATAAGCTGGGGTTGGATAGAAGGGGAGGAAGTCCGCCCCTGTTGGTGGACTTGGAGGGGGCCGGGAGGAGGGAGATGAGGGAGGGAGTGGGAGGGTAGGAGGGACTGAGGGAGGGGGCTATGCCTGGGATTCAAAGTACCTAACCTGTGATTGATATAAAAATAAATAAATTTAAAAAAAAGAAATTGTACAATGGAATACTACTCAGCTATTAAAAACAAGTAAATCATGAAATTTGCAGGCAAAGGGTGAGAACTAGAAAAGATCATCTTAAGTGAGGTAACCTAGAAGCAGAAAGATACACATGGTTTCTACTCACTCATAAGTGGTTATTAGACATATGATATAGGTTAAGCCCAATAGCATAGTAATAATAAATATAGGGGAAGTTAGTAAGACTTGGGGAGAACAAGAGCTCCACAAAGATCAAACTGAGCAGGGCACAAGGGTCTTATATGGGACAGTTTCTCCAACCAGGGACCATGTATGGATATGGCCTAGAACCCCTGCTCAGATGTTGCCCATGATAACTCATTGGTTAACTGAAGACCGTAGTAAGGGAAACAGGGGATGTTTCAGTCTTGAGCTTGATGGCTGACTCTTCGACCCTCCCCCATACATGCCAGGGAGTAACAGCCTGGCTAGATCCCAGGGGAGGACATTGCAGCCAGCCCTGAGGAGACAAGATGATCTGGGGTCAGATGGAAGGGGAGGAGATCCTCCCAGGTTGGTGGACTTGGATGGGGCGGGGAGGAGATGAGGGAGGGTTGGGGAGGGTGGGAGGGAGTGAGGGAGGGGGCTACGCATGGGATGCAAAAAACCTAACCTGTGATTGATATAAAAATAAATAAATTTATTTAAAAAAAAAGAAATTACAGAATTATTTGTTAGAAGAGGTTTCCTAGGCTGGTAGGGAGCATTTGAGGTAAAGGCTGACAAGCTGGTACCTACATGGTGTACCTCCATTTGCATTTTGTGATGTTATGCAAAGGTAAGCAGATACATACACCAACAGATAGACATATATGCAAACACACACATCTTGAAAACTTAAAGGAATAAGATTTTTGAAAAAAAAAGAGAATAAATGCAGGGGTCTTAAGGTGAGCAAATCTCCATCACTGTGGGCAGCAACAGAGGTCCAGTTTGGTCAATAAAGAGGCACTGAAGTAAGTGTTGAATGAATGCACTAACAATGGACCTGTTCATTCCTGTAGCCACAGAAGAGGAAGGACACAAATTCAAAGCATAAAGAATTCTGTTAGAAAGTATGTCCCTTTAGCCAAAATGCAACAGTACTTCATTAACGGCTTTTGTAAGGGCAACCTAGATCAATAAGAGGGTATGAAACAAATTTTCCATCTGTCAATCTCATTGATTCTTTCCCATCAGCATGAAAAAAAAAACTATAAATAAATCACAGGACAGAGCATAGCTGAAAGGTTACAAGGCAGTCAATATCGATATTTAACGAAACTATTTTACAAAGAGGAGGTAAAGAAGGAACTGAGAAAAAGATGAAAGAATATGATTGACATCAACAATTATTCATATAGATCTGCAGAGAAAGTTTAGCTGTTCAGGATGTCTGTGACCCTAAGAATCCACTACATCTGAATTGATAACCTTATATTTTCTTTAAGTATAACTTAGACTCAAAACTAGCTGAATACAATAAACCAAGAGAATGCAAAGAATAAGTTACAAAGAAAAATTGTTTTAAAGGAAACAGTTACCTTGACACCACATTTTATTTATTTTTTCACTAGTATTGTCTTTTTTATTTTAATCACAGGTCATTCACTTGTATCCCAGCCATAGCCCCCTCTCTCTTTCCCTCTCAACACCCCCTCCCTCCCTCATCTTCTCCCTGCCCCACTTTGAGTCCATTGATATGGGAGGTCCTCCTTCCCTTCATAGCTTATCAGATGTCTTCAGGACTGGCTGCAATGTCCTCCTCTGTGGCCTAGCAAGGGTGCTCCTCCTTCAAGAGGGAGGGGAGGCTCAATGAGCCATTCATTGAGTTCATGTCAGAAATAATTCTTATCCCCCTTACTAGGGAACCCACTTGGATACTGAGCTACCATGGACTATGTCCGAGCAAGAGTTATAGGTTATATCCATGCGTGGTCCTTGGTTGGAGAAACAGTCTCATAAAAGCCCCTGTGCCCTGATGTATTTGGACCTTGTGGGGCTCCTGTCCTCTGTAGGTCATACTAACTCCCCCTTCTTTCACATGATTCCTTGCACTCTGCCTAAGGTTTGGTTATGAGTCTCAGCATCTGCTTTGATACACTACTAGGTAGAGTCTTTCAGATGCCCTCTGCAGTAGGCACCTATCCTGTTACTTGTTTTCTCCTACTTCCAATGTCGATCTCCTTTGTGTTTCCAGGTGAGTATTGATCATCTTGCCCCTGGTTCTCTTTCTTGTTTATCTTCTTTAGGTGTACAGATTTAAGTATGTTTATCCTATCTTATAGGTCTAGTGCCCACTTATGAGTGAGTATATTCTGTGTGTGTCTTTCTGCTTCTGGATATTTCACTCAGGATGATTTTTTCTAGATCCTACCATTTGCCTGAAAACTTCATGATTTCCTTGTTTATAATTGCTGAGTAGTATTCCATTGACACCACATTTTAAAAATTAGACAACTGTGTTTCATATCTACTTGGTTTTTGAAGAGTGACCCACATGACATAGATATACAGCCTCTCCTCTGTGATGGTCATGGTGCCTATGTGAAGTGCCTTACAAATTTAGCTGTGATTCTGGAATTGTTTCCTTGTTATAAAGTGGTTATATATATTTTTAATTGGATCTCCATATTAATTTCTCCTTTTTCCTTTTATTAATTTACTTTATATTAAATTCTCTGTCAATTATACTTTATTCAGCTTATATATCCTCCCTCACTCCTCCCGTCCCAATCCCTACCTTCCTCCCCCTTCTGCACCTGTGTCCCTCCCCAAGACCACCGATAGGGCAGGTCTCCTTTCCTTCCCTCAGATCCCAGTCCATCAGGTCTCATCAGGAGTGGCTGCATTGTATTCCTCTGTGATATGGCAAGGCTGCTCCCCACCTCAGGAGGAGGTGATCAAAAAGCAGGCCAATCAGTTCATGTCAGAGACAGTCCCTGTTCCCATTACTGTGGAACCCACTTGGACCCTGAACTACCATGGGCCACACCTGTGCAGCGGTCCTAGGCTACCTCCATGCATGGTACCTGGTTGGACCATCAGTCTCTGGAAAGATCCCTGTGCTCAGACCACTTGGTTCTGTTCCTCTCCTTGTGGAGTTCTTGTCCTCTCCAGATCCCACTATTTCCCACTCCCTTCATAAGATTCCCTGGACTCTGCCCAAGTGTTGGCCATAAGTCTCATCATTTGCTTTGATAGTCTGAAGGGCAGAGCCCTTCTGAGGCCCTCAGCGGCAGACTCCTAACCCGTTCCCTGCCCTCTCCTTTTTCTGATGTCCATCCCCTTTGCCCCTCTGGATAGGGAAGGGGCATTTTAGCAAGAGTCCTCCATCTTGATTAGTTTCCTTAGGTGTACAGATTTTAGTAGGTTCATCCTATAGTATATGTCTATATGAGTGAGTATATACCGTGTGTGTCTTTCTGCTTCCGGGATAGCTCACTCAGGATGATCCTTTCCAGTTCCCACCATTTACCTGCAAATTTCATGATATCCTTGTTTTTTATTGCTGAGTAATATTCCATTGTGCAGATGTACCACAATTTCTGTATCCATTCCTCAGCTGAGGAGCATCTGGCTATTACAAATAAAGCTTCTGGCTATTACAAATAAAGCTGCTACAAATATGGTTGAGCAAATATCCTTATTGTGTACCTGAGCTTCTTTTGGATATATGTCTAGAAGTGGTGGATCTTGAAGAATATTTTTAATATTCTGTCTTACAATAAAGACCTTTTTTCTTATAATTTAATGATTCCCAGGAATTCCTGATAATCATCATTTATAATAATTAATTGTATGTCAGAAACCTTCAACTGTGAGCCTTTAAAAAATTCTACTGATATAAAAATAAAAGTTAACAAATGAGAAAAAATATTTTTACCAACTTCTTGTATTGAAAGTTCTTTTTATGTTTTATTTATTTTAATTTTTTAAATTTTTATTAATTATACTTTATTCACTTTGTATCCCCCCATAAACTCCTCCCCTTCCCCTCCCAGTCCCTGCTTCCTTCCCCCTTCTCCACATATCCCCCCCCCCGAAGTCCACTATTAGGGGAGGTCTTCCTTTCCCGCCTTTTGATCCTAGTCTATCAGCTCTCATGAGGAGTGGTTGCATTGTCCTCCTCTGTGGCCTGGTAAGGCTGCTCCACCATCAGGGTGAGGTGATCAAAGAGCAAGCCAATTGATTCATGTCAGAGGCAGTCCCTGTTCCCATTATTATAGAACCCACTTGGATACTGAATGGCCATGGGCTACATCTCTGCAGGGGTTCTAGGTTTTCTCCATGCATGATACTTGGTTGGAGTATCAGTCTCAGGAAAGACCCCTGTGCTCAGATTTTTTGGTTCTGTTACTCTCCTTGTGGAGCTCCTGTTCTATCTTGAACAGACTTCTTTACCTCACTTGCAAACTCTTTATGAAATTTATTATTAGTATATATCATATTAGACACAAATTTTAAGTTTTATTAATGCTTTACAGCATAAGAGCTGCCCCTTGGATATGAAGTCTCAAAAGTCCATTTGTTTATTTAAATTAAAGTTCATACAAGTAAGTAAAAATTTCAGTAAATTTAGTTTTCTTTAAAAAAATTAATCTTTTTAAATGTGCTGAGAAATAACATGAACAGATTTCTGAGGACATTATCACAATATTGGAGAAAATTAGATGAGGCTAATCCTAAGAAATATTGGTGATGAAGAATTAGGAATAGTCTGAAGCCAATGTAAACCACTACAATCAAACCATTGCTGTACACACTTAGAAATGCTACAGGATTTTGTATTTAGGAAGCTTGTGAGTTCTCTTAGGACATGATATGGGGTTAATGAACTTACACTGATTCACTGGGAGAGAAATAACCTGTTTTTTTTTTTTGTAAATGAGAAAGATGTAAGCTGATGTTTTTCAGGTCTTGAACCCAAGCCCTCACTTGCTCTGAACAAAGTGTTTTTAGGCAAAGTGTTTTTATTTTCATTTTCATAACCAGTAGTGTTAGTTATCTATTTCACATATTAAGTTTAAAATTTAATTCAACTCCAAAAATAAGTTTAAAGTTAAATCAAATACCTGTTATTTAATAGTCTATGGTAAGTTATACAATCCCCAAAGAGTAAAATCTGTATCTTTACATACTGGAATTCATTGACTTGGATAAAAATATAATAAAGAACAAGGGGGAGCCTAAACTTTCAATCCTTAATTGATGTATTTTCTGCATTCTGTCCAAGGTTTGGTTATGAATCTCAGAATTTCCTTCAAAATCCATATGGGTAGAGTCTTTCAGAGGCCTGCTGTGGTGTGTTTCTGCCCAGTTCCCTGTCTCTCAACCATTTCCAATGTTTATACTGTTTGCCTTTCTGAATGAGGATTAGGCATTTTCCTGAGGGTCCTCCTTGTTACTTAGCTTCTTTAGGACTATAGATTTTAGTATGTTTATTCTACATTATATGGCTAATATTCACATACCTTGTGTGAGTTTTTGCTTCAGAGTTACCTCACTCAAGATGATATATTCTAGTTCCATCCATTTTCCTGCAAATTTCATGATTTCTTTGTTTTTAATTGCTGAGTAGTATTCCATTGTGTAAATGAACCACCATTTCTGTATCCATTCCTGAGTTGAGGGACATCTAGATTGTTTCCAGATTATGGCTATTACTAATAAAGCTGCTATGAACGTTGTTTAACAAATGTCCTTGTTATATGGTTGAGCATCTTTCAAATATATGTCTAGGAGTGGTATAGCTCGATCTTGAGGTAGCAGGGAATATTACAGAAGAAGGGAGAGATACAAAAACATAGAGATATGAGTTCCACAAGGAAACCAACAGAGCCAAAAAAAAAATCTGGGCCTGCAGAGGCTGACATCCTAGCCAAGGTCCATGCATGGAGAGGATCTAAACCACTGTTCAGATGCAACCCACAGGCAGTTCAGTCTAAATGTGCTTCCTCCATAAGGGGAGCAGAGGATGTTGCTGACATGGGCCCAGTGGCTGGCTCTTGGATCACCTCCTCCTGAGGGGGCTATCCTTGCCAGGCCATAGAAGAAGACAATGCAGCCAGTTCTGATGAGACATGATAGGCTAGGATTAGATGGTAGGGGAGGAGGACCTCCCCTATCATAGGAGTAGGGTCATAGGGAAAGAATAGGGAGGGACAGTGGGCCTGGGAGGAGATGAGGGAAGAAGCTACAGAGAGGATACAAAGTGAATAAATTTTAATAAATAATAAATAAAAAGAAGAGAAAAGACGAAAACACTGAAGTAATTTCTGTAACCTGAAGGAGTGTTTGACATCACACAGAGGAATCAAAGAGAGAGAGAGAGAGAGAGAGAGACAGAGAGACAGAGAGACAGAGAGACAGAGACAGAGACAAACACAAAAACAGAAACAAATAGAGACAGAGATAGAGACAGACAGAGATACAGTGACAAAGAGATACAAAGACACATTCAGAAGACAGAGACATAGAGAGACAGAGAGACAGATAGTTGACAGAGACAGAAAGAGATACAGAGAGACAAAGAAAAACAAAATCAAGAGAGAGAGTAGAAGAAGGAGAGAGAGATTGAGAGAGAAGGTATGTATAGTGGGGCAACATTATTAACCCAAAGCCCACCATAGTCATATATTTTCCCCCAGGGTTGAACCTCCCAAAAGGTTCTGTGTCCTCCTCCAACAGATGCACTGATGATCAGGTCTTAAAATACATGAGCCTTAGATGGAGATATCTCATTCAAATTACAACTCAATTAAAAAACCATCAAAAGAAATTAAAATAGACTTTGAGAAAGCAAACTACATCAACTCCAGTGTTGAGATATATATGTATATGTGTGTATGTGTGTGTAAATATAAAGTATATATTTAAATCCTCTAGTTTAAAAGTATTGGATTATTCTGGAGGTGAAACCAGAGTTAATGTTTTACAGTTAAGTAAATGCCATGATTTGAAAGACTGATTTAGAAAGTCTATACGACTGCAGCTTTCATAACAATAATTAACAATAATTAGGAAAGTGTGGAGAGTGATGTCCAAAGATTGTTAATAATTACGATAAATGTTCATATTCATATTCATAAGTTCAGTGTTATAAGATTGGTTTTACTCAAAGTCTCCTATTTCTTCTAATAATTCGGCATAACTTTCACAAAATGATAAGCTAGGTTGTTAACATGTCCTTGATACCAGTGCTTATTTGGCTCTGTTAGGATTATTTTGATTTTTGTTAATTATAGAAATAAGTTTGAATACCTTTGTTTTACTTCAGTCAGAACAATGCATTATTTATGTGTGATAGTCAACAAGCATCCATTACAGACATTAAATAGATATAATTCAATTATTTTGCAGTGGTCTTAAAATGGGTCATAAACCTTTTAAGCTATTCCATGTTATTTTATGTCTTTTTGTATTGGTAAAAAATGTTCTGTTATACAATCGCATTTAATTTTCGCTGATAAGTGGGAAGAATGTTAAATAAGGCTTTTCCATTGCCTAAAATTTAAGAGTATCTAGCAAGCTTAAAACAGAACACACAAGGCTTTAATTATATTTTCTTCTAGGGGAAATGTAAACCGATGTAGGTCAGACTGCCTGCCAGACTTATTACAAAATTTAATTACAACATTATACAGACTAAGCAAGTCATATTTAGTAATATATTCAGAAATATAAATATATATGCAAAAGTTAATGAAAAAAGAAGCCAGGAATTTGAAAGAGAGCAAGGAGCAAAGAGACGCAGGGTTTGGAGGGAGGGAAGGGAGGTGGAAATGATATATTATGAAAAATGGAACAGTCAAAAATAACATATAATTGATTATTAAATCTGTAATTCTTCCATAATCAGTGCACTGCACTGGTTGAAGCACCCACTCATTATATTTCTTAGTTGGCATTTACTAATCCTGAAGCTGCTCTGGATGAATCCACTTATGGGAGTGGTACATCAGCACTCATCAGGCTCATTTGGCCTGACAGACAACAAAGAGAAACACTCCTCGAGAAATTAATGGAGTTATCAAAATTAAGGACTGAACCAATTTGATGGAATACTTCACTGGACAAAATAGCAAGAATGTATAGGAATAGTTTGAGCCATCTACCTTTCTACCTATATCATGTTTGATACAGACTGTCATAAAGCATTGGCTGCATATGTGTTTCCACTGAGCATACATTTCAGGAGATTTAATAGGTGTGTGCATTTATTTCTGTATCTTCGATTCCATTCCATTGATCTGCCAGTCTGTTTCTATGCCAGTACCATGACGTTGTTATCTCGGTTTCTCTACAGGACAGCTTGAGATCAGGGATGGACATACCTCCAGAAGATCTTTTATTGTATAGGGTTGTTTTACCTATTCTGGGATTTTTGTTTTTCATATAACATTGAGAATTGCTCTTTCAAGCTCTGTAAAGAATTGTGCTGTTATTTTGATGAGAATTGCATTGAATCTGTAGATTGCTTTTGGTGGGATAGCCATTTTTACTATGTTAATACTACCAGTTCATGAGCATGAGAGATATTTCCAACTTCTGATTCCTTCTTCAACTTCTTTCATCACAGACTTGAAGATTTTTAATTTTTTACTTTATTATTATTATTTATTACAATTTATTTACTACAAGTCTTTCACTTGCTTGGTTAGAGTCACACCAAGGTATTTTATGTTATTGTAGCTATTGTGAAGGGTGTTGTTTCCCTAACTTGTTTCTTAGCCTGTTTATCTTTTATATAAAAGAAGGCTTCTGATTTTTTTTAGTTAATTTTGTATCCAGCCACTTTATTGAAAGAAGGCATTTATTAGCTGAAGAAATGTTGATGACTTTTCATTATATGGAAACTGGTATGAAATGGAAGATTCAAGACACAGCATCTGTTTTTCAGTCTTATGTTTTTGCTAAAGGTTTTTAATATTGTTATAATTATGTTATTTTAAGAACTGGGTGCTTTGATTTTGATTAACTACTTTAAAATAGTCTCACCATATTCTATATTGTACTATATGATTTTTAATGAGTCCTTGTGTTTTATTTTTTTTTACTCAGGATCTTAAAGAAAGAAAAATGATCAATGTAAAGCTGGTTAGTCGTGCATGCTTGAAATCCCAGCATATGGGGAGGCAGAGTTAGATGGATTTCTGTTAGTTTAGAACCAGCCTGGTCTAAAAAGAGAGTCCAAGACAGCCAAGGCCACTCAGAGAGAACCTGTCTTGATAACAAACAAACAAAAACAGCAATGTCTTATGAAGAACCATCTAGGATCCTGTACCCATAAATGCTGCTTATAGATTATAATGAACTAAAGGAGGGAAAATATGAGACCTAAAGGAGGAGATTAGTATGAGTATGAATGAATACATACACACATTGGGTCTAAAAACATGCCAAAGCATACAAACAAAGGTGATTGTGCATATACTTTTCTATGATACAGAGATACATGAAGAACGTGAAATCTATGTTGCTACTTTTAGAAAATCCAGGGGAGAAACATGCATGTGCTCATACAAATGCTGGCTCTATGCATGGTAGTTCCTCACAAAACTGTTGTGGAGAAACACTATAAAGTAGACTGTTGTTCCATATACATATGTAACAAATCCTGGCTTATTATTCATTTTGTAGAGTATACCTATGGTCACACATTTGCTGAACAAAGCACTCTACCACTAAAGTATATTCCCGGCCAACACTGTTTTCAGTGTTGTTTCAAGATTCGTAAGTAATCAGGCTTTATGTTTCAAGCTGTAATCTTTCTTCAGGAGGCTGAAGTAAGAGAACTATAAGTCTGAGAAGGACAAATTGGCCCTCATAATGACTTCTAGGCAAGTCTAGGATGGTAGCCTGTCTAAAAACACAGATAATTAAAGTTAATAATCAAATAGTTACAAGTGACACCTCTCTCTGTAAAAGGCAATTGATAAAGAAAGGCTAGTCTCTGACCAAAGCTTTGATTGTTGTTACTGCTTACAAAGGGATCATTCAGATTCCACTCTCCCAAAGGGAGGCAGGTAGTGGAAATAAAATTATTCCTCAATCTTCCATCGCCTACAAAATGTCTACTAGTCTAACTTCATCAGGCTTCTATGTTTCCTATGCAAAAGGCCTGGCATCAACTTAAAACATCTTCCCATTTAATATGCATCAGTAGATCATCCCAAGAGATAGGTAGAATCCTCCTTATGTATGACGTAAATCAAATGCTACAGGTGCCACTGACTGTCCTCAGGACGTCTCTCTAACTGACCTGAGGATATTAAGTCTCACCAGCTTGCCAGGAAATATTGGGGGTACTGTCTGTGCATTAAAAATGTCCCATGACTGATTAGGTCAAACTTGGTGTGACCAATTGCTATTAAATTTCTTTCAAGAACTGCATGTGTTCCCAGAACTGTAATGCATCCATGAAAACAAGACCTTAATAGGTATTTTACTCAGGTCCCTTATAAAAGTTCTTCAGGTGTTGAGTAAAACACTACCAGTTCATTAAGTCCTGATGACTGTGGCGATGTGATTGAAATTAGCTTCCAAGAGGTACAAATTATTCTTTATTGATAAGCACTTTTTTGGTGAATATCTCTATAACTGGAACTATCCAACTAGAAAAGATATTGGGAAATAACTCTGAATTTAGGTGAAGCCATCAGTAATACTAATTTTATTACTAAAGGCATGCAGGTCCAAATAAACTCACGGACCAGAAAAAAGAATATTTCTTCTTCTTGTTGTTGTTGTTTTCTTTTGAGATTGCAATGGAGCCTGAATCATCACTAGTGTATCTTGGTATATATCTAGATAGTTATCTTAGGCAATAGGAAGGGTTAAGGTGAAACAATGAAAAAGATAGTCGTATGCCTTGCCCAGAACACTTTGATGTCTGCTGCATTTATTTAGAGAGCGGAATCTGGGATCCTTGGGGGAATGGCTGTGGTAAACAGATCAGATTGTCTCTATGAGGTTGTATGGAGTCATGGTGTTAGTCTTAAGCAAATGCTATAGGTACTGGGTACTCGCAGACATCTGATCTATTGAAAAGATTTACATTATGCCCATGAAGTAACAGATTCACAAAGAAATTTGAGTTCAGCTGAAAACATGTAGTGCCAATAATACTTTTTTTTCCATAGGTGGTCTTTCAGCGTTCTGAGTATCCTGAATAGTCTTTATGAGAATGACAAACAGGAAGGCTTATCTATGCTCTCACAGCAGATTTTCTAGCTGAGAGCACAAGCTCAATATGTAAATTCACCTGCACAGTAACATGCAGCAGAGTATGAGAACCTCATTGCTGGAAACAAGCTAATTTCTTTGATAATTGTTACACCTTTGGATGCTTGAAGGAAACTATAATGCTCTACCATATGCTTTAGATCCATCAATTATTACAAATGAGAAAATCATGAAATTTGGGGGCAAATGGATGGAACTAGAAGTAATCATCCTGAGTGAGGTAACCCAGAAATGGAAATAGAGGCATCGTATACACTCACTAATAAACGGTAATTAGCTGTATAATATAGGATAGGCATCTACAAACCTAAAGAAGCTAAACACTAAGGAGGACCCTAGAGGATGTGCATAAATTTCATTTAGAATGACAAACAGGATAGACACCAGAAGCAGTGGAAGAGAAGAAACAGGATGGGAGTCACAATAGAGGGTCCTCTGAAAAGATTCACCCAACAGGGATCAAAGCAGGTGCTGAGTCTCAGTGCCAAATTTTGGGCAAAGTACAGGGAGTCTTAAGGAGGAAGAGAGAGGTGGAATTAGAGGGACATGGAAGAGACAGAAGTCCCACAAGAAGACCAACCAAAGTAAAAGATCTGACCCCAGGAGGTCCTGCAGAGACTGATGCATCAATGGAGGAACATGCATGGAGAAGACCTAGACCCTTTGCTCAGATACAGCCTGTTGGCAGCTCAGTCTCCATGTGAATCTCTAAGGGAGGAGACTGGGGGCTGCCTCTATCAGGAACTCAGTTGACTACTCTCTGATCACTGGCCCCTAATGATGCAGCCTTGCCAGGCCACAGAGGAAGAGGATCCAAGCAGTCCTGATGAGACTTAATAAGCTGTGAGCAGATGGCAATAGTGGAGAACTCCCCCTTTCAGTGGACTAGGGGGAAAGGATGGGGAAGAGGAAAGGAGGATGGGGCTTGGAGAGTTGAGGGAGGGGGCTTCAAATGGGACAAGTAATGAATAAATTTTTGTGAAGAAAAGAATTTAAAAAATTGAAAAAAGTTAAAAAATAACAACCCAGATGTCTCTAAATGGAGGAATGGATACGAACATTGTGGTACATTTACGCAATGGAATACTACTCAGCTTTATTTTTAAAAAAGAGGGGAATCATGAAATTTGCAAGCAAATGGTGAGAACTAAAAACACCGCCTTGAGTGAGGTAACCTTGAAGCACAAAGACACACATGGTATATAGCTATATATATATATATATATATATATATATATATATATATACCATATATATATATATATACCATATATATGGTTATTACACATATAATATAGAATAAACATACTAAAATCTGTACACCTAAAGAAGCTAAGCAGGAAGGACAATCCTGGGTAAGATGCTCAATCATCATTCAGAAAGGCAAACAGGATAGACATCAGAAGAGGAAGTAAACAGGGAACAGGGCAGGAGCCTATCCCAGAGGGCCTCTGAAAGGATCTGCCCTGCAGGGTTTTCAAGGCAGATGCTGAGACTCATAGCCAAACTTTGGGCAGAGTGCAGGGAATCTTATGAAAGAAGTGGGGGATGAAAGACTTGGAGGGGACAGCAGCTCCATAAGGAGAACAACCGAAATAAGACATCTGGGCACAGGGGTCTCTTTTGAGACTGATAATCCAAACAAGGACCATGTATACAGATAACCTAGAAACCCTGTATAGACCTAGCCCATGGCAGCTCAGTCTCCAAGTGGGTTTCTTCGCAAGGGGAACAGGAGCTGTCTCTGATATGAACTGATTGGCCTGCTCTTTGATCACCTTCCCCTTGGGGGAAGTGGCAGGAAGGACAGCCTTACCAGGCAGCAGAGGAAGACAGTACAGCCAGTTCAGTTGAGACCTGATGGGCTAGGGTCAGATAAAAGGGGAGGAGGACCTCCCCTCTCAGTGGACTTGGGAAGGGACATGGGAGGAGGGGAGGGAGGAAGGGTGGGATTGGGATGGGGTGCAGAAGGGGGCTACAGCTGGGATGCAAACTGAAGAAATTGTAATAAAAAATAAGTAAATAAAAAGGAAAAAACAAAGCACTGTTTGTTTTTTTAACTCTTTCTAAATATATATTTCCATCAAGTGTTACTTGGGAGGCGAGGAAGACAGATACCAGTATACTCGCATGCCTGCGGCCAGTTATGTTATAATTAAAATCTTTATTTCTCATCTAAGAGTCCTGTTTCTACCACATCCCATGTAACAAAATAACTTGGCAGTTTCAAAATAGTATTAAATAATTTTCGGAATTTTTTTAAACTCTTGAAGCAAACAACTTGTATTTAAAATATTATATAACCATATTGCACTCAAGCATCTCTTCATAAATTTGAATTTAAAAGGTGTGAATGACTGTTTATAGTATGATTAGAAGCATGTATAAGGTAGACTAATATTTCATTGAACTTATATGGTGACAGATTCAGAATGGTATCACATCTTTTATTACTTAGTACATTTTCCCTATAATTTTCATTTAATTATGTTTATTACTTATTAAAAGTTTCTCAAAACTTTATATTTTATCTTAGTAATTAATTTGTACAAATTTTAGATAAATGATCATTATAACAGTATATTCAGAATATATACATTGCCAAAACAAATTAGCAAGTTAACTATATCATGTCTGTTACATACTATAGTCTGTCATTTGAGTGACAAAGTTAAAGGATATCAATTTCATAATAAGATAAATTAATTGGAATATGTATTAGTCCTTCAATTGAAAAGTTCCAAAAACCTTCATGTTAAAAGTTTGCAAAGTAAAAATATGTTCTTTCAGTTCCTTTGATTCAAATTATAATTCATATGTTGTGCCAACTTTAAAATTATCCCTGCAGTACAATTCAGTAATTAATTGGGAAGAAAAAAAAGGACCAATTTTAAATCATTTCAAAGTGTTACTGAAATATTTTCTGAAACAGAAAAGAAAAAAGACTTAACGATACTCTATTTATAAGTACAAAGTAGTTAAGCTTCACAAGTCTTCATCTTAGTATTGAGTTGATCTTCTCTCAGTGACATTTTCACTGCCGGACACATACTTAGGTCACTGCAACAACCCAGACTACCGAGACTAAAGGCTTTCTCTCATCAACCCCAAAGGAAACCACCGGACTTTCATTCTATCTCTTTTATACCTTGTTTATCTACCAGGTCAGGATTTGTGCAATGTACACCTACATGTGTGAGTTAACTCACTGTTGACTGATATTTTAACCACACATATGCTGTTAAATACAAATCTGGTACACACATCTAGAGACTGGCTTTTCCCTTTTACAGTATAATCAGTTAATTTCAGGATACCTCAGGGAATGTGCTCCTTTCCTCAGGATTTCATTTTTTTTTCCTTTCAAAGCACTCACAACATTCCTCTTTACATTGCATGTATATTGTTTTATGTCCTTACTCATTTCTGATAACACTTGCTGTTTTTCAGCATAAATTGATTATAGTTGAATTTCTTATTCTTACATTCCAAAACATGATTTGTAAAAGGCCCTTTAGAACATAATCTATTCATAATTTAAAGATCTTCAAAAATCAAAACCTCATTTTGTCACTTACATCTTAATGATATAAATTGATCATGAATAAACTCTAATGATTTTGATTTTAAATGCTTAAAATGTTTAAGGAATATGGTCACACATGAAAGTTCATCCTTTAGTTGGAAACACGGCTTTAAGGAGGGTAGACTTAGATCTTTCACATTTTTATGTTTTTTGTAGAGGAGTATTGGCAAGCTCTTAACTCTTACCATTTATATTTTTGATTGAATGATTGTAACATCTACTGTTCACAAGAGGATGCTATGCAAACACAATTTTTTTATCCCTAACCTTTTTTGTAAGAGATTAAATAAGACACGTTATTGTTAAAACCAGCATTTATTTTATGATAAGAATATGGAAAATAGGTGATGGTAGATGCCTACACTCATGAGGTAGAGGCATGAGATTAAAAATTTCTAGTGAAATCCACAAGAGGTGAGTTGGGGGCAGTATCAAAGCCTCATTGTCCTCCATCCTGAGGAGGTCTGTGGGGCACCTGAGAAGATCTGGGCTCAGAGATCTTTTTTAGCCTGCTCCCCAGCTGCCTGGCTTACCTGGGTCACAAACAGTGAGCCAGCAGAGGCAGTAAACTCAGCAGAGCACCCTCCCTCCTTAGCTGCATCTGAATCTTCACTACCCATTCTTGAGCCCCTAGACATCGCTCATCTTCCTGTAGACTGCTTCAGACTCCAGAGACAAGTGGACCAGTCTGCAGTACAGGTTCCAGAAACAAACAGCTAAGGCTATGGACAACCAGATGGGTAGAGGCGTAAATAAAATCAACAAAAACCAGGACATCATGGCTTAACCAGAATGCCGCAAATCAATGAATATTCTAATGCAGAAGAAAGACAGAAAAGTTATCTTAAATCTATGGTTATGCAGCTATCAGAGGCCCATGAAAAGGAAATGAACAAATAAATAGAGGCCGGACAGACAGGAATCCACAATCAAACTGATGAAAGAAATGAATAAAATCATTCAAGACATAAAAACAGAATTAAAATCAATAAAGAAAACACTAACCAAAACAAAACCAAAAACAAAAAATCTGGAGATGGAGAACTTAGAGAAGATATCAGGAACCACATAAGTAACAATATGATACAAGAGATGGAGTAAAGAATTTCAGACACTGAAAATACAATTGCAGAAATTGATACATCTCTCAAAGAAAACATAAAAATGGAAAAGTTCCTGACACAAAACATCCACCGTGAAGGGACAAAACCTAAGAATAATAGGAATAGATGAGAAAGAAGATTCCAGGCTCCAAGGTCCAGAAAATATTTTCAAGAAAATTATAAAATCCCCAACCTTAAAAAAGAGAAGCCCTTACATATACAAGAGGCTTACAGAACTACAAATAGACTAGACAAGAAAAGAAATTCCTCCTACCACATAATAATCAAAACACTAAATCGGAAGAACAAAGAAAAATATTTAAAAAGGCTAAGTAACATATAAAAGCAGACCTATCAGAATCACACCACACTTCTCAATAGAGACTATAAAAACCAGAAGGGCCTCGGCAGATATCCTGCAGAAACTAAGGGACCACTATTGTAGATATAAACATGTTTTTGTTTTGGTTCCAGGTATGGGAAGTGGAACTGATTCAGGTGGTCCACAGCAGCAGAGTATTTGCCTCATGCAGGCTCTGTGAGAAGCTCTTTGCCAGATGCAAATAGTTTAAATCTGAAGACTCTGTGCAGAGAGTAAATGCCAGAACCCAGAGAGAGTGGAGTGCTGATAACAAGAACAAAGCTGCTCCTGCTTCCCCCTTGCTGCTCCCGGTTGCTGTTTTGAAACAAGAGGATGGAAATCTACTGAAATGAGGTTTTGACTGGCTCCAAGGAACATGATGATTCTGACCAGTCTGAAACAGCTAAGAAACAACTGCACCCCCCCTCTCCTACCTGGTGTTGGAAGGAATTTGGAAAAATAGATATAAGAAAAATAAATGAGAGGGTTTTTTTAGTTTCTGTTTTTATAACTATGCAACAGACCACAGATGCCAACCTAGACTACTATACCCAGCAACATTTTCAATGAGCAGAGATGGAGAAAACAAAATATTCTGTGACATAACTAAATTTAAACAATATATAAGTTACAACTCAGCCGTTAAGAAGATACTAAAAGGGAATCTCCAACCCAAGGAGATCAACTATACCCCCCAAAACACAGGATAACTATAGCCCTTCACAACAACAAAAACAAAAGGAAACAAGCACACAAAAACACAGTCACTACCAACTCCATAATAAAAGGAACTAATAATCATTGGTCACTAATATCTATCAATATCAATGGACTCAACTCTCCAATAAAAAGTCACAGACTAAAAGAATGGTTGCAGAAACAGGATCCAACATTCTATTACATTCAAGAAACACATTTCTGCAACAAAGATAGACACTACCTCAGACTAAAGGGCTGGTAAAGGTTTTCCAAGCAAACAGATACAAGAAGCAAGCTGGAATAGCTATCCTAATATCTAATAAAGTAGACTTTCAACCAAATTAATCAAAAGAGATGGGGAGGGACACCTAATTCTCATTAAAGGAAAAATCCACCAGAAGGACATCACAATACTAAACATCTATGCCCCCAAAACAAGGGTCCCTGAATTTATAAAATAAACATTATTAAAGCTTAATTCACACATCGATCCCAATACCTTAACAGTGGAAGACTTCAACACCCTACTTTGACCAAGGGACAGATCATCAAGATGGAAACAAATTAGAGAAATAATGGACCTAATAAGTTTCTACAGATCATTTAACCCAAAAACAAAAGACTATAACTTTTTATCATCACCTCATGGAATCTTCCAGAAAATTCACCATATAGTCAGGTACAAAGCAAGCCTCAACAGATACAGGAAGATTAAAATAATCCCTTGTATCCTATTGGACCAAATGGTCTTAAACTAGACATCAACCAAAATAGGAATAACAAAAAGCCTACACATGCATAGAAACTAAACAACTTTCTGACAGAGAGTTAACATCCAGAATATATAAAGAACTCAAGAAGTTAAAAAGCAACAAACCATATAATCCAATTTTTTAAAAAATGGTTTACAGTGCTAAACAGAGAATTTTCAAGAGAGGAATATCAAATGGTAGAGAAACATATAAAGAAATGTTCAATATCTTTTTTCATCAGAGAAATACATATATCAAAATGATGCTGAGAATCCATCTCACTCACATCAGACTGGATAATGTCAAAAAAAGTCAAGTGACAACACATGCTGAAGAGAATATGGAGAAAGGGGAACCCTTCTCAATTGCTTGTGGGAATGTAAATTAGTACAGTTACTTTGGATATCAATCTGGCATTTTCTCAGAAAACGTGGAATAGTGCTACTTCAAGATTCAGCTATTCCACTCCTGAGCATATATCTGAAAGATGTTCAGTCATACCTCAGTGACGTTTATGTTCACAGCAGCTTTATTCATAATAGCCAGAATGTGGAAACAACTTAGATGTCCCTTAACTAAGGAATACAAAATTGTGGTACATTTACACAATGGAATACTACTCAGCAATTAAAAACAAGGAAATCATTATATTTACAGGCAAATGGATGGAACCTGAAAAGATCATCCTGAGTAAGGTAACCAAGACCAGAAAGACACACATGGCATATACTCAGTTATAAGTAGATATTAACCATATAATATAGGATAAACATACTAAAATCTACAGACCTGAAGCAGCCAATCAATAAGGAAGGTTAGAAGATGCTCTATTCTCATTCAGAAAAGAAAACAGGGTAGACACTGGGAGCAGTAGAAGAGAGCAAATAGTACTAGAGCAAATAGTACATTTGTCCTCTAAAAGACTCCAAGCAGCAGGACATAGAAACAGATGCAAAGACTCACAGCCAAACTTTTAACAGAGAACAGGATATAGGAAGACCAAAGGGTACAGTAGCCCCACAAATAGATGAATCCAAAATAAAGGGGGAGGGGAGGCAGGGCAGACTGCATGGACTGATGTATCAAACAAAGACCATGCATGGGGTGGACCTAAACTGTGTGTTCATATGTAGCCCACAGACAGCTCAATCTCCATGTGGGCTCTGTAGTAAGGGGTGAAGAGACATTCTCTGACATGAACTCTGTTACCTGCTCCTTCATCAATTCTTCCTGATAGGAAGATCTACCTAGCTGACAAAGGAAGAGGAATCAGAGAGTCTTGATTGGACCTTATAGGCTAGGTTCAGAGAGTAGGGAATGAGGGTTTCCCCTATCATGGACTACAGAAGAGGGAGAGGGAAGAAAGAGGAAGGGGGGATGGGACAAGGAGGAGATGAGGGAAGGAGATACAATTGTGAAAAAAATAAAATAAATTGTAAATATAAAAAAAGAAAAAAATCTTGTGAATATCTAATAAAAATATTCAGCCAAAAGTATTTTGAAATGCCTTTTATAAAAGAAATTATTGCCAATGAACATAGCATATTAAAAATTATTTGACTTATGAACATTGATGCAAAAAACTCAATAAAATACTTGTAAACCGAATCCAAGAAGAGATCAAAGATATCATTCACCATGACCAAGTAGGCTTCATCCCAGGCATGCAAGGGTCATTCAACATATGGAAATCCATTAATGTAATCCACCACGTAAACAAACTGAAGGAGAAAAAACACATGATCATCTCCTTAGATGCCAAAAAAGCATTTGACAAAATCCAACACCCATTCATGTTTAAAGTCTTGGAGAGATCTGGGATACAAAGGTCACATACCTAAACATAGTAAAGACAATATACAGCAAGCCTATAGCCAACATAAAACTCAATGGAGAGAAACTTAAATCAATCTCACTGACATCAGGGACAAGGCAAGGCTGCCCAGTCTCTCCATATCTCTTCAACATAGTACTTGAAGTCCTAGCTAAAGCAATAAGACAACTAAAGAAGATCAAGGGGATACAAATAGGAAAGGAAGAGGTCAAAGTGTCACTATTTGCAGATGATATGATAGTATACATGAGCAGCCACAAAAATTCAACCAGAGAAATCCTTCAGCTGATAAACACATTCAGCAAAGTGGCTGAATACAAAATCAACTCAAAAAAATCAGAAGCCCTCCTGTACACCAAAGACAAAAAGGCTGAGAAAAAAATCAGGGAAAGAACACCCTTCAATATATCCACTAATAACATAAAGTACCTTGGGGTAAATCTAACCAAGCAAGTGAAAGACTTATTTGAAAAGAAACTTCAAGTCTCTGAAGAAAGAAATTCAAGAAGATATCAGAAGATGGAAAGATCTCCCGTGCTCATGGATTGGTAGGATTAACATAGTGAAAATGGCCATCCTGCCAAAAGGAATCTACAGATTCAAAATAATTCCCATCAAAATACTGACACAATTCTTCATAGACCTTGAAAGAAATATTCTCAATATCATATGGAGAAAAAAAAAACAGAATCTCCAAAACAATCCTGTACAACAACAGATCATCTGGAGGTATCTCCATTCCTGATTTCAAGCTCTACTACAGAGCAATAGTAATTTAAAAAAACCATGGTATTGGCATAGAAACAGAATAGTAGATCAATGGAACCAAATAGAAGAGCCAGAAATAAACCCACACACCCGTGAATACTTGACTTTTGACAAAGAAGCCAAAATCATTCAGTGGAAAAAAAGACAGCATCTTCAAGAAATGGTGCTGGTCCAACTGGATGTATACACGCAGAAAAATGAAAATAGAACCCTATTTATCACCCTGCACAAAACTAAAGTCCAAGTGGTTCATAGACCTCAACATGACACCAGACATATTAAACCTGTTAGAAGAAAAAGTGGGGAAGAGCCTAGAACTCATTGGCAGAGGAGACAACTTCCAAAACAGAACAACAACAGCACAGGCTATAAGAGCAACAATCAATAAACAGGACCTCATGAAACCTAAAAGCTTCTGTAAAGCAAATGACACTGTTGTCAGAAAAACAACAGCCTTCAGACTGGGAAAGGATCTTCACCAACCCTGTATCTGACAGAGCGCTAATATACAGAATATATAAAGAACTCAAGAAGTCAAAAAGCAATAAATCAAGCAATCCAATTTTAAAAATGGGATATGAAACTAAACAGAGAATTCTCTGTCGATGAATATAGAATGGCAGAGAAACACTTAAAGAGATATTCAACGTTCTTGGCCATCAGAGAGATGCAAATCAAACGACACTGAGATTTTACCTTACACCCATCAAAATGGCTAAGATCAAAAACTGAAATGTCAACACATGCTAGAGATGTTGTGGAGAAAGGGGAACCTTCCTCCATTGCTCATGGGAATGTAAACTGGTACACCCACTTTGGAAATCAGTCTGGTGCTTCCTCAGACAATTAGGAATAGTGCTTCCTCAAGATCTAGCTATACCACTCCTAGGCATATATCCAAAAGATGCTCAAGTACACAACCAGAGCATTTGCTCAAACATGTCTGTAGCAGCTTTATTTGTAATAGCCAGAACCTGGAAATAACCGAGATGTCCATCAACTGAGGAATGGATACAGAAATTGGGGTATTTTTACACAATGGAACACTACTCAGCAATTAAAAACAAGGAAATCATGAAACTTGCAGGCAAATGGTGGTATTCTGACTGAAGTATCCCAGAAGGAGAAAGACACACACAGTATATATTCACTTATTTAGACCTATAAGACATAAGAAACATACCGAAATCTATATACCTAAAGAAGATAAACAAACAAACAAACAAACAAACAAACAAAAAGGATCGGGGGTAAGATGATCAATCCTCACTTAGAAAAAAAATGGGAGGGACATTGGATGTAGGAGAAAACAAGTAACAGGACAGGGTCCTACCACAGAGAGCCTCTGAAAGACTCTATCTAGCAGTGTATCAAAGCAGATACTGAGGCTCATAACCAAACCTTTGTCAGAGAGCGGAGAATCATATGAAAGAAGGGGGAGTTAATATGATCTGGAGAGGACAGGAGCTCAACATGGACCAAATATATCTTGGCACAGAAGTCTTATATGAGACTGTTTCTCCAACCAAGGACCATGTATGGACATAACTTAGAACCTCTGCTCGGATGTAGCCCATGGTAGCTCAGTATCCAAGTGGGTACCCTAGTAAGGGTAACAGGGACTACTTCTGACATGAATTCAATGACAGGCTCTTTGACCTCCCCACCCTGCAAGGGAGGAGCATTCTTGCCAGGCCACAGAGGAAGAGTTTTCTGCCAGTCCTGAAGATACCTGATAAACCAGGATCAGATGAAAGGGGAGGAGCCCCCTGCATCAGTGGACTTGGAAAGGGGCAGGGAGTTGATGAGGGAGGGTAGGATTGGGAGGGAATGAGGGAGTGGGATATAGCTGGAATACAGAGTTAGTAAAATAACTAATAATAAAAAAGAAAAAATTATTTGAATTCTAAATAAAGTACATATTGAAAATGTTGTAAGACTAGCAAAATATTGGAATTAATATTATTTCATATGCTTTTTTATTTTCTTTAGTCCAAAATAAATAATTACTACATTATAATATCTTTAGTACAAATGATTACTCAACTTCAATCAAGCTAGCATTACTGACTCCTATTGTATTGCTCTTAAGCTCAAATTTAGGGTTAACAATGATTCATTTTCTTTTATTCTGATCAGGTTCTGTTTTCTCAGAAGAACATCTCTATATTAAAGCTGACTTGAAAACCTTATTAGAATCAAATAATCAGGCCAGGTGAAAATCTCATAACAGCAACTGTATATATAAATCTACATTAGTATATATTAAGGACCTACTGATAAGACAAATTTCAGTATTGAATTTGGTAGGATTCTGGATGCACTGTGAACACAGAAATAGATAATCTCCTTGGAAATTTATGTTAAATTGTTACAACTCTCTTCTGTAGTCTAAAGCTAACAGAGGATACAGGTTCTGTCCCTTTTACAGGTAAATAAAACGATAAAAACTATGATGTTTACATGTACTAGTAAATATCATAAAGAATAAATATGCCAGTACTCATGTAATTCCTGATACTTGGCAATACTTGTCTTAAAGCATCATATATTGGTGCTATTGAGAGGGCAAAGAAGGTGAACGTGCTTGCTGACAAGACTGGAGACCTGTGTTGTACTCGGGGATATATATGGTGGGGGCAGAGGATATGCTCCTGTGATCTGGACACTCATGGCGTGGCCCACACAACCTCTCCTTCTTCCTCTCTTTTTCTCAAGTAAATACAGAAACAAATAAATACACATAAAAGTAAATAAATATTTATTAATTTAATTTCAAAAATAAACCCTTAATGTCAGTGGCGGTTTTGCTTTCACTTCTTAGGTCAGAATAATGAAGAGCAGAAAAATAAGTTAGTAACTTCCCCTGGATCATATAGGTGACAAGACAGCAGAGATGGAATTTTGCTCAGGAATCTGGTAGCAAACTCCCTGCGCTGTATCTTCTACACTCATGGATTTAGGTAAGTGAGAACAGCTAAGGAAGATTATAAGCATTCAGAGACTCCTCTGGAAATCACCAGAATGTGTGCTGGCGAGATCATGGAGGCCATGAAGAGCTTACTCTTCTGATGGCCAAAAGGCTTGGGAGTCCTACCTTGACGGCAGGTTATGCTTTTAAGTATTTTACAGGAAATGTCATCTATGAGGTAAATAGAGGCTTCCACTCTAAGGCCTGTGGGAAAGCATACCAGTAAATAGAAAAATGTTTGAAATGGAATTCAAAATGCAGTTATTACAAAGTATTATGCTCTATAAAGTAAAAATGGAAAAAAAAAGTTCTATAAAGAAAAGACACACTGGGATGCAAAAATATGAAGAGGAAAATCCTGACTGCTGAGGTCCAATTGAAATTCATAGTGTAAACAATATAAAGGAGAATTAAAAAGTGAAACTTAATAATGCCAGGAAAACACAATACATACTATGAAAATTCAGGGAAAAGCCACCGAAAGAGACACAAAATATTACTCAGATAAAAAGACAAAGAGCAATTTAACCCTTAGTTTTACCACTAAGCGAGTACCCATGAAGCATGTTACAAGGACTGGTCAATAATGCTCTGCCTTATAAAATTATGCACACATTATAGCATATTTCATCATTTTAAAGAGGCACAATTTACCTCTGTTTTGAATAATTTTATGCTACTGACAAATACTCTTGTAGAACAATCTAAAGTGTGTTAAAATGTTCATGTATGTGTATCTGTGTGTGCAGGAATGTGTATGTATGCGTACAGATGTGCATAAGTGTGTAAATGTGCATGTGTGTGCATGTAAATGTGTGTGCATGTGTGCATGTGTGTCTATATAGAAGTGTTTGATATGGGAACTAAACCCACAACCTCACACATGCTAGTCAGTTAGTATGTTCTGGAGTTCTTTGCAAGTCCTTCAGAGGTTTCACTTGTAAACCTTGAGCTAGGGATGAAAAGAACCTAAACAGAAAGTCATATATGACCTAACTAACATAAAAATGAGCAAGCATATATATGTATGTATCTATGCACACATAATCTATACATATACATACATATATATAATTTGTATATAATTCCAAATGTGAGGAAAAAACATTTTAGTGCAGAGTCTTAATATTTGCAAGTCTAATCTTGCAAGTTTCATCCTCTTTCAAAACAAAAACAAAAACAAAACATCACCTTCCCATTGACTGTGTCCTGACTTTTCATTGAAAATTACAACCCTCTGTAAAGGTTACTGCTAACTTGTTCATTTTATTTACGTAAGCCAATGCTAGACTATGTAGCATGCATACACATACATTTTGTTTTCACAAAGATTAGAAGTGTTTAGGGTGCAAATAAAAGGAAAATTACAACCCCTTTTGATCTCTGTGCCATTCCATCTCAGTATTATTTATGCTTAGTACTTACTGTATCTTCATGTACTAATGATACAAATTAATCCACTTTATGATTAGTGGAAGCATCACGTGAGAACCAACTTTTCTTAATGTTTGTCAGAAATAGAGTCATTGAACAACAACAACAAAAATACTGTTTTGTGGTGCCAATAAAGATACCAATAAGTATTTGTTAAAATAATGAGTGGAGTTGACCAGAAGAGATTTATAAAAATAGGAAAGACATAGAAGCCTGCTTAGATTGGAAGACTGGAATGAATAGGCAGTGAGATTTTTTTTTTGATCATATGGTAAGTATTTATTATATTATTTTTTTGAAATTTACACTTCTTCCAATTGTATGACCTGTGATTTCTCCATGTACACTCTGATGCTAGTCAATATCTTTCATTTGACTTAGTCATCCTAGTGAATATTTTTATGTTTCCTGATAATTACTGATGGTGAAAATTTTATGTGCTACTGGGCACGTATTTATACTCTTTGTGGAAATGATTTATACAGTAAATCTAGAAATACTCATAGTGGCAATTGGTCCAGGTTTTGAGCTTGCCACAGTAAGATGTACTCTTGTGTACAGCCTTGGAAACACCTGGGATACGATGAGATCATTGGCTTCTCCAGCATCAGACTCAGTCTCTGTTAGGAATTCTCTCCGTAACCTTTTACTGTGGATAATCTAAAGGCTTTGTTCTTTCTTTGACTATAGAGTCTGCCAAGTCTGTGGGACAAAATATGTATTTAGCATCTTACATATTCAAATTCTCCCACCATACACTTACACGTGTACACATATACATGCACACATACAGTGTTTTTCAGGCACAGCACCTCTGTTGGTAACAACTCATAATATAACACAAACAGTCAAACTTAAAGGATCCCTAGACAATGGATTCTATATTTTATATGTCAGCATTTTCAAAATGCATGGACAAGTCTATTCATTTTCTAACCAAATTTCAAAACTTTCACTACTAGAATTATTCAGGGTGATTCTAACTCCCAAAGGACAAAAATCTATGGAAGAATAGGTAACAAGTTTCTGATAAAAGTAAAATATTAATGTGAGATCGGCCTTCATCATGGTGAAATATGAAAAAATTTAATATAGTATAATCACAGTTAATGAATGCATAGATGTAAAAGAAGAGAAAATGTGAATACTGCCATCTGAGCTTTAGGATACACGGTCCAGGTACAGTTTGTCTTCCTATGAGAGAGATATTGAATTTTGCATTGTATTCTCCTACTCTACCACCTAGTTATAGTTAGCATAATTTCCATCTGTTTAAGCTGAGTAACAATCCATTCTACCTATATAGCTTGCTTTTATGGTTTCTTTTTATTTTTTTAATTTTTATTAATTACACTTTATTCACTTTGCATCCCCCCATAAAAGCCTCCCTCCTCCCGTCCCAATCCTACCTTCCCTCCCCCTTCTCCACACATACCTCTTCCCAAGTCCACTGATAGGGGAGGTCTTCCTTTCCTTCCTTCTGATCCTAGTAGTTGATCACCTCACCCTGATGGGGGAGCAGCCTTACTGGGCCACAGAGGAAGGCAATATAGCTTGCTTTTATTATCCTTCTATTGGTAAAATTTTTACATTGTTTTGAATAATGCTGAAGTAGTTGGCAGAGACTATAAACAGGAATAAATGACTCCTCACAGGTATATGGTCAAAAGTTCTACACATTTGTCTTTGAACACTGTATCTATAATATTGTATGCTACAAATAATGTATTGTGAGGGAATTAACCATATAGCAAATATTATCATCACAACAAACAACAACAATGAAAGAGACAATGTGGGCAGTCAAGTGAAAGAGGATGTTAAATAAACCATCATATATTTAATAAAGTATGGTACAGAGAGTTTCATATGGTAGAACATAGCTTCAATTCCAGTAATTGGGTGGCTGAGAAAGAAGAATAGTCAGCTTGAGACTAAAGTGAAGTAGTGTCTTAAATACTATATTTCATGTGGTATATAGGGAATGTGTTAGCATACCAATATTGGAAATAACTGTAATATTTTCAAAATGAACACATTAAAAATAAAATAAGTAAATAGGCTGACATTTATAATTAATAGAAAATCTTGCGAGCACACTCACCTGTGAACAGTGATTTCTGGGTGGGAGGGATTCCTGGGTGTTTTCATAAAGAGTAGTTTTTATGTTGGTTTCATGAATAAGTGTACATATATTAGTGTCAATCAAAGCTTCTCACAAAAATTACATAATTTAAGGCTCAGACGAATTTTATAAAACACAACCAGATAATTATTAATATTAATAATAATATGCAACTCAAAGACACTCCATAAAATGTTTCTGAATAATACTTATGCCCCGGAAAGTGACAACTGTATTTATTTGACAAGCACCTAGAACCCTGTGTAGCACACTGTGTCTTAGCAAATGCTAAGTGACATGAGGAGAAGATGGATGTTTCTAGAATTCAAAGGTCTTAGCCTAAACTTTGATGCTCTCTCTTCTCATCTATTCAGAACCATAAGCCTTTGCTGAACACTTTCCAGGAGATGTTTCTCAACCTGTAGGTGAGCTATTGCAACAATAGACTGGGAAGTATAAGTTTAAGATTCAGTGGCTGATGCTGCCAACTATGGCCTCAGATTGTGCATCAAGTATTTTTTTTTAAACTTTCCCATCCTATCCAAATTATTCTAGATGTCTTTCCTTCTAATAAGTACATTGTGTAACTCAAATAATTTTTCAAATTGAAAGCTTAAGAACTAGTAAAAAACTAACAAGCCAATCCTCTGGAAGCTCAGTTGGCCTGGTTTAAAATTCCAGGGTCCCCACTTTCAACACTACTAGATGGCATCACTTCCTCCAAACTGCCATTTCAAAGGACATTTTAAACTCTGATTTACTTTTGGAGACACAAAAACTAATAAGCAACACAGACCCTTTCTTCTGTCTTTTCAAACTCTGACTTCTTTGCCTGAATTGGATGCAAAGATACAACCCAGAACCCTCAATTAAGCCATGATCAAAAACCATCTCATTTAGCAAAGTGGTCACTTTCTGAAAGAATCACACATCATTATCAGTACATCAATCAAATCACCATGAGAAAATATAAAAGCAAATGACTAAGATACTAAAACACTGTCTAGAAAATGTAGTTGGGAAAAAAAAAACTACATTTAAGAAAATTGCACAAAGAAACATTTTACACCCACAAAATACAGCATTTATCCCTGGCTTATCATCTATTTTCCGAAATCATCTTCTCAGCACCTTAAAGAAAGAGTTTCAGTTTTCCAATCCCTCATATAACGTTGCAGGGTCACATAATTTACCACAGTGTCACAGTCTCACTCAGGACACTCAACACAGTTTGCTGTTCAATCCATTACATAGGACTTAAGTATACTAGCTGGAGAAAAGCCAGCTAAAGAAAAATATCTGAAAGCCAATAAAAATCTCTCTGTCTGAGCTCCTGTGAATTAGCCTACAGACATTCCACAAGCATCCTTCTTTGAGAGTTAGAATCACTGTCATTCACAATCTACTGGGGAAATCCAATTCCTCAGAATTCAATTTCCTAGGGAGAAACCTAATCATTTAAGTTTTTCCTTACCCTGCAATGATGATTTAGGTTCCACACTTATTTAACAAGGGAAAAAAAAAACAGAAATACCCCTCAAGTGCATGGGAATATTTTCTGATTCAAAAAAGCCCTGCGTTGAAAGTACATATTAAAAAATGTCACTCACAATTCATCGCATCTGTACCGTTACCTACAGAAGGCATTAATAAGAAAGATTTCTAGTTGACCTCAAGAAAATAGAGGAGATAGTAGTGGTAACAGAAGCCTAAGAACAGTATCAGGAAAGAATGGATAGAGGCAAGATGTAGAGTAAACTCACGAGGTTTTTTAATGTAAAGTGATGCAGTAGGAAAATATGTGTAAAACAATGAAATAATTAAAAAAATACTTAAGAGGGAGGATTACAAACTCTTCTGACATAAAGAATAAATGTTTGAGTGGCAGAATGATAATGTATTACACTCTGTATGCATGTGTTGAAATGCCACCTAATTGCTGACAATCAGGTACAGTTTCTGCACATTTCAAGGTAGAAATATATTTCAATGTTATAAAAATAACGTCACTTTTTTATTTTTTTAGGAAAATTGTGACTAGTGCTGTGTCAAGTCCCAGCTACCACTCTTGGGGATATTCCTGAAAGACACTCCACCATAAAACAAGGACATTTGCTGAACTTTATTCATAATAGCCAGAATCTTGAAACAATCTTGATGTCCCTCAACTGAAGAATGGATAGAGAAATTGTGGTACATTTACACAATGGAATACTACTTGGCAATTGAAAACAGGAAATCATGAAATTTACAGGCAAATGATGGAACTAGAAAAGACCATCCTGAGTGAGGTAACCCAGAACTAGAAAGAAATGTATGGTATATAATCACTTATAAGCAGATATTGGCCATATAATATAGGATAAACATAACACAACACACAAACCTAAAGGAGCTAAATAACAAGAAGAACCCAAGGGAGGATGCTTAATTCTCATTCAGAAGGGCAAATAGGATAGACACTGGAAGGGGTTGAAGAGATGGAACAGGAAAGGAGCCTACCATAGATGTCCTCTAAAATAATCAACTCAGAAGGAGAATGAAGCAGATACTAAGTCTGACAGCTGAACTTTGGTCAAAAGGAAGAGAATTTTATGGAAGAGTTGGAGAGGTGGGTTAAAAGGACCCAGAAGGGACAGGAGCCCCATAAGAAGACCAACAGAGCCCCCCCCATTTGGGCCCAGGGAGACCTGAGGAGAACGATATATCAACCACGGACAGGCAGGGAGATGATTTAGACCCCTCCTCAGATTTAACCCATAGGCAGCTGAGTCTTCATGTGGGATTCCCTACTAAGGAGAACGGGCTGTCTCTGACATGCAGTCTGTTGCCTGCTCTTTAATCATATTCCTGTGAAGGGCTTCCTTTCCGGGCCATAGAAGAAGAGGATGCAGGTAGTCCTAATAAGACTTGATAGGCTGTAGAAAGATGTTGGGGGAAGAAGGCTTCCCCTTTCTGAGGATTAGGGGAGGGACATAGGGGAAAGAGGGAGGAAAGATGAAACTGGGAGGAGTTTCTATCTCCCTCTTCTTCTGTAAGATTCTGGCACTCTGGCCAAAGTTTGGCTATGAGTCTCAGTACATACTTCAATACCCTGGTGGGTAGAATCTTTCAGAGGTCCTCTGTGGAAGGCTCCAGTCTGTTTCTTGTCTTCTCCTACTTCCGATGTCTATCCAATTTGCCCTTGTGAATGAGGAATAAGCATCTTCCCTAGGGTCCTCCTTATTGTTTAGCTTCTTTAGGACTATAGATTTCAGTATATTTATCCTACATTACATGGCTAATATCTATATAGAGGTGAGTATATATCATATGCTTCTGGGTTACCTCACTCAGAATGATCTTTTATAGTTCCCATCATTTGCCTGCAAATTTCATGATTTCCTTGTTTTTAATTGCTGAGTAGTATTCCATTGTGTAGATGTACTACACTTTCTGTATCCACTCATCTGTTGAGGGACATCTAGGTTGTATCCAGATCCTCTCTATTACGAATAAAGCTGCTATGAACATAGTAGAACAAATGTCCTTATTGAATGCTGGGGCATCTTTTGGGTATATGCTTCAGAGTGGTATAGCTGGATCTTGAGGTAGCATTATTCCTAATTTTCTGAGGAAGTGCCAGATTAATTTCCAAAGTGATTGTACAAGGTTGCATTCCCACCAGGAATGGGATTCCCTTTTCTGCACATCCTCTCCAGCATGCATCATCCCTTCAGATTTTTTGCATTCTAGCCATCCTGATGGGTGTGAGGTGAGAACAACAGAGCCCAAATACCTGGGCCTAGGGGGGCCTGCAGAGATGATACTCCATTCAAGGACCATACATGGAGAGGACCTAGACCCGCTGTTCAAAGGAAGACCATTGGCTCTTCAGTTTCCATATTGGTTCCCTAGTATAGGTGTTGTCTCTGAACTCGGTGTATATGAACTCAGTGGCTGGCTCTTTGATCATCTCCTTCTGGGGTGGTACAGCCTTGCCAGGCCTCAGAGGAAGATGATGAAGCCAGCTGTGATGAGACCTGATAAGCTAGGGTGAGATAGTAGGGGAGGAGGTCCTCCTCTATCAGGGGACTAGGGAAAGGGCATAAAGGGAGAAGAGGGAGGGTTGGTAGGATTTGGAGGAGAGGAGGGAAGGGGCTGCAGTGGGGATACAAATTGAATAAATTGTAATAAATAAATACATAAATAAAATTAATTAAAAAGAAACTGGGAGGAGACAAGGAAGAGGGCTACAAACAGGATGTAAAATAAATAAATTATAAAATATAAATTTAAATTAATATATCTACTAACAAAGAAAGTTTTACTCTTAAATTAAGTCATGAAAATTTAATAGTAAAGTCTATAATCTAAAAATATTTGAAAATTCTTTTTTGAAGGTTTATTTATTTATTTTATTAATTACAATTTATTCACTTTGTATCCCCCCTGTAGCTCCCTCCCTCCTCCCTTCCCAACCCCTCCCTTAGTCCCTCTTCTCCACACATGCCCCTCCCCAAGTCCACTGATAAGGGAGGTCTTCTTTTCCTTCCTTCTGATCCTAGTCTATTAGGTGTCATCAGGAGTGTCTGTATTGTCTTAAATAGAAAAATACTCTACATGAACAGTTCTTAAAAAGTAAACATTTTAATAGTTAAAAGTTGTGATCAAACTTTTACAAAAAGCATAATAAAAGATATTAGTATATGAGAATGGTTAAACTAGGAAAACATTTTAGTGTGAATATACATTAATTGAAAAATTATGTAATCTATAATATTTGCATAATATACCATATGAGATACAATAGGTAATATAGGAGATAAGTTCAGGTAGAGATAATTTTGCTTGATTTTCTTTTTTTTTTGCGAGAGTTATAGATTTATATAGATAATCACCAATGATATAAAATAAATTTTCCGTGAAACTATGCACCAAAATATTTAAAAATAAAGAAAGTAAGCACATACTTCCTTAAAATGTAAAAACACAGAGAAACGGAAATTGAAATAGAGTCAATGGAAATAAAGCTAACACTTTTTTTATATCAAAATTTCTTAATCTAATCTATTAAGGTTAATTATGTTAAATAAACTGGGTTATACCAAATAACATATGAGATGCTGGAAGTAATATTTTCTAAATTTAAGTATGAGTTACATAAATAAGATAAAAAGAATCTACAACTGATAAAGCATTTGAATATCCAAATCAGCAGAGTTTAATTCAGACAAGATGATGTTAAATGAAAATTTCGCAGTTTCTTGTTCAACATCTGTTCCTTAGTTTTACTGGCCTGTGCCCCTGACTTGTGCTACTGACTTCCCTGATTGTGTTATTCCTGTTTTAAACTCTTTTTTATTATTGTTATCATTTATTACAACTTATTCAATTTGTATTCTGGCTGTGGCCCCTTCCTTGTCTTCTCCCAATCCCACTCTCCCTCCCTCTTCTCCCCCTATATCCCTCCCCTAGTCCACTGATACAGGAGGTCTTCCTCCCCTTCTGTTTGACCCTAGCCCATCAGGTCTCATCAGGACTACTTGCATTGTCTTCCTCTGTTGCCTGGCAAGGCTGCATCCCCAGAGGGAGGTAATCAGAGAGCCTGTCACTGAGTTCATGTCAGAGACAGTCCCTGCTCCCCTTACTAGGGACCCCACTTGGAGATTGAGTCTATGGGCTACATCTCAGCCAGGTCCTCTAGGTGCATTGTCCTTGGTTAGGGTATTCTTTTAATATCTAACTGTATAGTGCAATTTGTACAATTCTGGATATTAGGAAAGAAAATTGTCCTAGGATATGAAGAAGGGAGGCCATGCTGTGTGCATGCTCTGCACTTCTTTATTCTTTCTGTAGAGTACATACTAAGTGATGAACTATACAAATATTCAGTGTAATTATGCATTTAAATTGCCTTTTGTTGATAATAATAAGCCAAATAATCATTCCATTATTTAACATTTATCACCATTTATTATTTAACAACGTATTATTATTCTATCTTTCTATTATTTAACCAAGTTCAGTATTCCACATACATTAAAATGTTATGTAAACTAATAACTTCATTTGTTGAGAAATTAGGTTCTTTGAGACCTTGAGGGCAGAATGCCAGTTGGCATCTTTGGTGGAGAAATGCAAAGAGTTTTGCTGTGAGTCTCCCTCTGGATGCATTTATTCCTGAGTCTCTTTCTCTCCCCCACTCAGTCATACCGCAACATATTGCACACTAATCCAACTTGGAACAAGAACAAACCTTAAAATTCAAATTGGAAAAGCCTTAAAAATAGACTGAACATAGCATGACGAATCAAACGTTTGAAATAACACTGTTGGCAAGTTGGCTTTTCCTTAAATTTGAAAATGTTAACATTTTGCAAGAAGGTGAATTATGTTTTCTTGGCAGAAATATTTTACAGAATATTGAAAGGAAATACTGAATAAGAACAAAAGTTCCTAAAGCAAAACCAGTTCACCCAAAGAAAATAACACAAGAAAGAAAATTACAATAAGGAATGTCTATTACTTTTATTTCATAAAACAACTTTATATAAATGGGTTCTTAACAAAAAAATAAATAGTAATTCACTTTCAATAGTCCAGAACACAAAATTACAAAATAACATGAACTCAATGGCTGGTTCTTTGACCACCCCTCCCCGCTTTGGGATAGCAGCCTTGCCAAACCACAGAAGAGGACAATGCAGCCAGTCCTGATGAGACCATATAAGCTAGGGTCAGATGGAAGGGGAGGAGGACCTCCCCTATCACTGGACTTGGAGAGGGGAATGGGAGGAGATGGGAAGGAGGGAGGGTGGTGTTGGGAGAGAATGAAGGAGGAAGCTAAAACTGGGATACAAAGTGAATAAACTGTAATTAATATAAAAATTTAATTAAAAATAATATGTTAATCTAATACTTCAATTAGAATGCCTGCACCAGGTTGAGTAAAAAAGAAACTTTCCTTGGAGATTGGCTTCCTGGAGTTTCTAGGCACCTCCACTTCACTGAAAGTGAAGGCTGCTGAAAGTGAACACTCAGCAGCCCTGAAAATAGCAAGGTATTTGCTTCAGGGAAAGTAATTACCATAATGTTTGGGCTCAGAATCTGCAATCCAAGTGCCTAGAGGCAATAAATCCAATTACATATATCAACCTACCTTCATTTCATTGGATAATATTTACTCATTTATTCATTCAGCCAGCCAGGGTCTATTAAGAGCCAGGCTCCCTACAATGGTTGCAGAGTTGACAGAGATACACGTTAAATATTAAAGGTCAGTCCATAGTTTTTTGAAACATAACCAGCCCAGTTTTGTGTTCTGTGTGTGCATATAGGGGTCCACGTGTCTGTGTGTACATGTGTTTGTGCATGTGTATGTGCACATAACAGAGAGAGAGAGTGTGAGAGAGAAACCTTTACATACTTTAAATACTTTTGACAGTGGTGAACCTAACACTTTGCAATGCTATATGCTTGTGCGTGTTTCTTAAGGTATCTTTTAACTTCATGCATACAAAGATTATGTTTTAAAGGACTGTGAAACATTTTGAGAGACTCAAGCAATCAGACTCTCAGAACTAGTGCAATCCTGGAATCAGGTACATTTTAAAAGATGAAAAGGGAGAATGGTGGTGAATTGTTTCTGTGTTTGTTAAAGGGCCACAACACCATATTCTTCATACACTGAAAACTGCGCCACAGACAACACACATCAGAGAGTCTGCTCAGCTGCATTTGAATTCTAAAAATGATTGCATGTCATTAGTGAATATTTTCTAATGAGCAAAGGAGAGTAGAACAAAGAGTCACACATACTGTACTTTCCCTAGGAAAGGAACAAGTGTCAAATGTAATTTTTTTGGCCTAGGCTAGTGTGCTTTACACAGATAACTTATTTGGTTAAATCTTGAAGTCCTTTTGTGTCTATAGTAAGACACACTTGTACTATATCCTGGTGGAGGTAGCCTGTGGACTGTTTGTCATTCTCAGAAAGCTGCATTTTAAGAAGCCTTTTCAAACTTGTCATTTAATATAGCTCCACTTTCATTTCAAATGAAAAATGCTTTCGAAAACAAGTTTTCAGTTCACTTCTGAAGATTCATGGTGAAGACACATAGCAAACGTTCTGCTATCATTTTCCTAAATCTGTGATGCTTATTTGTAATCATGACAGCTAACTTTGTTCAGAAAGCATTTCACCACAGAGGCTGAAGTATGATTTTGGCACAGATTTTAAAAATTATACTGTAAGTTATCCTATTTTATTTTAAAGCACAAATAACTAAACCAGAGGAAGATAAACAAGCACAGTCTTTTCCTGATGCCACATTTCTCATCGCCTTTAATTTTATTTTTTTAATGGATTATTTTAATCACGTGACAGGCAGTAGAGAAAGAGGGGAAAGGCAGCAGAGAAATGGGAAAGTGGAGAGAATTTCAAATTTCATGGATTTTGTAAAAAACACAGACAGACAGACAAACAAATTCAGAACAGCAGGGTCAGAAGGCAGAAGCATCACAATATTTGTGTTCATTCTGCTTTGAACAAATCATTGGGGGAAGCCCTAAGGGCTAGGCCCAGTGCAACGGCATATGCAAAACAGGTATGTGGCAGCAAGAGAGACTCTCATGAAGCAGTGTGCACTCCTTTGCCCTTAGGCTGAGGGGAGAAGCAGACCCACAGATGATGGATGCTCTGATTGTTCAGAAATGGCTGCTACATAGATGCTGGATACTAAGCAGATAAATGAATAGGCAAGGCCTTGCTATCTCAACATGCTGGTGGAAAGAAACAGGAGCAGAAAGAGACTGGCGTAACTGCCTCTTAGCACATCTGAAAACTGCTTTGTACATATCCAAGATTAGGAAGGCATGTGCTCAGGACTAGAAATATGACAGCAGTTAAAAGACCAACCACCCACTCTTGCTTGTACTTCTTCTCCCAAAAGGCCACATAAGGACACAAGCTCTTATTTGCTTGCTGACTAATGTAATGTCAGACCTGATCTAAAACTCAACCCATCACAAGACATCTATTGTGTCTTTCTTGAATGAATACAGAAATTCTATTTTCTGGTGCGCTTGTCATGTTCTCTTTAACATTATGTTGATTAAACACGGCGAAAGGATACGTTCTGTTTAAATCAGTACCGTTGGCTATGTTAAAAGTACAGAAGGGGAGGAGGTCCTCCCCCCATCAGTGGACTTAGAAAGGAGCAGGGAGGAGATGAGGGAGGGATGGTGGGGATAGGGAGGAAATGTGGGAGGGGGCTATGGCTGGGATACAAAGTACATAGCCTGTGATTAATATAAAATAAAAATGTTTTAAAATTTTTGAATTGTCCCACTAGGTTAATACTACAGGATTTCTTGTCTCTTCTTTGTTGTTTTGGCTGCCACATTTTACTTGAACCTCACCACCCTTAACCTTAGACAAGGTCAGTCATGGTCAAAGGGGATATGGCCATAAACAGCGCAGAACATTTGCCCATTATCCTTTCTCTGCTCTCCACAGCCATGCCATCTTACCTCGTGAATTACCACCTATGGTGCCAGCCCACATTGGCTACCATCCTGGCTTTGCGGGCATCCTATTTCAGAATCTGTCACAGCCATTCTAGCTATCACATGCTCAGTGAGTTCACACAGTTTAGACAGGTTTAGCATGCTCCTCTTGGATTCAAATTCTTCAGTGAGAGTCATTGAATCAAGCCCATAGAGATTTAATGGAATAACACAGAGTCAATGTGCAGAGTAAGTTGTACAGCAATCCCCAACAGTGAATAAAAAAGTCGCCATTGGCCAGGATACAAGAGACTGGATAAAGCAGAGACTTATACCAGAAAAAAAAATTAACAATAAAACAACAACAAAAACACTCCTGGAACCCTACCAAAAATTAATGAAATAATTCCTAATGATATTCTGCTACACTCATAGATCTGTGCCTTGTTCAGATCTTCTTCTGGCAGCACATGAAAACAGATGCAGAGAGCCAAAGCAAAACATTATGCAGCAAGATGGGGATATAAATTGTAGTTCTCCATCAGGTCTCTCCCCATCAGAGCTCAGAGAACCTTACAGAAGAAGAGGAGGAAAGACTTGGGAGTTGGAGGGAAGGAATAAGACCAGAAGAATGTGGTGAATTGAATCAACAAAGCAGTGCCTGTATGGGTTCACAGGGATTGAAACAGCAAGCACAGGACCTGCCTGGGTCTGCATCAGGTGCTTTTGGTATACTTTATGGGTGTTAGCTCGGTGGTCTTGTGAGTGATGGGTTTCTGACACTTTTGCCTGTTCTTGGAACTCTTTCCCCCCAGGTTTATTTCCTTGTCCAACCTGGCTATGAAGGCTTTGGCCTTGTCTTACTGTATTTTTTTTTGTCTTGTTCGGTTGTTGTCTCTTGGAGGCCTGGTCTTTTCTGACAGTAAATAGAGAGGAAGTGCATCTGGGGAAGAAAAAAAGGTGGGTGGTTGGGAGGGGTGGAAGTAAGAGAAATTGTGGATGTGGTATATTTTATGAGAGAAAATCTACTTTCAATTAAAATAGGGATATAACAACAGGAAATACAAAGAATCATAAAGATATACTTTAAAAACCTTACCCCACAAAATTGAAAATATAAAAGAAATGAATAGTTTTCTCAACATATACCACATACTGGAGATAAATCAGTGTCATTTAAACAATTTAAATAGACCTATAAAACCTAGTGAAATAGAATCAGTCATTAAAATTCTCCCATCCAAAAAAATCCCAGGGTTATATGGTCTTAGCACAAAATTCTACCAGGCTTTCAAAGAAGAGTTGATGTCCAATTAATAGAGTCAATCCTCACATTAATATACAAAATGGAAACAGAAGAAACGTTGCCCAATTCATTTTATGAGGCTACAATTGCCCTGATGATAATTCCACATAATGACCCAAAAAAGAAAGAAAATCGCAGAACAATTTCCCTTATGATCATTGATGCAAGAATACTCCATAAAATACTTGTGAATAAAGTCCAAGAACACATCAAAAAGATCAGCCACCATGAACAAGTAGAACAAGAAGGCTTCATCCCAGAGATGGAGCGATAGTTCAACATATGAAAATGTGTCAACATAGTCCACTATGGAAAGAAACTGGAAGAAAATAATCATATGACATTCTCATTATGATCATAAAAGGTGACTGACAAAATCTAACACCCTTTCATGATAAAAGTACTAGAGACACAAGGGACATTCCCCACCATAATAAAGGTAGTTTTACAGTAAGCCCATAGTCAACTTCAAAATAAAAGGAGAGATGTAAAGCAATTCAATTTCACTACAATCAGAAACAAGACAACAAATGAAATAAAAGATGTTCCACCATATCACAAGGATATTTGCTTAGCTGTGTTCATAGTGGCTTTATTTGGAATAGCCAGAAACTTGAAACAGAAACCTCTCAACCGAAGATTGGGTAAAGAAAATGTAGTACTTTTACACAATGGAATACTGCTCAGCTATTTTAAAAAAAAAAATATGAAATTTGCAAGCAAATGGATGGGACTACCTTACTAGGCCACAGAGGAAGAAAATACGTACAGTCCTGATGAGATCTGATAGGCTAGGGTCAGAGAGTAGGGGAGAGGACCTCTCCTATCAGTGGACTAGGGGAGGATTAGGGGAAAGTGAGAGGGAAGGACGGTGGGACTGGGAGGAAATGAGGGAGGGCCTACAGCCAGGACACAAAGTGAATAAATTGTAATATATAATAATAATAATAAGAAGAAGAAGAAGAAATACCATCCTTAGTGAGGAAATCAGAACTTATAAGGGGATATTGGCCATGTAGTACAGGATAACCATACAAAAATCCACAGACCCAAAAATGCTAAGTAATAAGAAAGGCCCAATGGAGGGTGTTGAATCGCATTCAGAAGGCAAAATAGAATAGACATCAGAACTGAATGAAGAGAGGGAACTTGATGGGAGAGCATATGGGGAGAGGAATGAGGGTGGGTATCAGGTGTGCAGAGAGGTGGTAGGAGGTGAGAGGGCTGGAAGAAAGAAGGAAAACTGACTTGAGGGGCTTTCTATGACAAGTTGGAGAACTGCTACAGGGTAGGCTCCTGGGAGGATATGGGAGTGACTCTAGTTGAGACTCCTAGCAGAGGTATACAAGGAAAGTGAAGAAGCCACCTCCTAGCCAGGCCAGACCTCCAGTGGCAGGAGGGGGACCCTAACCAACGCACAAAACCTTCAAGCCCAAATTTACCCTGCCTACAAGATATACAGAGATAAAGATGAAGCAGAGATTGAGGGAATGACCAATCAGTGACTGGCCCAACTTGAGACCCACCCTATGGGATATAGCCAACCCTTGACACTATTAAAGATACTCTGTTATGTTTGCAGACAATAGTGTGACATCACTGTCCTCTGAGAGACTCCACCCAGCAGTAGATTGAATGAGATTCTGAGACCCACAGCCAAACATTAGGTAGAGCTTGGGGAGTCTCGTGGAAGAGTTGGAGAAGGATGGAAAGACCCCAAAACAGACAAAAATTCAACAAGAAGATCAACAGTGTCAACTAACCTGGGCCAAGGGTACCTACATAGACCAAAACACCAACCAAAGAGCATACATGAACTAGACCTAGACCCCCTACACATATGTAGCTGATGGGCAGCTTGGTCTTCATATGGGTACCCTGGCAAGTAAGGCTGGTGTACTCTGTGACATGAACTCTCTTGTCTGCTTTTGGATCACTTTCCCTTAGCTGGGCTGTTTTGTCTAGGTTCAAGGGAAGAGGGTATATTTAGTCCTGATGCGACTTGATGTGCTATGATGAAGTGATAAGAGTGTGGGGTCCCCTTTTCTGAAAACAAAGGAAACAGGTGGAGTGGGAAGAGTGTGGGAGGTGTAACTTGGAAGAAAAGAAGGAGGGGGCTTCTAAATGGATGTAAAGTGAAGAAACTAATTAATTAAAAGTATCAGGAGCAAGATAAGGTTGTCCACTCTCTCCATCATTATTCAATATTGTACTAAAATTCTTAGCTAGAACAATGAGACAACAGAAGGAATTTCTTTTAAGTTATTCACATATTTAATTCTAAAGCATTGACTGCAAAAGCAACTTTTGAACTTCCCCATTCTTTATACCAGGACTGAATTTTGGACATATATGTTAGCTTCTTAATGGTGCTCAGAAATTAGTTAATAAACATTTCTAATTTGTTTTAAGGTTAATAAGACTTCAATATTAACATTTCTCTAAGCCAGGCAGGAGTAAAGACCTCACTGGCCATCAGTGATGTGGTCTTTTCTGTCCACTTCCCTTTGTTCTCCTCCTCTTTTAACTGCTATTCTCACTTATGAAACAGCTTCCAGATTGGAACTTGTAGTAGTATCTAAGGACTGTGAAGATAGAATCAAGGTCTTATGAAATAAGTTGATATCCTGAATTATCTTCTGATTCTTCACAGATAATATCCGTCTTTGCTTGAGGTACCCTCACCAGCCTTGTTGTCAAAGGGGCAAAGCTAGGTGGACAAGTGGGCAGGTCCTCATACAGTGATGTCTGCTAGGATCATCATTGAATGTGCATGGAATTTAAAACATACTGTCTTCTAATTAGAAGTTAATAATAAAACAAAATAGTGTTATCCATAAAATAACATTGACTTGGCTTAATATGGGGCACTTCTAATCCCAACACTCAGGAGACTTGTGGCAAGAGGATATAAACTTCCGGAATAGCTAAATTCTGCCATGACAAATAAAAGCAAATAAGGAACACTCTTGTGTACATAGCAACCTATACTTTGTAAACCTGGTCATCTCTTTCTTTAAGCAAGGACCAAGCATCTTCAAAATATCAAACTTACAAGAAAACTGTAGTGATAGATGTGAGACTGCCAACACGGTCAAAGAAGGTATACCTCATTGCAATTTCTACTGCAGTGATCAGTGGTTCAAGAAGCTGTCAAGTAAGCTAAGACTGTACCTAGAAAGTAGAGGATAATCAAAATCCATGCAACTTTGAAATCATGGGCAGTGTTCAAGGAGCCTCTTAGTGCTTAGCCTCTTCTAGTGCTGCCTGCTATGTTTTTCTACATGCCTAGTAATTTCGTTTTTAGAGTATGAATTGATTAACTTACGGTCTGTTTTGATAATTCATCACTGTATTATCTGTGCTGAAGAACGCATGTTCTAGGATTATGTTTTAATAATCTGTATCATTTTTAATACATACTGAAAGTGATGTTAAGATGGTATCTGATGCCTTTCTGTTTATCCATAGTGAGGAGAAGGCAAGATAATGAGCCACAATAAATGTGATACCTAGGAAACATAAGCACTGCTTATTATCAGTATGATTTGATGGTCATTAATTTATTATTATAAAATATTTGTAATAGCATTCCTAGAAGAATACCCTTGGCAACATTAATGCATTCTGTATTCCATTAGGTACTCTAAAAGCTTTTGGATGAAAATCCTTACATAACTCATTCAAATTGTCTTCTTTTGGGTACTTTTAAGTACCCAAAACTTTTCAGAAATTGGGCATCTTAATAAAAATACACACTTCTGTAACTAATGTTAATAAGCATTTTAGACAGTATGCAATAATTTGGAATACATGGGTCAAAATAGAACATGCATGTGACTATGAGTGTGTGTGTGTTTGTATGGGTATGTTTTGTATATGCATGAGTGTGACATGAGCACAGAGGATTAAGGGTACTAACTTAAACATCTGCTGTCCTACTGTGTCTGTGTTTTTGTATTGCCAAGAAACATGAGTTTTAAAGATCTAATACTACCTAAGATGTGAACAGTATTTTGTATCTCTCAAGCCTATTTATCATACATTGCCATAGTAATCAGAGTTAACTCCTGGCCTCTATGCTGTTAAGTATCTTTTGCAGAGTCTTCCAAAGAAAAGAACACTAGGTCTGAAGGTTGGCTTGCTCCTCTAGTTCCAAACAAAGTCCTCTCTCAATCCAACTTATGAACTTCATATTATATATAAGATAAATATTCTCAGTGTTTTTCTCATGTATAAGTCCCATGGTGCTCCAAGAAATAAAGTAAATTCAAAGAGATCCTTGCTTTAATTTCCCCTGTGGCCATCTTCTTTGCTTTAAGTTTAGCCTGATTGCGATTAGGCCTAGGTACATGGTAACTTGTAAGCTTGTTGGTTAGAAAAATATCCAATAATCAAATACCTTTGTGTTTTAGTTCTTTCAATATTATTTATCTAAGAATAATACCAGCCACCAAAACTTTGTATCTTGAACAGATTGAAATATATGGAATTTTTCTAATCCAGGAATTTATAAGAAAGTTGACATGCATTCATGTAAATTCTCAATCACTGATAAAGTCACTTAACCCCTAAAGATATTCTCAAGCACTGAATATTCAGAAGGCACTCAAATTGTATGCAGCAATCATCTTTGCTTTTGTATAGAGCTCTCATAGCTGTCTCAACCTCTCTGCTCCATAATGCTCACACTAACACTCATAGTAGTCCCCACTAGTATGCTCCATATATTTCATACCATAATACATCCTGAGAAATAATTTTTTTCAAAAGATTAATTTTTACTGTAGTACAATATCCAAATCTTGAAAACTATCTTTCAGATACACTTATGATTTTGTATAAAATTATACATTCATAACACATTTCTAATACTTGAGAGTCAACCAAAACCCCATCTACCCCCAAAAATTAGACTTGTTAATAGCAGGAAACAAAATATAGTTGAAACTAATGTTTTAAAAACAGGAAGAGTGTGATCATACAAACAAATATTTCTAGCCAGAATAATTAACCACCAAAACATTTCTTAAAAATACTACTTTTACTAATGCATAAACAGTACAGAGTCTAAAAATGATACAGGGAACAACAAGAAAACTCATTCTGAGAACTGTGAAGGCTAGGGCAGTAAGCTGTGTCATCTGCAAATTGAGAAGAGACTGCCCTTTCCATGCAGGTGTCAGGAATGCACCTTGATCAAGCTTCTGGAAAAATAGCAATCTAGTGTGCCAGAGCCATTTGTTCATCTCAGGACTTTAGATAATGCAAACCCCATGTACCACACAGTAAACAGACATAATCGCATTCCATAATATTTGTTTGTGTCTTTATTATACCTTCTCGAAGCTTTCATTTGAGCAGCTGTATTCATCAATGAAGACTTTAGTGAAGAATGTTTGTAAATCTTGTGCTCCCTATGGCCTTGTTCTCTGTATACTAAACCTTCAATGCTAAATCCAAGCCCCCAATTTCATGAACTTTGTGGTGATAACAAAATAATGGATTAAAAGTGTGTCTTTTTCAGAACACAAAGGATTAATTAGTTTATGTTGGCTTTTATTATAAGGAAAGGAATACTGTTGCTATAAAAAATGCTGAATCTCATTTTCTTGGACAGTGTGATGGAATGGGACTTGCGAGTATTTGCAATGACTATAGCATTCAAAAGACAGAGATGAAAGATGTTTAAAAAATAAACAAGAAAATCATGGAGAAAACCTTCAAGTGTAAAAGGGCATAAAATAGTTTTAGGAACCAGAGGAGTACAGGCTGTACCATGGTCTGGGTCCTGCTCTAACACAGTATTCAAATCAACTGGAGATGAGTTTTCCATGCACTAACTTCTATAGATGAGAAGTGGACTTCACAAAGTTTAGGAAAACAGAATAATAATAGGAAGAATAGAAAAGGAAACAAACCCCATGCAGTGCTTGGAACAGGTTCATCCTTTGTTCTCATTCTGCTGAGGTTTCAAAGAGATGCCTAGGGCACTGTGCCAGCGATGGTATATAAGGAAGAAAATAGATGAAGGGCACATCTTAAATTGATCATCAGTGCAGACTAGCTCCATGAAGGCATTTCGACAACCCACCAAAGGTTTTATTTTTAAAATACAATGAAAAGAGCAATCAAGTAGTAAAAATCAATTTATTTCAAAGGACTGTTAAGAAAGAGAGCCATTAGTGAATGTTGGACCTGGAAGAAAAATGAAAAGAAGATAATGCAATGTCAATTATAATAAATGTTTTTAAAATGCAAAGAAAAAGAAACAGCACCTAATTCTACAAAAGAAATTGAAAAGCATTTTTCTCCATCTCTCAATTACATTTTTCCTTTCTAATATACTTTGAACTATTTTTAAATTGACACATTCTTTCTTTTTTTGTCATCATCTGTCTGTTTACTATGTTTATAACCAAACGTCAGCAACTGCTATACCATGGGGCACAGAAAGCTTCATGTATTTGATCAGAGTTCTGGGTTCAACTTGAGCTATGGAAATTTCAGCCTGGTTGAATTTGAATAACATAATTACTCTCTTGAAATGATGTTCCTTCATACTGTCTCAAAGGTTAAAAATTAACATGACACCTCCAATGTGGAAACAGATAGCAAATGACTTAACATGTATTAATGACTTGATGAGAGCATCTTTTTTT
>CM053752.1:86005326-86047628 GCA_028658305.1 Pachyuromys duprasi
AATGGGATGGACATTGAGTGGAGGAGAAAACAAGCAACAGGACAGGAGCATGCCAAGGAAGACCTCTGGCGGGGGGGGGGGGGTCAATGTAGCAATGTATCAGAGCAGATATTAAGACTCACCATCAAGCATTTGGCAGAGGGCGAGAAGTGATGATAGAAATGGGGGAGGTTGTTGAGACTTGGGGAGAACAGGAGCTCCACAAAGACCAAACTGAGCAGGGCACAGAGGTCTTGTATGAGACGGTTTCTACATTCAAGGACCATGTGTGGATGTGGCCTGGAATCCCCGCTCAGATGGGGCCCCTGATAGCTTGGTGTAGGACTGAAGACCCTAGTGAGGGAAACAGGGACTGTTTCAGTCATGAACTGGATGGCTGGCTCTTTGACCCTCCCCCATACATGCTCTGGAGTGACAGACTGGCTAGATCCCAGGGAAGGACATTGCAGCCAGCCCTGAAGAGAGAGGGTGAGCTGGGGTTGGATGGAAGGGGAGGAGGTCCTCCCCCATTGGTGGACTTGGAGGGGGCGGGGAGGAGGGAGATGAGGGAGGGAGAGAATGAATGAGGGGAGCTATGCTTGGGATGCAAAGTACCCGTGATTGATATAAAAATAAATAAATTTATTAAAAAAAACAAAGAGGGAGAAAACTGGAAACAGGATAGGAGCCTACCACAGAGGCCTCCAAAAGACTACCCAGCAGGGTATCAAAGCAGATGCTGAGACTCATAGCCAAACTTAGGGCAGAGTGCAGGGAATCTTATGAAAGAAGAGGGAGATGAAAGACCTGGAGGGGACAGGAGCTCTACAAGGAGAGCAACAGAATTAAGAAATCTGGGCCCAGGGTTCTTTTCTGAGACTGATACTCCAACTAAGGACCATTCATGGAGATAACCTAGAACCCCTGGCCAGATGTAGCCCCTGGCAGCTCAGTCTCCAAGTGGGTGTCCTCATAAGGGGAACAGGAACTCTCTCTGACATGAGCTCAGTGGCTGTCTCTTTGATCACCTCCCCTGAGGAGGGAGCAGCCTTACCAGGCCACAGAGGAAGAGAATGCAGCCAGTCCTGATGAAACCTGATAGGCTGGGGTCAGATGGAAGGGAAGGAGGACCTCCTGTATCAGTGGACTTGGGGAGGGGCATGGGAGGAGATGAGGGTGGGAGGGTGGGAATTGGAGGGGATGAGCTGTGATACAAAGTGAATAGATTGTAATTAATAAAAAATAAATTACTTTTAAAATGAGGGAGGGGGCTATGCCTGGTATGCAAAGTACCTAACCTGTGATTGATATAAATATAAATAAATTACATTTAAAAAAATTAATTAATGTACTAAAAAATGCTATAGCCAAAACCTCAATCATAGAAGCTATAATTTACCAGAGTACCTCAAAACAACCATAGTTACCTTTTTGCCTTGTAAATCTAAAAGAACTGTAAATTTCATAAACTAAAGTCAAGGTGAACTGGAGGGCATCCTTTGTGGGCACTGAGGAGAAATTTCTGTTTCTTGACCTATCCTCTTTCTCAAAACTTTCCTCATTTCTCTTCTCCAGTTCAAAACCAGTGTCTGGTTGCCGTCACTCTTAATTTCCGTTACTCCATTAGAACTCATCTTATATCTATCTTTTCTATATTTAGAGGTACCGAAACACATTTACAAACAGCTTCCCTGTTGACTGGCTGCTTCAGTTCTCTCTACTGCTACTGAATTTCTCATTTCCCATTTTCCACATCTAGCTTTCATGAATGTAGGAGAGAAGACGGTGAGTGTCTTTGAATTGGGCCATTTTTTTCCTTCTACCAAAGACAATAATTTCTTTGCTCTTCACAAATAAGTCAAGATGATCCTTAAAAAAAAATAAGCTTCAGACAGTTTCTAATGTGTATCTAATGTATGCCTACGAAATACATGTAAGCAGGCATAAAAGAAGTCACTGAGTATGTGTTGGGTGAGTCCATGGAACTGGGGGCCTGGTGAAAGAACTTGTGTTCCCATGCCTCCTGTGCACTCCTTCCTTCTTTCATGCCAATCCGCCCTTTTCTTCCCTTTCTTTTTCCATTCTGTCCTCACTCTTTCTCTCTGAATACAATATTAGCCCTTCAAGGACAGATTCTGAATAAACATCTTTAAATTAATACAATATGTATCTGGAGCTCAATGACACTTGTTTGTGAAATAAAAGAATAATATGGTATTTAGAAGACATTTTGTTTTGCCTTTTTACAACAGTAGAGGAAGGTGTATTCTGAAGCCATCAAAGTAAAATTTCAATGCCTTGTAATAATTAGTTAGAGAGGCACAGGAAAGTTCTAACCAACACATTAATTCAAAGGTAATGGCAAAATAACAAACTCACCTGAAGTGTCACCAAGTACTTTAATTCTTTGGTTGGCCAAGGAGAACTCTCATGTTAGTGAAACAAGCAGTAAAACATAAGCAATGTCAGGTACCTATGCATCTGTGCTATGAAGCATAAATGTACTACACTTTTAATTTCCCATGTAGGAAAAGGAAACGTTTTTAGAACTTCAGAATAAAAAGGTTTGTTAAGCTAGGGTAGTAGTGGTGTATGTCTTTAACCTCAGAACTTGGTAGGCAGAGGAACGTGGTATATCTGTGCGTGGAGGGCCAGCCAGGACTTCAAAGTGAGTTTCAGGATAGCTGGGACTACTACACAGAGAAACCCTGTCTCTAAAAAACAAAACAAACAAACAGAAGGAGCTTTGTTAAATGTCATTAAGCAGAAATCTTTGCCAAGCATTGCTTGTGGGATTTACATGTTTAATTTCATGACACTACACAGAACAGCACATTGTATTCTCTTCTTTAAGTATAGAAAGAAATAGAAAACTGGGGAATTATATAAATCCTCTGGTGCCAAGAACACAAAACTTTTAGTCCCCTTTACTACCTAAGCCCAGGCCTGAAACTACGTTTTCCTGATTTTACTTCGAGCAGGAGAGAAAAACATATGTAAATGGTCCATGCATTTGAAACAAGCTGAAGAAGAGAAGAGTAAATATTAGAATACACCATAAAGAATATTAGAATATAGAATATTAGAATATAGAATGAATACATATTCTAGCTTCAGCTGGAATTTCACAGGAAGACCTCTTCTTTCAAAGAGGCATATGTATGCACATTATAACTTTTTATTTTAATTTTTATTAATTTTAGTTTATTCAATTTGTATCCTCCATAAACCCCTCCTTCCTCCCCTCCTAACCCCACCTTCCCTCTCTCTTCTCTACACATGCCCCTCCGCAAGTCCACTGATAGGGGAGGTCTTCCTTTCCTTCCTTCTGATCCTAGTCATCAGTTCTCATCAGGAGTGGTTGCATTGTCTTCCTCTGAGGCCTGGTAAGGCTGCTCCCCCTTCAGGGTGAGGTGATCAAAGATCAGGCCAATCAGTTCATGTCACAGACAGTCCCTGTTCCTATTATTATGGAATCCACTTGGATATTTAACTGCCATGGGCTACATCTGTGCAGGGGTTCTAGGTTTTCTCCATGCATAGTACTTGGTTGGATTATCAAAGCAGATGCTGAGACATATGGCCAACTGTCAGGCATAGTGCATGGAATCTTATAAAAGATGTGGGAAATAGTGAGATAGGGAGAGGACAGGAGCTCCACAAGGAAAGCAACAGAACCAAAAAATCTGAGCACAGGGGGCTTTCCTGAGACTGACTTTACAACTTTTAAATAAACAATGACAAATAGCCCTAAAGAGGCACAATGTTTTCAATCCTGAAAAGCAGCAGTCTCTGACAGATACTCCAAAAAATACACTCTGTTCTTGCATTTCAAACTACTATATGAGAGTTAGCACAATGAAAATTTTCATCTATTCTTAATTTTTTATTCTTAAATATTAAATTGTAATAATGATTATATTCTACACTATATATATATATATATATATATCATATCTACCTATACATCTACCACCAACTTTTTGCAACTTCCTCATCTCTTTCCCAGCTTATCATCCACTTTTTATTTATTTGTTTGCTATTGATAGCCCCTGATTCCAATTAGTGCTATTTATATGCTCATGATTATGGGTGTGTGTTCATCTACCAAGTCAAAAACAACCGACCAGGTCCACATCCAAAAAGAAGCATGACTCTTCCTCCATAAGTAACTGTTACCCGGAAATAACTCTTCCAATAGGGGAGGAGCCTTGGGAGATTTATCCTTCATCCATGGTAATTTGACTGTCTTGATCTATTGCCAGGAACCACAGCTGCTGTGTGTTGACTCATACGACAGCCGCATCATTCTTTTTTTAAAAAAAAATTATTATTATTAAAAATTACAATTTATTCACTTTGTATGCAGGCTGTAGACCAATTTCTCATCCCCTCCCTGTCCCAAACTTTCTCCCTCTTCCACCTCTAAGTCTCTCTTCTAGTCAACTGATATGGGGAGGTCCTCCTCACCTATCTGACCCTAGCCTATCAGGATTCAAGAGGACTGTCTAGATCCTTGTTCTCTGTGCCCTAGTAAGGCAACCTCGCCAGGAGGAGGTAATCAAAGAGTAGACAAAGGAGTTCATGAAAATGACTGCTCCTGCTCCCCTTACTAAGGAACAAACTTGGAGATTGAGCTGCCTAAAGGCTACATCTGAGCAGGTGGTCTAGTTCCTCTCCATGCATGGTCCTTGGTTTCATCAGATTTATCAGTCTCTGCAAGGCCCCTTGGGCCCAGAAATTTTTTGGCTCTGTTGGTCTCCTTGCGGAGCACCTGTTCCCTCAAGGTCTTTCTATCTTCCCCTTCTTCCATATGATTCCCTGCACTCTGCCCGAAGGCTGGCTATGTGTTTCAGCATCTGCTTAAATATCCTGCTGGGTGGAGTCTTGATAGCGTTCTAAAGGATAGTTTGATCTGTGGCTGTGCTTCAGTTTTGAAATATCCCAGTTCACTACAGGAGATAAATAAATGTATTCATTCTGTTTGAACATAAGAATAAAATTAATTATTGCTAGAGTTTAAATAGCTTTACATGTCAATGAAAATACAAATTGGACCTTGATCATGAAGAAATATTTAGCACGTAAATAGCTGACATATAAAGAAGGTCACAGTCTTCAGCACTGAATCAGAAGATAACACAGTATTTTGCTGAGTATATTTTGCATCAATTTTCATGACTAAAATTGTTCTGAAATTCTCTTTCTTTGTTGAGTCTTTGTGTGGTTTACAAATGAGGGTGATGGTGACTTTGTAGAATGAGTTTGGCAATGTTCCTTCAGTTTTCATTTTGTGGAATACTTTGAGGAGTATTTATTTATTTATTTTTTCTTTTTTATAGCAAGATTTTTATTGTTGTTTTTTAATTTATTTTATTTTATTTTTATAGTAATCACAAGTTATATACTTTGTATCCCAGCCATAGCCCCCTCCCTCATTCCCTCCCAATCTCCCCATCCTTCCTCTGCCTGCCCCTTTCCAAGTCCACTGATAGGGGAGGACCTCCTCCCCTTCCATCTGACGCTAGCTTATCAGGTCTCTTCAGGGCTGGCTGCAATGTCCTCTTCTTGGGTCTAGTAAGGCTGCTCCTCCCTCTGGGGGTGGGAGGAAGGGTTAAAGAGCCAGCCATTGAGTTCATGTCAGAAATAGTCCCTGTTCCCTTTACTAGGGTACCCAGTTGGATACTGAGCTACCATGGCCTATATCCAAGCAGGGGTTCTAGGTTATGTACATACATGGTCCTTGGTTGGAGAAACAATGGAATACTACTCAGCAATTAAAAATGAGGAAATCATGAATTTGCAGGCAAATGGTGGAACGTAGAAACGATCATCCTGAGTGAGGTATCCCAAAAACAGAAAGAAACACATGGTATATACTCACTTATATAGAGCTATAAGATAGGATAAACATACTGAAATCTATACACCTAAAGAAGATAAACAAGAAAGAGGATAAAGGTAAGATGATCACTTAAATAGACAAATAGGATAGACATTGACTGTAGGAGAAAACAAGCAACAGGACAGGAGCCTACCACAGAGGGCCTCTGAAAGACTCAACCTAGCAATGTTTCAAAGCAGATATTAAGACTCATAACTAAACTTTCGGCAGAGCGCAGGGAATCATATGAAAGAAGGGGGAGTTAATAAGACCTGGAGAGGACAGGAGCTCCACAAGGACCAAATATATCAGGGCACAGAGGTCTTTTATGAGAGTGTTTATCTAACCAAGAAGTATTTTTATTAGCTCTTCTTTTAATGCCTGGTAAAATTCTGTGCTAAAATCCTCTGGAACTGGCCTTTTTTTTTTTTTTTTTGTAGGGATACTTTTGATTATTGCTTCTATTTCCTTGGGGGTTATAGGAATGTTTTAACTATTTACCTGATCTTGATTTAGCTTTGATAGATGAAATCTATACAGAAAATTGTCCATTTCTTTGAGATTTTCAAACTTCCTGGAATGCAGACTTTTGAAGTAGGACATAGTGACAGTAAGACATATTGAATAAGACATTGTCTGTTGTTATTTTCTCCCTATTTGTTTCTGATTTTGTTAATTTGGATACTTTCCCTCTGCCTTTTATTTAATTTGGCTAACTGTTTGTCTATTCTGTTGATTTTTTTTAAGAAACAGCTAAATGCCAAGACTCACAGGCAACCTGCATAGGGAGTCTTGTGGAAAAGTGGGAGGAAGGAGAAAAGGACCTGGAGGTAACAGGAGCCCCACAAGAAAACCAGCAGATTCAACTAAGCAGGGCCCAGAAGGGCTTGCTGAGACTGAAGCATCAACCAAAGACCATGCATGACTGGACCTAGACCCCTACAAAGATGTAGCAGATGGGCAGCTTAGGACTCATGTGGGTCCTTTAGTAAGGGAAGTGGGGACTGCATCTGACAAGGACTCACTTGCCAGCATTTTGATCACTTTTTTCTGGTGGGACTGCCTTGCCAGGCTGTAGGGGAAGAGGACAGGCTCAGGCCTGGTGCAGCTTGATGAGCTGGACTGGATGGAAAAGGGAGTTCACCTTTTCTTAGGAAAACAGGAGTGGGGAGAGAGGGTGGGACTGAAAGGGGAGGAGGGAGGGGCTAAAACAATGATGTAACGTGAATAAAAAAATTAAATATAAAAAAGAAATAAGATAACACCGCTCTTTGGTTATAACACACAATATCATTCACTTTATTTTTCCTAGTAATTGTTTCTTTTCGTAAAAGAAAATGAAGACAGTAAATTGACAAAATTGAAAGGATCCCTTGTACATGGTGGCAGGAAACCCAAGTGGCTACTGAATTAAGTTTTAGTTCTTTGCATTAAAGTTCCAGGTTTTTGACTGTGTTTAATTTCCCAAGATAAAGTTTCTATGAGGCCAGTCACTGTTAAGTTTACTTTTGCCACCCAAGCCTGTGAAATTAAATTGGGACAACTGACTCAGAGTTGTTAGAGTTTAACATTTCAACAAATTATGCAAAAAATCTTTTTAAAAACATGACTGCTGGAATATATTTCAAAAGAAAAATTCTTTAAATGCTTCCAGTGTTCCCTATAATTAGAAGCAATGTACCAGTCAGTGTGAAGAGGTCATTATTACTGACTCAGCTTCTACTACATCTTTCAGTCTCCTACATCAGGCAGAGCTATAAAAACATGCCAGCTGAATGGCAGGGCAAGAGAGAGGGACAAAGATGAAGCACAGTGAAAAATAGCTAGACAAAATTAGGAAGAGGTGTTGAAAATGGGTACAATGTTGATGTGATGGTTTGCACTGGGTCAGTGATTTTTGACAGAAGACAGAGCCAAGTGCTATAAACCAGGAAATACACACAGTGCATATTAAAAGGGAGATAAAAAATATATTGATGATGTTTGAGATCCACATATCCATATATATATTACACATACTGCATTCATGAAGTCAGAGAATTTGAAGTGACACAAAATTAACAGCATCCATCAACCTATATTCTTGAAAAGATCCTACTTACACTGAGCATATTCATGTAAGGTTGCTGATATTAGGCTGAAATTTCAAAACTATTATTATGGAACAGAATACCTTAGGTCATACAACTGTACCTTTCCAGTTGATCTCTTTCTTTTCTTTCTCTTCTTCCCCCCCCCCCACAATCTCATTCTGTCTATTACTTATTTATTATCTCCCAGTCTTTCTCTTATGTATCATTTTGTTCTTATAATGTTTTATATAACCATCTGGGTACAATGAGTTTAAAGAAAAGTTTTGTAAATGTCTAAGAGGACATGCACAAAAGCCCTTTGTCTCTAAAATAAATATTTCATACACAATGACTTTTCTAAGAATGGAAGGGCTCAAAAATCATCTTATATAACTGGTGAAATGCATTATTTTTTTTGTTTGTTTCTGATTTGTTTTGTTTTGTATTTTGTTTGTTTTGTTTTGTTTTGTTGGTTGTTTGGTTTTGATGAGAGAGTGCTCTGTTTGTTTTCAGTGATTTAAAAGAGAGATTTACTAAGTGAGCAGATGGGTCAAAATTAAATGGAAAGAAACACAAAGTAATTCCTCTAAAATTAGCAAATAAATCATCCAATATGATAAAGTAGGCTTTATCCCAGGTATAGAGGGATGGTTCAATGTACAAAACTCCATCAACATAATCCACCATAAAATACTATATTAATAAAAACTTCATGGTACTGGCATAGAAATAGGTTGGTTGATCAATGTAATAAAACTGAAGATCCACAAATAAACTCAACTATGCACATCTGATTGTGTCAAAGGAGCCACAACCATACAATAGGGAAAAAAAGACTGCATTTTCAACAAATGATGCTGGTCTAACTGGACATATCCATGTAGAAAATGCAAATAAATCCATGTTTATCCTCCTGCACAAAACTCAAGCCCAAGTAGATTAACAACCTCAACATAAAACCAGCTATACTAAATCTGCTAGAGGAGGAAGGGGGTAAGAGCCCTGAGCTCCTTGGCACGGGAGACAACTTCCTAAACAGAACACCACTCAGGCCCTAAGGTTTACAATTACGAAATGGGCCTTCTTAAAACAGAAAAGATTCTATAAAGCAAAGTACACTATCAATAGAACAAAATGGCAATCTACATTGGGAAAAAGATGTTCACCAATCCTATGTCCAGCAAAGAGCTAATATCCAGAATATATAAAGAACTCAAGAAATTAAATACCAACAAACTAAATCATCCAATTTAAAATGGGATAGGGAGCCAAACAGAGAATTCTCAACAGAGGAATGGCAGATGGTAGAGAAGCACTTAAAGAAATGTTCAATATTCTTAGTCATCAGGAAAATGCAAATCAAAACAATTCTGAGATGCCATCTTACACCTGTCAGAATGTCTCAGCTCAAAGACTTAAGTGACAATGCATGCTGTCAAGGACATGGAAAAACAGGAACACTCCTCCATTGCTGGTGGGAGTGCAAACTTGTACAACCACTTTGGAAATCAATCTGGTGCTTTTTTCAGAAAACTGGTGATAGCCATACCTCAAGACCCAGCTATACCACTTCTGGGCATATACCTGAAAGATGGTCTACCATACAACAAGGACATTTGTTAAACTGTGTTCATTAGCAGCTTTATTAATAATAGCCAGAAAGTGAAAACAACCTAGATGTCCCTCAAAAAAAGAATGGATAAAGAAAATGTGGTTCATTTACACATTGGAATACTACATAGCCATGAAAAACAAAGAAATCATGAAATTTAGTGGAACTAGAAAAGATTATCCTGAGTAAGGTAACACAGACTCAGAAAGACACTCATGGTATATACTCATAAGTGGATTTTAGTCATATAATACAGCATAGACATACAACAATGCACAGACCCCAAGAAGATAAGTACAATGGGCATTTTAGTCTTCATGTAGGCTCATCAGTTAGGGGAGTACGTTATATCTCTAACCCAGACTATTTTGCCTGATTTTTGATCACTTCCCTCTGATGGGACTTCCCTACAGGGCCATAGGTTAGGAAGAGGAAATCAGGCCTCATGTGAATAGATGAGCAGGAATGTCTGGGTAGTGATGCTCCCTATTCTGAAGAACAGGGGCAAAGGGTTATGGGAAGGAGGGTGGGTCTGGGAGGAGAAGAGGGAGGAGCCTATAGTTGAGATGTAAAATGAATTAATTAATAAAAAATGAAAATAATAAAAAGGAGAGATTTCATACTAGAAACCTAACAGCTTTAGAGAAAAAAAAAAGCGATCACATCCAAAAGAAGTAGATGGCAGGAAGTAAGAAAATTCAAACTCAGGCCTGATATCAATAAAATAGAGATAAACAAACAAAAATGCTACAAAGAATCAAAGAAACAAAGAGTTGGCTCTTTGTGAAATTCAATAAACTTGAAAAGGCTGATTCCCAATTAATAAGACAAGACAATCTCCTGTTTTTAGTAGGGGCTGGACAGTGAGCCTCACAGTTGGCCAAGCTGCAAAGAACAAGAGAGTAGAAATCTAGGAATTAATAGAAACATACATACTATGCCTCCATCAACACACATACACATAATACAAAGGCTCGGGTATCTCTGCAGAAGAGTAGAAAGAGTATATGAGCCAGAAATGGTGAATGAACACCAAGAAACAGTTTCTTCTGGAGACATCAGGGAAGCTGTGAATATATTTATATTTTATTTTTATTTTATATTAATCACAGGTGATGTACTTTGTATCCCAGCTGTAGACCCCTCCTGCATTCCCTCCCTCTTTCCTCCTTGCCTCCCTCATCTCCTCCCTGCCCCTGTGAATATTAACTCAGAGCTTTACTAACAGCAGGCACAGGTCTGCTGAAGTCTAAGCCAGATCAAATCCCAATATGAAAAGGGGAGCCAGGCCTGAAGTTCTACCCCTAACTGGGAGCTATTCAAAATTCTTGGCTCTATGAAGAGGAAGGGTTCATTTGCCTTAATAATAAAGATCCTAATAAATCAACCACATACCAGAGGAAGTCCACATACCCAAAAATATTTGCAGAGAAGCATTGGATTTTATGGAGTTGGGAGAGACACAAGGTTGGGTGGGAAAGGATTGAGGTGGGTAATCTTGGAAGCCAAGGGAAATATGATCAAAACATATTGTATGAAATTCCTGTTAAACTAATGAAAGTGTTTTTAAAAATAAATTATATCTACAAGTTTTGAGATTGGAAAACTAAGTTGATCACTAGTCTTTTTTGGAATATTTGTACTATTGGGAACTATACATACACAATAACTTAAATTTACCCAACTGACCATTGTTGCAATGATAAATCATTGAGACAATCAATGTTAAGGATCATGAGGCAAATTAGCACAGCCTCCTTTACCCAAGAGACATGGATGAACTGCATCATGAAGGAAACAAGAGTTAGGCACAGAAACAAGTTTCTATTTGAGAAAAATAACACTATGTTGAAAAATTCTCCTTAACAATTGTTTTCCTTACCATGGAGCTTATTCATTTTTAGAATACAAATCATTTTATAATGATAATTCAGAAACAAATTTTGATTGCAAAGCATATCTTGTCTACTTATATGTGATGAAAATATTAAATATTACTGAATAGATTTTTTAAACTTGAAACATGAGAATGATATCCATCCTTGGTGGTATGCAAGAATTATATCAAAGGGCCTTCTTTGGAAGCTCTGGAACACCATGAATGGAAAACCTGATCTCTGAGGAAAAACAGAATTAAAGGATATTGATTATGATTTTACAGTATTAGCAATTATGTAGTAAGGATTATTGAAGACAAGTGATTTTGTATCTAATGCATTATGCTATAACAACGTATTAAGGAAATTTAACTCTCATGATAAGCCTCAAGGTAACTACACAAATGGTTTTAGCAGTTGCAATTTACATATTAAAATGTGATCTCATGTATGAATATTAGACACTTAATCAATTTAATAGCCCTTCAAAATTTTAAAAGAACATAATGAAAATGTGTAACCAAAAAAAGAGGTGTCTGAATTATTGAGCAATAAAGTACTGAATACTGATGATCTCATAATCATAATAAAAAGGCATTAATTGAAGAGTAGGTTCATGTGTCTGTAGCTAATGGATCTGTACATATGAGAGAAAACTTTCATCACAGATCTGAACAAGGTCAAAAATTGTTTCAGAAACAAATTTCATTTCTGAACCAAGAAAATTCTTCCTCATCCCTATGTACCTAATACTCTAATAGTGCCATTATTCCCCAAATCCTGTTTTCAGACTCATAACTCAGTTATGTAGTAAATTAAGCCATCCTGAAAAAGTATGGCAAAGTTAACTACCACATGAACACTTATAAAAAAATTGGTGTTTCATTATTACTTATGTCGGCAGATTACCAACAAGAAAGCAGCACCATGATGAGATTCTCAGGGAAAACATAATGTATATATGAGAAAGCTTTTACTTATTAAGATAATAAACCTGCATGCCTGGAAATATTTAAAGGGGTTCTAATTAATTAAGAAATAAAATGTGCTTTTTTACACATATTAAGTGTCTGACTCTCTATTTGAGGTTGTCTTATCATGTCACTATTCAACTCACTTTATTACTTTTTTACTTTATTGCTAGAATTTATGGCTGTACTTATTAAGGTCTCACAGACTCCTCTACTAGTTAGCACTAAACACTCCAACAATTTCAAAGAAAGAGAAAGAAAATTTATATTCAGCCATCATATTTAAGGCTGATTTTGAAGAAAAACATCATCACACTTCATTTACAGACCTAGAAAGATGTATACACAGCCTAGAAAGACGTATACTGTCATCTCAGAGAGAGTCTCTAGAGAGGAAAAAAAAAGAGTCTCTAGAGAGGAAAAAAAAGAGTCTCTAGAGAGAAAAGCTTTAAATTATTATCTCAGAATGATTTGGGTATTTTAGATATCTCTGATATTCTGATTTAATGTTTAACTTTGATTTTAAATTATTTCAACTTAAGTATATCTAGTTGTCCAGAAAATTAGGGAAAATAACAAGGAAAATAAAAATGATAATATAACCATCCATTGTGTATTATATGGGAAATCATATTTCAAATACAAAAACAAATGGTAAAGTAAACTAATGTGTCCAGAAGAATCTTCTTAGATTCTAGCAGTTTCAAACAAGGTAAAAATAAACAGAGATAAAGAAGAAATCATTAGCTAAAGGGATATCACTTCCTCTCATTTATGTATGCATTGTTTGTTTGCTTAATGCATCCACAGAAAGTATTTGGAACTCTAAGTAATTATGAGAGTTTGTTCTTATCTCCCACCATGACATGGGTCTTAGAGATCAGACTCAGGCTGTTCAGGTTGGTGGCAAGCCATCTCTGTCCCAGTATTTACTTCCTTAAATTACTTATTTAATTTCAATTTCGTCTCCACATCTCTTTCCAATATGAGTGGGACACAATGTCAACAACCCTATGAGGTGCTCCATTTAACACAAAAAGTAATCTGAACTAGCTCAGCCCTCTGGTTTTTACTTGCATATCTCTCTTACATGAAGTCATACTTCTGTCTTCTGGAGAGTTTATCTAGAAACTTACATATTAATGATGTCTCATAGCAACACCCACTAATAGACCAGAATAGTCCAACCTCTGTCACCTGTGCTACTGCTCAACAATAATGCTAGGTAGAGTCTATTTGATTGCTGAAGGATTTCAAGTGCTTCCTTTGCTGTAAGATTCTCATAGGATTTTAATCATATCGATTTTAAAATATGGTACATGACGGATATCAACTGCAGTTGACAACTGCTTGATTCATGGCTGCAGACACTTGACTGTTGTAATATCTTACCTCTGAACTCTGTGATTCAGTCTGCACTATTCTGAGGACTCACCCATTTTCCCTGTTCTAACAGCTATTCACTATCTTCATATTCCTAACACACTTAGCTTCAATCAACTTAGCTTCCCATGCTAAATCTTTAAAATGTAATCACTCAATATTTCATCTAGCACACCCATGGCTTATTTGTATATTTGAAATATACCCTAAACATGAAGAATTCATTCTTTTTGTTTCATTTTGGGAGATGTTTTACATGCCTCAAAATTTTCATTTTTTTATTTATTACAGTTTATTCACTTTGTATCTCAGCTGTAGCCCCCTCTCTCATCCCCTCCCATTCCTGCCTTCCCTAGCTCTTCTGTTCCCATGCCCCTCCCTCAGTCCACTGATAAGGGGAGGTCTTCTTCCCTTCCATCTGACCCTAGCCTATGAGGTCTCAACAGGACTGGCTGCATTCTCTTCCTCTGTGGCTTGGTAGGGCTGCCCCTGCCTCAGGGGGAAGTGAAAAACAGCCAGATACTCAGTTCATGTCAGAGACAACCCCTGTTTCCCTTACTAGGGAACCTGCTTGGACACTGAGCTGCCATGGGCTGCATCTGTGTAGGGGTTCTAGGTTATATTCACGTATGGTCTTTGGTTGGAGTATCAGTCTCAGAAAAGACCCTTATGCCCAGTTTTTTTTTGGTTCTGTTGCTCTCCTTGTGGAACTGCATGATACTGTCATAGAAAAAGAATGTTGGATCAATGGAATCGATTATAAGACCCAGAAATAAATCCAAACACCTACAGATACTTGATTTTTGACAAAGAAGCCACTGTGATAAATCACCTAATCAAAACTCTAAAATACAAAATTAATACAGGGAACGGGGATGCCTCTGTCATGAACTCAGTTGCCTGTTCTTTGATCACTTGTCCCTGGAGATGTTGCCTACCAGGCCACAGAGGAAGAGGATCTATGTAGTCTTGATGAGACGTGATAAGCTATGGGCACATGGCAGAGGAGGAGAACTCCCCATTTTAGTGGGCTAGGGGAAAGGGATAGGGTGAAGAGGGAGGATGAGACTGGGAGGAGGTGAGGGAGGGGCTTCAATCAGGATACATAATAAATAAATTGTAAAAACTATCAAATTAAAAAAAATAAAAAGTAAAAATAAAGTAGTATGAGGTAGAATGAACAAAACAGACCTAAGACAACTCATTTAAAGAAAAAAACCTCAAATAATTGAATTTCACATTTTAATCATTGTACAATGCAGTTGAGATATTTTTCCAACACTGTACTAAAAATGAAAAAGAAAGGATGGAAGGAAGGAGAGAGACTGAAAAAGAAGAAAGGAAGGAGAAAAAAACAAAAGTACTAAAAATCCTATTTTTATTTTATTCCACTCTGCCAAGGATTCTGCTTCCTCTTTCCAAGTTTTCTTCCCCCCCCACCCAAATTGCTTGCTATCAAGAATGGAGCTCCACAAAAAGAGAGAGAGAAAAAAAATTGGGCACAGGGGAATACTTCAACCAAGGACCATTCATGGAAATAACCTAGAAACCCTGCACAGATGTAGCCCATGGCAGCCCAGTGTCCAAGTGGGTTCCCTAGTATTGAGCACAGGGACTGTCTCTGACATGACCTCAGTGGCTGGCTCTTTGATCACCTCCCCCTGAGGCGGGGGTGGGGGGTGGGTGCAGACTTACCAAACCACAGAGGAAGACAATGCAGCCAGTCCTGATGGGAACTTATAGACTAGGATCAGATGGAAGGGGAAGAGAACCTCCCTATCAGTGGACTCAGGGAGGGGAGGAGAAAAGAGAGGGAGAGTAGGGCTTGGAGGTGACAAAGGAGGGGCTACAGCTGGGATATAGAGTGAATAAACTTATTTTTTCATTAATTAATAAAAAAACAGTTTCAAAAAATGGAACCTTATTATCCTCATCTGAGAAATTCACTATCACATCACTGTTCTTTACAGGCACATAATTTAGGACTTAAGTCTCGACCATCATTAATTCTATACTTATTTTATATCAGCCTCTGCAATATCAATTCTTAATCAGTTAGTTTAGTACATGGTATCAAATTTTTCAGAAGAATATTTCATGCAGAGTTACTCACGAAGTAGTGAGGTATAATGATAAAGAAGAAGCATATATGTTTAGCAAATGGGAATTGTAGATTTTTCAATTGCTTCTGAACAATTTACTCAAATTCTTAGCAAAGTAGTACAACTCATTCTGAAATTCAATTAATCATTGTCATGTTTTCTCAGCTAGCAGTAACCTTAACACATTTAAAAGGCCAGGATTAAGGACCATTTTAAAATTATCAATAGAGTAATGACCCTAATAATCAAAGATTATTAATAGTTTACATATACACATCACACCTTTTTTGGTAGTTTTTATAAGTACATAATGTCAGAATTATATAATTTATTTAGCAATGTTATTAAAAAGAATATCAATATTAAATGAGATTTATATATTTGTCAAAAATAAATTTATTTGCCTGTAATTTTATTTATAAATAATTACATTTGTTATAAAATTTATTTATAATTTTACTTATGAAGTGTGTTACACAATCACATGACAGTTATTGCAAAAGTAAAACTGTAAAGGATTTGTAATATGATAGACAGTGTAAAGATTCCATCATATTAGACTCATAAGTCCACTTGGTGTATCACTGCCATTGAATGTAGATTTCTGTGTTTCGTGTTGCCTTGTATGCATTTAGAAATTAACTGACTCAAAAGAAATAGAAGACTGTATAAGGCAATGTCATCCAGAGGTTTGTGTGATGCAGACATATTCAATTTGGCATTGTATTATGTTAACTTTCTCATATTAGATACATATTTCTTGAGTTTCTTCATCTAAAAGATGGGCATAATTAATATAAATAAAGCTACGCTGAAGTTGCAATTATAAATTTGATTACTTTTACATTATGTTCTCACTCTCAGACCTTAGATGACATTTTACGACATTCTTTTCTTGCTTTCATTTTAGCTGTCTTCAAAACGTCTGTATGTCACGGTTCCTGGACAACAAAACAGCTATATATTTTATGTAATATTATACCCGTTGCTATTTCATTGCTCTTGGTATTAGATAAATCCTTATCATATTCTTACATATTTATATTTTTCAGTCTCTATATAAACAATAGATTCTGATGTCAAAGGAAGTTAGTGATTGTCAGTATGAAATGATGACAATAGTAATTGTCTTAAAAATTAATTGCTTCTAATATATGTAAATTCGTAAACCCATATTTGACAATGTACTGAATAGCAAATGAATTACTATTTTGTATTAAAGAAATCTGTATAAAACTTGTTAATGATCATTTAAATGTTTATGATGACATCCGTATGCTCAGTCCTATGGGTATAAGAAAACAAAGTGCTTGGTTTTCAGTCTATTGACTATTTTAGATGTATTTCATAAATGTAACATTTAATGCATACATAATAGAACAAATGTTTTTGAGAGGTGGTTTGACAAAAATACACTCTAGGGAACTAAATTTTCTCAGGAAAATTATAGAATTTATCAAAAGTCTGTATGTAAAAGGAACAACACATGGAAACAACATAAAGGTCTCAAAATAAGTGAATAATAAATTTTACAAATACATTTTGTTGTCAAAGCATTTTCACAGAAATTATATTTTTCTGTAATGCAGTAAGATACAAGGAAATAAAATATTATATATTCAGAATATGAATCGACACATTGAGCATAACAGAATGTCCCTTCCTCTCTTTTTTTAGCATTTTTCTAGATGAACAACTTGGGAAAGCTGCTGATTCTGTATTTGTGCTCAGTATGGCAGTATACGTGAAGTGGATATTTTTAGGGAGGAAGATTTAGTATTTCAACAGCTGGTTCAGGCTGTTCCCTTATCAAAATAGTACTTCTAGACTATCAGAAGTAGAAAGAGGAGCTTAAAATACAATTTTCACTCAAGCAAGAAAATTCTTCACCCGTTTTCCCTCCTTGAACTCTTTGCTATATTATTTCCCAGTGTTACATCTAGGCACATTTTTCCCCCACATGAGCTTTTGTTAGCTAAAACTGCTGAAAATATCATTTAGATGCTTCACTCAAATTCTGAAAACATTTTGTGAGAAAGCAAATCATCTTATTAATTGATAGATAATTTCCCCCACCTTAATAAGGCATAGATAATTCTTTAATAATAAGCCTTTTAGACCCTCAGACTCTTGCAATAAATTCACCATGGTTTAAGATGCTCTGTAGAGTTCTGTAGGACACCAGGGTCTTCAAACTCCTTACAGAAATACTACCCAGATTTACACACACAGAGCTAAGGAGTGAGGCTCCACTAATTTTGTTCTAACTAAACCCCGCATTATACTAAATCCTTGTGTTTCAGTACATTTCATTGTAACATACAATATGCAGAGACTTAGAGAAACCAAATCTCCAATTTGAATCCTTACAAAATATGAGCTAAACTGATGAAGAAGATAGTACTTGGGCAAAACTCCAGACAAGAAATTTCCTCTAAGGCTGGAGTGATTGTTCATTTGGTAACATACTCGCCATGCAAGCATGAAGAGCTGAGTTCAACCTCCAGAACCCATCTTAAAACAAAACAAAACAAAACAAAACAAAACAAAACAAAAAGTAAGTATGGTAGCATGAAAGTTTAATACCAGTGCAGGGGGAGCAGAAGCAGGTGGATGTTTGAGACTCACTAGCCTAGTCATTGAACCCCAAGCCAATGGGATACCCTGTCTCAAAAAATAAGTTTTCCTTCTGCCTTTTATATGTACATGCATACACACATACAAGTACATTGACACACACACAAGTAGAGAGAGAGAGCGAAGGATATTGACACACACATATAGATAGATAGATAGAGGTATATTCACACACATACAGGTACAATGACACACATACACATACAGGTACATTCAAACACACATATACAGGTACATTGACACACACACAAGGAGAGAGAGAGACATATTCACACACACCACACACACACACACACACACACACACACACACACACACATATATATATATATATATATATATATATATATAAAGAGAGAGAGAGAGAGAGAGAGAGAGAGGTTTATTGACACACATACAGGTACAAGGACACACATACATACACATACAGGTACATTCACATATACACACGCACACACACACCCCAAAACTTATTTTTCAATCTTCGGTTCTGAATATCTCTTGGTGATACAGCTATGTACTAGAATATATTATTACAGTTAATATAAATTTATTTGTTCCAGCTCTGATGTTTAGAAATTTCAAGATGAAAGTGCTGGTAGATTGTTTCCTGTTCCTAAAATGGATGCTTCTCATTTTTTCTTTGTTTCATGTGGTCATAAAGGCTGCAAATGTCTCTAGAGGAAGATCCTTGGTAGGGTACAAGTTTGTTTATGAGAAGGGACCTGGTAAGTCAGTCACTGCCCAAAATCTGCATCTCTCAATAATAGGACTCTGCTTGTGAAGTGCCACATAAAAAGTATTGGGAAAGAGTACAGATAGAACGTATTTAAACATGTCAAGCATAGCTGGAGAAAAATAAGCTCTTGAGAATTATCTGCTAAATATGGGCCTCTATTGCAAGAGTTTTAAGATACGCAGATTTTTAAATTATGTGTGGATGTGGGTGCCTCTATGACTGTTATGTGAGCATGTGTGCATGCGTATCTGTGGGGGGGAGGGGCTCTGTGTGCATGTGTACATGCAGTTGCACTCAGCTCACCATGGAGGCCAATGGGGGAACATCAAAGGCCCTGGAGTTGAAGTTTCTCTTCAAGAGCAGTATATGCTTTTCACCATTGAGTTGCCTCTCAGATTCCTCAAGAATGTTGTTATGTCCGGAGTAAGAGACAGGCATGATGGTTCAGTGGGTAAGAGTACTTACCAACAAGCCGGATGACCTGTATTTGGTCCCTGGGAACAAACAGTGGAAAAAAGGGGAAATGACTGCATAAATGACACTCCTCTACACACATGCGTCGGCATACACACACACACACACACACACACACAAACACGCTACACTTATGAAATACATACAGAAAACCCATAAAAGATTAGTTTTTTTGACATACATGGTATTTGGTCAGAAACACTGTTCATAATTTATACTGGGTACTGACTTTTAGATAAGTGTATGTTAAACATAAATTAAGGTAAGTTCAAGCAGGTGAGGTGATGGATGAATGTTTAGGTGTAAATTGAGTGTGTTTACATATGAATGCTGGATGTCCCTGGAAGGACTGCATTCAGCTGAGAAGTTAAGAGAGAAAGTTGCTTTTTAAAGATTTGAACCAAATTTGGTTCCCTTTATTGAATTCATTATTTTTTTACTTTTATTTTATATTAATCACAGGTTATGTACTTTGTATCCCAGCTGTAGCCCCCTCCTGCATTCCCTCCCTATTCCCCCCCCCTTCCCTTCTTCATCTCCTCCCTGCACCTTTCCAAGTCCACTGATAGGGAAGGACCTCCTCCCCTTCTATCTAACTCTAGCTTATCAGGTCTCTTCAGGAATGGCTGCAATGTCCTCTTTTGTGGCTTAGCAAGGCTGCTCCTCCCTCGCGGGGCTGGAAGGCCGAAGAGCCAGCCATTGAGTTCATGTCCAAAATAGTCCCTGTTCCCCTTACTAGAACACCCACTTGGGTATTGAGCTACCATTTGCTACATACAAGCAGGGGTTCTAGGTTATAACCATACTTGGTCCTTGGTTAGAGAGACAGTCTCATAAAAGACCCCTTTGCCCTGATCTATTTGGTTCTTGAGGTGCTCTCCAGGTCATACTAACTCTCCCTTCTTTCATATGATTCCCTGCACTCTGCCAAAGGGTTGGTTATGTTTCTTAATATTTGCTTTGATACCCTGCTAGGAAGAGTCTTTCCCTCTGTGGTAGGCTCTTGTCCTGCTACTTATTTTCTCCTATATCTAATGTCTGTCCCATTTGACTTTCAATTAAAAAATGGGGTATGGAGCTAAATAGAGAACTCTCTGTAGAGAACTGTATAATGGCAGAAAAACACTTAAAGAAATGCTCAACGTCCTTAGCCATCAAGGAGATGCAAATCAAAATGACCCTGAGATTTCACCTTACATCTGTCAGAATGGCTAAGATCAAAAACCTCAAGTGACAACACATGCTAGAGAGGATGTGGAGAAAGGGGAACCCTCCTCCACTGCTGGTGAGAATGCAAACTTGTACAACCACTCTGGAAATCAATTTGGCATTTTCTTGGACAATTAAGAATAGTGATTCCTCAAGATTCAGCTATACCACTCCTAGGCATATATCCAAAAGATGTTTAAGTACACAAAAACGACATTTGCTCAACTATGTTCATAGCTGCTTTATTCATAATAGCCAGAACCTGGAAACAACCCACATGTCCATTAACGGAGGAATGGATACAGAAATTGTGGTACTTTTACAGAATGGAATACTACTCAGTAATTAAAAATGAGGAAATCATGAAATTTGCAGGCAAACGCTGGGACCTGGAAATGATCATCCTGAGTGAGGTATCCCAAAAGCAGAAGGATATACATGGTATATACTCACTTATATAGACCTATAAGATAGGATAAACATACTGAAATCTATACACCTAAAGAAGATAAACAAGAAAGAGGACTTGGGGTAAGAGGATTAATACTCACTTAGAAAGTCAAATGGGACGGACATTGGATTCATTATTAAGGTTAGTTTAGAAGGAGAGAGTCAGGGCCCAGTTTTAAGGAAAAGTGTGTTTTTTAATGACTCCTATGTTTTAGATATTCCTTCCAGGAACACGTACTTATTTTGAGTTTACAGCTTATGGGGCTGGTTGCACCCTTAGGTTTGCCCTGCAGGCCTTGTGACAATATGAAAACAAGTTTCATCAGCAAAAACATGACATGGTTGGCTCTGTTTCTGCTGACGAAGGGACAGATGGTGCTCCTAATCCTTCCATTAAACATCTTTGCTGAGTTTGCTTGTGTGTAGCAAACCCAGAGCAAGTCTTGGCTACAAAGCACAGAACTGCAGAATTGAGTAGCTCTGTGCCACAAACTCTAAACGATGGTCAGGGGCTAAGAGGAAATTTCACAAAGACCAGAAGTTTCAGGTCTTTTAAACTGATATCTTAGCTGTCTGCTCTTTGATATCTCTGCTTATTGCTGCACTCTTTGCTTTGACAAAGATATGGATCCAGCTTAGTCTAATTGAATTGGTGAGGAATGTGTGGTATATTTACATATTGGAGATTACTCAGTTGTTGGCAAGCATTAAATTGGGCCCTTCATAGGAAAAGGGATGGAATTGGGGAGCAATGTGTGTGGTGAATCAAATAACCCATCCCCCCAATGACAAATATAGCATGTTTTCTCTCTTATGCAGAGTCTAGATTTAAATTTAAACACACACACAGTAACTTACAGTTCTCTGTCCATGTGTATGTTTTATATGTGTATGTTCAAACATGTATGTGATATTTGTATATAGGTGAGTGTGTGTACCTGTGTAAATATGCCTGTGTGCCTGACTCTGTGTGTGCCTGTGTGTAAAATGTTATAATGATATCAATTATTTTGTATTTCAACTTAAATTTAATGCAAAGGTAAAACAAAAAGTTAACCTTTTATTCTTTAGGTGATATGCTGGGAAGTTCAATGACATTTCTATTTTACTAAGAATGATCTGCCCATTCTCTATATGTAAAGCCTCATTTTCTTTCCTTTTAAAAAAATGTATTTATTTACTTTACATCCCTATAACAGCCTTCTGACTCTGGTCCTTCCTTTCCTCCAGATCTCACCCCAGCCTCTTTCCTCTTTCCCCTCCTATTTTCGTAAGAAAATGGGAAGCCCTACCCCCCCAACCAACCCACCCTGGTACATCAAGTCACGTCACGACTAAGTGCATCCTCTTCCACTGAGGCCTGACAAGGCAGCCCAGCTATGGAAAACTGATCCAAAATCACGCAACAGAGTCCATGTCAGAGACAGCTCCTACTCTAATTGCTAGGGGACCCTCATAAAGATCAAACTGCCCATCAGCTACATATGTGTAGAGGACCTACGTCCAGTCAATGTATGGTCTTTGGTGGTTCAGTGTCTGTGAGTCCCATATTCTTAAATTGTTGTCCAAGGACAATTCCAAGGCAGAGCAGTTTGTAATGAAATGTAATGAGATGAAATAAAGTAACAAAACTACCAGCCCTTTAAGTTTACTTCTATAATTTTAATGCTTGGTACATTGCAAAAGAGAACTGATTTCTGCTGTCTTTAACCTGAGTGGGCCTGATGTGCTCAGAAGATCTCTGACATTTTCTGGTCTGATTTCTTGAACAGAGGCCATCCCTTTTACTCACTAATGAATATAGCAAGTAAGGTATATAAAACGAATGAGGAAATTTTGTCTCATTCCTTTATGGGAGTCTCACAGGGGAGGAAATTTGTTTGGGGACCTATTGGTTAAGAACAAACACAAAAACCACAATCAGATATTATCAATCTATAAGCATGTGTTGTTTTCATCATTTAGAAAAAGGGAACTAGGTCATAGTTTTCAATGCTTCACGTTTTTAGCAAATGATCTTAGATTTAGCTACCCGGTCTCTCATACACATGTATTGTTCTGAGTCAGGTACATGAATGGCCCACAAAGAAAGAATGGGAAACATGGTACATCTGATAACAAAACAAAGAAAGACAAATGTTTTTGTTGTTGTTATTTTAAAGATAAGCTAATGCTGAACGGGTTGAGGACCAGAATGTATGCAAATTCATAACTTAGTTCTAAATCATCTCAAAGCATGTTATTAACTTAGTTACAGGGAGGGTGAAAGTTTGTTTTAGAAAGATACACCTTAAAGAACATTTCTTCTAAAAAAATAGGTTTTTGTAATTCTAGTAGACTATTCTGTAAGGCTATATAATTAATAAATTTTAAATATGTTGAAGGAAATCTTTTAAGTTTGCTTGAGCTGATATTATCACAATGAATTTGGCCCCTTGCCTGGGAATACCTGGCAATACTTTATGAAAAAAGAACTTGGGTCAAGAAAGAAGTGGAATCATTGGCTTCTGTCTTTGCTTTTCTCTGTGTTCTCTAGATGTATTCTACTCAAGTGGTTACATAGAATCTAGGCTCCTGACAGTACTGATCATCTGTCTGATGCTAATAATTGTTTTTTTCAATATCTTCTTACTGAATGCATTATTATTTGTGCTTTAGAAAATGTGAAACACTGTGATCTTATACAGACATTGGTCACATGCTTTGTGGACACAGAATGACATGGATTTTCATATATGATTAGGTAATCAAATTTAGGTCTTTCCAGGCATATTCTAGAGAGTAAAATGTGGCTGGAATGCAGACCCCAATGAAGAGTAGAGGGGGTTCTGAAAAGACGTATGGTATAATAAAAGTTTAGATATAAGAAATAATAACATCAAATACTAGCTCAAAATATAGGAGCAAAATATCCACCAGCAGAACCTTATTCAGCCTATTTCCTCTCACATAAAATGAGGCTTTTTGGAATAGAATCAAGTGAAATAAACTTCACTCAGTATCTGTCATATACAAAGTAAATATTAACAAACACAGTATCCTTTCTTATATTTTTCTTCTGCGATCTAACTGCTGAAAAGATTTTTTAATGCAGCTCATAGAAAAAATTTTAGAGTATATAGCATTCATCATAAGCACGGTGAGGATACAGAAAAGATATGGCTGGCGTCTGTGTATCCCTGTGAATAACACAAAGCTATCAAAGCCACACAATATCCTTCTGTTTAAATTGTGATGTCAATGTTTGTTATTAGAGCTCTACCTCAGTTACTCATAAACATGAAAATGGTGTGCCCGACTGGGTCACATTCTGGCCAAAAAAAGAAAAAAAAAAAAAACGACTTTTGTTAATAGTGATGAAAGTAATCATTCACAACGAAAACTCAAAGGTAAAAGACCTCTGTGATCCTAAAAAGCTTTCCTGCTTTCTACCTTTGGTTTTTCAGCTTGACCAAGTCTGTTTGATAAACCTCTGAATTGTGTGGCCACCTAGTGACCCGCATCACATGGCCACTGGATGACAGAAAAAGTCTTTCAGCAGGTCATTTGCTGTTCCTGGTCTGTCATATTCCAAGCAGAAGGTCAGGTTTGATGTTATATATATATAACCTGGTCTTCACTTGTGTAATCAAAATAATAGCTATTTTATTCCTGTATCCTGAGATTGATTTAGTAAGAATCCCCTTTTCATTATATATTTTCACCCTTTTCTAAGTAAAGAGAACTATTGTTTAAGTCTATAAAAGCTTCTGTCTACAGCAGCCTTCTCTACAGTTTTTCACTGAGTCATGGTCAGAGTAATACAAAATTTTCATAAATGCTATTCACTTGACCAAATGACCACGGGCTTTATAATTCTTGAACATATATTCTTATGCATACTTTTGCCTTTTGAAATCCTCTTGCTTTAGGAAAAGTTTTCCTCAAGGAGAATTGTTTGGGTATTTTGAGTCAGGTAATGTATTGGAGGATGAAGTCCAAGAGATTTTACCTGAGTCATCATTCTCCTCAGACAACAAATTAACCCCCAGAGGTCCCATGGCAGACAAACTCACTCTTTGCAAGAACCATGGCTTTACTGCTTATTGCAAATGTCACTAAGCAAGACTTCTTATGTCACCCAGATATATCAGCTCACTTTACCTTTGATTGATTCTTATGAGATGCCCTGCAGTTAGTCAATGTTTCCTCTTTGTTCCTGTACTACTACAAAAATAACGAAATGAAAATAATTTTAAGGAGACAATCTCTAACATACAGTGGCTTGTCTTAAAGTGTCTGCAATGACTATTTATGGAAACAATATGCATACAGTAGAAAAAATTAATAAGCTCTTTTTTGAGGCTTGCATTATTCAGTCTCTTCTACTGCTTGGCAACAGCAGCAGCATGTAGCAGATTTCTGTGACCCACACATGATTGTGTGGGTAAACAACAGACACAGACTTGATGAAAGTTAAATGTTCTAAATGCGTCTTTCCCTTAAGTACATTCAGCTTGCAATAGATTTTTAAGTAGAACCTTTTTGTAATTCAAGGACTGTGTGTATGTATTACATTAATTTTCCTCTTAAATATCAAGCTCAGAAATGAAGAATTGCTATCCATCTCTGTTCCCCACTGTTGTGTTGAAGATGGAACATGCAGCCTCAAATGCATTAAATGTCTTCAGCCTGTACCCAACTATCCAGTGAAGTTTGGGAAAAGGAGACAGAGTTAATGTTTGCCATATTACAAACTTGTGTGTGTGTGTGTGTGTGTGTGTGTGTGTGTGTGTGTTACTTCAATGTCAACACTGGAACACATTATATTGCTTACTGTTAGCACATCTTTTCAAAGTTAATTATTGACAGTAGTTCTTGTTAATGGCCCATGCAAGAGGATGGACTTGATGATAGTTTGTTTTAGAATTTGAGAAATGGTGCAGACAGGTACACATGTGCTTTTAGGAAGTAACTTCCTCCCCTCAATGGACTTGGGAGGGGCATGGAGGGAGAAGATGGATGAAGGGTGGGATTGGGGGGAGGCTGAGGGAAGGGGCTATATCTGGGATACAAAGTGAATAAATTACAATTAATAAAAATTAAATAAATTTTAAAAAATTTTTATATGACTTTGTTCTTAACATATGTACTACTTTTTAAATGAACACTAAGATGTTGAAATTATAAATACACTGAGTTTAGTTCTTAATGAAGAGAATATATAGACATTAGTAATTATAATAGAATTGTGTTATTATTTGGGTCAAGAGATAAGGAAAAATTATCATTGGGACAGCAAATACACAAGGTAGATATTTTAGTATCCATGTACAATCCATACTAACAGATTTTCTTGTTAACATTATACTACATTTTCTTAAAAATAATAAAGCAAGATGTCTAAACAGGTTTTTCTGTGAATATTTATGACAAAATATTTTGTTATAATAATGAAGAATATACAGTAAAAAGTTTAGGAGTGTTATTTACTGCAAGTTTTCTTCTGCCATAATAATAAAACTCAGTATGACAAAAAATAGTGGGATTCATCTTAGAGAATTTTCTAAAAGACATTTTAAATAAATTTATCTGCTATTACTTATAGTCTGAATTTTCACAAAGTCTATATCTCTTAGAGCCAAGATACTCTCAGCTTCTTCTAAATATTAGATTTTCTCAGTGTATATCTACCAGGGTTTCCTCAAAATTCACATCTAAATAATATCATGGGTATATTGGGTAAGTATCTTGTAATTCAATGCAATATATGCAAAATTTTCCATTTCTACACAGACCTTATGAACATACAATGCTGTCATGTAAGAAGCAGTCTAGCAATATAGTGCAGAATATTGATGACTCTGTACAGATTGCTTAATCAGAAAAAATGTTTGCAGATAATAAAACATGAGATAAAAATATTCAAGTAATTCTGAATGTAACAACAAAACTGTTGACATAGCTACATTGAAAATTTCAAAATTCAAATCAGAATATTAAAGTCAATGAAAATAAAAAATCAATAGTATTACTATAACCCATTTTATCAAGAAATTAAGATAACATAGTAAATGAACCCCCTGAAGCAAGAGGAAAAGAAGGGTCTTAGAAGTCAGTGATCAAATTGGACACATGCATGAGAGAATATACATAAAGTTCTTTGAAGGTCGTTCAAAACACAGAAGCCAAAACCATACAACGGAAAAAAAAAAGACAGCATCTTTAACAAATGGTGCTGGTATAACTAGATGTCTACATGTAGGAAAATGCAAATAGATTCATATTTATTACCTTGCACAAAACTAAAGTCTAAGTGGATCAAAGACCTCAACATAAAACCAGACACACTAAATCTGTTAGAAGAAAAATGGGGAAGAGCCTTGAACTCATTGGCACAGGAGACAACTTCCTGAACAGAACACCAACAGCACAGGCTCTAAGATCAACAACCAATGAATGGGACCTCATGAAACTGAAAAGCTTCTGTAAAGCGAAGGAGTTAATTATTTTAAGTTGATAAAACTCTTAAAATGCATTTCATATCTCTTAAATAGTAATGGAAAACTTGTCAAATACATTATATGTGAATTTGAACATAAAATATTGTAAGATAATATTCCTTTAAACAATAAATACAAAATCCTGTATAAAATAATTTTGAAACAAATAAACCACTACCTAAAAGTACATTTCCCATATACTTAAGTACTATTTAAAGAAAGTCATTTAAAATTTAGTGACTTCTGATTGTTTGTTTAAAATTTCCAAGGTCTACTGAATTAATTTTAAGGATGAATTAAAGAAACAACAAAATTTTGATAGCACAGAAATACTGAGAAAACTTGACACTAACATGATTTTTAAAATGTAGTGGTTTTAATTAAAATATATTTAAAAATCCACAAAATTTGTTGAAATCTTAATTAAGAAAAGATTAGTTTTATATTTTGCAAAATACAAGTAAGTTTTTAGTAAAGAATTACTATGATAATTTCATAATTTTTACCATTGTATCATGGTTATGAGAAATACGAATGTTAAGAGAAACTAGAGAGGAAAAGTTAAGTAAGAAGTTTATGTATCATTTCTCTAAATTTAAAATTATTTCAAAAATAAATTTAAGGTTTTAAAATAATGATTTACTTATTGTATTATATACATTTTCAAGTGTGTCTGTTTTATTGAAAGGGTAATGCTACATTTGGTGGTTTACACTGATAGTCCCAAGAGTCAACCAACTGGACAAGGAGGACTGTGTGTAATCTGAGGTTAGCCTGAGCTACCTAGTGTGTTCAAGGCAGCCTGAGCTACAGTGTGTGACACTGTCTCAGCAACAAAAATATAAATAAATGTAAGAGTGGTGAAACAGTATCAAAGCCATGAAAATGAGGTAGATACAAACATTTGAGCAAAGGGATAATATTTGAAATATGTTGATTAAGTCATAAACATGGTTAAAATACACACACACACACACAAATCAGACAGATACTGAGATGTAACTTACAAAACATAAAAACTATCCTAATGAAATTTACAGTCATAAAACAGGGAGTGCATGCTGGACAATTATATGATTAGGACGAATTTCTAATATTAAACCCGGGCATGGCAATGATATAAATAAATATTCAAAAGAAATGAAATAAATATTTTCCTAATGTTGCTATCAACACGATTTTCAGAAGCCATCCCTCCAAGTTGTCTCTGAATGGCTCCAGTCAACAAGACATGCTGCTTCTGGGAATTGCTATGTTGTCTCTGATATAAACTGTACTGAAAGAAATGTGGACCTGCTACATGACCAGCCTTTGCCCTCTTGATTATAACATTAGCAGCCATTACAGCAACATCATTACATAAATCACAAGGCAAAATTAAGGTCGAACCTGAGAAAATTAAGCTATTCCTCTGAGGTTAATAACACTGCCCTGCCAAGATTACTGCCTTAAAACAATAACTACTACACAAAGTGTAAAAATATTGTTTCCATTAAACTGTTTCATGCATTGCTATTGAGTACATTAAGCATTATAATTTGTTGTCACATCTTTCTTTCTATTACCCATCTTTTAATTCTCATGCTTTAGTCCTTCACAAATTCAATCTGTGGCTAGTCACATTATCAATAGCTTCTTTTACTTAGGAAGAACTTTGGTAGCTTAACATATGCCAAACCTTTAAACCACATTAACTTAGGTATCAATTACTGTGTTTCAATTTTAAATTAGTACTATCATAGTAAATTTGGGTTTTCCATCACTTATTCTTATCACTTTTTGCTATTACAAAGGAGAATTACTGATTATGATTGCATTGTTTTTATAATCACAGTAGTATGTTTTAAAGAAAATTGTACTGTTTATTTCTGAGGGAAAAGAGTTTAAGTTAAGTATTCCCAAAACTTTCTTTATTCAATTTTTTATTTGCTATTCAGTACATAAGATCAAGCAATTTCAATTGCTTAAGAATTTGTAAGAAGGAATTCTTTTGAAATAAAATAAGGGCAATTAAAATGCCTTAACTGAGTGAAAAATAATGGTAGCTTATGGTATGGTTTTAAATATTAAATATTAAACCTTTAGAATGTGAATGTATTAGAGAGAGAGAAAGAGACAGAGATAGGAACAGAGAGAGAAACAATCTGTAAACAGATAGTTAAATTGAAACGAAACAATGGGGAAGAGAGCAAAGTCAACAGCATTGATATCTTTCTGAGAAGAGATTAGGTGCAGGTATGCAGAGAAATGGCACTATGTGAAGACAGAGAAACCTAACATCTCCTAGCCCAAAAGGGAGGCCTCAGAGGTAATCCATATTGAGCACTAAGACAGTAACTGTCTGTTGTCTAAGGTGCCATGTCTATGTATTTTAATTAAGGATCTCTCACAAACTAATAGAAAAACAGAGCAATGTTGTTTTTTAATGTAATTCCATAATTTTATTACATGTATTCCAAGAGCAGTTTGATCTCTTGGTGAATTTTTAACAAATATGAAGGTAAACACACCTAATAATGATATACAGCTTGATGGGATAAACCATATAAGATGTATCATTTTGTGGACACCAACTAAGTAATAAGCAATTAAATACAAAGTTTAACGTTTAAAGCTACTATAATAGTTCAGTAGGCAAAAATGCTGACTCCAGAAGCCTGACAATATGACTTGATTCCAGTAATACACTATGAAAGGGAAGAACTGATTCCCAAAAGTTGTCTTCTGGCTTACACAGACACAAACACACACACACAAACAGACACACACAAAGAGAGAGAGACAGACACACAGACAAAAACAGAGGCACACATACACAAAGACACATATATACGAACACACACACACACTGGCTAGCAAAAATTCACCCAGAATGTCATAAATACACATAATAATATATAAACTTTCTAAAGCTTAACTGGAAATGTGATATATATAATAACTGAAATAAATTCTAAATAACTTATCACAAAATAAATTATTTTTTTATAATTCATACGGTAACGAGAAAGGGTAGGGAAACTTGTGTTAGTGGTGATGGGACCCTCAGATATTTTTATATTAAAGGTACGGATTTTAGGAGAGAATATGTAATGTATGTTACAGCATGAGTTTTATAAGGTAAATATCCATTTCAAAAATTTAGGGAAATAATAGAAAACGAAATTCACAGGACTTTTATTTTTAAATGGATTTAAAACATTGTTAATAATGTAATGGTCTTAATCAGAATTAACATTTCAATCCCCCAAAAAGTTGAAAACTATTGCTTTTAAGGACACATAAGAAGTTGTGAGAATGTCTGCCATCAGTCTATACAAAAAATGTAGCTTTTTATTTTTTTTTAATATTAGTTACAGTTTATTGACTTTGTATCCCTGCTGTATCCTGCTCCTTCATTCCCTCCCAATCCCACCCTCTCTCCCTCATCTCCTTCCTGCCCTGTTTCAAGTCCGCTGATAGGGAGGTACCTCTTACTCAATTCATGATCTATTAAGTCAAGATCTATGATGTTTCTATATAGATAAAACCAGCAAAAGTCATATTTTACAATGAGAGGATCAGGTAAAGAGAAAAGACCAACCAATATCTTAAGTGGTTTTTTTCTTTCTTTCTTTCATATACTAGGCTTCTATCTATAACACATTTATAGATGATAAATTATTTTAAGCATAATTTGTAGTGTCTAGTTTATACAAAAGAAAGGTCATTAAATGTTGACTTAATGGTTAATAGACAGCCCCTTTCTTGGATATATATTTTTTTTCTTTTACCAGATTAAAGAAATAAATATAAAGAAAGCTATCATACATTGCCAAAGTAAAAAAACCTAAGATAAATCCAGTATTCAATTGTATTTTATAGAGAGAAAAGCAAAAGAATAAATGCCTTCAGCTATAGCTATCCAAAATGAGATACATGCTCAGGGAATTCTATAGCTGAGGGGCATGTGCAACAGTCATAAATAGCTAAAATTTGTTCTTTCCAGTCATATGTAGCATACATCCTAAAAGATAATGTTAGCAGGAGTTTCATTCTAGTCATTAGTAATATAACTACCTTCATCACCCATATAAAATGTCTTCTGAAACATGTGAACACATATAGTCTGTTTCAGGGCCTGCACAGGAGACATTGTTCAACAGCAGGTAGTCTCTTAAGAAAGCTTTAATGATATAGGTACCATTTGATATCAATTATATGCATTTTGAAGATCTTCTGCTTGTCCTTAAACCTATTGTATAATCTTTGGTGGATAATTCATAAATGATAATTTATATAAAAGCAACGGCTGCTATGAGTAGCAGCTTGTGTTCATTGATGAACTCTGCCCAACTGTTGCCCATGCCAGCACAAGATGAACGTGTACTTATCACTATACGGTACGTTAGGTAACCTAACAATAAAAGGAAATAATTTGTGCTAGTGCTGGAGAAGAAAATACTAATATTTCTTTTTGACAAAATCTGGTCAGCTGAAATATGTAAAGCACTTTGCAAAACATTTCACTTTCTCTTGTCAAGTGAAAAAAGAACTACTAGCAAAGTTTGTTTACTTTTTCTATATTTGTGGTACAATTTCCAAATATCCAGTGTCCAGGATTATGTAAAAATAAAAATGTCTTTGTTGGCATATTTTTAGTCTTCTCACTGAAAAATTTAATTTAAAGCCTTTGAGTTTTAGTCAACAGTTGTTTGGGAATTTCAGTTATTACTTAAATTACTTTATTAATGTCAGTGAGTGAAGAAAAGCATAGAATTCTGGGTAATTTTTCTGTTCATATTTAACTGATAGTTTATGTTTCATTGTAATTCCTTAATTAATACATTGCAGTTGGATGATTTGGGGCCTAAGGAACAGTAGAAAGTGCATAAGCATACTAGAAATCCTATACAGAATCACCTCTCAGTTGCTTTCACAACAAGATATCAAACTTGAAAACAACTGGAAAACATCTCTGAAGTATTGCATCAGTATGAACTATCACGCAGTAAAATGCTGACATATTTTTACTACATTTATGTCTTATTTGAAATGTCATCATATTTCAAGGAAATGAAAAAGAAAGTGTTCAACCAAATAATTTGAACTTACCTCAAAAATGGTAAATTGTTTTCTTTTTATCATACTCATCATTATTATCATTAATTACAATTTATTCACTGTGCATCTCTGCTGTGGTTCCCTCCATCATTTTTTTCCAGTTCCACCCACCCTCCTTCTTCTCCCTTTATGACCCTCCTTTAGTCAACTAATAGGGGAGGTCCTCCTCCCCCACTATCAATCTGGAGCTGTCTTGAAAATTAGGAATAGTACTACCTCAAGATCCAGCTATACCACTCTTAGGCATATATCTGAAAGATGTTCCATCATTCAACATGGTCATTTGCTCATCTATGTTCATAGAAGCTTTATTTGTAAGAGCCAGAATCTGGAAACAACCCAGATGTCCCTCAACAGAAGAATGGATATAGAAATTGTGATACATTTACACAATGGAATACTATTCAGCAATTAAAAACAAGGAAATTATGAAATTTGCAGGCAAATGGATGGAACTAGAAATGATCATCCTGAGTGAGGTAACCCAGAAGAAAAAAGACACACATGGTATATACTCATGTATAAGTGGATATTAGACATACAATATAGGATACATATTCTAAAATCTACTGTCCTAAACAAGCTAGGGAAGATGCTTAATCCTTACTCAGAAGGGCAAACAGGATAAACATCAGAAATAGGATATGAGGGGAACATGTCAGGAGCCTACCATAGAGGGCCTCTGAAAGACTCTACCCAGCAGGGTATCAAAACAGACACTGAGACTCATAGCCATATTTTTGGCAGAGTGCAGGGAATCACATGGAAGAAGGAGGAAACAGAAAGACCCAAAAGGACAGAAGTTGTACAAGGAGAGCAACAGAGCCAAAAAACTAGAGACCAGGGGTGCCTGCAGCTACTGGTAAATCCACCAAGGACCCAACATGGCCCTGGAACCCCTGTTCAGATATAACCCGTGGGCATCTTAGTCTTCATGGGGGTTCCTATTTAATGGGAGCAGGGGAAGTCACTGACCTGAACTTGATTGCCTGCTCTTTGTTCAACTTCCCCTAGTGAGGCAGGCTTATTAGGCCACAGAAAAAGAGAATCCAGACAGTCCTGATGAGACCTACTAAGCCAGGGTAAATTGCTTTCAAAGAACAGAAAATGCATGTACAAAATAGGTATAAATTCTAAGAAAGCACCAGGTTTATCCTAAAAAAAAAAAAAAAAGGTTGAAGAGCTTTGGGCTCTGTGAAATTTTCACACTAATGATATGTATACTCCTTACCCAAGCGTGTTGAATGTCCATTCAAAGACAAGCTCTTTTTCTGTCTCAGACACAGAAATTTCAGCTGTTATTTCTGAAAGTCCCTGGTTTTTATATCCCAGTTGATAGCTATCTCTCATCGAATTTCTGTGACTTTTAAGGGACAATTTTACTAGTTCAGTGTCCAAGATTTTTTCACTTCTAAGACCTATAAGTCAACACATTTCTCTTGAGAAATTGTCTCTGTGTTTGGTTATGTGTTCATTTTTTTTTAAATTGAACTCTATTTTATCTGGTGTGGAGATGAAACGATATATTGTTTACTTTCAGTACAGAGTAGACGGATGTCATGTGGAAGGCTCTGATTTTAGATGCTCTACTACTTTCCTGGAATGGAGACAGAAAAAAAGAAGAAGAAGATTCTGACTCATAAGTCCTCAGTGTTGAAAACTCGGGGAAATTCATACATTCTAATGTCTTTTAACTCCCTTTTTGTTAGAATAATAATATAATACTATAGAATAATAATATAGAACTAAGGACTTGAGCCCTACTGCCAGTGATATGTGAGTAGTAGAAGTAATTGATAACTCAAAGGACATACTTTTTGTGGCGATACTCATTCCCCTCATTTTCTAATAAAGTACCACACAGAAGGAGTCTTCACAGAAAAAAAAAGTGTTGCAAGTTTGTAGTGGGCTACATATACAACAGTACTGTGCAGCTCTTAGTTTTTCAGTGGCAACAACATGGAACCCTTGTAAAAGGCAGAGAGTTTTTATTTCTAAGAAACAAGGTATGTGCTATTATTGCCCATTCAGATAAAAAGTCATCTATTTAATGTTGTAATAGTGAAGGGAATGTATTTCAAAATTGATTTTTCAGAATATCGTGTGAGAAGAGTAGAAATTAAAGAATATAAGGACTCTTAATTTTCCATGTTGTTTAAAAAGATTTAATGACTTTTAGGGTTTAATCATGATTTTTCCAATAAATAAAATTCAAATTTCATAGTGTAAAATAGGGAGCCACAACAACAACAAAGAGTGATGACTGCATCACAAGCATGGACACCCACAGCATGGAGCGGTGTCCCCCAAGAGAATCAAGGGCTAAGAAAAGGAATACAGCAGGTCCCATGCCTTACCTTCTTTGGATCAATCACTTAGACAGATGGGGAAGGGTGTGAGTTAGGCAGAGATAGAGATGGAGACATATCCATGATAGAGAGATGGGAGTGGGAGGAGAGAGAGGGGCTGATTGAATTGAAGGGATCTCAAACTTGGCTTGTGGCTACCATGCCAAAAAGTCAAGTCATACAGTATACTGATTACTGGAATATGCCTTAGGGTGAGGCTGCAATGATCATTTCAAAACTTAAAATACTAGTAGAACATGAGAGTTAGTGTTTCCTGAGGTCATTTTTCAAACTGTTTTCTCGAAATATATTGTTGCAGAACTCCCAAAAGACAAGAATTAAAGATGGTCTCAAAATTAATTCCAGTTACAAGATTCTTTGAACATTTATGTTATAGGGAGTAAAATATTTATTTACTTGGTACTTGGTAGCAAAATCAAGGCAAACACTTGAAGTGCTTCATCCTGACTTTATATATATATATATATACATATATATATGTATACATATGTATATATATATATATATATATATATATATATATTTAGTGTGCCTCATTTTCACTCAGGCAATTCAAATATATCCACAGTGGCAGATTCTGTGAACTCAGAGTCTGTATGGAGTTTTGATTTTATATGTCATGAGCCACATAAAATGATTTACACTTACTTTGTATGTGTGTCCTAACTTATTTCATAAAGTACTCAACAAATTATACATATATATACAAAAAATACATATATATATGTACCTACATATACTCATATATAGAGGCATATATTTAAAGGTTTTATATATATAAATATATATATATACACACAAACTCATGAGAAAACAAAAGCATTCTTCTAATAAAGAAAAGCTTCCATTTCACTGTTACGCTGTGAAAATTTTATTAACAAAAATGAGCATAGTGATTCCTGGGTTGTGATGCAGAATCTGTATTTGAACAAGCTGCCAAAAAAACAGGAAGTTCAGTATATACATGCACACATATGTTGTGTGTGTGTATGAAGGTATATATACATATGTATATACGTGTGTGTATATATATACATATATATAATCTCATATATATGGGATTAAAATGCAAGTCTGTGTTTAAAAAAAAAGAAACTCTTTAAAAGCAAATGCCTGCCATCTGTAGCAGGAGCACTTCACAAAACCCAGGGGTGTCTTCTTTCCCAACTGTCAACACCAGGAAAAGTGCCAAGGGGACAGATGCTAAAACTGGAAAGTCTCATTGAGGGCGTGACATCAGAATCCTATAATTTCTCTCTAAAGAAGCATCAGCCTCCAAAACAAAACAGGGAACTCGTGAGAAAATAAAAATGTCCTAATGAAGAAAAGCCTCCATCTCACTGTTACACTATGAAAATTCTATTAACAAAAATGAGCATACTGCTTTGTGGGATGTAATGCAGAATCTGTATTTGAGCAAGTTGCCAAGAAGCCAAGAGGCATTTTTGTTTTTTGGGTTTTTTTTTAATCATTGGCGAAAACAAGGAACATATGATCAAGCAGGAAAATAATAACAGAAGCCACTACTAAAAATAGTGTCCAATCACACAGTATAGAATTGAAACAAAACAATAAGGAAATATATTTCTCTGTTGAATAAGCATGTGAAGAAGAAAACTGGTAATTCTCATTTAAAATGAAAATAATCTATAATTAATATTAAAATACAATTAATAACATAAATATATATCCCTTATTGAAACGTGATTCACACTTAAACAAAATCTGAACATTTTGAATTTTCACTTTCATTGAGTTTTACCTTTATCAGAAAATAATTTTTGCTTTTAAGTTTCCAACATGTTAAGCTACAACATTTTCTTCACAACAAGATGAATCCAATAGGGGACCTGCTGACAATGACATCAGCTCCTAAGGATGAGGTTACAAATTCAAACAGTGGACCAAGCAAGAAAAAGGAATTAAAGAGACAGGGATTATGAAGACTGGGGACCTGGGAAGCTAGAGCAAGGTATAAAGAACGGACATTCTTCAACTTCAAGCTAGAAAGCAATCCAGGTACTACCAAAACTCGTTTTTCAATATAAAGGTAAGAGCTTTTATTTCAGCTTTGAAAGGCCCAAGTTACATATTTGTTCATAAATATATGTATCAAAATTTGCCTCAAAACATGGGAAACAAATAACCTAGACACTAACTCCTGAAGTTTTTATCAGGCAACAATATCAACAGGGTCCCACTCTCAACTGAAGCTCATAACGGTAAAATTGGTTACCTTGCTTGGTTTGTTTTTCTTTCAACACTGTAGTCATATAACTATGCTGATTCTGTTCAGCTGTGTACACAAACAACAAGAAGCGAACTAAGGGAAAACAAAGATTATGAAACTCAAACTTCTTCAATAACAGAAAAAAATGCTAGCTTTTACAAGATATAAAGTAAAATCCTGGAGTTATTTGCTTTTTACAAAATGTGTGGAAACAATATGATCTTCCATGTATGTGTCAGATGAGAAGTCCCAGTGTTATGCAGTCTGGTTTCTACTGCATTTGATATTTGATTTCTAGGCACTGGATATGAGCCACTAGGGAATATCTTCCTGAGTGGGCTTTGAATATTGTTCCTTTCTCCTTTTTAAATATCGGAGTAAAAGCAAGCTGTAATTAAAGAAAACCCCAAGAAATAAAATTAATGTAGAGTGTCATAGGTAGTCATTTTGTCAGTTTCACTTTCTGCTTCACCTTGTAGAATATTTTTTGTCCACTTTCACTTCATCTCAATAAGCACCAAATTGATAAGTAGGCCTTATGACAAGCTAGCTCATTTCACTTTCACCTCAAATGATTGTCATGCCTTTTGCAGAGAAGTCATAAATACGCCCAGGTGTCATAATGCTATAATAAAAATTAAGAACAAAAATTATATTGACTTATTTTTCAAATAGTAGAATGAACACTGGGAAAAAATACATTGTTGAAGCATTTTTGATAGGTAGTATCTGAGGCAATATCGTGAGATTTCTCCTATACATTTTGAACACATTTCCAAATCCATAATTAGAAATAACCCATTATTGGGCTATATTTTAAGGTAAATAAAAATTTAAAAATTGAAGAAAGAGATGTCTCTTTGGTGAGGAATAAAAACTACACTTATCTGTGCATGTAAGGACAAATGTTTAAAATGTAGTCAGGGATGATGCAGGGGTAATAAAGCAGTAGAAGTACGTGCTTCTCAAAAGCAACTGCTTTAGTAGCCATGGGCATTTCACTAGGTTTCCAATACCAGGCATGATTGTGTGTGTGTGTGTGTGTGTGTGTGTGTGTGTGTGTGTGTGGTGTCAGAGGTCATCAGGGCTCACACCAACAATGTGATAGCAGCATGGCAACATGAAGAGTAAGAATGAATTTTCTTACCCCAGTGTCAAAGACAAGAGTGACTGGCAAGAGATAGTAGAGAGTGGATAAAAATTATTCAAATTAAGAAAAACACGAATTCATCAACCTTCAAAAAGAGTTCTACACTTATGTCAAGTTAGAGTCTTAACTAAGAATCCCAACTACACTCACAAATTGCACTTTTGTGAGAAGAGATTCCCCCAAAAGAAAACAAAAATCTTTTTATCCAACATAGAATGTTCCAGATACTGGGCCAATGGAGCCATATAAAAAACTGGTACACATGCATCCGGAATATTTAAGGTTAATTGTATGGTCAGTAGTTGAACAGATTAATATTCCTTCATCTGCACAACTTAACAAACTCAACTACATTCGCAAGTCTGAAACAGTGCCTACCTAATGTTCTGAGCTCTAAATTTGTCACCTTTGAAGTTTGGTACATTAGAAAGTGATAAATTTTTAGACCATTTTTTAAATTTATCCTTCCTAGTTTATTAATGTTACTGTATTAACAGCAGTATATGATGAAAAGAAGTGACAATTTTAGGCAAGTATTTAAAATATATACCAAAGTTGCCTGAGGATATGGCTCTATGGCTAAACACATCTTCCACAAGCCTAATGACCTCAATTTGATCAGTAGGAGAAAATCCCTGAAAGTTACCTTCCTATCTCTACATGAAAGCCTGCATATGTGCACCTACACACAAACATGTAAGTTTGTGAACACACGTGTGCACACACACACACACACACATAACCATACCAGATAGATTTTAAAAAACCTTTACAAATAATCCTAAAAGTTATTTGGTGGATGACAGAAATTATTGGCATTGTTGTTCAGCAAATGCTTTCATATTCCTATAGCTTTTGATGAGCTTCATTCTGAAGTTGATTGAGTTGCTTGGAAATAGATTCAGAGCTTCAAGTACTGCTTTTAAACACTGCCAAGCATATTTAGAACAAGCGATAATCTAGAGCTAATTTTGACCTGACGTTGGGCAAAGTCTTAGACTGTTTTATGCAATGACTTCTGAATTGTGAGATTTTCTACTCTGTTTGACATGCACAAAGTTGCTCCCTATTCATGCGTGTGTCCCAGCTTATCTATCTGTAATCTTTTGGAATGAGAGTGCCTCAAATAGTTTCCTCCTAAACATTGGCTCCATCACACCCAGCCTAACACTATGGACTCTGCCAATTTCCATGTTTTTTTTCCATTATAGCTTTCCCCTCTCTGATATGATTGTCTGTGACTTCCGGCCTCGGTGTCTTCTCTAAGTTCCAGGTTTTCTTCCTCAGTTCAAAGAACCCTCCAGGCTCAATGTAGGTCCTGTCTCTCAGTATCACAGACTTAAAATATGAAAGAAGCTGGGCAAGTCAGAGTTAGTACATTGTCTGTTTCTTGACTTTTACATATTATTTCCTTCCTTATTTGATTACCAATATTCTGAAAGTTAGTGTCTTATTTATTTTATATTTTTTCACAGCTCTGGGTTTGAAGACAAACTTGGACTCTGTTTCTCCATCATTACCACTATGGTAATTTCACAACCTCAAACTTTAAACCCAACTCCTTACACATTTTACTCTATCAAATTATAAAAAGAGAGTTATTTTCAAAGTTCATATCATATTTTTCTATGGAACTGGAAAATTCTTGCAACCCAAAAGCAAACTTTATTAGCTTTTATTTTCTTTTTACACAAAAGAAATTGATGTATGGAAGCCAAATAATGGTTTCACTAAAATTTTGATTTTCTTCCTTAAATGATTAATTTTAAAAGTCACCCATGATGCTGAGAATCATAGCCAAACTTTGGGGAGAGTGCATGAAATTTTATGATAGAAGGAGAAGATAGAAAGACCTAGAGGAGACAGGAGCTCCACAAGGAGAGCAACAGAACCAAAACATCTGGGCACAGGGGTCTTTTCTGAGACTGATACTCCAACCAAGGACCATAAGCGAAGATAATTTTTAGAACCCCTGCACAGATGTAGCCCATGGCAGTTCAGTATCCAAGTGTGTTGCCTAGTAATGGGAACAGGGACTGTCTCTGACATGAACTCAGTGTTTGGCCCTTTGATCACCTCCCCCTGAGTGGGTAGCAGCCTTACAAGGCCACAGAGGAGGACATTGCAGCCAGTCCTGATGAGACCTGATAGACTAGGGACCCCACCCCCATCAGTGGACTTGGGGAGGGGCACGAGAGGAGATGAGGGAAGAAGGGAGGAATAGTGGGTGGAATTGGAAGGGACTAGGGAGGGCACTATATCTGGGATAGAGAGTGAATAACTGTAATTAATAAAAATTAATAAAAATTTAAAAGCCATCTATGATATTATATAATAAAGAATATATTAAAATTTTGGAACAAAAGTCAGAATATTTTTCATACCCTAATTTTACCTTTGAGGTGGACTCTAGATTTTCAAATATGTTAGGAAATTTTATATTCACATAAAGAAATTTTTAATTTTCATTTAAATACATTCCATATCTTTGGATTAAATGTCTCTTTGAAAATTGATAAAATGATTTGTCATTTTAACAGTCAAAAGGTGAAAACTTTAAGAAAAGGTATATTTTTATCCTATAATATATGGCTATAATCTAATTATAAGTGATTGTATACCATGTGTGTCTTTCTGGATCTGCGTTACTTCACTCAGAATAGTCTTTTCTATTTTCATTCATTTGAGTGCAAATATCACGATTTCTTTGTTTTTAATAACTAAGTAGTATTTCATTGAGTAAATGTAGCACAGTTTCTTTATTCTTTGGTTGAGGGACATCTGGGGTTTTTTTTTTTTCTAGTTTTTGGCTATTAACATAATTGAACAAATGCCCCTGTGTATGGTGGAACATCCTTTGGGTAAATCCCCAAGAGTAGTAAAGCTGGGTGTTGAGGTAGAGCTATTCCCAATTTTATTAACAAGTTCCAGACTGATTTCCAAAGTTGTGCAAATTTACACTCCCACCAGCAATGAAGTGTTCACCTTTCTCCACATCGTTGCCAGCCTAAACACACGAACAACGCACAGACTCTAAGAAAATAAGTAACAAGAAAAACCCAAGGTAGGATGTTGACATCTCACTCAGAAGGAGAAATTGAATACATATTGGTAATGGGTGAAGAGAAAGAACAAGGTAGGAGAAGAAATACAGAGAAATATGAAGATGGAGATCAGACCTGGGGTGAGTGGGGGTTAGAAGGCAAAAGGCCTGTAGAGACAAGAGGAACTGTGGGCTAGAGTAACTTTCTGACAAGTTTCAGTCCTAAGTCTGGTTAGGCACCTAGGTTGATGTGAGAGGCACTGTATCATAGACTCCTAGTAGCAGGAACCATAGAGATGGAAGAGTATACCCTCTTACTAAACAAGTCTCCTATTAGACCAAGGAGAATACCAACCCAGACACAAAGTCTTTGACTCAAAATTCACCCTGCCTACAAGATGTGCAAGGATAAACATAGAGCAGTGATTAAAAAAAAAAAAAAAAGATACTGCAGGGGCGCAGGCCGAACGCTTCTCCCAGCAAAAACTCAGTCAGTGTGTGAGTCCACCAGCAGCAAAAACTCAGTCAGTGTGTGA
>CM053752.1:86048128-86059780 GCA_028658305.1 Pachyuromys duprasi
AATTTTTATATTGTGGTACCTTATATTTTCATAAATTATTAGTTTTCATTTGCCTTAGTAAAAATTAGGACATAAAATCATGATCAAGTATTATGAGTAGGGCCAATTGTACTTTATAGTAATATTTGACTTGGTAGAGATAATCTCAGCTAAGAGCAAACTGGACTGTAACTCTGTTTTTCTGTACTAGTTGCTGAACGTATGCATGGTGGAAGTTCAGGGAACATATTGTAAAGGTTAGATTACAAGAAAGGTTGTGTTAAATCATAACAACAACAAAAGAGTGTCTTCTGAACATGTCAGGGCTATTGCACACATGAACTTACATGAGATATAGTTCACTGTACAAGATCTTAACGAATAACTATTGTTAACATTCTAGTATCAATAAGGGAAGGGCATAGAGGCCCCAATCCAAGCTGTGGGGGAACCTAGCAGTCAATGGCTTCTGAGAAAGAATCCATTTTCTTCAGACCTCTTTCCCTAATAGGTTACCAATGCTCTGGTACAAACCCTATATCTATGAGCGTATAGGCAGGACTAAAGACTCAGAGAATAACAAAAAAAGAGAAAGAGAAGGAAGAAAAAAGAGACAGAGACAAGGATTGACAGAAGGAGAAAGGGACGAAAGGGTGTAGCAGGAGAGAAAGGGAGGGTGCCAAGAGATGAAATTGAGTGGTGGACAAAACACAATGAAGAAGTCCAAAGGAGTAGAGAGTGGAGTGAGGCGTAGATATGATCAAATATATGTATGTTTGTTTGTATGTATATACATGTATATATATAAGGCTCTAAGAATAAATAAAATTTTCAAAAGTTAACATTACATGCTCATTAGTTATGCCTTTATTGTTGTAAGAAACACCCACAAAGAAGTAACCTATAGAAGCAAACATTTACTAAGGCTTGTGGATGCAGAAGGATGAGAGTCCAACATGGCAACCAAGTATGGCTTCAAGCAGTAAGCATGGCAGCAACAGCAGGAAGCTGAGAGCTCATATATTAAAAAACATGAAGTATGAAACAGAGAGGACAAACTGGAAGTAGAGAGAGATTTAAATTCTAAAAGCCCACCCACATTGACATTTTTCCTTTATCCAAGTGACACATCTTAAATTTCCTCCAAATGGCACCAACAACTAGGCACCAGATGTTTCAATATGCAAGCCTATTGGGGTAGTCGCATTTCATCCAAATATGGGTAAGCTCCAGGTTCAAGAAATTTAAAATCTAAGCATATGTTTAATGTAATATTACCTGTAATATTCAATAAACACTAAACATACAGCTTTAAGTATGTTTTATTTATGTCTTTCAATTCATTATAATGGTTCAACACAAAAATGATTTTAAGATTTTTTGAAAATCTGTATGAGATACACTAAATAAGATTTTAAGTGGTAAATAATGATATAGAGTTTGACACTGTGAAATAATGATGTGGAGTCTTATATAGGAACACTTCTAATCATACCCAATACTTCTAATAATAATAGCCATTATGGTTATAATCATAATCATTATGGTTGTAATGCCAATAAACCATTGTAAGGTAATGACTGTAAGGTGGCAGCAAGGAAAGAAAGGGGAAAAGTGGAAGACAGCCACACTCAATGAACTTGAAAATAATTTTTCTATACAGGACTTGCTCTTTGAATTCTCAAGCTAACTCTGAGCGTTATATACATATCTTATTAGTAGATTATAATTCCCAATTTTTACATGTGAGTATATAACCACCAAAACCAGAAAATAAAAAAAACTGCCCATTTCAGTGGGGGGATAGATAAAGAACTCTAGAGAGAGCATATTAGGATCCAGTTGTTATGAAGAAGGAAATAGGAAAATAGGCTTACGTGGGAAGAGGGGAGGGAGGACAATGTAAAGAAATAGGGTGGGAAATGGATAAAAACACCAAGTGTGTTTGAAAATTCATAAGAAAACATTGTTTATGCTAATATTTATGTTGAAATGTATACATACACTTACACATATACATATAAAGAATGTCTGAGTATGTGTATATACATATGACTGTGTGTATACAAGTGTGTGTGTGAGATAGAGAGAAAGTTTAAATGAAATCACACCACATGGGATGTTAGTGCTTGACCCAAGAGCTGCATACTATTTAAAATGTCCCAAAGCCAGAAATGGGAAACTTCCCTTCTTGGTCAAGAGAACTGAAGAAATTAAAAAAAAAAACAACAACAATATCGGTTTTTGTTGTTGCCCCTATTTTCCTACCAAAATATGTAAGTATTATTCTATTTCTAAAGACATCATACACTTTGGACACAAGAGCTCTCATAGTAGGAGCAGAAAATACACCACAACTTACATGGACATTGGCAAGACATAAAAAGTACAATCCTTGAGCTGTAACAAAAAGTGGATTAATTAAATCTTAAATTTTAAAGTGGATTGATTATATCTTTTCTCATTGCATCAACTAAAAATCAATTTTGTTAAAAATAGGGCAGAATTTATCTACAGTTATCACTTACTAATTTTTTTCTTATAACAACAAAGAAAAAATAACAATAATGATTAACAATAACAATAATGGCCTTTCTTTGATCTTAAGTGTTCTAGGTCAGAGACAAAGAATACACATTAACATTTGTACACACATGGACATGCTAACACTCCTGATATTTTATTAGCTGATCATTGTCACTTGAGACCAAACTTCACATCTATAAAGTTGTGTTTTATTTACATTCTCTATTTATACAATTTTCAAATTTAACAGATAGCTAATATCTAAGGTAAATTTTCTTGACAGACATGATTTTTTAATTGAAGAAGTGGGATATTACTTAAAAGTATTGTATAGATTTTATTCCTTTATTTATTTCAGAGCTCAAACCTAGGATCTAAATATCAGCTGTGTTTTCATATGTCTCAGGACCCAGGCTCCTTTCCCACTTTACATTTCTCTCCCTTATGTGTGTGTGTGCTTCTTGGCTATAAGACAGGCTATAAGGTCTGTTGGCTGCTACGCACACCTATGGAGGTCAACAGTGAATACCATGTCTTCCTCAACTATCATCTACCTTACTTTCTTTAAGACACTGTCTCACTGAACCTTCCAGCTCAACAATCAATGGGGCTGGCTGCTCAATATCTCTACTAGCTCAATGCTTGGATTACAGATCACTCTGGTATGATCACCTATTTATGTGGGTACTTGTGACAAAAAGCCAGGTTCTCATGCTTATGTGACAAGCACTTTACTGACTAACCTATATCCTCAGGGGGTCACAATCATGTTGCCTTGTTTTCCACTCTGTTTGTAAGTAACAAACTTATCTGACTAAAACTGGAAATCTTGAAATGTCAAATGCTAAAACTCATTGGCATGCCTTATTGAAATATCTATGTGTGTGTATAGATAGATAGACAGATAGACAGACAGATAGATATAATTAAAGAAGCAATAGATATATTTAAATAAATTACATTGTTATAATAAGAAGAATGGTAGTTGAACTCTGTAGCTGGCTCTTTCACCTCCCCACCCACCAAGGGAGGAGCAGCTTGGCTAGGCCACAGAGGAGGACATTGCAGCCAGTCTTGGTGAGACTTGATAAGCTAGGGTCAGATGGAAGGGGAAGAGGACCTCCCCTATCAGTGGACTTAGAAAGGGGCAGAGAGATGAGGGAGGGAGAATGGGATTGAGAAAGAAAGAGGGAGGGGCTACTGCTGAGATACAAAATAAACTGTAGTAAAAGAAGAATATTAGAATAAGACAGAAACATAGAACATATTCCAGACTAGTCCAACAAAGGGCTTTAGGATCAAGAAGTCATTCCATATCTTTAAATCAGAGTTTCCATGTCTGTCAAATTGAAAATTTTATTATGATTAACAGTTAGGCACATTTAGTCTTATACTTCTAATTCTACTATTCAATTAGGTAATACTTGAGATTCAAAGAAGTATAACTGTGCTTTTTTATTTATTTTTTCTTCTGTATTTATAGAAGAAACTCAGATTTCCAATGAATTATAAGTATTCCCTTAGTAATGTCAGCTTACTAGACTGAATATTTAAAAATTCATTAAGTGAATTAAATCACTGCTATGGTTTAGAACTGTAATGCACTCCCAAAGCTCTACTGCTAATAGCTTCATCCTTGGATGATGGTGCTATTGTGAAGCGGATATTGCTACCTTGGGCCTCCCTCTCTTTCTCTCTATTCCTTGATTCCTGTCATGGTGCAGCTTCATTAGAAGCCCAAGGGAATGGAACCAGGGGAACTATTGGCTAAAACAGAAAATCATGAGCCAAACTGTTTTTTCTGTCTTATAAGGTAAAATTTCTTGGTGTTTCATCACAAGCACAGAAAGCCTTCACTTTACTTATATGATTATTTGTGTATTACACTGAAAAAATATAAAAAAATTCAAGTCTAAAGCTCATCCTAAGCTCAGCAAATTTTCCCAAAACCTAAGATACCTGAATTTTTCATCACCATGACATATTACTGTTCTATAATCATAGGTCATAAAATATTAACACTTAAACGACTATACTGTGTTCTACATGTTTGGAACACTTCATATAGAATGTGTGAAAAAGTAAGTGGTGGAAAAACAAAGTTATTTTTTTAATATAAGGCAGGAAAATAAACAACAGAGCAAAACCAGGGGACAGATAACACTTGATAAAATATTTGGGGAGCTGATAATGGTAATCCAAATAAATACAGATGAATGCAAAAAGAGACTACATCAGTCTCCTTATCCATTCTCAAAGTAGTGTTTCCAAATTCAGAATATTGAAGCCATTTCTTGGGGACTGCTAAATCAGGAATGAGTCAGTCACAGAGTAAACTTTTAATGCAGAGAAAGTATAAAAATAAACTCTGTGAGAGCATCCACAGGCAGGTATGGTCAGTCTGTAAGCTCCAGACATCTTATGTTCTCAAATTTTACTTCCCATACTTATTCTTTCATACTTATACATACGAGGAAGACAGCTTGCTTTCCAAAGAATCAATATTACCTGCTGGTAATACTGACGGTAATACATAGCCAAAGATATGTAATACTACACATGACTGATGATTACTCTGAAAACAGAGAAGTTTCCAACTTAGATAAAAAAATAAAAATTAAATTAAATATAATAAAATAAAGACATTAAATTACATTAAAAATTAACTTAGAGATACATGGAAAATTACTTGACAGTAATTTGAGAGAGACTAAGAATTTCTTTCTTTAAAATAGTATAAGATCTAATCATCTCTCAGTAACGGTCTAGACATAGCTCTGCCCTGAGTTTGACAGCTGCCATGGATCAAGCTACTCATAGGTTCCTGAGGAAATCATTGGTAAAAGCAAACACAGCCAATGAACAACCCAAAGAAGTTGAATCAAGGGTAAGTCAGTAATTCATCACTGAGCAACATAGAATCAATATCCATCCACCCATCCCTCCGTGTTTTTTTCAATAAGGGTACCATTTCCATGTTTTGATACCACTTTGCTACAAACATGAATAAGTATTAGATGCTACAGCTTTTGACATAACTCCATGTTACTTCATTTGATTTATTGCTTGTGTTGGACAGTAGCAATGATAGAGTAGCCCTCCTATCCACTTGGATTTCCATGCTAATGTCCCTGCAATGAGCTGAGTATGTCAGTGAGCTTAACTTTTTCCCAGACACACCCTAAGGCTAAATATAACACAATAAAAAGTGATCACAGTGAGACAATGTCAAATTGGGCTTAGAATCCCAATCTGTCAAACCCCATTCACTCCATCTGAATCTAAAATCTAATCCATTTGCTATCATAGTCTATTAAAAGCCTCTTTCTAGTTAATCTATTATCCCTGGAAATTTGTCCCCAGAAAAGAAAGATCCAAAATGGTTGGAAATTGATTGATTTCCAATGTCTATCTTCTTGTGAAATGAAAATTGTCTTTCTGAACTTTGTCATAAGCATAATGCTTCTCCCTCCTGTGCAACCCTAAATAACTGCACATGGTGTTCTGCATCTAAGGAATGTGCAGCAAGTCTCCCTCTGTGAGTGGCATCACTCTTGTTTTTCATTTGTGTCACATCTTTACAGCATGTTCCACAATAGATATCACATCTTGTTCATACTTAGGATGAGGAACAGCAACACATTTTGATTCATATCCCTGATTTTCAGTTTTCTTTCCACACTAATTTACATTTGGCTACATTGATCAGAACAGTCTGAATCAACACAAACCCAATTTCTGAAGAGTGCACAAGTTTCAAGAGCTGTGTTCTCCTTCAGTTTTAGCATGCACCAATGTGGAAAGTTTACTCAGAATGAATTGCAATTGAGGGACAGTGAAGTGGCTCAGTGGGTAAAGCAATTGCCATGCGAACCTGAAGATCTAGGTATTGCAGTTGATAGAGCAGCAAGCTGTCTTAGTGGGCAAAAGTATTTCATGTCAAACCTGAACTGAGTTCAATCTTTGGGTTTCACATGGTAAAGGAAAAAAAGAGTCTCCTAAAAGTTGTCCTGACCAACACATGTGGACAGTGGCACACAACTACACACATATAAAAATAAGTGAGTAGATGTTTTAAAAAGTAAAGATATATTGTAGTTGAGTTTTTAATTTAGTAGATATCTTAATCAAAAGCTGGTGCTCACAGAGAACCTCCATGCTCATGCCTTAATATCTTTAACATAGATAGGTGTTCTGCAAGCTACCAAATGAAAAATGTAAAAAACAACCCAATCGCAAAACTATTGATTTACAATCCTCCTGCCAGCAAAATATGCTAGGGCAAAGGTGGCAGAAACCTGTGGGAGTAACTAACTGAAGTCTGATTTGTCTTAAGGCTTACTCCATGAAATAGAACCCATACCTGATACTGATTGAGTAACCAAGAACCAGAGAGTGGATGGCCCCAAAGACCTAGGGTAAAACCAAATACTACTGCCCACACACATAACAATAATATGATTTCTAGTGATACTCTGCTATAGCTATCGCTCAGCTAGCCTCAGAAAAACTTCCTCCTGAAGTACATGGGAACAAATACAGAGATCCACACCCAGACATTAGAGAGAGACAGAGAGAAACAGAGAGACAGAGATGGAGACAGATAGACAGACAGGTTAACAGACATACCTTGGAACACACATCTCTAAGTAAAATGACTCCATCAAATTCTTCCTCCTCAGAGTTCAAGGACCACCAAGGAAGAGATGGCAGAAGTATTGAGGGAGATAGAATGGAGGACAATAGGAGAACAAGGCTATGTAAAACAACTGAACAAAGGTTCATATGAACTCACAGAGACTGAAGCAGCAATCACAAGTTTATCTGGGTCAGTACCAGGTTCTCTGTGTATGTAACTATAGCTTTCAGTGTAGCATTTTTATGGGACTCTTGACTGCGTGAATGTGTCAGTCCCTGATTATTGTGCTTTTTATTGGAGCTCTTTTATTTTTCTGATGACTTGTCTTGTCCAGTTTTGAGATTAATTTTTTGTTTTGTTTTGTTTTTACATTTTGTTGTTATCTCTTTGAAGTCTGTTCTTTTCTAAGGAAAAACAAAAGGACAATGGATCTGGATGGGAGTGGAGGTGGGTAGGAACTGGGAGTTGTTCAAGGAAGGGACACTGTAATCAGATTATATTTTATGAGAAGAGAATCTATCTTTAATAAAAAGATAAAAATTACACTTTTCCACTACAATTTCTTGGGGCTTTTCTTTAACAATTGACTGTGCTTCCAGGAAGTTTTCTAATTTATTTTGCTCACAACAGCCTTAGACAAAATTGTAACAACAGCAAAGACAACTAGGCTCTAACTGCATGCCAGGAATCTCCCTGAACCCCAAACTCCTGCCTGGGAAATGGGAAATTCCCATATAAAGATGCTAAAAACTGCATCAAGCAAACTATAGAAGAGCAATCAGAAACCACGGACAAACTAATAGTAGCATTTTCTTTGTTTGAGAGATTAATTTTGATAAATGAAGAATAAGTGAAATGATGGAAGATAACAAACAGGAGTGCTCATAAATCCATTCCATTACCAGTGAAGCAAAATTCATCAGAATAGAAGCTGGCATTTGGGAAGGTTGAGCAAATAATCTGGGCTGCTGCACAGTGAGAGCAGCCTTCTCTGTTTGCTCAGGGCTGTCTTGGTTTCATTGCTGAAGTTCCTATATCCCACAAAGCCTTTTAGTAGTAGGCTGCCCTAGTTAGTCATCCTCCTTCATGCTTCAATACATAAATGTTATTTTTTAAGACTGAAAATTTTCTATGACCTATTAAAAGAAAACAGTAAGATATAATTTTGTTCAGAAATGGCTTGTTTTCATTTAAACAGGGATCTGAGTCTCTGAATCTTATGTTGACTCAGTAAGTTAAGATATAAAAAGAAAAAAATATGTATAATCACAACTAAGAAGCAATAAACATTCAATGGATGAAGACTCAATGAAGTTACTACATAGAAGAAGATGCTACTTAGGGACCTTCCCTCCTTACCAATTACAAGCCACTGACATGGAAAGGTCATAACTGTGAGTTCCAGATTATAGGGTTGACTCACTCAAAAGCTAGTAATTTGGGAAAAGTGCAATTAGGAAATGTGAATAAAATTTTCAGTAGCCATAACAGTGTAGACTCATTTAAGGCATTACAAGGCAGTGTGATGATAGATCTACCGTTTCCTGGTAGATTGTGAAGGGCTGATGACTGATTACAGATAATAAAGCAAAATACTGTAAAATCATCAAGAGAAGAAAATGGTGACACATTTCAATTACTAAGAGGGTGAGACATTGCTCTTTGAATTATTCTTTTAGAACATTTTTTAGCAATTTTTTCTGGGTAAACAGAAAAGTTAGCAGCTTGTTACTGCTGTTTTACTTACTACACCCTCTCTCCATGTCTAGGTTCTTTCTCAGTAACAAGTAGAAATTCACTGGGAAGGAACCTAGGGCATTTTTTCCCACCATCCCTGTTTAATCACAAGTAACAGCTTTCAAACCTGAGGCCTTTTTCATTACTTCCAGCAGCCGCATAGTTTCCTCAGCCTCAAATTTTCAAACAGAACTCAATTACCTGTTGTAACAGCCTAATGACTGGTCTCTAGTCAGTCTCTGATGCATGGAATCAGTCTTCCACCTGCTGCCAGAGGGATCTTTCCACTATGAAGTATGATCATGGCACACTCCTACTTAATACTTTTCAGTTATATTGTCTGTCTTCTACACTTGGAAAATTATCCAGGGATCAGCCTATACTTGTATTTCACCAGTTATACTTGCTGTCCCTCTGGCTATGATACCAGTACCATTCTGATGACCTTCTGCCTTATCTTTAATAAAGTACTTATAAAATATATGCAGTATGCTTACTTAAATTTAAATGAAGAAAATGTTTATATCAAAGAATAATGCCTAAGGACATTTCAGATTATACAGGTTTTTTTTTCATAAAAAGATGGCATGTTAATTGACAACATCTAAAACAAAAGACACATCCAGTAGGCAAGTTGGCAGAATACTTTCTACATCACCACTAATAGAAGTTTTGAAAGTAATGACAAACATTTTAAATAAATGTTTAATTTTGGTAAATATATGAAGAAATATACACCTTAATTTACAGTTGCTTACTAATACTAACATCTCAGATAGGACTCCTGAGATACATTTTTAAAAAAGAGCAAGTAACAGGAAAGTTGGCTCAGTGGTTAAGAGCACTTGTCATTCTTGCACAGAATTCAGGTTCAATCCCAGGGATCTGATGCCTTATTCTGACCTCTGCAGATACCAGAAATGCATATATGCAGGAAAACCATAAATGCATATAAAATAATATTTTAAATATTTATTTAAAATAAAAAGCAGGGCATATTGGATGTGGTGACATGATACAGTGTTTGTCTAACTCCTGCAAAAACTTGAGTTCAATCCCCAACACTCCAGAATAATTACAAAGTCAATTAATAATAAAATAAAGACTAACATATTTATATACTCAACTCAGTTTCCTAGTTTGCCTTTTCTTACTTCGACAAAACACTGAGCAATAATCAACTTGGAGAGGAATAGATTCTTTTGAATTATCAGTTAGAGTTCATCCTATGGGGAAGTCAAGGCTGGAACCTGGAGGCAGGAAGTGAAGCAGAGGCCATGGAGGAACTCCTCACTGCACTGCTATATGTGGTTTATTCACTCTGCTTTATTACATCAAAGAATCACCTGCATAGGCGTAGTACCACCTCCTACATGAATAACTCACAAACAAAATGGTATACAGGTCAATCTGAGAGAGGTAGTTCTTCAAATTTGGTTCCCTTATCCCAGATGATGCTTGCTTGTGTCACTTAAACAATTAATGACCAGAATACCCAATAATTCCATTCTCTAATAGTTTAATCTAAAATAGTTAGTTTGAGGTAAATCAGTGTAAGCTATCAGAAGCGTTTGTTCTGTTAAAGAAAATATTTAAAGATTCTAGATTAGAGCTAAATCATAAAATATTAAGATGGGAATATGCTAGCATATAATAAAGCCATTCAAATTAATGATGTAGCATTATGACTTGACATAAAGGCAGCAACAGCAGATAATATAATAAAGCAAGTTATGAAATGGCACACTGAGCACAGCGCTATATCTGAGCATAGACACTTGAACAGTTAATCAATCAACATGCTAATAACACAACAAATGAAATAAAGAAATTTCTGCTTTTGCATATTTGCATTTTTATATCTTCTAAAATGAACATTTACATAATAACCCTTGCATGTTAAAAAGTTTCAATGACATGCTAAAGGAAAGAATAGGCTAATTTGCTTAGGAAGGACTCAGTGCCTTTGGCTGCTCTTGCAGTCATGGGAAAGACAGAAATGCTGTCATAGGCAATGAAAATTAGAATAATCACAAGTGTGAGTGTGAGTGCATGAGCTTTTAGGAAGAGAAAAAACTTGTTTTCTCCTCAATAATAATAATAATAATAATAATAATAATAATAATAAATGATGATGATGGCAAAGAGGAGGAAGAGGAAGATTATGCATTTCGATAGAGTTGTTAGGATTTTTAACCATGGGCACATAATGAAAGTGGCATCCTAAGCAAATGTACGAGGCTGTCTGTCGTATGCAATCTGCTGGTGCCTATAGAGCTTCTACATGAGCTGAATCCCCATCTGAGCAACTGTGATTTGGAAGTGCCATCATGATGCATGCTTAAATAGGAGAGAAGGTAACAACACAGACACATCTGTTGGATAGACGTATCTGCCTAGGAACACTCGCACCTGTTGGCACTTCACCTGGACTCATCTTATCTGAGCTACTTCTTTTGCTGCAAGTTCGACTGTCTACTTTCCACTGTGGCCTTTCCACCTATCTGCATTCCCAGTTTCCTCTGCCCTTCATTACTGTCTTTTAAACAGCACTTTCCACTTGCTGACATGCATTTCCTCTGGTTATTGCATTCCTCACATAAGAATATGACTAGGCAGAAGAGCAGAATTTTGTTTTTACAATTTTTTTTCCAGGGTCTGGAATAACAAGTCCTCATGTTGTATTTGTGCCATGAATAAATTATCTGGTTATGGCCTGTGATAAAATATCTGTTAGTAAAATAGATAAATGTTCCAAAATGAAATACATT
>CM053752.1:86059880-86108222 GCA_028658305.1 Pachyuromys duprasi
AAATCAAGGGTCTAAATAAGCAAAGTCAGGAAGCTTGGGAGGATCAGCAGAAAAGATGATGCAGGCCAAGGATGTAGAGATAAGGGACATTAGGAATGGCCAGAAAATACCAAAAAGAAAAAAAAGGGGGGGGGCGGGAGGGAAGAAGCGGGGGGAGGGTGCGGAGGGGAGGAAATTCCATACTTATGAATCCCAGGGAAACCTCCAAAGTATAAATGGAAAACTAACAGCACTTCTGTAAGGAAAGACTAGAGAAGATTTTAGAGCACAGAAAAGGAGGACCAATGGGAAGGTAGTGTGCTTGACACATTGATGGCAGGCAGCAATGCTAAAGGAACATAACTCAGCTAAATGTATTAGCTCACATAGGTTAGAACAGTATTCGGGAAGCTGGGGCAAGCCTGGTTAGAGAATATGAAGCTATCTCAAAAGAGAAGAGAAAAGAGGCAACAACAAAGAAAAGAACATAGCTATGTGAAGAGGGTGAGAGAAAAGAATTGTACAAAAAGTGGAGTGTCACATAGATTTTAATAGAAGAGGTGGAGACCTGACATGCCAGGAAAGAGATGGGACAGCTGGCACTGGGGGCAGAGAGAGAGAGAGAGAAAGAGAGAGAGAGAAGGTCTAAAATAGATCCCATGGGGACTGAGCCTGAGAGTACAGAAAAGACAATTAAAAAGACTGCCAAATAGCAGCAGAAACCAGATTGAAGCCTGAAAGCATCCAGTTCTAATGAGCCAAATCTGCAGTGCTTTGTTTGCGTCCAGCAGTGTTCACTCTCCTGGGAGAGGCAGTGAAGAGAACAAGAATTAGAGGTACATTCCACCTCAGGAACTTGCTGTGCCAGCAAGGATAATGAACCTATTGCAGATTGCCAGGCAGATCGTGGCATGCTCAGAGCCTGACTCCTTTGAATTAATCTCTGAGTCTGATCACTGGATACTTACAAGGTAAGAGGAAAGGTATAAATTTAGAAGTCCCGGGTTGGTCCCTAACTCTGCGGAAATCAGGAAGACTCGAGTTTCTTCCTTACTGGCCCTTTCCATTCTTGCTGAAATTACAGGTACAGGAAGAGGCAAATGCAACATGAAATTGAAAACCTCTTATTAAAGGATTGCCTTGAAGTGACCAGTTGTGCAGTACAGGTACACAGAGGCCAAAATGTGAGGCTGGTTGACAGGAAAGAAGTAACTGTCTAGAACTTTTCCAATACATTAGTTACTAACTTCTAAATAAACTATATGTCAGAAGGGGAGAAATGAATTTTTGTTACACACATGTTGAGTTTACTAAGTGGTTGCTTCTCTTTCTAAAGAACCTTAAATGTTTGCTCTGAGTGAAGCAATAGATCTGTAGTAAGGGTTGGCTCACTCTCTTTAACTTCTCACCTTATACTCCACATTGTTATTTCTGCTCCAACCACAGGCTATCTCTCCGTTAGCAAAACAAATGAAGGGTATTGCACATTGAGACATTTACACTAAGCGTTCCTAAGGACTTCTCATATTCTGCACATTAATCAACCAGCTGAGATTTGACTTGTGTGTCATCTCCTTTAGAACATTTTCTGAGCATCAACCTAAAGTAGTCTTCAGCCATTGACATCCCCCACCCACTACTAGCTGTTTTTTTTTTTTTGTTGTTGTTGTTCTGTTTTGTTTTGTTGTTGTTTTGGTTAGGGGTTCTTTGGGTTTATTTAAATCTTGACAATGATAAAATTTTGCTTATCTACCATATAAGCTCCAGGGAAAAAGGTTTCTTTCTTAAGTCCTTCTCATACCTCTAGTCCCTCAGATGGTTGCAAGCACACAACATATATTCAACAAATGCTTACCTGATAAATGCATAAATGACACAAATCTTCTTGGCAAGTTACACCCAAAGCAAGTTAATTTGCAAGGCTCTGTACTCAAAAACTGGAGAGGAAAATCATGTTCTTGCTTCTCATAATTTAGCTGATATCTGCCTTATTCCCAAAAATAAATATTATGAGACAGAAAATTTTATGGTGGATGGAGACATAAATGACAAAAAAAATCAATATAAATCTGAGTATATTTCAATAAAAGTTTAAACTACCAAGTGAAATAAGGGTGTGTTATTTTGATCAAGTGGGGGCACGGGAAATAGGTTCCAGAAATAGGCTGGAAATAGGTTCTACAGAATTTGAACAGTCTCACATTCTATTAACTGTGACAGGCATATAAACCAAGTAACAGATATATTTCCCATAAAGTATGTATTATAAAGCAGTGGTTTTACTTTGTAGTTTTCTTAATTAAGAAATTTTTAAGGAAGTAGAATTTACACTCTTCGTTATCAAAGGTAATATCTAAGTAAGTAATTCTGTCTCCATTCAAGTTTTACATTCTCTGTGGAAAGTATTCTCTGCCATTTGGCTTTCAACCAAACAGACAGAATAAAAATGCAAGAGGAATGTCATCAAAATAAAAACAGTAATACTAATGAATAATTGATGGTACAAAATTCCATCTAACCTTATACAGCACCATTTACTAATCATGATTCTTTGAACTACAACTAAAATTAAAAAGCAAATTGTTTCAGCATTTGCCCTTAAGATGCTGATACAGAAATAATAATTAAAGACATTATTACACATACAAATACAGGATTCAAAAGAATAAATAAATAAACAAATAAATAAATAAATAGATAAATAAATAAATAAATAGATAAAATAAACTACCTGGTCTAGGTTCTTTAAACATATAAAGGCCAATCAACATAAACTAAAAGGATGGAGAGATAGCTCAGCAGTTAAAAGCATTTACTGATATTGCAAAGATGCTAACTCTACTCCAAATATTCAAGTAAGTGGTTCAAAACTGCCTGTAAATAAAGCTCCAAAAGATCTAATAAAATCTTCTGTCTTCTGTGGGCACAGACATGCAAAAAAACATACACAAACATACAACTACATATAATCAAAAACAAAGTAAGTATTAAATGCATGTATATACTAAAACTAAGAAAGTATTTAATCTTTAAATTGATTTTACAGGAAAATAATTCATGACTAAAAATTATAGTGGTTATGGTGAGAAATCATCTGAATGAATGAGTACACAGTTACACAGGTAACTGACCTAATGGAAGACTTTTAAGGTTGCTGAAAAACAAATTCAATGAGTGTGATAGTTACTTAATAAATTATAATCAGAAATGTTGAAAAAGCACATACTATAAGTAATAAGTGAAAATGATAATCTCTGTCATTAAGCTCCAGTATTATATTTTATTGGATAAGTGACATAAAAATTGACATCTAAATTAAATTTAAATTGGTTTCTATTAAGTAACACATTTAAAAAAAAAACTGACACCATTTGACTCCAAAGTGAAAGTTTCATGATGAGTATAAAGCATAAATCAACACGCACAAGTCAAATTTCAAACCTGTTTGATTTAATAAATCTTTTGTCACTTGTTTTCAAATATTTTAATTGTAAGCTAAACAGTAACAGTGTTAAACATCCAGCTTTGAGTTGGTCATTATGTTGCTCTTACTCAAAAATAAAATTAAAAATAAAAATAAGAATTTATTAACGGCAATAGGTATCTTGCCAAGTTTCAGTCACTATGCCACAGGTAATAAAACACCTGCCTAATCCTTGGACAAGTGGTGCTATGAAATTGAAGAGCTTATACCTTAATATGAAACTTGAATTTCTATTTCTGACTCTGTTAATTCGAGTATTGCCATACTTTAACCATTAGCATTTCAAGATTAAGTTGATATCATCCCAAAAAGAAAACCTAAAACATTTTTTTGCTTCTTCGTTAGCTGAAAAAAAATGCAAAAGTCAAGATGTATGCACATGTGTTTTCTTATGCACATAAATAATTAGGTATATAGTCATATATCATATCGTTAGTCTCAAACACTCAGCAGGCTCCAAACTTGACTCGCAGTGTTTAAGGCCCAAATAATGACACACCTACACTTGTTGGTTCCTTTCTTTGCCAGCCTAACTCTCCTCAGAAAGTAGGAATTTCTTTTGGGGCATTTCAATGGCATTGGCTGCTTAAGGACTAATCAAACTGAAGCAGAGAAAACAAAAGGAAAAAAGTCCTGTTTTCAAAGAAAGCCAGAGTCAGTGTTTAGCTAGGAAAACTGCAGTTGTGCTCTGAACAATAGCATTGCTTCTGTGTGTGCACACATATACACACAGGATCTTGCCTCTGAGGCTCCGGGAGTAGACGCCAGAGCTTTAAAAATGAACTCCGTCCCCCTTTTCACACAAGTCCGAACATGCATATTGAATTCAATCTGACCATTAATTACCTTAAAGATTTCTTAGCCTTAAACTTTGAAAGAAAAATTATAATTGTAAAAGAAAAAAATTTGAATAGAACTGCATATTCACTTTTAAGTCACTATCTCAGTTTCATATAAATCATTACTTCTGGGATAATATCAGGTATATATGACCACCAAAACAGCACCCTTCGTTTTCAAAATAATGTCTATTTTGTGCTATAAGGATGTAAAACGGCATGGGCATGGCTTTACTTTGATGCTCATGACCTGGGACCTTAGGCCAGTCAATGCAGATACACTGAACAGAACTCTAAATGAAAAATTTGACGGCGCATATGTGTTCTTACTCACCAGTGGTTTCCACGATGCCTTCCAGGATGACCACAACCTCGAACTGTTCAGTTTGCATGCTTCGCTGGGACAGGTCGTAAAAGGGGCTTTTGGCATCGATCACGTGGCAAATTGTGAGAGGGGACACAAGAAAAAGTTGATCTGCCCCTGTACTAAAACCTACATCCAGTTCAAGTTGGTCAAGGGGAAGGAACTCACCCTCAGGTGTCTGTCGAGACTAGACAAGCACACAGAAAAAGAGAAGAAATCACCACTTGTCTTGAAATTTTCAAGGCAGCCCAACAGTCATATACAACATTGCCAACATTCTGCACTATCAAACATCAGCAACGCAATCCAAACAAATAATTATGTAGCTGTATTCTATCTAGCAAATGGGCTGAAATCCCTCATGGCTCATACATGCATTATTTATAATAAACAATTTGCTGTAACCACCAGTCCCTAATACCTGACCTTTGGAGACATACCTACTCCAACAATGGCTGTGAGCACAGCTATGGAACTCAGTGTGTATCTGAATACTGCTGGAAATAATTCACTGCATCCTAACCAACTGCATGTCAAACCTGCCTTTCCTTAGAAAGCAAATAATTTTGGAGTTATATTGGAAGTTGTTAAGTTAAAAAATGCTGACCATAATATCAGAAGAGATTTGTTGATTTCTTGGAAAGTAAAATGAGTAATTGGTTTTTTTTTTTTTCAGAAATTTTGCAAAGTAACACATGGCTACAAGGCAGAATAAAAAAGACATTTTCATATTGAATTGTGCTATGGACCATAATCTTAAAGACTCATGGTTTTCAAGCCCCCGATAATAATAAACTACAATATAATTCTCTATTCCTTTATTTGTGCTTTTTAAGTATAGCCAAAAATGTGCTCTATTGAACGTTTTAAAACAAAATAGAATTTTAAGATAATGGTCTTCAACAAACAGTGTATTAAAACTCTCATAGGACAATAGCATTTACATTCAATACATTCACTCAAAAGCTTAATTGAACAAATCAGTTACATTATATGACTCTGGATAAAAAGCAAATATCAGAAAATCATAAAATTAGACATACTCATTCTTTTTGCTCCATTTGTTCTCATTTTGTTTAGCATATCTATTTTACACAACAGTTGCAGAAGCAAATATTCAGATTTAACATATATAAAAGAGGGAAATAAAAACTGGGTGGTTAGATTCATAGAGAAAAAATAGCGGGAAGGGTTTTCTATCCCAGTGCTCTAATAGGATTGGATGTGTCCACTGTCTTTTAAGACTCTTCATCAGCGAGTTTAATAAAAGAAAATAAACCAAGAGTGCTCAGACAATAACCTTATTTTCATTTGCAAAAGATATATTGGGATTGGTAAAAATAAAATAAATCATGTTTGGTAAATAAGGCTAAAAACCCTGAAGAATTGCTAGTAATCTGCTTTCCCTGGGAAGGTGGTGGAACACAAGTAGTTTTGAGTCAGTGGTGGTATATCATGGTTGCATCCCACTCACATGTCTTTAAGAGCTGAAGCAATTCATTTGTGGGACTGGCTCCATTACACTTAGGGACACTGGAAATTTCCCTTGTGTAGGAAAATATCCATGGAAAACACTGAGACCGCTTTTCTTCGCTAATAATGTAAATATAGAAGAAAAGGAGGGAGGGGACTTCTGAAGAAAAGAGGGGGGAAAGATATGATTTCTGATGACATTTTGTTGTTGTTGTTTTTAATCTGTGGGAAACCCTGCGTATTGAAAAGCTAAAACCTCAGCTTTCACAAACTATACTGGAAAGCATTTGGTATTTCCAAATCAGCACGAAAAATACCTGTGTGAAACTTTTTCCAGACATTTGTATTCTCAACATACTCCCAAATTATTCAAATAAGAATGAGACTAACATCTGCCCAACTGCCACCTGTATATTGACAGCTGATTCATATATGGAAATAATAACTGAGAAACCAGAAGAGGGGCAAAGATGAACAAAGTCCACTTCATTGTTCTCCTACCTGAGAAGCAACAGGTGCTACACAATCACAAGGTGATATTCTGAAATCCATAATTAATGACCATAATTTGCATCCTTTTACTAGGATTCCCTACTACTACCTTTTCTGTGTTCTGCTTTTCTGTACTAGAGCATGGACAGTAACTTTAAACTCTCTTTTTTGGGAACTATTTCTTCAAGGAAGATAATCTTGGATTACCATAGTGTAAACCAAACCAAAACTAAAATTCAACTTATTTTTTTATATATTTGTTATTCATATTATGCTGAATATTTCCTTAACTTTCAACAATGGAAAAGAAGAGTGGCCTAAATAGTCAAGCTACCAGGAGATTGTCAAGCTTCATTGCTTAGTAAAGTGGTTTATTATGACATAGGTAATTCAGGTTTCAATACGCATAGATCCATTCCATTCAGTTTCAATAAGTCTTCATTTTTGAAAGGCTTGTTCGTGATATTCAAATCAATGCTCTCTAATCAACCTGTCACCAATCAACCCCTTTGAATTCTGTGTCCCATACAGATCTCCCTACCGTGTGACACTATGGAGAAAGTGTTAGTAACTTCATCTGAAAAGTATTTCTCATGCTTCTTATAAGATCAGTGATGCCCCATACCTACGTATTAAAATTATTTTGTGAAATCATTATATATCATTATATATTTTCTAAAATCATAATATGTTGTTTAATTTCCTAAGGTGCTTTATACACACTTAAATTTATCTTCCAAGTTTTCATCACTTATGCAGATATTTCAACTTTAAGTTCACTGACTCTCTGGTTTTGTTTTTTTTCTTTTTTTTTCTCTGACTTGATAAAAGACTAAGAAGTCTATTAATAACTAGAAGCAAGCTTTGGTGGAGGTCAAAAGTAAAAGACGTGGTGTCAAAGAAGAGGGCCCTTGGAAGGCTGGAACTCTCTGAAGTCTGGACTGCTGACTGAAGTCTTGTGTCTGTTATCACTGCTCAAACAAAAACCTTTCAGACTGCAGAAAGCTGCAGGTGCTTGCTAGGTTCATTCTCAAAACAGATACATTCTATACTGCATTTCTAACAATTATAATCTAGAAGCTCTTGATCCTGGTAGTGGTCCCAAGATTAGCCAGAGCAATGTTAAGGAAGAAAAATAGAAGTAAGTGAGGGAAGAGAAGTTGGGGTTTTTGCTTAAAGAACTGTAACATACACTTGCATATGAAAACTGAAGATAAACAGGGAAAGATACTTATGTAAACAGTCTTATAAAGGTATGCAGTACTCTACATTGTGAGATGCTTGACTATAGGCAAAATCTTTTTAGATAAAAGGAATTTAACCCTTGTTAATGCTGAGAGTTCTGATTCAAAAATAGGCTTCTCTGGATGGAATGGTTGTAACTAGTTGTTGTATGCACAAGAGCAAAAGTTTTGAGGAAAGATTGAGGATCTCTAAGGCATACCTAATTGCTTGTATTTTCTGTCTCAAAATTATGATTTGAACATGGATTTTTTAAAATAAATTTGTACAATTTTAATTTTGGTAATAACTTCTAAGATATTGTTCATATTAAAACATCTATGAAAAAAGTATTCAATTATACAGAATTCACATTTGATGAAAAGAAATCTATGAATATATTTCAAGGGTTTTGCCTAAATATGGAATGTTATGTTTGACTTTCAAAGAATCGGTATTGTCCAATGACTTTGGCTCCTCTCAGATTCCAAAAATGTCTACAAGAGAATCAGGTGCATTTTTAACACAAATTAAAAAAAAATCAAAATCATTCATGTTCGGAAGGGAGCATCTTTTTCAGGAACTTATAGACTAATAGTTTACTTTCAGTGTAAGAAATAAAACTAATTGAAGGTTTTATACACTTACACATTTTTCATTGTCCTGTCATTCATAAGCAGACATGCATTCAACCATTGTCTTTCTGGGCATTATGTAGCTACATGTCTACATTCATGCTCCAGAGCCACACTTTACTAATTCTGCTTAGGCACTTGCTAACCTGCTATCTCTGGCCTGTTATTGAGTTCTGTTCCAGTTTGAAGCTGGCACAGGATCGTGAATATAATGCCTAGTCATCATCACCTGTCTGTACCACAGTCTGTGTCCTGGTCATACCTTTGACTTCCCACAGTTCTCAGCTGGCAAAGCCCTGTACAGTCACTGACAATGAGAGGAGAGTAAGATGAAGCAGGCAAAGCAGTGTTTTCTACCACCTTCATGTTTATATCTGCAATTTCACTTCTCTTTAAATGTTTCGTATCATATCTGTGAGTTTATATATGCCAAGTATATAGTGAAGTCACAAAGAAAAAAAAAAACATAGAGTGTAGTCAGAGTATTATCCAATAGTTAAACTGCCTCTATGGCTCAAAGCAATTATAATAAAACCTATGACAGGTAGGTCAGAATTTAAGGTAGAGAAGCATGCAGAACTAAAATTTCATTTACATTGACTCTGATAGACCTTTGAACATACCTTTGGGTAATTAAAGCTTAAATTTTTAGCTCAGATAGAATTAAAGTCAGTGCCAAGTCTTTAAAAAGTATTTTTAATATTAAACTTAATTAACCCATAAAATGCCCATTTTTATGAAAGGAATGTACCTTATTTAGATGCAGTGTAATTTATCTTGTAATAGATTATGTGAGCCTTTTGTACTGTTCAAATGAGTGCTCTGCTTTGTGTCACGATGGGGGCCTTTTGTTGGCTTTATAGTAACTATGGGCAGGATTTGTATCCCTGTTTGCACATTTCTTTCCTACCCACAACACCCTTCAATCCATGAAATGCCTATTCCTGCTTCCTTTTATCATTTGTTCTTACCTACTGCTGTTCACTTGTGGGTTTTTACATCTCTTACTTGCGTTCATACTTGATTTTATGAGCACAAGGCACCCTGTGCTTTTTAAGAAACATATTTAATAAAACCAAAATTAATTTAAAAATATTACTACTAGTATAAAAGGATTTTTGAAAGATTTTAGAAATAACACTAAATCTGTACCTTTTAGAGAACTGCCCCACTTGTGTCAAAGAAAACAAAGCTAAACTATATAACTACTGTATTATGATTTTGGTTTGTTTGTTTGTTATTGTTTTTGAGGTTATAATGAACCCATCTAAAACAACCTGTATCAGGCCTAGCTCTTGTCAGTTCTGGTGTACTTTTTCTTAGACTTTATAATATCCTTTGGCATTGTAGAAATGCAAAAGTTTTCTACAATGAGAAAGCTTTGATCTTATTCAGATAAACTTTTATACAGATATATTTTTATAGATTGATGTTTTAAAAAGAAAGTTACAGGATAAAGAAAAGTTTGACCAAAATCTATTTGTAAAAGAGTGTCAGACAGGCTAGATAAGGCTATATAAAGTGAAAAGCAAAATCATATTTAAGTGCAAGATGGGAAATAAAGAGAAAACCATACACTTATGAGAAAATTCAAGAAACTTACGGGCCAAGAATCATTGTGGCTAATGACTAATAAACCTTGGATAGGGCTGGGATGTAACTCAGTGGTAGAGTAACTTTCCAGTATTTCCCATTCTGGGTCATTGGGTGAGTTGTCATGCAGTGACAAAATAATAATTGTAATAATTAGTAATAATAATAGTGAAGCGATGATAATAAGTTGACCATGGTAGAGGCTTCCAGGCGATCATGAGACATTAGGTTTCCAGCACTATGAAGGGAGATCTTGTAGACTATAATACTGTTTTCTGTTGTATTTGAACATGATCACACTCCTATATTAGAAAGCACACAGCATCTAATTTTGAAAAAAACATGTGAATGGAGAATGAAGATGCATACGCAAACAATGTACATGAAGTTAGAAGAAAAAGGAAATGCACCCTAATACCTTTTAATAGATGAATGTTAAAAGCTGTGTTTAGGTCTTCCAAGGAAACAAATGACTGTTGGTAATGATTGAAATATGAAGAAGTAAGAATATGTTCCTCCAAAAATACTGTCTTTGTACCCCTTTTTAAAGTGTGGCTACAATAATAGCTTTTCTGTTAATATAGTAAAAATACTTGTCTGACTATATAGGACAGTGTTTCAGCAAAAACACTTTAACCCATTGAACTGTCCCTTGAAGATCATTGTATTCTTCCTCTAAAAAAGGGCAATCAATCATCAGTGCCTCGTGACAGGAAGTAACAGTGAGCTTTACAGTTCCTGCAGACCTGCAGTGGGTTGTAAGCTCTGCCATCTCAGTCAAAGAGATATCAAGTTGTAGGACCAGGCACTTTTATTAAAACTGCTCAAAAGTGATAGAGTAAATTAATGCGGTATTAATCATTCTCTTTTCTTTAGGTTGAAAGAAAGAGAAGTAAAATAAATTAAAAGCTGAGTAAATATTAATTTCATGAGAGGAAAAATATCAAGAATATTTACCTGAAAATATTTTATGGAGGTGTACTTACAATTAGTGAGCTTGTCACCACTTAAAATAACTTCAAGTTATACCTCTCACTTTTTAATTTGTAAGTAAATATTGACATTTCTAGTCATAAAGTTATGAGACCTAACCATGATTATTCAGAGAAATTTTCTTGTTTTCAAGTAAGAACCTGAGGGGTGGAGTTTAAACATAAATTGCCTTCACTGTAAGTGAAAAGCAAAATTGAAATTAGACAGGGAAGTTAAAATAATTTTCCTCGGATAATTGGGAATTGCAAAGAAAGGATGAGTAAGCCTCAGAGTATCCAATATTAGAGCCTCAGAATGTCCAATATTAGAAAGGCAGGCCCTTATTCTGTGTTTTCCCAAGAACTAAAAGTAGGTTATAATGATTCAATAAATCTAAATTTGTGCCAATAAAGGATTTTTAGATTTAGCAAATAAAATGCAAGCAGGAAAACTTCAGTTATAATAAAACATATGTGTACTATAATTATGGTTAAATAACATACTAGCTTTTGGCACAAAATTCTGCAGATTGTTTATTGAAGAAACATAAATATAGAGTTTAAAGTGTTAAATAGTAGGAAATTAAAGATGTGAACTGATATTTAGTAAGGATATGTGCAACTCATAACAACTTTTAAACTTTTAGCTTTTGATGTAGTTTTTCTCTCATAGCACAGTTGACATTTTAGGTCACTTCAATTGTCTCCAACAGAAAATAGGAGTCACTCATTAAAGCAAATATCCCCTCTAATTTTGCTGAATGTTAATTCCTCAGTAGAATATGACAAACATACTTAAAATAATCTACATTAAGTTCACTGTGATTTTCTATCAGTATGAATTTAATATCACATGCTAATAAGGTCTACTTTCAGAACTATTGTCCTACTAATAATTAATAAGGACTATGCCTCACTACTACTGTATTATTTGAATGTGATATTGATTTTATCACCTTGTGTTAATATAGCACCTTGCTCCAACACTATAATGAATATGCACTACTGTAACGAGAAGGAACATAAAATTCATTATAAACAACTGTGTCACTGATCCATAGACTAATTTTAATTGTATCTTGAACTACTATAGGGAGTTTCAAAGTGATATCCACACACAGATGCCTTGACAGTATTTCAGCATTCCAAGAGTTCCTCTCTGCCCACAAGGCCTCCCTAATGAAGCAGATGAAGAGTTTACTCTACACACCGAATGGCGAACACACGGTGCCACTATCACAAGCATGCCCGCAGTTCATCCACTTAGCTGTCTCTACCAAGCCACTTAATTCAAACCGATGTCAACAAAACAAAATGCCACCTTAAAATGTAACAACTGTGTGCAGCAAAAGCATACAAAAGAACAAGATCAATTAAAATTACATAATCATAGCTATTCTTATAAGCAGAGCCAGGCTGAAATTTTTACAAGCTGATATAAAAAAAATTCTTTTATTTACTAATGCAGCATAAGAAATACTCATGTGATGAGAAGTGACAGGGCAAGTGAACTGCTTTAATTCAAGCACTGCACTGGCCAACTTGGTCAAGAATAATTAGGATGAGATCTTATAAGTGCTAATGAAAGTGACATAAGCGCATTTTTTTTAATCCTGGGAGAACACTTTTAACTGCATAATAAGTTGAAGCTGTATAAAATAATGCATAGTTGAATGGTGCCAGCTGAAATTTCAAAGGCAAAAATTTCACTTCTACTCAGATATTAGTCATTTTTATTGCCTTAGTTCTGAACCTGCCCATGCTACTTTATATAATCTATATATAATCTCAGATTAATTTCCTTCAATAATGAAACATTCAATTGCCGTTACCAATGTGTGAACGTTTTAAAACAACCACTCTGGGAAATGAAGATGAAGAAGAAGGAGGAGAAGGAGAAGAAGACACCTGTAGGCCTGCAGAGCTAACTAGACTTTAATCCTTTCTTGTCAGAAGCTAATAACTAGGGGACTCTTCTTGCTTGCGGTAGTGCCTTCTAAGGACTACAAGGACCTTACCTTAATATCTACTCTAGGAGCAATTTGTTTTAGCATTTATGGAACTGGTGTTAGGAAGCAATCTTCTTTAATGGATGCTGAAAAGCTTCAAGTGAAATCTATAATTGACAAAGTCTTCATAGAAACAGGCAATTAAGAGTAAAATTAACAAGAGGCTCTACAGAAAAAGCACTCAAGATTTCACAGGATACATCCCTAGGAAAATATTTAGTAAAAATAACAATTTTAAAGAAACAGATATGGCGTCCTCTAATAACAGCTGCCTGGACCTTTTATGTTTGTTTAAAAGATGACCACAGTTAAACTTACTTTGTCCTGAAGAGTAATCCACCTGGTGGCATTTTGGGGAGGGGGAGCACAGTAAAGACAAACCCCAAACTAAAGTTGAGGCAACTTCAACATCTAATTCTTCAAATTAGAAGCTTTGGTGTCCCCTGTTTAGAAGACTAAAGAGTTGACAACAAACTAAAGCTCTCACCACAGGACCAAGCAGCAGCAGGGGAGCAGGAGCCTACAGCACTCCCTGTCACCACCGTGGTGTGTTAGAGCACATCCAGGGTGAGGAACATAAACTGGAGCACTAGAATGAGGATGAGAACAGAACTGGCAACTATGCCCTCTGCCTAATCCCCAGGTTTTTTCACCACCACCCCCTCCCCACCCCAACACACACACACACACACACACACACACACACACACACACACACACACACACACACACACACTGCCACCCACCTCTAGCCCCAAAGAAGTTTACCTGTGGTGGAAGGACAAACTGGGGTGGGGGGCAGAGTGGTTCCCAGGGGACTGAATCTTCGGGTTTCTGGGTAGCATAGGCTTGGTGGGGAAGGGGAGGGCTGCACTTACTTTCAGCAGCTTGCAGCGAATCTGCGCGGAGACCATGTGGCTGTTGCGCAGGTTGCCCACCCGGAACATTAGAGTGAGTTTTCCGTCCCTCATGGAGATCACCGCATGCTCACTGAACATGAGGGTCTCGGCGCGCTTCTTGGGCTGGGACATCTTGATGAACATGCAGCCGATGAGGAAAGCATCCACGATGGAGCCTAAAATGGACTGGAAGAGGAAGAGGATGATGCCCTCGGGGCACTTGTCGGTGATGTAGCGGTAGCCATAGCCGATGGTGGCCTCGGTCTCGATGAAGAACAGGAAGGCAGAGGGGAAGTTATAGACATTGGCCACACAGGGAGTGTAGTTGCCAACGTGGGCTTTGTTCAGGTCGCCCCGGGTATAAGCGATCACCCACCACATGGACGCCATGAAGAGCCAGGCCACAGTGTAGGTGAGGATGAAAATAAAGAGGTTCCAACGCCACTTGAGGTCCACCAGGGTGGTGAAGAGGTCCGAGAGGTAGCGACTGGTCTCGCTGCCCAGGTTGCCATGCTGCACATTGCACCGGCCGTTCTTGTCCACGAACCGCTGCCGCTTCTTCTTGGGGACAAGCTGATGCTGCGGGCCCTGTCCTGGCCCCTGGGGCTGCAAGCCGGAGCCGCTCGACGAAGTGGTCACTACCTGGTAATCGTCCCCAAATTTCCTTCGGAGTGCAGACATAATACGGAGGGGCGAGCCAGATTCAAACAAGAAGCGGAGGCGCAGGAGCCAAGCGCTGCAAATCAGCACCAATAAGGAGGTGGGGGTAGGGGACAAAAGCAGGAGGGAAGGGGACGAAAGCAGGCGCCTGGGTTGGGGTTGGGGGTAGGGAGCACCCTGCAGGTAGCAGCAATCTCTTCCCCCCCCAGCAGACGCCTCACCTCCCCTGGGACTGGGGCTTTCTTTCCCAGAGCAGTGGTAAAACAGACGTGTTCTCCCACTCTCAAGGCAGGAGGGATGCAAGGTGTAAGAACCCAAGTGCAGTGTTGCCTCCAAGCTCTTCGAGGATTCTCTTTTCTACCCCCACCACCGGCATCCAGGGCCACCTCTTACCTTTTCAAGGCACCCCACCCTCGACTCTCTTGCAGCGCCCCTGAACAGGCTGCTGAAATAATTTAATGAGTTTGACAAGCAAGTCCCACCTCACCTGCCAACTCCCCAAGCTGCTAAACTGCGCTACCTGCCTGGTCCGGGCCCTCCCCCCCTCCCAGCTGCACCTCGATCACCCGCCCCCCTGGAGTGCTCCTGGCTCCCTTGTCGCTCCCGCCTCCTATCTTTTTGCCAAAATCCCGCCCAGAGGCATGTCTGCTGGGCAATGGTGCAACGCCCCCTACCCACGCTCTGCTGGCTCAGAATCCCCCGCCCGGGACTCCAGAGACCTGTATTCCTGCCGTGCGCGGGCGGTCGAGTTTCCACGCGCGCCACCGGGGCCTTCGAGTGGACTCTCGGGGGGCCTGCCAAGCCACCCCCGCGCTCTGGGGAGCGCTCTGGGGAGCGCTGGAAGCCCAGCGGCGGAGGACTGGCGGAGGTGCTGCAAGCAGCGCAGAGAGCCTGACCAAGCCCCCTGCGCTCAAGGCTGCCTGACCTTTTCCTACTTTTTTTGGTGTTCCAGGATGAGAGCCAAAGCAGGTGCGTCGTCAAGCTCCGCACCTCCCGGAGGGGACTACGCGGTGCCCGCCAGAAGATCCCGGTGCTCCAGGCAGAGACTGACTCAGACGCCTGACTCTGGTGTTCCTCAGCGCGTGGTGCCCTCTTTCCAGGCGTCAGCGCGGCTGCTGAACCAGGGTCAGACTTTCAGGTTCAACACTGGCTTTGCTCCAGCTTTTCCTCACAGCAGAAACAGTTGAGTCTTCCTTCCCTCGGTTTCCTATTCCACGTCCTCTCTTTGCTTGCCCCGGGTGGATGGAGGATGCAAGGCTCAAGCAGAGGCAGCCGGAATGAGGTGTGTGTGCTGGTGCGTGTGATCAGCTGCAGAGCCGCGCTAGCCCCGCCTGTCCTTGCCTTCCCCCGCTGCTCTACCAGCCTGAATTGCACCTCCGCGCCTTGGTTGGGCCCGCAGTGTCTGGCAGCTTAGAGAACACAAGCCCCTCCAATGAGAAGCAGCTTCGAATCTGCTCCCTAACCGCAGCCAACTCTTCCTCGCCCCCTTGCATCAATTAGAAAGCCCCAGCAAGCAACAAATGCTGCTTTCTGAGAGGGGTACAATTTGTCTCTATTTCTAGGGCTCTCTCTTAAGGGTATACCAGGATTTGGGAATGCATCACCAACAGAGATCCGGCTTTCTGATAGGCATATTCAGGACCCAAAAATTCAAAAACAGAAGGAGGACCTGACTATTGGGAGCACCAAGAAGTGTCACACTAACAAGAATCTAAAATCTTTTCTGAAAAGGATTCTATGAGAAAGGCTTAGAATATCTAGAGATAGTGTGTAGATACAATTGAGGGAAAAGTATTGTATTTTAATGGCCCCAGCCTGGCAGTTAACTTAATGGAGGGGCAAAGTGCAGAAACAGCTGATATAGAGCCCTTGAGTAAATGCCAGTTTATTTACCACATTTCATGTTCGTTTGAAAATGTCATGGGGACTTATGCCATATTCCATTCAGTGCAGTCACACAAAGTTGGTAGAAAGTCATCAACTCGTACTATGAAAGCAAAGGGGTGCTGTAAGAATGCACAGTAAAAGAAATGCACAGCCACTAGACCTCGTCTCCCCAGTAGGCACTGATTCCTATGCCCTACCATAAACCTTCACATGAGCCATGAGCAGAGGACTGTAAAACATTTAGCTCCAATTACAGTTTCTCCTGCACGGTCTCTGGTAAGAGGCCAGCAACTTATTCTCTGGAGATCAAATAAGAAGGGACAGTGACACTCTAGGCCTGGAATCCTAAGGTCTGCATTGAATCCTACCTGTGCTATTTACAAGCTGAGTGACCTTGAGCAAGAGAAAAATCTTTGAGCTGGAATTTTCTCCTTCAAATATCTGATAGTTTTATATTTTCCCAGTGATGATATAAAAGCCAAAGGAAAAAGGGAAAGAAAAAGTGATGTTATTATTTTATTATTTATTCAATTGTTTCCTCTTTGAAGCATATGATGGGCTAAAAGTTTTAACAAAGCCAAGAGGAGATTATGAGTAAGTTTCTTGAGTTGTTGCTTTGCTGTGAACTAACAGTATTCTCATCTCATCTCTTACTGTCTCCCCTCCACAGTCCACTCTGCCCTTGGCAGGTGCTGCTTTCAATTACTAAAACACATCCAGACACAAGCTGATCCCTGGGCTATTCCACTGTCTTATTCCTCTCCAGGTAGTGTTCTTATCCACCCCAGGGGGTGTTACTGGCTCCTGAAGTCATTAGGCTGTCTGTTTTAGTGTGTTCTCTACAGGGAATCCTTCCTTAGTGTCTCAGGCCTTCCCTGTCTTCATCACTCAGGTTCTTTCTTCCTAAGAAAGTTTTCTTACTGTTGTTTCCTTTCTTTCTCCCTCTATTGTCAGTCAGACAAAACAGGCTCTACAAGGGCAAAGTCCTTGTCCATACTGTGTTTCCTTCTCTACTTCCTTGCTAGGTCCCCGATTTCTACAATAGTACTTTCTTCATACACTGCAAACATTATTTCTTGGATTATTACATGTGCCAATCTAAATCATTAGCAACTCCATATGAATTCATTAAAACTCAGTAATTCAGAATATAACCATCATTAAATGAGGCCACTTAATTGAATTGATATGAAAGAACATTTAAACTTTAAAAAAGAATTTTTGTGCTTGTTACTTTAGGAATTTATATTCTGTCAGTCATTTGAATTTTTAATCAATATGTTTGAAATGATTCCACTACTTTACTTAAAATGAGAGCACTAACCTTTCTTTAAGACCCCAATTCCCCAAGCATGACAGAGTATGCCTTTAATCCTAGCATTTGGTTGACAGAGGTAGTCAGATCTCTGTGAGTTTGAGGGAAGCTCCTGACCATTCATGCATACATGGTGACACTCTTACAGAATCATAATGTTTTAATAACAAAACAAACCTTTTAATATGTTCCTACCACCATTAGCTACTCAGCGAGTAAGTATCAAAAGTCATATATATATATACATATATATATGTATATATATATGTGTGTGTGTGTGTGTATGAATTGTATTATTTTAGAATGATTGGTTTTAGGATTTTTTGGGTTTTTTTGTTTGGTTTTTTTAAGTTGAGTTACTGTCTTGCATTTCACTTTGAAAACCCTTAAATGAATTTTAGCTTGGGAGAAGGGCAGAATTTTCAGCCATTTCTAAAAAAAAAACAAACGCTAAGTATTTTTACTTCTGCCATTTTGTACTACAAGTATGAGCAAAGTATAATTCTCAACACTGAAAACTAGAGAGTCAAAATATCGATCAAGTCTGAAAAATCTTGAATTTGTTCCACATGCTGTGATGTCAAATATTCATCCAAGATGTGATTTTTTTCATAAAAATAGACATAAGGATATTATTAGTTTGTAAATTTGCCTATGTTTTTAATAAGTTGTAAACATTTATGTAAAGCAAAGGATTATTTAAAAATAAATTTGTCTTTTATTATTAATAATGTTTGATTTGTATGTATATTTTGTACACTCAGTATCCAAGCTGGAAATTTAAGAAGCCTTGTTAAAGACTAATCTTCATTTTACAAATGAGTACACTGAGGGTAGAAAGGGCAAATGATTCATTGAGTGTCACATAAAGAAAAGTAAAGACTGAAATTAGAATTCAATGTATCCTTAGAACCACTGAATGGTCCATCCACCTCCTGCCAGCAGAGTTAGGAGGGTGGTTTTCTAATCCTAACCAAGAACTTGGGATCCCCTTTCTCCATAAATCATATTTGTTATTGTTGTTAAGATCCATAGCCCTCCTAAATGATCCAACCTGGCCTATCAAATTATTTTCTACATTCCCTTCAGAATACTCTCTTCTCTAGTCAACTCTTACTGTTAACAATATTCAAAATGTGCTCTCTATTAACTTCATTGACTCATCTTCATATTAATCAACCTTATTTCTTACTGATTACATTTTCTTTTTCCTATCACTATGAAATCCACATCTCAGACACTTACATACAGGGAAGTAAAAGAATTTCTCCACATTTAATGTCAGTGGCCACTTTTTGCATAACACTTTCCTGAATCCTCCCACTGACAATAATCCATCCATTCCCTATGTTCCCATTCCCTTAGATTTTCATCATGGCATGCCCTAACCTGTGTGGAGACTGAAATTCACCAAAATTGCCCAGTTGGAAGACAAGCCTTCTGAGCATGTATCTGCTAACATTTGACACTCTCTGTAATTCAGGGATACATTCTAGTCTGTATATGTGAAATACTTAAGACCATGCTAAAGAATCAAGCTTTATAAGGAGCTTATTCAAATGTTCCAGACATCATACTTGTATTATGAGGCTGTATTTGTAGTCACTAGCTCGAAAGACAGTGAGGAAGGGATTCTAAAACACACTGTCTTTCAGGTTTCTATCATTTCAGAGACAAGGTACTGACTGGTAGGTTAAATATTTTTCAGAATGCCATCATGTCACACTTTTCATGTGACTGAGGCTTTGACCTCTTTGTGACATTGAGTCCCACTCCTTGAAAATATTTACTGATGAACCAAGCTCCTCTCTCCTTGTGAAGACAGCTGCTTCCAGAATGAGGTTCTGGAGGACAGCCAGCCCCATGGTGCTGAGGCCAGGCGAATGTGTGGGGAACAGATGACAGAAGGCCATTGAATCTGGTGTTGTTGCATGAACTGAGGGCAAACATTGTGTATAGCCTGGGTCAAAATGTGGGAAAGGTACAGAATTTCAGACCAGGCCACAGTAGCCATAAAAGTCTGGAAAAAAAAATAATTGCAGAATGCATATCATTTGGAGCCCAGTGTTTCAAGATAAGGAGGTAAATTACAAGTGACCTAACCTGGGGTTCAAAGGGATAGGAGAACAAAGTTATATTTAACAGCAGACTCAGATAAGGTCCAGCTACATATTTATTCTGCCTAGAGAGAACTTTTGGCAATGTCTTATTTGCTGTATCCAAAATCAGTAATATCATGAATAACTGTTACTTCAAAAATGAAGGATGTGATTTTGTATTTTATACTAAAAAAGCATGACTTTGAACATGCAGTTATCCTATTATGTAACTGAACAGTGTGAGGAAAAGAACATACCTAATATAAAAGATAAAACCTCTGCCCCTGAGAAGACCAAATTCTAAAAATGACTTAATCGGCCAACTGTGACAAAAGCAAGGCTTTGAGCATCCCAGTGTGCCTGGAGTGGGTCTCCTCATTCATAGACTGTGGCTGTAGCACAGCATGTGACAGTTGGCTTGCCAGTTTGCCAGAATTATTAATTACTCGAATAGAAAAATTGGTTTCTATTATTTGTAGGTGATTTTTCTCCTCCTCTTTTCCAAAGGGACAATGAAGGGGCGAGTAGGCTGGAGTTCTAAAGCTTTCTTCCTTCAAAAGGATACATGTTCCCATTGCCAACATAGGTTTTGCTACGTCTGGGAAGAGGTCACTTTTTGATATTCTATATGCAATTTTGAGAAATAGAATGATATTCCCTTTTCTCACTCTCCTAAAAAAGAATACAGAGTTATTTTTTCTCTTGCCAAAAAAAGAAGAAGAAGAAAACCAAAAAGAGAAATCAGTTTGAGATCTGATTGCACAGACTGGAGAACAGAGGCCTTGCCAGACCATGGCAGATGACTCAGGAAGCCTTTAATCTTGGCTCCAACCTGGTCTCTGCCTAAGGGTTCAGAAAAAGGCAATAATCCATTGTCACTGGGAGGCCATTTATTAGCAAGGCTTTCCATACTAAACCTTCTCTTTACCACAGAGCTGTGCCATAGAGTACTCTGGTCTATAAAAGAATAAAGCCTTTTAATAGTCTTCTGGAAGTCTGTCTGCTTAATAATGTAAACATTTATTTTATAGCATGTACAGGTATTGAGAAGGTATAAAGAAAAAAATAATTTCTTCCTATGTCAGTATTTCAAGGGTTTCCCCCAAGAGCACCAATGAAGTTACGTATATAAAAATATGTATAAACATTATGCTTACTTTGATACACCTAAAAAGGAAAGTGTGTGTACCGTGTTTCTGTCACTAGGCCAAAGCTGTGCAGGTGGGGAATGATGAAAACATTCTGCCAACAGAATATAACAATAGCAGTGCTCTGGTGACTATTAAATAAAGAGTGTTATGCTATTAGCAATCAGAACAAGTCCCTTCAGGAACTTTTCCAGCTAATGGGATTCTTCAAACATCCTTCTTTCTGGAATCATATTTTGTACATCATTAGGTAATAACATTTCAAACTATTTTAGAACTCAGAAAACAAAAACCAAAATTCATACCAAAGTAGATATTATATATATATATGTATATATAATTAGAAAAATAAATAAAGCTTTTCCATGTGTGATAGTTAATACTGATTACCAGCTACCTAGAAGATGAACCTCTAGACCTGCCAGTGATAGATGAATAAGTTAGTCTCTGATCTTCTCTAAATGGATTTTCTAAATTAGGATAATTGAGGCTGAAAGGTCAACATTACGTGCTGTCTGTGTCAGTGCACAGGCTGAGATATTAGATTGAATAAGAAGAAAAGGAAAGAGTATTTAATATTCTGGGCTTTCTGAATTCAGATGCAAAGTGCTCAGCTACTCCATGTTCCTACCATGACTTCTGTCTGTGGTGGGTTGACCCCTGGATCTCTGAGCCAAAATAAACCCATCCTTCCTAAAATCGCCTTTGTCAGGTAATGTAGTGCAGCATCAAGACAAGTAACATATATATCACATCATGGAAGCTTATTAACATAATAATACAACAAATACAAAGTATTTTTTAAGATAACAGATGTTCTGTCTTAGTACTTACAGAAAAAAACAAGTATTAGAAGTCATCGCCTACTGATTAAAAATAATGTTTATTTTGTAATGTAAAATATTTTAAAGGCCTAGACAGATTATATCAGTACAGTTTGTGAGGAAGATACTGGATTTTAGAGCAAGGGTCTTCTTGGGAGCTAAGGCCTTGAAAGATGAAAGGGAAGGCTTGATTATGCTGTGAGAGTGTCTGCAGGTAGCCGCATTGAAATTTCATTTTCTTTTTTTTTTCAGTTTAATCAAGATTTATTTTTATTTTAATTTTTATTCTTTTCTCATATATTACATTCAACTACACTTCTTTTTCCTCTCCTCCTCTAGTCTTTTTCACCACCTTCCCTCTCCCCCTGATCTAGCCTATACCCTCACTCTCATACCCCTACACCCTTACACCCCTTCACTCCTCCTCCTCTAATCAGACAAAAGCAGGCATCTTAGAGACATCAACTGTATGCTGCATAAAAAGTTACAATAAAAACAACCACATGTCATTACATCATGGCTTGACAAAGTAACCCAATAGGAGGGAAAGGGTCCCAAAAGCAGGCAAAAGAGTCAGAGACACCCTCCCACACACACTGCCACTGTTAGGAGTCCCAAAAGAACCCCAAGCTACTGAGAGATAATATATATGTTGAAGACCTAGGTCAGACCCATACAGGTTCCTGATCTCTTTGATCCACCATTTAAATTGATCAGTTGATTCTGTGGTAAGCAGACATTAGCTGTAAAGGATAATTATAGTACAATCCACAGATCCAGAGAAACTAAGTAAGAAGGAGGGCTTAAGGGGGATGCAAGGATCTCCCTGGAAAGGAGAAATAGAATAGATTTTGCTGGCAAACTAAAGAAAGTGAGGTTGGGATCAGGAAGTGTCAAGTTGGGGAGAAAAAAATATTGTGAAAAGTGACTGGAATCATGGGACATTTCATGGAGCAGGGTAAAAACCTAGTGCAATGAAAATTCTACGGTATCTATAAGAGTAACCCTTACAAAGACTCCTAGTTATAGAGGGCAAGGAGCCTACATTTGTTTTTTTTGTTTGTTTGTTTTTTGTTTTTTGTTTTTTTTTCCTCAGAAGAGGGTATGAGAGGAGAGCCTTTCCCACGCCCTTCTAGCTCTTTCTGAATTCTGGCTGGCTGGTTCAGCCCAGCTGTTCTGGCCCACACTCCTCTCCAAGCTGACTGATTCAAACTGGCTTCTCCTAGCTTCTATCTACATTCCTCTGCCTGGCCTCAGACTAATTCTGGCTCCTTCTCATTCTCTTGCACCATTTGCCTTTACTTGTTTCTAACTTTTTTTCTGTACAACCTGTCTCCTTAAAACCATTCTGATAATAAAAGAAAAAAAAAAACGAAAAAAACTCTTGGTGTGAAAAAAAAATTCTTTAGTAAACAAACAGCCTCCTGCACATCTTCCTGTGCTGTTCTTAAGCAGCCTCTCTTTCCTGCCCTGTTCTCCTGAGAGTCGGATGTATCCTATCTCTGACATCTTTCTCCAACTGTTACTTTGTCTGCCCCTCAATTAGAGATCACTTTCTAAACATGGTTGCTTCCTTCTACAAATTAACCTTACCTTCACTGATTGGGATTAAAGGTGTTTACTAAGGGTCTGTCTATATTCCAGCCAAAACATATTGTAACCATAGTGTGTCTGCATTCCAGCCACATAGACCTAGAACATCTTTGGATGTGATACCTTGACAGAGACACCATGTTCCAGGATTAAAATTACCTTATATGAATGGGCCATCTTTTTTTAACTAGCAAGGCCTCAAGTGGAGGAATTGGGACACAAAACCTTCACACTACAGTTTTTTTCCTGCCTCCAGAGTGTCCTGGGACCAGAGCCTAGCATTAGAGAGATCAGAGAAACTCCATCTAACATCTGATGGGAGCAGACACAGTCCCACAGCCAAACTTCAGGTGGAGCTGTACATGTCCTGCTGAGGAGGGGGAAAGGGTAGGAGGAGCCATACAGGTCAGCCACACCACAAGGAATTTCATTTCCAATGTGAGATCCTGTAAAGGCAGAAACTCATTGTGACTCTGACACCATTAGACGCAGAGTCAATGACGGGTAATAGGGTTTGGTAAACTCATCAGGTGGAATGCTTTATAAACACAATATTTTTTTAAAAGGGAGTGACCAGAGGAACTAGAGTTGTCAGGAAGTAGAGTTGTGTGTACACTTACCTCTTGGTATGTGACACCCTTCACAGCCTAGGAAAATTGCCAGCCAGAGTGTCATCACAGAATACAAACCAGTCACTCTTCAGAACTGTGAGTTAAATTAACTCATTTTCTTTATAAAGCTACGTAGCATAGAAAATTTAGTAACAGTGATTAAAATGCATAGTCTCGCCCTTATAAAAGGTAAATAAGCAGAACTGAGTAGAAAACAAGCCATGGTATAAAACAGGTACATTTTAACCAAGAAATATAAGAGCTCTGGGACAAAAGTAGCCTTCACTGATCAGGAAAACCTGATACTCAAAGCCCACTAGCTGCCAATGACTGGTATTCAACATTGGAGGGAGATGCTTTGGAAATTATCTGAATGTTACCTATAATCTGGAAGAACATTACAGCTTCTTCTTCCAGCTAAGGGGAAAGCCTTCTTTCTCCCTGTCCTGTTCCCCTCTCGCCCCCTCACTGGAAATGCCAATGTCATACATCCTTAACTACTAGGAAAGAGAAACAGAAGTCATCCGTGTTTCTTCAGAAGTTTACTAGAAGCACTTCCATAACTTAACAAAATAATTCTGAATGTATGCAATCAACTTTGGCCTCATGTTGGTGCAATCGCATGAGACCTTGTGCTAATGGGAATGAGTGGCCCAAAGCTATTTGGTACTTAGCTTTGATATATGTAGCTAGAAGGTAGAAATTCTCCAGTGCTTCTGTTTTAGCATCCTCCAATACTAAGGGCTGCATGAAGGAGAAAGAGGTGGAACAATGGAGCAGTGGGACAACAGTAGTAGGTTAGGGACAGAGAAGAATGCAAAAAATTTAAAAGGCACCGGGAGACAAGGCATGAAGAATGACAGCCAAAGGCTTTATGGCAGGTAATCCAGGTTAGAAGGGAAGGGAGTGCCATGAATACATTTTCTGAAATAGAATAATCAAATAATCGTGTTTACTGCTTCTAGCTATGCAATAGCATTGCCTTTGGAACTCACTCCAGATCATTTATGTCACACTCTGCAGGAATGGAACCTGGGCAGGCGTCAGTATTTTTCAACCACCTCTCTGTTGGTCTGACAGCACAGCTGGGACTGTGAAGCTCTGCTGCTTTGGAAGTGCACTCCCATTAGCAAGAAGCTTCCCAGGAAATGTCACCTCCTGAAGCCACATCCATCTCTAACCCCTCTCCTGGCAGCCCTCAGCTTTAGTGCCAAACAGAGTGGGATAAGCAAACACTGGCCCCTGTCTCACCACCTACCAGAGTAAACCATCTGTGGGCACGAACTTCTGATTACAGGAGGCTCTTTCCTTCAGCCGAAAGCACCTAAGCAAAGCAGGGTACCTTTTGAACCGAGGGCAGGTTAAACCAATCCTACAACCCACACAGTCATAAATAAAACATGAGCAGGGGAATCCAGGGCTACTGGTTGTAAAACACATAAATGTTTTAAGTTATTCATTAATAATGTTTCTGCTCTCTGCGGAGGAGTATGTAAAAGTTCTGCCTTCATAATTCTTTTCTCCACTATGTATCACATTTTCCTGAAGCAAGGACAAAAGGAAAGGAGGGAAGAAAGAAGGGGGAAAGAAGCATAGAAATTTAAATAATTGCAGTGACAATTTAAAAGCTAGTGGAGAAGCTCATCACTATGCATACAGAGTGACAGAGGTAAGCGGGGATAATGCATGCTGGTCAGGTTTGTTTTGTTCCTTGTTTCGTTGTTGCTGATATATATGTGTGTGTGTGTGTGTGTGTGTGTGTGTGTGTGTGTGCTATGATTGTTTGGACACAATGGAATGGGCAATAACTGCAGAAATAAATCGAGTACTAGAAAACAGAAAATAATTTTACTTTACATGCTTCTGGATATAATTTCACTGAAGTTTTTATCAGGAATCTCCATAATAGTCATCAGCTGTTTTTTTACTTAGAGAAAGAAACCAGTTTCAAGTTCAACCCACTGAACTTGCTTATCCTTTGTGATTCCCAGGTGTCCACTGAAATCATAATCTGCATTCCCCAGGAAACCATAGTTGATACCAGTGTTGTTCCTTTACAGATTACAGAAAAGAAGATAGGCTTTCTTCTTACTTGTCATATAGTCATTTTTCCATCTTGCAAACTCCACACTTAAGCAACACGAATTTGAAACTGAGTAGGCAGCAATATCTGATCAAAATTGGTCTGAAAATAAAAAAGTTGTATACATTTCATCCACAAAGGTCATCTACCTATATGCTGTGACCTCATAGTAAAAGTCACAGCTTTAGAAACATCTGCAGGCAGCAGTTCAAACTAATTTTAATAATTTCTAAAGCAATACTTCTCCTTCTCTCTCTTTCTACGGACTTTCTGTTCTCCAAACTGAGCTAAGATGACTTAAATTAAAGCAATATCTTCATTAAAACTGTGAATTGTGTGTTAGAACTCTATTATCTACATTAGCATAATAAGATGTCAGCTGGACAGTACTTACATGTCTGTATTGTTTCTATTTTATATCAAGCATACAGATAAAAAACAAATAAAATGTGATGATGTTCTCAACTAATGAATTCACTTTGCACCTGTATGAAACACAATTCTTTTCTGAGTGATCATTTTAGTAAAAACAAAAAAGTGTGTGACCATCACAAGGCAGATGAAGAAGGTCAATGCTCAGTTCCAGCTATCAATCAAGTGTGTATTCAATTTTGTATTCTGTGAGGCTGGAGTTGCTGCTGATGCATTGTCCTCACATATTCAGTCAATGTCAGGATACAAACATCACTAAATAAACCCTCGTGTCAAAGTGTCACCTAGTGATTATTTATGCTTCTTGACACAGAAATGAATGACAAGGCTGCTTTTGTGGCTTCATAAGGTCTCACACCAATTGTTGCAGGTAACAGAGATGAAGGACAAGACACTCTCCTCAGAATATATTTCAATTGTGCCAGTTAATTAGCCAGGTGAGCACTGGCCAACACAGAAAGCACTACTGGGATAATTCTAGAAAAAAAATATTTTTCCTGAAAATTGAATGTAAAACACTTAAAAATTACCATGCACAACTGAATTCCCTCAGTCAAGAATACATTTTGTATTTACATGAAAAAGAAGTCAATTTTCTTCTTTAATTGTCCTTTATTTCACAATAATTTCTTTAGGTTGTATTATGTGTGTGTGTTCATGAGTGTGTGTGTTAACATGTTTGCATGTGTGTGCCAATACATTTTCATATGAGTGTTTACGTTTTTTTCTCTTATCTATCTATCTATCTATCTACCTATCTATTTGTTTATTTGATCACTTTGCAGCCTCATCATAGAACCCTCTCTCCTCTCCTCCCAGTTACAACTTCCAGACACACTCTTCTACTTCTGTTATCCCCTCTCTTTCTCATAGAAGGGGAGGCCCTCAAATGGTACCAATCCACCTTGATCCATCAATTCTCAGCAGGACTAAGCACATCCTCTCCCACTGAGGCCAGAGAAGGCAACCCAGCTAGGGGAAAGAGATCCAAAGGCAGGCAACAGAGTCAGAGACAGCCTCTACTCTCATTGTTAGGGGACCAACATGATGACCAAGCAGCACATCCATTACACGTGTGTAGGGGGCCTAGGCCCAGCCTGTGTATGCTTTTTGGTTGATGACTCAGTCTCTGTGAGCCACGATGGGCCTAGGTTAGTCTATTCTGTAGGTCTTTATTGGTGTTCTTGACACTTCTGACTCTCTCAAACCTTCCTCCCACTCTTCCACAAAGCTTATCAAGCTCAGCCTATGATTTTGAAGAAACTTGTATGTGTGTGTACCCATAGGAACATACATACACACTTACAATGATTTTGCAGGAAGGGTGATACATGGTTTCTCTAATAACATACGGTTGTCCTGGATCTCACTCTGTAATAAAATGTGATGATGTTATCAACCAATGAATTCACTTTGCACATGTATGGAAAACAATTCTTTTCTGAGTGATCATTTTAGTAAAAACAAAAATGTGTGAGGAGGGTGGCCTCAAACTCAGAGTCCTGCCTGTCTCTGCCTCCCAAGTACTGGGATTAAAAGCATGCACTACTGCCCAAATGATATGTGAGATCTTGACACAGACCCACCATGCTACTGAGAGATTGTTAGAGCAGAAATCATTGCTGTATATTTCCTGACTGTCTGGTATTATGCAAGTTAGTAATCTCTAAGTGATGGTGTATATTTTCAATGCTAAAATGAAATAGAAATATTATTTATTTTTCAGAGGTATTTGAGGGAAAGATTATAGAACACCTAAATACAACCTAGACCCTAAAATAGACCCTTAAATCTGGCATGAAATACTTTAAGATCAGCTAAAAATAAATCAAAAGATTATGTCTACATCCAATTATAATTTCTATGGAGAATTTCTAGTTTAGTAATGAGACTACAAAGGATTCTGGAACAAAAAATATGTTAAATTATTAAAGTCATAACTAAATTTAGAAGATTTGTAATGTTTTTCTTCATCATTATAACAATGTGGGTTTATAAACTGCAACCTGTTTTCGGGCCTCAACTCAAAAGATTCAGAATGGGCCTAGTTTTGCTCCTGATGCTATACCACTGCTACTTTCTTACTGTTGGCTGCATCTTAAGGTACCCCACACAATCTAACACTGGTCTTTCGTAATGGGAATATAGGCTTACTTGTGTTCAGGATTTCTTTGGCCACAGATAGAAAAATCCACTTACTTCCCTGCCCAACAGATAGAAAAATCCACTTACTTCCCTGCCCAAGCACCAAAGAAAGCCAGGCTTTTGCATCTGGAAAGAATTTAATTCATATCATCAAAACAAAAGAGATCCTCATCTTACAAGAAAACAACAAAATTACAAGAAAAAAGCAAAACAAAATAATTCCCTCTAAAGACTTCCCTACAATGAAATACTAAATGATTTACCCGGAAAAATCTGTCCTAAGAATTGAATCTGCCAGATACTTGAACACATGAAGTTAGGTGGAAGATTCTCAGGGGGAGACCTGAAAACTGCTCATTATTTCTCCCAAACAAGAAGAAGGCATGAGATGGGGTGGGGGAGGGATGGAAGCTCTACCAGCAAACCCTGAAGATGGACAGCCTTTCCTGGGAGAAGGCTTCTCCCAGAACAGTCTTCTCATATTCACAATATTCCTCAGTCTCAAGATTACTTCTGAGGTCAGTGAAATGCCTGGAATGCACACTGTATCCGGGAGAAGGGACAAGAGGAGCAGAAGCTCAAGACTACAGAGACACTAGAGGAAATGTCCCTTACGAATTATAATCTCTTAGAATTTTGGAAAGATATGACCATAACATACAAATCTGTTGGGATGGTTCTATTACAAAAAGCAAGGCACCCGCATGATCTTTTACTTATAATGATTTAAGATTATTTTTTACATCATTTAAAACTATATTCTTCACTAAGCCAAAGTGACAGTAACTATCACAAGTCAGTTTTTACCAATAACCTTTCACTGTGCTTCTGTGGGTTACCCAGTGACAGGACTGGAAATGGCTATTTAGAGATTATGAGATAAGGGTGATCATGACTGCTTCAAGAGCTTTGTACTGAACAACTTGATAAGTCTCTGAAAGTATTTCAAATAGTGACATCAGGAGCTAAACCTAACAAACAGAATAATAAAAATTTAAATTGGTGATTTTTAAAGACAAAGTGGCTGTAGTATTTTATAAAGCTTCATGGATTCAACCCCTGTGAAAAACTGTAACTTTGCATTCTCTGTTTTAAGTCCTAACTAAAAGCAAATTAATAGAAAACACACACACACAATCTGTAGGAAATGTCTTTTTACACAAGTTATGGAGCAAGAGAATTTTGTTTTCAAAACAAAAATACTTAAAAATAATAAAGTGATTTTCAAAACTCTTACAAGAATGGAGCTATTTATTAGAACCTATGTTCTTTAATTTGTCTGTTATGATCAATTTGCAAGAAGATTGACAGCACTGATTCTAAACTTGCTAACAGCGACCAATGCCAAACAACTCTGAGCTTTAGGCAACTTCTAGAAAAAAGTTGGGAAAAAATAAAATTACCGAAATTCTTCAATGAAAGAAAGTTTCTAAGGGTAGAAAAACCAAGGTATCCAGAGCTAATGCTGTTGAAACAAGTCTGAGGAGTAAAGTCTCCCAACTATGAGCCACCAATATATAAGGGCTCTCTTAGAAAAAAAGAGATGACAGCATGGCTTCCTAACAGTGTACACAGACACAAACAAACGACAGACAGATAGACACACACACACAAACAAACAGTCTTATCATATTTCTGTACCTTTGTTTCAGAGGCATGTAGCCATAAAGCATCCACTGAGAAAGTAATACAGACAGAAGGAGCTAAATGTATGTAAGACAAAGCCCTGTCTGTCCAGGGTTCAGCCTTTGGATGCAAATCCAGTGAGCTGGTGCAGACAAGAATAAACAGTGCTGCTTGGTAGGAATCCTCAGGATCTAGTTTCTTCCTTGTCCAAGTATCCTACAACAAAGGAAAAACTAAGGGCATAGCTAAATCTCAGGGACAAATTCCATCTTCCATTGCTTCTAGAGTTTATTAGATGAGATGGAAAACTGCTTTTCAACACTATGCTCCCCCTCTGTCTCATTCTATCATGGTGGGAAGCCTCTTAAGTCTCAGGATTCTCTAAAGGCAGCTGAAACATCCCATCCTGCAGGGAAAATACTTAAGAATCAGGAAGTAAACAACTCCAAATCTTCAGGAAACCATTGAAATTGACAAGATGCAGGTGGCAAAACTCTTTCCAAGGATATATAAGCAGTAAGAACTGATAAGAGGTACTCAAAGACCATCTGGGTTGCCAGAAAGAAGCAGAAGTAAGCTAGACTGCCTGGAATGAATGAACTCAGACCAATTGACCTGTGAGAAAGAAACTCCAACCTGTTGAACTTCCTGCAGGTTATGTATTGTATGATAGTTTTCAGTTATCATGTGCCATCTTCTATACTAGGTGCATTTGGATGACAGAGCTCTTTGAAATACTTCTGCTCCAGTGAACAACCTTTACCCACACTTCTGTAATTAGCCCCAATACAATCCAATACAAAATGATCAGCTCTGAACCACATGCACACAAACAACAAAAATGGGCTCAGTGTGTTGTGTTTTTTGTCTCATTTGTTCATATAGTTCCACTGATATATGTAACAAATATTTATATCTATTTAGATAAAGATATATGTCCATGTGTGTGTGCCTCAGCAAGAAGAAGGAGGAGGAAGAAGGAGAGGAGGAGGAGAAGAAGAAAATGAAGAAGTACAGCAACAACAACAGCAATAATAATGATAAAAGAAGCTACTAGTTGTAGAGTGGAGGATACATGGGAGGGGTTGGAAAGAAAACATGAGCAGGGACAAGGGGAAGAAAGGTGGAAATATGACTGTATTTTAATTTAAAATGAACAAAAAGTTAAGTATTTTAGAGAAAATACTTTTGAAAACTAACAAACTCATTGACTCACTGAGTTGGACTATGATTGTCTCCTTACTTTTAGTCTGTTTGTTACTTATATAGGGTGATTAGCCATTTTCTTATGTCTCTCCAGGAGTGGTGTCACACAACACTGACTGAGGAAGAATGGTAGCTTCATCTCAAGATATGTCCATTTGTATTTGGATGAAGCATGAGACAGACTTAACAGAACTGAATTGCTTGAATTGCTTGAGGGCTAAGTGATCATGAAATACTTAAGTCACTTCTTCAAAGAGAAGACAGAATACATCAGAACACTCAGGAGCAAAGCCTTAGTCACCAAGGGATGAGCAATTCTGCCATATGCTGCTCTTCATGCAAAATATCTCCCATCCAAATACTAATGATCTAATATAATACACAAACCTTACAAGGATGCAAGTATGGGAAAGGGTTGGAATTATTCTAATTTTAAAAGTCAAATGCCTATTCAATTAACATTTCATTTTTCATTACAGACTGTGTGCTTCAGTCCCACTGTAGAAAAGCATGAACGTTCAGAGAATTTTTTTATAAAGCTTAATTTCAGAATCATTGGAATGGTTAAAGTATGATTAATTTCTTTTCCATGATGAGTACAGGCTATCCTGTGTAAGGCACAGAGTACCATGTTGGTGCAGGTCCAGATTTAGTTCCTCAGTCAGGATCCAGGGAAACTATTAAGCTGGCAGAAGATCCAGATTCCTGCTCTGTGGGACATCCCCTTCCCTAAGGAGGCTAAACAAGAAAAGGAAAAGAGAAGAAAAAAGAGAAAAGAAAAGAAAATCAATGCTTTCTTATTTAACCAGACCTCAAACTACTGCAATAAGTAATCACCAGAAGATTTATGCACAATATCTTTAGCCATCAGAGAGATGCAAATCAAAATGACCCTGAGATTTCATCTTACACCCATCAGAATGGCAAGATCAAACACTCAAGTGACAACACATGCTGGAAGGGTTGTGCAAAGGGGGAACCCTCCATTGCTAGTGGGAATGTAAACTTGTAAAACCACTTTGGAAATAAATCTGGCACTTTCTCAGACAATTAGGAATAGTGCTACCTCAAGATCCAGCTATACCACTCCTAGGCATATATCTAAACGATGCTCAAGTGCACAACAAGTACATTTGCTCAATCATGTTATTTGCAGTTTTATTTGTAACAGCCAGAACCTGGAAACAAACCAGATGTCCACCAACAGAGGAACGGATACAGAAATTGTGGTACTTTTACCCAATGGAATACTACTCAGCAATTAAAAACAAGGAAATCATGAAATTGGCAGGCAAATGGTGGGACCTAGAAAAGATCATCCTGAGTGAGGTATCCCAGAAACAGAAAGACACACACAGTACATACTCACTTAAAAGCGGGTACTAGACCTACAAGTTAGGATAAGCTAGGGTTAGATGGAAAGGGAGGAGAACCTCCCCTATCAGTAGACTTGGAAAGGGACAGGGAAGAGATGAGGGAAGGAGGGTGGGATTGGGAGAGAATAAGGGAGAGGGCTATGGCTGGGATACAAAGTAAATAACCTGTGATTAAATTAATAAAAATTATTTTAAAAATGGGATAGGTAGTAGAAGTTGTATCATTAAAAACTAAAGAAATGTTGGGATAGAGTTCCAAGGAAAAAGAAGTTAGCTGTTTATAGTTAGGGTATATCATTACTCTTTCATGTTCCAAAAAATGGTCACATTTCTCCTTTGAATATTTGTATTCTCTATCCTTCCCCTTCTGGAATATTTCTGATATTTTGCATTCAGTACTTACAGGCAGTAGCGCCTGTTACAGCCTGAGTGCCTTGCAAGGCATTTAAATGTCTGGGCAATTGGTACTTTGTCATAGGATAAATAGAGATAGTCACCACAAGAAGTTAGTACTGGTTAGAAAGCTAATCTACTCTGGAGTCACGGATATCTGATTTTTTGTTGAGAATAGCAAATGCCTTATTTTGGTAATGATGGTGAAATTACATGGCTGGCAGATGGGCAATGGGATGCAAAGACTCTGGGTTCCTGACATGACAAAAAGCTATTCTGACCAGGGCTTGAGGTAATTAGATTTGCTCTCTGGGGTAAGTATCCACTTTTATTAAGATAGTCTTAGTCACTAGAAATGATATGTCAAGCAGACTCCCAGGTGCCCTTCAAAATTGACCTTTAGATCTCAGTCAGTGCCTCTGTTTGAGCAACCTTGATCTTCCTCAGCAGCTCTTAAGTGTACTGACTGTTGGCATCCTCCAGAGCCCATGTTTCACTGTCTCATATTCACGAAGTAAAAGAATTAAAAGGATTTGAACTGAAATGGAATAAACGTCTTTGATAGATTTTCCATTTTGAAGATCTTCTGAGTGTTCTTATGAGTACACTTAAAATTTTTCCTGCCTGCGCCTTGATATCACAGCTGGATTCTGCTATCAGCCTGAAGTCCTCCTTCTGATACTGGACTTGGGGTCACAGCCTGTGTCACAACAAAATCAGGCTTGGCCACCAATACTCAATAAGGCAACCAAAGGAAGCAAAATAAAAGTACAAAGCAGAAAATAAATATTTATTTAATTAATAAGAGAGACAAAGAAATGCAGTCCAAACCCCCAAGTGAGTATTTGGAAGGTGTTGACAAGAGGGCAAGGCTTAAATAGGTAACCAAAACAATTTATAAACCTAACTAAATGGTCTAACAGGATGTTGTTCCCTGCTTTGTTTGTTTTGGCTCCATGTCTGTCCTGCAAAGTTAGTTTGTCTTACAAGGTTGTCTAACAAGTAGTAAATCTTTTTCCAGGGGACAAAGTTCCTAAGCCAGATGCCCTATAGGTTCAGCTACTTATTCTCTCAAGAGGAGGTTTCTGGGGAAAATCTTATTTCTCGGGATCCATTCTTTGAATAGTCTGACAGTTAAAAGACGAACGCAAGCGTCTTTTTAGAATATATTCATTCATTCCTGTGAAACCAGTTGGTTACATCTCCAGGTTTCTGCTTTGAGAGTCCACCTCTCCCGACTTTTCTACTTTGCCAGCAGAAGCATGACAGAAAACCCCTTATGAAATATTTTAACAGCCTCTACTTCTTACTGATACACTGCCTCACCAGTATAGCACTTCTCCATGACAGCCTTCTTCTTTAACTTTAATGGTCACTCATCCAAGAATGGCCTCTTTTCTTCACACTTCTCCACTGTGATTCAGGTGGTCATTTCAGGACACCACAAGCTGCAGTGAACGAAGGTTAACAGTGCCTTGTCCTCATCCCCTTGAGCAGTTGTGAGAAAGATATACAGTAATATATCAACTTTGTACAAAGCCACTCTCAATATAGAATTTTAATCATAAAGAAATATTTCTTATATCCAGGCAGCAATGCCTACTCAAGCAATGTTACATGAAACACTAAATATTTGTCTTTTCTAATAAACACTGTAATACATTTTTTTAAAAAAGGAATTCATGTCTTTACTTAACTTTATTGGTTTTTTTTAAGTTTCTCCCATTTTGTAAGACTGGAATGTATTTTTTTTATCTTCTCCATCTTGTGAAACCTTTATGCAATGTTAAGCTGTGTTTATACAAAAAGGCCATGGTGCATTCTTAGAACTTAAGTGATTTATTGACAATCTCATTCTAGCTCTCTTTCATTTTCTTTGTGCTGATAATGAATCACACACACACACACAAACATACATACACACAACTAGTAATATTAAACTTAGGTCATATTGCAAATTAATCACTGTCTTAGACAGCGTTCTATTTCTGTGCAGAGATGCCTTGATCATGGCAAAAGGTTATACTATAAAGGAAAACATTTAGTTGGGGCTTGCTTTAGAGTTCAGAGATTTAGCCCATTATCATCATGGTGGGAAGCATGGCAACATGCAGAGAGTTCTGTGTCTGCATCAGCAGGCAGCAAGAACAGAGTGAGGCACTGTGCCTGGCTTGAGCATTTGACACGCCAAAGCTCACACTCAATGACATACTTTTTCCAACAAGGCCACAGGTCTTAATCCTTGTCAAGTAGTGACAGTTCTTAATAACTAAGCATTTAAATGTAGAAGATGATGGGGCTCTTTTTATTCAAAACACTGCAATCCCATTATGTATACCTCATAAGATATTACAGTAGAGATTACTGACATATATTGATCTGTAATAAAATTAATGCATGTTGACAACAATACTAAAAATTGAGGGGCCCAAAACATTTTAACTCAATAAGTGCAATTTAGCATACTTTTAAAATTTTCAGTTCTTAGATTTATTTCTATTTTGTTTTTTTGTTATATGACAGGGTTTTCATTCTTCAGCTCAAACTAACTTTACATTCAGAGCAATCTTCTTGCCCCAGTCTTCAGATAAATGAAATTACAGCCCTGAGCCACACTCTCCCTCATTCTGAACATTTTGAGGTAAAGGAAATTCAGAAAGACATAGAAGTATAAAAGTCTTATGAACATCTTATCCTTCTTGGCTCCCAAGGCTGAACACTTTGAGTTTCTCTGTTCTGAAACAGGTCATAGAACATTTCTCTGTCCAGAAGAAAACTATGTAGAAAAAAACCTATAACTAGGAAAGCCCTGTAACTTTTCCCTTCCCTGCTGCACAATGATGTTCATGTGACAAGAACTCTGCTCTGGGGTTGGGATAAGAGTGGCAGAGAAGCATAAAGGAATCTAAACAAATAGACCTTACTGTGCTCTCACAATTTATCATTCTGTCATAGTACCATGGTCTCATCACCTTTCATCAGATTAACATACAAGATTACTTTCCTCTGTTTGAGGGAGTTCTTTCTGAAGGCTCCCATTGTTGAGGTCTGGAATTTACTGAAGGAAAGACTCAGACTCAAGAGTACATAAAAGCAAAGAGCATTTATTCTGCAGAGAATTCCAGCATGCTGGGGTCATCACCTTCACAAAATGGTGGTGACCCCGAGGGGAGCTTGGAGATATCTGAAACATTTTTCATTAAGTTACTTTCTTATATCATTACAACTTGCATTTATATATCTTTTTTCTGTTTTATTTTTTAATTTTATTGTTATTATTAGCTACATTTTATTAACTCCGTATTTCAGCCATATCCTGCTCCCTCATTCCCTCCCAAACCTACCCTCCTTCCCTCATCTATTCCCTGTCCCTTTCCAAGTCCACTGATAGGGGAGGACCTCCTCCACTTTCATCTGACCCTGGTTTATCAGGTATCTTCAGGGCTGGCTGCAAAGTCCTCCTCTGTGGCCTAAAAGGGCTGTTCCTCCCTTGCAGGGTGGGGAGGTCAAAGAGCCCGCCATTGAGTTCATGTTAGAAATAGCCCCTGTTCCCCTTACTAGAGTCTTTCTTACTAGGAGCCTTCTGTGGTAGGACCCTGTCCTGTTACTTGTTTTCTCCTACATCCCATTTGTCTTTCTATATATCTTAAAACATCTTTTTTATACCCTCCAGACTTTATACCTTGCATTCACCAACCCTCAAACACTGTCTTAAGCCCTCAAACACTTTTGTAGAAGCTTTCTGAAAAATAACTTGTATTTGCCAACCTTAAAATACCTTTATAGATCCTTGTAACTTAAACTTTCATATCGTCACATCATACACTTTTTGAACTTTTTCTATGTAGTTACTCATCTCAAGACACAGGAAGTTCATTACTGGGAGAAGCTATTTAAATAAAGAAATAGTAGAGCATTACATTGAAATATGTTTATCTTTTAACTTGAAGCCTATGAACAAGGCAAACCAGTTTGCCTTATTAAACAAGAGATGTGGTACCTAGTAGGTTTAGCTAGCCAATATATTGACTAATAAACTAACAGTGGATCTAAATAAGTTCCCTGACTGTCAAACTGCCATTAGCCTAGCTATCAATGTGATCAGAGACCTAAGAAGGACAGATTGTACTTAGATGAATCTATGGATCAACAGGACCAGTTGGTTCACCACCTAGACATTTGTCCCAGGCTCCTGAAATTTCATGGCGTCATGGGCAGAGGAAGTCTTGCCACCAGGCACAGAAGATAAGAGGCTGTTTCTGTGGGAGAAGAACATCAGAGACTGACCTAACATCATTTTCTGCCACAGGAGAAAAAACTCTCCAGGTGTCCAGTTTTGTCCATATTTCAGGCTGGGTCTTAGCTGGGGACAACTTGGGGCAGTCTTCCCCAGTTAGCATAACACAATCTAGAACTGAAGTCATCTGTCATTATGCCCAAATCTTCTCAGAGACATTGGGGAGCTACTGCTAGGATTTGGTACTCTGTCTATCATTTTAAATACCATATTCAGCAGATCTATCACAAGTTTGAGGGCCAGCATATCTGAATTTATCTTTAGTTATCTGTGCTAAACTGCAACCTGTCTATATAAAACAACATGTTACAATTTCTAATTATGGCATATTTTGTAGATAAATGTTTTAGGTCCACAACTATTTCAAATACATCTACATAGGCAAACTTTGTAGTTACTCATCCTAGGCTTAACCTCGAAAATCTAAACAAGAGACTAGGTAAAGCTCAATCTTGTAAGTAAGTACATCAGTTTTTAGCATAACTTTAAATATATTTCTGAACTAAAATAAAAATAAAACTTTTTTCCTTTTTATTTTTATTAATTACAGTTTATTCACTTTGTATCCCCCCTGTAGCTCCCTCACTCCTCTCCTCCCAACCCTACCCTCCTTCCCCCTTTGCCACCCATGTCCCTCCTCAAGTCTACTGATGGGAAAGGTCCTCCCCCTATTCCTTCTGATCCTAGTCTATCAGCTGTCATCAGGAGTGGCTTTATTGTCTTCCTCTGTGGCCTGGTAAGGCTGCTCTCCCCTCACAGGGGGGTGATCAAAGAGCAGGTCAATCAGTTCATGACAGAGACAGTCCCTATTCCCATTACTATGGACAAAACTTTTAATCATAGATACAGTTCATAAAGGGATGGGCAAATTTTGCTGATCCTACCACATTGCAATATTAAGACCTAACAGCAAAAGCTGAAAGGACACAGAAATCACACACTGCACTAACTGGAATATTGATCACAGTTGGCAGCCCTCAACAAAGAAGGTGGAGGACCATGACTCCCCCACAACCAAGATGGCTGTCAGCCATGTAACTGTCCTTAGTTATGATGGCAGTAAAACCATCCTCTACCCTCTTTATCACCGAATCTACATGGTGGCCAGCCACCTGTTGTTACAGGCATTGGCAGGCAACTTCAAAACACAGTCATCTGATGTTCCTGCTGGTGCTGCTGCCTTTTACTATATAGCACTATGGGACAGTCACCCAATTCCAGATTCAGCTACATAGTAGCTTGTTAATCTGTATCAACCTTTATAACCTTAATATTCTATCATCATATATACGGTATGTTGTAAGAATATAACCTTGAATATATAAATATGATACCAATTTAAAATGAGACTTGTTGCTTTCTTAGTCAACAGAAGATAGGATGATAAATTCATTATGACTAAGAGGTTCTGTAATTGTTATTTTATACCACATGGGTATCTCAAGATGGTGGGCATCTGTTGCACATGGCAGACTGTAGACTATGTGATCCACAAGGTTATTTAACTTTTTGTTACAGATTCAGTCTATTACCAAGATATACAGAGCACAGTAAACATTTATTTAAGACCAGTCAAAAATAAACATTCAGTGGTCGTACATAACTTTAAAACAGACAGATAAAAGTTTCCTTAATTTCTCCAGCTGTAATTTCAAGGGAAGTGCATTCTGTTATCTGTTGAATGCAGTCAGAAGTTGGAGCCTGCCATCAGTGTTGCTTCATTGCAGTGGACACAGGGGTTCGTGGCAGAAGCTACACCCCGGTGGCCCCTCTCCTCTCCCCTCCTCTGACCTCCTCTGCCCCCTGCCAGAAGAGAAGTGGGCACCACCATGGAGGAAGTTCACTGGCTTCAGCTCTTGGAGGCTGGGCTCACCAATCCTGGTACACAGGTGGGGCTAGTTACAGCCTTAAGCTCTCTCCCCCTCCCTGAGACCTGCCATAGCCAGGGGTACAAGTCTTGCAACGGCAAGTCCCACCCACTTTGCATGCTATTACCCAGGGGTACCCCCTGGACATACATGAATGGCCTCTGCCTGGGTTTGGTTGGAAGGGGTTCCTAGCTGAGTGCCCACCAACTCCCCTACTGCTGCCCTCCTCTGCTCTGCTGGTCCCCCCACCATAGATGTGGGCCACATCTGACCTGGGGATGGAGGAATACAGATGCCTTAAGTGGGTAAATGAAGTGTTTTGCCCATGATAAAATGACAATCTGACAACCATAACAATAAGACAATAACAACAGTTATGACAATCAGACAGACAGATTTTTCAGCGAAAACATAAGCAATGACCAAAGGTTTGGTAGACTAGAGAGTTTCAGCATGAAAAATACCAAAATCAAATAAGAACCTTCAAGTTCTCCCACAGAGGGATTGAGAGTTTCCTCTGCCACTTCAGGTAAGGGAATCTCCAGCTTGTGCACTAACCCTGAGCCTCAATCCCAATAACAAAGGAAACCAAAAACAGAAACACAGGCCGATTCCCATAAACAGAAACGATGACAAATATATCTGATGAGGAACCCCCTCCTGACTTACCTACCAATCTGCAGGGAAGTTAAAGTTTCCCTTTAAATGCTCTACTGACTGAGCAGGGCTTATCAGCAGATTCCCAGCCAATGTACCATATGTTAGGGTCTGGAATTCGCTAAAGGAAAGACCCAGATTCAAGTAAAATGTAAGAAAGCAAAGAACGTTTATTCTGCAAATTCAACGATTCTAGCATACTGGTGTCACCTCCTTCACAAAATGTTGGTGACCCCAAGGGGAGCTCGGACTTAATGCCATAAAGAAGAATTGCCACTGTGGATACTTGACCTTGATTGGAATTGACCAGTGCCGATGGAGGCTACGTGACTCAGATTGGAATGGGCTAGTTCTTTGGAATTAAGTCCTCACACTATAAGTGAAAAAGTATTATTAAATAAATGTGCATGCTTGATTACTTTTTTCAAATTAATTAATTAATTAATTTTACAGCCTTATCTCAGGCCCATGCCTCCTCTCTTCCCAGTCCCACACTCAAGTCTCTCTCCTCCCATCCTTACCCCCACCCCGGCAAAGCTCTTTATCTCAAAGAAGGGGAGGACCACAAGGGGTGTCACCTCACTCCGGCAGCTCAAGTTGCAGCAGGACTAAGTGTATCTTCTCCCATGGAGTCCTGAGAAGGCAGCCATTCTAGGGGGAATGGATCCAGTGGCAGGCAACAGAGTTGGAAACAGCCCCTACTCCCATTGCTACATTATTACAGGACCCACATTTTGACCAAACTACACATTGTTACATATGTTCAGGGGGTCTGGGCCAAGTAAAAGCTTGTTTTTTTGGCTGTTCAGTTTCTGTGAGCCCCCATGGGCCAGGGGAGATTCCCTGACATCTATAGGAATGGCCCTACCTTAGACATCAAGCTAAGGTGCATTAAGTTGACATCTCTTGCAACCAGGTGGGACCCCCAGCACAGGGAGGGTTACACCAATCCACCCAGAAAGCATTCAATACAATGTATCTTGTCTACACAAAGTGTAGGGGTAAGGATGGAACAGAATTTGAGGGAATGGCAAATCAATGGCTGGCCCAACTTGGGATTCACCCCACAGGAGAGAGTCCACCCCTGTCACTATTAATGATGATCTGTTATGCTTGCAGGCAGAAGCCTTGCACAACTATTTTCTCAGAGGCCTTATCCAGCAGCTGACAGAAACAGATGCAGAGATCTACAGCTAGACAATTGTCTGCTTATGGGGTTTTGTGGAAGAGTGGCAGGAAGGATCACTGGAGCAGGAGGGGTCAAGGATACCACATGTATGTTCAGTCCTAGCCAGACACCCTAAAAAGCTTAAGAAATGTTTCTACCCCTAGAAAATGAAGTACACTATGTAGAGGAGTGGGGTATTGGATATTAAGAAGAAAAAAAATATTAGGGGACTGGAATAAGTGAACTAAAGAGAAATTAACTGAATGGGTTCTCCTCTCAGAAACCTACTTACTGCCTTATCAATCATAGATTAATTACAAGCCAGTGAGAAAATAATGAGTTATTAATAAAATTTATTTCATTGTTATTAGTCTCGGGTAACGCCTTAACCCTAGATGCACAGAAAATAAATGAAGCAAAAATTCACGGAACAGGTTTTAGTAGACAGGGTAAATCCAAGGAGCAATAATGATGAAAAGTATAAGGGAAAGTCAATGGAAAGTAAAAATTACATTACACCTTTTTCGTCCACATATAGATAAGTTATATAGAGAATATATCACAGGTTGAAACCACCACTTGTTGAAAATTCATTTGATTTAGCTCTCTTAGCAATGTTCTAGTGTAGAGGGTAGGTTGTTTAACCTCACGATGACAAGACTTCAGCTCATTGCCAGTACTTAGAACCACACATTAACTAACCCAGGGACCATCAACATTAGAAATATAAAGTATAGTTTCTACTCATATTCCTTTCTACATCATTGTTAATAGAAAAGTTTCAATAGACTAGCAGAAGTTGAATTCTTTTTGGATTGTTTATAACAGGTCCATCTCAGAAGACTTTTTTTTCCCAACGAAGAAGTAAAAGGGGATGGAGAACTGTTGAAGCAGCTAAGAGCATTTACATATTTTGCTCTTCCAAAAGGCCCATTCTATTTTCCAGCACACATAAGGCAGCTCTTCGCCTCCATCAATTCCAGGTCTTGATGATCTAACACCTCACTCTGGCTGGCCTCTGTAGTTCAATAGCATATTATTGTATATGTGCACAAAAACACACACAATAATTAGTTACTTTATTATTAAATGCTAAAAAAATCATTCTGAGTCAGCAAACAGAAAAACTTTTCACCACATTTCTGTACTTACAATACTTCATCTTAGAAGTGTTTCTTCTGGTGTTTGGGCCTACTCTAGTTCTCCCTGTCTACCAGATGCTTCCATGAGATCAATTATGGAAGATTCCTAAATACATATTGTTAAACAAACAGAAATTATCAGCATTCCCTCCCTTTCATCAAGTCCTAGGCAGAAGGCAGGAGGCCCATTTTGGTCTTAATAATAGTTCCTGAAGCTGGCACATGAGAAAGAAAGGTTGTGACTGAACCTCTGTGAATTGGAGCATATTTGTGACTGAAAAAAAAATATTCTGGATTGGATAACAGGAATTATTACTTTAAACCCATAGCTGCATTTAATCCCCCAAATGTGAATAAATTGAATAATTAAATCAAGAAATCAAAACTATTAGATAGGTGGTGCATTAGCAAGTTGTACATTTGTAACTGGTAATAATTACTTGCGATGTAACTGATTGTCATTGACATCTCTAAAGTTGATTTTAAACATCCCATCATTAGAACAGATTGCAACACCAAGAGTTCATCATAGTCTCTGAAGCACTAGAAACCATTCTTCCTTCTCTACAGCCAGAATTCTATTGCTTCCTGGCACACTTTTATGTTTTCAACTGCTACCACTTGGTTTTTACTGCAATGCACACTGTATTCTTGAACAAGGCCCCTGTCCTGTTTGTTTCTTCCTTCAGTCAGTGTGATCTCTCAGTGTCTTTGCCCTCACTCCCAAATCTAATTATCTCCAGGTTGGTGTCCTCCAAATCTCTCTTGTCAGCTGTTATCTCTTTCGACTTTCATATCAAGATTTCTAATTCTAGTTTCATGCCTGACTTTTGTCCTACAAGCTCATCAAGGTGAGTGGGTTCAAATCTGAAATCAATACTCCCTTCACCAAGACACATTGCTTCTTCTTTTGTCTCAGAAGTGTTATTGTAATTACTATCCTGTTTGTGTTCAAGGTTGAAACCTGAGTTGACACACTCTTCTGTCCCTTTCATCTCCATATTTTGCTACTTGCATCCTTTGTTTGTTGTTTCTCAAAATGTCTTACACGTACTATTCTCCCATTGTGTTATAGTTGCCTTACCTCAGAAACTCGGGATCAAATTTCTGAAATACTGCTTTATCTCACCAAAAGTTTTTGTTGTTGTTATTTTGTTTTGTTTTTTTACTTCACCAAGCTCTTCTCTCTCCTCCATATTTTTGCCAACATATATAACTCATCATTAATTAATCATGTCTGAATCCTACCCAAGACAGAAGTAAGGCATTTGAAAGCAATGCTTATATTTTTAGTGCCTCAAATCTACTTAAAAGACAAACATAACATTCCTCAATTCCTTATGCCATGTTAATCTTTCATTAATCCTCTAAATAACAGTACTGAAATTTTCCATTGTTCTTTCTGGAAATTCCAACCTGTGGATCTCTTCACATTAAGAAGTTATCTTAATTCATATTTCTGGGTCACAGTATAAATGTACTACATCCTCTACAACAGTAGGAGTCCATGTGGACTTTCATGGAATGAGTTAATTATGGATGCAGGGTCTTCAAAATTAAGGTCTTCTTAAAACGTGTTTAAGAAGCATGTTAAGTAATATAAAATTAGAATATGTATCATGAGTGGAAAAGTTTGAGAGGTTTTAGAAGAAGTACTCAAATCATATCTCCCTGGAGTATTCAGAATTGTATGTCATGACTCAATAAAGCATCATATCATAAAGTTTTAACTTCTTGATGACTGACTGAACTAATATTTCACATGATTAAGGTCTAAAGAAAATGGTTTTAGAAATACTTCCATAAATGCATTCTATAGTTTACTGTACAAAGTTATAAAGCAGGCTTCCTCTCATTTCTAGCTTTGTTATGCAAAAAAATGTACAACATCCCAAAGATATAGTATTCTTTTAGTTAAATTTTAAGACTATAGAAAGGGAGATCAACTTAGAGAAGATGACTTCTGATGTCATTTTAAACAGATATAGATAATGTCCTACTATAAAATGATAAGCAAAGAACAGATAATATACTTTGTTTTTGGTTTGGGACTGTATCCACATTTTAATGAATACTTTAGTTCAAAACATTGAGAATCCAACAAAAAGCTGTCAGCAGAAAGCAAGCATTGTCATGTCCATTATGGGTTCTATAAGCAAACAATCCATGGGAATAATGAGAACATCTATATAATTAAGTTGTTCAAAAGATAGACATATATTTCTAAACTGAATACAAATGTAAAGCTCTATGATTATTAAAAGAGATGGTAACATAATCTACTTATTTGTGCTACTCTTATTATTAGATTTCCAATTAAGATGCAAAGAAATTGGTTTCATTAGGATACTCGGTTTAGTTTTTAATTTTTTAGTATAATATGTTTTGATCAAATACTTTCTCTTCTTCAATTCCTCCCTGATCCTGTCTACTTCCCTACCCATCCAACTTCATGTTACTTTGTCTATCTTTCTGAAAAAATAAAAAAAGAAAAAGAAAGTGAACAAAAGACAAACAAAAGTAGAGAAAAATCTAAACAAACTAAAAAATAAGCAAATAAGCTTAAACAAAAACAAAACAAAAAGCACACAAATAAGTGGAGTCTGTTATGTTAGAGAACTATTCATGGACATGGGGCCAGCCCTGGACTGTGGCTAATACACCCAGTGATACTCCATTGAGAAAACTGATATTTGCTTTCCCATCTGTAAATATATATATTTACAGAGAGAGAGACAAAGACAGAGAGACAGACAGAGAGAAAGAGAGAGATTTTGGAGCAGTCAGCCTTAAATAGAATCTTTATCAAACCTCTTGTCTCAAGATTCAATGTTCTAAATGAAAAAGGATGCAAAAAGACAGTTAGGAGCCAGACATGCTGTGTGACAATTATGAAGCATTGTCTTCTAGAAAAGATAGCACTGACACATATGAGAACTCAAAGAGATTGTGATAGCATGCATAAGACCTGAACAGGTTCACACCAGACAAAATCCCAGTATCAATATGCATTCGTAAACTCACGTAAATTCAATGTCACATATTCATGGGAAAATTAGTTGATTAGTCTTTAAATATAATGATCTAAGAAAAAAATGTGTAAAGAAAAAGGACAACTTTTCAAGTTAAATTTTATGTCTCTGTTTAGATGGTAAGCCCAGTTATTTGGGGGAAAGCAAGGTTACCTGAAGGTTTATATCAAACAAAACACAAGCCTTCCTTGGACTAAGCCATCCTTCAGTACATGGCTTTGCACTTCATCTGCTATATGACTTCTTCTGGTATACCAGCAGGCTAACTTAGGACTCCAAATGCAACTTGCTGGTCACCTACTTTAGATGTGAATCACCAAGTAGCCACAATCATATGAGCTAATTTTCTTCTGACCAGATGATCTGTCTCTTGGTGAGAGTGGAGTGTTGAAGTCTCCCACTATTAAGGTGTTAGGATCAATGTGTGAGTTCAGCTTTAATAATGTTTCATTTACAAATGTAGGTGGACTTTTATTTGGAGCATAGATGTTCAAAATTGTGATGTCCTTCTATTGGAATTTTCCTTTCATGAGAAGGAAGTGCCCCTCCTCATCTTTTTTGATTAATTTTGTTTGAAAGTCTGTTTTATTAGATACTAGGATAGCTACCCCAGCTTGTTTTCTGGGTCCATTTGCTTGAAAAAACATTTTTCCAGCCCTTTACTCTTAGGTAGTGTTTATCTTTGTTGCATAGGTGTGTTTCTTGGATGCAGCAGAATGTTGGATCCCGTTTCCGCAGCCATTCTGTTAGTCTATGTCTTTTTATTGGAGAGTTGAGTCCATTGATGTTGATAGATAATAGTGACCAATGACTGTTAGTTCCTTTTATTGTGGAGTTGGTGGTCTTACTATGAGTCTTCGCTCTTTTTCTTTTAATTTTTGTTGGGAAATTATCTGTATCTTATATTTTCTTTGGTATTACCTCATGTAATATCATAGTCAAAACACTAAACCTACAAAACAAAGAAAAAATCTTAAAGGCAGCAAGGGAAAAAGGTCAAGTAACAATATGAAGGTAGACCAATCAGAATCACACCAGACTTCTCATCAGAAACTATGAAAGCCAGAAGGGCCTGGGCAGAGGTCATCCAATCCTTAAAGGAACACAGATGCCATCTCAGACTACTATACCCAGCAAAGCTTTCAATCAACATAGATGGAGAAAACAAAATATTCCATGACAAAACTAAATTTAAGCAATATCTACACAGCAACTCAGCCCTACAGAAGATACTAGAAGGAAAATTCCAATCCAATGAGCTAATTTTCAAAAATAAAAACTTTCCTTTTCTCCCTTTCTCCTTTTCTCCCTCCATTCTTTTTTCCTCCCTCCATTCTTCCTCATGTAATTGAATACACAAATAGAAGAACAATAATACTTGTCTTACTTTTATCTCTGTTGGTATGATAAATCATCCTGACCAAAAGCAACTTTTGGAGCAAAGGTTTTATTTCAGCTTATATTTCCATTTTACAATCAATCACTGAGTAAAGTCAGGGCAGGAATTCAAGGTAGGAGCCTGCTGGCAGAAACCATGGAGTAAAACTGCTTAGTGACCTGCTCTCTGGTTCAGGTTCAGCTATTTTTCTTATACAACTCAGATCCACCTTTTTAGATATGGCATCACACATAGTAGGCTGATACATCCCACATTTATCAACATAATATATCACAGATACTGTCTCATGCCTCTATGATCAAGACAGTCCTTCAAGTGACACCCCTCTTCCAGGTGATTATAGGTTATGTCTAGTTGACAATAAAAGCTAACAAGGAAAATATTATGCACAATTTATTGAAATTTAGACATAGACCTATTTGTTATACTCCAGAGACCTTAGAGTCTGGGAATGCTGACAATTAAAATATATTCATGTTCAGTACAAATGACATTTTCCCATGTATTTTTAACTTATGGCTGGTTGAATTTAGAAGTTTAAAACACATGGATATGAAGCAAATATATGAACTGTGTATCTTCATACTCATAATAATTTATAGTATTTTAAAATATAATGCTGTCTGGCTTCTGTTTCTCTAAGGAATAGTACGTAATGCACAGCAAAGTCATGGCCACACATATACTGTTGAATAGACAGTTATTGTAACATGGCCCAAGCCTTACTGTGAAGTATCTATTGATTGCTTGGTAACACTCTCTAATTGTTGTTATCTCCCCTCCATGTATCATCTGTCTTCTTCCCTCTGCATGGGAGATCAGGCTCAATAGAATGTTTCCTTGGAGAATCAAAAGTAAAATCAGTGAGTGAAATTAGTCTCTACTGGGGCATTTGGAATAGGCTCAAATTTGTTGCATGGCTTAATATGCCATACCAAGATCAGTGAACTTTCTATTTTATTTTTGGAACCTTAAGGGCTATAAAAAGACATTAAAACTTCTTATGTTAACATATCCTAATTAAGGGTTATGTTTCATCACACGATCCTTCTGGCAGTTGGGGGAAACGAAGTAGTGAAGAAGATAAATACAGTTGTCAGGCTGTGTTACTTTGAAAAGGAAAATAGAAGTGGAGAAAGGTTGATGGCTTGGAGATATATTAACAGATGCAACTCACAGGAATTTGAGAATTGATTGTCTGGTTATGGCCACTCTAGAATGAGGATGAGAGTTGACTAGCATTTAATGATGACACAAAGCTGTTGCTCCTCACTGTACAAGATAAAGTTTGTAACCTGACTTTGGACATTTGAGTTTGAAATGCAGATGGACTACATATGTCTGTAATACAAAAGAGATTCGTTAATGGTCACAAAAGTGATAAACTCCATACTTCCTTTCCTTTGGCATAACTTTTTTTTT
>CM053752.1:86108722-86129858 GCA_028658305.1 Pachyuromys duprasi
TATGAACTTTCCTCTTAGCACTGCCTTCATTGTGTCCCATAGGTTTGGGTATGTTGTGTTTTCATTTTCATTGAATTCTAGGAAGTCTTTAATTTCTTTATTTCTTCCCTAACCAAGCTGTCCTTGAGTAGAAAGTTGTTCAGTTTCCAGTTATATGCAGGCTTTTTGCTGTTTCTGTTGTTGTTGAGGTCCAGCTTTAGACCATGATGGTCAGATAGAATACAAGGGATTATTTCAATCTTCTTGTATCTGGTGAGGCTTGCTTTGTGACCAACTATATGGTCTATTTTGGAGAAGGTTCCATGAGGTGCTGAAACTAAGGTATATTCTTTTGATCTTGGGTGAAAAGTTCTGTAGACATGTATTAGTTCCATTTGAGTTAAGGCCTCTATAAGTGCCCTTGTTTCTCTGTTTTGCTTCTGATGGGATGATCTGTCCCTTGGTGAGACTGCAGTGTTGAAGTCTCTGACTATTAGGGTGTTGGGATCAATGTGTGATTTCAGCTTTAATAATGTTTCTTTTACAAATGTAGGTGGTCTTGTATTTGGGGCATAGATGTTCAAAATTGTGATGTCCTTCTGTTGGAATTTTCCTTTGATGAAAAGGAAGTTCCCCTCCTCATCTTTCTTGATTAGTTTTCGTTGAAAGTCTATTTTATTAGATACTAGGATCGCTACCCCAGCTTGTTTTCTGGAACCATTTGATTGAAAAACATTTTTCTAGCCCTTTACTTTGAGGTAGTGTTTATCTTTGTTGCACAGGTGTGTTTCTTGGATGCAGTAGAATGTTGAATCCTGTTTCTGCAACCATTCTGTTGTCTGTGTCTTTTTATTGGAGAGTTGAGTCCATTGATGTTGAAAGATAATAGTGACCAATGACTGTTAGTTCCTTTTATTGTGGAGTTGGATGTCTTACTATGATTCATTATTTCTTTTTCCCCCTTTTGATGGGAAGTTATCTGTATCCTAGATTTTCTTTGGTGTAGTTGTTTTCACTGGATTGAAGTTTTCCTTCTAGTATCTTCTGTAGGGCTGGGTTGCTGTGTAGATATTGCTTAAATTTAGTTTTGTCGTGGAATATTTTGTTTTCTCCATCTATGTTGATTGAATGCTTTGCTGGGTATAGTAGTCTTGGTTGGCATCTGTGATCCCTTAAAGACTGCATGACCTCTGCCGATGAGAAGTCTGGTGTGAATCTGATCAATCTACCTTCATATGTTACTTGACCCTTTTCCCTTGCTGCCTTTAATATTTTTTCTTTGTTTTGTAGGTTTAGTGTTTTGACTATGATGTGATGAGAGGTATTTATTTGCTGGTCTAGTCTATTTTGTGTTCTGTAGGCTTCTTGTATGTTCATGGACATTTCTTTTTTTAAGTTGGGAAAATTTTCTTCTATGATTTTCTTGAAAATATTTTCCGGTCCTTGGAGCTTGGCGTCTTCTTTTTCATCTATCCTATTATTCTTAGGTTTTGTCTTTTCATGGCATCCTTGATTTCTTGGATGTTTTGTGTTTGGGACTTTCCCAAATTTATTTTTTCTTTGGGTGAAGAATCAATTTTAGCAAGTGTATCTTCAGGTCCCAAGATTCTCTCTTCCATCTCTTGTATTCTATTGGTGATTTTTACCCTTGTGTTTCCTGATCTTTTCTCTAAGTTCTCCATTCCAGGTTTTTCTCTGTTTGTGTTTTCTTTATAGATCCTAATTCTGTTTTCATGCTTTGTATCATTTCCTTTATCTGATTGAATGTGACTCCTATTTTTGTGTTTGTTTCTTCTCCGTATGCCTTTAACTGTTCCTCTTCGTGGGCAGTTATATTCTTTTGTATTTCTTTGAGGACTTTGTTCTTTTCTTCTTTTTGTTCCTCTAGTAACTGCATAAGCACAGCATTAATATTATTTTCTTGTGTCTCCGCTGAATTAAAATCTCCATTGCTTTTGGGTGTTTCTGGTGGTGCCATGGTGTCCTGATTTTTGTTGGGTGAGTTCTTATGTCAACCTTTGGCCATTTTTTAAAAATATATAATCAAGGAGCTGTTTGTTCCTTGAAGTTGAATTTCAGACTGGAACTGTCAGTCTTTGGTGTCTGGAGTATTCTTCAAGAAGATCAGGGAGTTCCAGCAGTTTGTGAACATTTGTTGTTGCCTCAGTTGTCCCTGTGAGAGGAAAGGCTGCTGGTGCAGTATCGTTTTGCGGGAGGGGGAGTAAGTGTGTGTGTGTGAGTGTGTTTGTGTGCACGCGAGCGCGTGTGAGTGGGAGTTTTTCCAGGGATTAACTCGGTGTTCCTAGGACTTTCCCACTTGATTTCCTCACCGTAGGAATTCTGCTCATCTGGCAATCACAAATCCTGGTGTTTCAGGTCCCGGATTCCAGTCTCCTGGTTGCTGTGCTGACACTGCTGTCCTATTCCTCAGACACAGTGTCCTCCCGGGGCCGCCATCTTGGATTCTCTCCCCCAGACTTTTTTTTTTTTTTTAAACAATCCAGAGTCACATGTATATTTTCCTCTACCCTCTTCACAACTTCATATCACAGGAGGCCAAAAAGTCATCAGATCTTCTGAACCTGAGCTATTTGATGTGGTTTCTAGGAATGAATTTTGGGTATTCAAAAGGAGTAGTAATACTGAGCAAACACTCCAGTTCCCAAATACCAGACTATTGAATTTTATACTTTGATTCCAGCAATCATACTTGTGAGAACATGAGTTGCATTCAGAAATGTCTCATGAGAACAATTTGGATTCCATTTTCATATAACTAATTTTATTACATTTGCCAGATCTACAGAAACTCAAAAATCATAACCTCATAAACCATAAAAAGCCTGATACATCTGCTGAGCCCTCCATATGAGAAAAAGTGAATAGATCATTTAAGAGTTTAGCACCTTTTCTTTTTAAAAAAAATTCATTACTATTATTTTCATTACAATTTATTCACTTTGTATCCCTGCTGTAGCCCCTTTCATCATCCCTTCTCAGTACCACCCTCCTTCCCTCTCTCCCTCCATGTCCCTCCCCTAGTCCACTGATAGTAGGGGTTTTTCTTTCCCTACCATCTGACCCTAGCCTCTCAGGTCTCATCAAGACTGTCTTGCTCCTCATTCTCTGTGACCTAGTAAGGCCACCTCACCAGGGGGATAGGAAAACCGAGTTCCTGCCAGTGACTGTCCCTGCTTCTCTTACTAGGTAACCCACATGTAGAATCCATGAGCTACACCTGAACAGGGCTTCTAGGTTTTCTCCATGCATGGTCCTTGGTTGATTCATCAGTATGTGCAGCACCCCTTACCCCTGGGCTCATTTACTTTGGTGCTATTGGTCTCCCTGTGGAGTCCTGGCCCCTTCAAGGCTATCTCAACTTTCTTCCATAAGGCTCCCTGCACTCTGCCCAAAATTTGACCATGAGTCTCAGCATCTGCTTCTATATCCTGTTAGGCAAAGGACACTGTCAAAAAACAATGACAGCTTACAGACTGAGAAAAGATCTTCATCAACCCTATATCATATGGCGGGATAATATATAGATATAATAAACTGAAGAAGTTAAACATCAACAAATAGAGTAATCCAATTAAAAATGGGGTATACTAGCACAGAGGTACCCAGGTCTGGGGCTCTGCATACAGCTAAACAACAAGGAAGACCTGAGAGAAGATGCTTAATCATCATTTAGAAGGTCAGACAATATAGACATCAGAAGCAAGAGAATACAGGGAACAGGGCAGGAGCCTGCCGCAGAGGGCCTCTGAAAGACTCAACCCAGCAGGGTATAGAAGCAGATGCTGATTATCATAGTCAAACTTTGAGCAGAGTGCAGAGAAACTTATGGAAGAAGGGGGAGAGAGAAATACCTGGAGGGGACAGACAAATGGAGCAAAAAACTCTGGGTCCAGGGGGCATGCAGAGACCAACACTCAAACAAAGGGCTATTCATGGAAAGGACCTAGACCCTGTGCTCAAATATAGACCACAGGCAGTTCAATATTCATGTGAGTTCCCTAGTAAGAAGTGGGGAGAAGCCTTGAAAGGCCACAGAGGAAGAGGATGCAGCCAGTCCTGATGAGATCTGATAGGCTAGGGTCAGATAGTAGGGAAGAAGGACCTCCACTATTAGTCGACTAGGGGAGAGGCATAGAGGGAAAAGAGGGAGAGACAGTGGGACTGGGAGGAGACGAGGTAGGGGGCTAAAGCAAAGCTACAAAGTGAATAAATTTTAATAACTAATAAATAAATAAATAATGGGGTACACAGCTAAACTGGGAATTCTCAACAAAGGAATATCAAATGGCAGAGAACCACTTAAAGAAATGCTTAACGCCCTTAGTCAGGGAATTGCAGATAAAAACAACTCTCAGATTTCATCTTATACCCATTAGAATGGCTAAGGTCAAAACTCAAGTGCAGCACATGCTGGAGAGGATGTGGAGAAAGGGGAACCCTCCTCCATTGCTGGTGGGAATGTAAACTTGTACAACAACTTTGGAAAACAATCTGGTACTTTGTCCCAAAACTGGTATTAGCTCTACCTGATGACCCAGCTATGCAATTTGTGGGCATATATCTGAAAGATGATCAACAAGGCATTTGCTCAACTTTGTTCATAGCATCTTTATTCACAATAGCCAGAATCTGGAAACAACCCAGATGTCCCTCAACTGAGGAATGGATACAGAAGTTGTGGTGCATTTACACAATGGAATAATGCTCAGCAATTAAAAGCAAGGAATTCATGAAATTTGCAGGCAAATGGATGGAAGCAGAAAAGATCATCCCCAGTGAGGTAACCCAGAACCAGAAAGACATAAGTAGTATTTACTCACTTATAAGTGGATATGAGATATATATTATAGGATAATCATACTAAAATCTGTAGTCCTAAAGAAGTTAAACAACAAGGAGGACCCTAGGGAAGGTGCTTAAATCTCATTCAAAAAGGCAAAGAGGATAGACATCAGAAGTAGGAGAAGAAAAGGAACAGGAGAGGAGCTTCCACAGAGGCTCAACAACTTTTAAGTCACAGGATGGGGGGCTTAGAAACATGGAAGACAACTCATCAGGATGGGTGCTAAGAAGAATGGTGTCTAGGAAAGCAACAATAACCAGTACCACACAGGACAGAATGTGACAATTTAAGTTCCTAAAATTACTAACATTTAGGAATGTTGATATGTATCTCCTAGTGTTAACTATTTTTCTTAAGGAATTTTTAAAAACATACTTATTATAGAATAGCACTATGGCTGTAAGTGGGAAAATAACATCATGGGGCCTTGTTAGCTTTCTGAGAGTTAATCTTCAGGCCTTTATAGATAATGTCTATCATTTTTAAACAATTTCTCTATCCTAGGTATTCCACATGATCTTTCCCTGAATGATCACATTTGATTCTTCAAGACACCTATGTAGTAGAAATCTGCTTTTAATAAGATTGCATATCACTAGCATTTACCACTTCCATTCCTGTTCCCTCTTTTGTACATTTTCCATTGTCTATCCTATTTTCCCTTTCTGAATGAGAAACATCTACTGACTAGGGTACTACTTGTTGTGTAGCTTCTTTAGGTCTATAGATTAGTATGTTTATCCTGTATAATTTGGCTAATATCTTTCATGTGTGTCTTTCTGTTTCTGGGATACCTAACTCAAGATGCTTTTTTCTAGATTCCATCTCACACCCATCAGAATGGCTAAGATCAAAAACTCAAGTGACAATACATGTTGGAGAGGATGTGGAGAAAGGGAAACCCTCCTCCATTGCTGGTGGGAATGTAAACTTGTACAAGCACTTTGGAAATCAACCTGGCACTTTCTCTGAAAACTGGGAATAGAGTGAACTCAAAACTCAGCTATACTGCTTCTGGGCATATATCTAAAAGATGCTCAACCATACAACAAGGACCTTTGTTCAACTATGTTAGTAGAAGCTTTTTGGTAATAACAAGAATCTGGAAACAACCTAGAATGAGAATCTCTCAACTGAAGAATGGATACAGAAATTGTGGTACATTTACATAGTGGAATACTACTCAGCTATTAAAAACAAAATTTGTAGGCAAATGGATGGAACTAGAACTGAGTGATCTGAGTGTATCCCAGAAACAGAAAAACACATATGATATATACTCAGTTTAATGTCTTGATTGTTCCATGATGGAAGATGAAACCCTTGTTATTAAATTTTCTTTAAAACTCTGAGAAAAGCCATAAAGAAGCCAGGCAACAAGGATTAGCCTAGGAAGAGTGCTTAATTCTCATTCAGCAGGACAAGCAGGAAAGACATCAGAAGTAGGAGAGGACAAGGAACAGGGTGTCCAAGGAGATACTGATACTCATAGCCAAACACTGGGAAGAGTTTTGGAATCCTTATGGAAGAAAAGGGAAATAGAAAGACCTAGAGGGAACAGGAACTTCACAAGGAGAACACTAGTGCCCAAATACCTGGGCTCAGAGGGGCCTGCAGAGACTGATACTCCAAGTAAAGACCATGCATGGAGAGGACTTAGAGCCCCTGCTCAAAGGTAGCCCATTGGCTGCTCACTTTCCAAGTGGGTTCCCTAGTAAGGGATACAGGGGCTATCTCTGACATGATCTCAGTGGCCAGCTCTCTGATCACCTCCCCTGGGGGGGGTGCAGCCTTGACAGACCACAGAGGAAAATGTTGCAGCTGGCCTTGATGAGACCTTATAAGCTAGGATCAGATAGAAGGGGAGGAGGTCCTCCTCTATCATGGGACTAGGAAAGGGCATAGGGAGAGAAGAGGGAGTGTGGTGGAGCAGGGAAGAGACAAGGGAGAGGGCTGCAGCAGGGACACAAAGAGAATAAATTTTAATGAATAAATATACCAATTTAATTATTTAATTTAATTTAAAAACTAAGAGAAAGATGTGCTTCCAAACACATCTTGACATTCTGATGGGTGTGAGATGGAATCTAGAAAAAAGCATCTTGAGTTAGGTATCCCGGAAACAGAAAGACATATGTGAAAGATATTAGCCAAATTATACAGGATAAACATACTATTCGCTTACCCACATGAGAATATCTTGGCTTGGTGTGGCTTATTTTAAGTGTTTGCCAAATGTATATTATAAATGTGTGTCTATACTGTTCAAATATATTATAATTAGAGGTGATTATATAATATCAACGTAAAAATATACTAACTACTGAAAACCATATGAAGGGCAAGTATGTCTGACTTTTGTTCATCTGTGACAAGATAGTGCTTTGAGTATTCACAAGAGATAATAAAATGACTTTATTCTAATTTTTAATATGCTATATATAGCAAGGCTAAGTAAAGTAGGGAAGCTACTAAAAGCAGCAATTGTTTAGATGCTATGAGAAAAAAAGTATTGTTGCACCATAGGATTTTAGATCTACACAGTTTTGAATATGACTCCTCTCAAGGAGTGCAGATCCAAAAAAGTGCATGTTAAAATGAATTACTAAAATTACAATAAAAAATATATGTTATAATTTAAACCTGTAGGGCGTTACTTGCAGGTATAATGTAAAAATAAAATGGGATATTCATAGTGCAAAGATGACTAGAGCGAAAATTTTGTGATTAAAATGCAAAATCAGAGAAAATACAATACACAATAACTTATAAGAAATTCTTGATTAATGTCAACCCATCAAAATTGATAACTGTATAACACAAAATAATATAATTTATTTGAAACCATTGCTTCTGAAAGTGGTATGTAGTTTATTGTTGTAATCTTGTGAAGTTGTCTGTGAATTAACTTCACATTTACAATAAAATGCATAATACTTATATATATTTATTATTGATTTGATTATTTCCTTAAAACAAGCAAATATTTTGTTTTGTTTTATGTTATTCTGGTTTTTCAAGACATTTCTTTCTGCAGAACTGGCTGTCCTGAAATTCACTCTGTAGACCTTGTGGGCTAGGAACTCAGAGATCCATTTTCCTCTGCCTTCTGAATGCTGGGTTAAAGACATATGTCACCAGACCAAGTTTTGATTCAGTTTTGAGTGATCAAGTACCTCAGCATTATAAGTCTTAGTATTACTTTAATGTTTACACTCACATAACAACTTTCATATACTAATAAATTATGGTTGATTCTTAATATGATTGTACAGAATTTGCAGTAATTATAAAACCTTATAATAAATATGTTAAAAGACCCCATCTATAAAAGTTATAAAGACAAATAAATGATATGAACATTTTTTTCCTGTCCCATGCAAGTGTAACATTTTTAAAGCTTTTCTCAATGATGTGTGATTCAGTGTAGGTTGAAAAAATGTGTATTTAGAAACAGATTTAAAGTTATTGAAGTACTAGGCTCAGAAACCTTTGAAATCCAACATTCTACGAAGACTGTAGTAAATGAGTAGTTATTGAAATTCAATGGTAGAAAATGAAAATAGTAAGAAGAAGTAATGAAGATTTGGCTACTGAAGTTAAAAACTCCACTGTATCCTCACAGAATGTACACTTTTCTCTCATTTCTCTTCTAAGGAGAGATTACATATATAGAATATTGCCTATAGTTATTATGCAAACAAGAAAACATCAGAATAATAGTAGAAATACTAATAACAATTGTTGTAAACCAACAGGAACCTTTGTACAACCTGGAAACAAATATTGCAGAGACTGCTTAGAGCCGAGTAGTGGACCTTTTCTTTCAGTGACATAGGGATAGGTCAAACTAGACCAGATTTAAAATAGATAAATGAAGCTTTATCTGGTGCTGTCCCCAGGAGGGTGCAATGGTCCGGAAGAATAGTGGCCAGGCTAGGGCAGGGAAGTTTCATGGACTGTAGGCTGAGGGTGATAGCCTGTCAGCCACAAGGTGGGGTTGTACCCAAACATGCTCAAGAGCTGAGCACTTAGGCAAGGATTGGATAGTTGGCATCATTAAGGGAGGAGGTTGCTACTGAGCTCTTGTTGCCTTTCCTATGTGCAGAGGGCTTGCTAGGGTAAGTGGGATCGGAGGAAGGAGGGTAGGCAGGCTTTCTCAACTTGTGCAGGGGAGAGCAGGGAATCCATCCAAACATCCTGACATCTTTGGTATGTAGGCACTGGTTCAGATGCTGACATGGAACTATGGATGGGGAGTTGGGAGTCAGTAGTCTGGTGATCAATGGGAGGAACGGGTATAGGAGCTTCTGGTAACTGCCACCCTGGAGACTTAGTGAATTCCTTCCTGGAGGAAGCACAAGAAGCAAGGGCCAAAAACCAAACGTAGACAAATGAGGATGAAGGACCCAAAACACTGATTTCCATTCCAATTCCTACCAGTGGTCAGATTCCCAGGACACAGTACTATTTATTGTTCTATATGGCGCAGCCTCCTTCTGCATACAGCAGGAACAATGGGACTATCTAGGGTAACTGTATACATTTATTTCTAAATTACTTCTGATGTTATTTTGGTTTGTTCCCATATACAATTTCATTAATACGTATTGCCTTCCCATCCCCCCATGGGAGAAGCAGCCCTGCTAGGCCAGAGAGGAGGACATTGCGTCCAGTCCTGATAAGACCTGATAAGCCTGAGTCAGATGGAAGGAGAGGAGGGCCTCCCCCACCAGTGGACTTAGAGAGGGGCAGGGAAGAGATGAGGGAGGGAGGGTGGGATTGAGAGGGGACGAGGGAGGGGGCTACAGCTGGGATACAGAGTAAATAAACTGTAATTAATATAAAAAATAAAAATTAAAAAATTAAAATACAAAACAAAATAATAATAATAATAATTTATGAAACCCAATATATCACCTCTCATATTTCATTATTATAAACAGTATGCCACTGCCATGGCACATAGGTTGTTTCATGTATTTGAATATATATAGTCATATAAATATAAGTATATATCTGTATATGAATATATATATTCATACTTAAGGTATTCCTGGATTAAAGAGCTTGTGCATTGAATATTTTTGAGTTCTCAAATTGTATTCATTATTTTGGAATGGATGAGAATATGCATTTAATTCTGCCACAAGTAATTTATTCAAAGTATCCTGCCATGTACATACAGTCCTCAGACTTTCCTATTATAATGATTTATCTCATAAAGAGATTTTTCTCCATGTCTTTAATATTGCTAGTGGATGATGTTCCGTTGCTATGTTCCCTGAATATTTTTTACTTATTAAACTTTCATTTTAAGCTTTCATTTTAAAAGTAGTATTTGATAGCGTTTTGAGTTTTGCATGGGGAAAAAGAAATAGAAAAGAAAGGTTACACAGAACACAACAAATTGGTTGTAGTAGAGAAAAGTAGATTTAATTATAACGGAAGGTGAATTTTAAATTCATACGTTTGAGATGGATGCCAGGCACAAATTATTTTCTTCATGCATTCCAGAACCATTTTGCATTCATTGAACAGGTTCTTGAGCCTTGCTCATGTTACTCCCAAAATGACATTCCAGGAAACCGTATTACTGCTCATTAGTTAAAATGAACTCTTTGGGGGGAAATCTGTAGGTCTTTACAATAAAGGCTGGAGGCATTCTACATCTGTTTAGAACCCATGTTGCTCTTTCAGAGTTTAATTCTCCTGTCACTCTAGTTCCAGGGCATCTGATGCCCTGTTCTGAACCTCATTGTCATTGCTCATATTCACACACACACACAATATGTTAAAATAAATAATTAAAAATATCTGTACCGTTTTATTAATATAAAAGTGGGGCTTGAAGTGCTGGCCAAGCAAGAGTCTGGGTGAAACTCAGTCCAGTTACACGATTGTCATGATTTCGGTGTTTTCCTCAGCTTCCTAATGGAGTTAGGGGGACATTAAGCTGGCTTAATTCTTATGCTGCTTGGTTTTTATCAACTTGATACGACCTAGATATATCTGGGAAGTGGGAACATCCTTGAGAAAATGCCTCTACTCACATTTTGGTATTTTCTCTCAATTCCTTCGGCTGGTGTTTGTGTGTGTGTGTGTGTGTGTGTGTGTATAGTATACATGTTTTCTAACATTCTAAATCATGTCATTATTATTTTGAAAGGGAACACACTGAATCTTTATATTGGTATGTGAACACTGTTTATTGGTATGTGAACATTTTAGCATTATGGATTCTTTCAATCTATGAAGAGAGAGAGAGACTTTATTTCCTTCATCACAAATTTATTCTCTTATTTGTAGAGATCTTTCTTTTTCATTATCATCATTATTTACAATTTATTTACTTTGTATCCCAGTTGTAGCCCTCTCCCTCATCTCCTCGAAGTCCTCCCCTTCCTCCCTCATCCTCCCCTATCCCTCTCCTGTAGTCTACTGATAAGGGAAGTCTGGCAAGATGTAAAGTACATGTATGGCTTTCCTCCTTTTACGTAGGACTTATGTCCAATCATACAGTTGTTGGTTGCCATGAATATTTATGAGATACTTCATATATGTTTATGCATATCTTACAATGTTGGTCATTGTTAATTTATGGATGTTACAGCTAGGTATAGATTGCTTCCCTTCTTTGGCAGTTTGAATATTTTTCATGAAACCCAGACTGCGGGAGAGACTTTCAAGTCAGACATAACTTGAGTCATCTGACTGTACCTAAAGTGTGTGGTGTCTTCAGCAACAGAGACATGCCCTTAACCCCTCAGTAGCAACCAAATGCTACACCCATAATCTTTACTGCTTTTGGAGTTATTTGAACTAACCCAGATCAAGCCTTTGAAAGGAAGTTTCTTGTGTTTTGGTATTGGGTTTTGTTAATCTATGGCACTTTTGGGAAGCACTGTCAACTCAAGAGATTTGTCATCCAGATATAGATATAGGATATAGATAGAGATATATGTATACATATTTCCATATATAATATATATATATGTGTAAGAAAAATATATACATGTACTTGGTTATATTGTATATAATATACAGAGTATGTTCATGTATATATATATATAAGACATATATATATATGCATATATTATGTCTACTTTTAGGTCACTATAAAATCATAAGATTCCATCAGACAATCTTACTGTTATTTGTTCTCCCTTCTCTTTCTATATTGACCTACTTTCCATTTATCCTCCAAAAAAAACTTATTTTTAATTTTCTCTTTTCTAGTTTCTCTCATGGCTCTGACTAAGAATTCTTATACTATATTGAACAAAGGTGTTAAAAATGGTTATTCTTTTCTTGTTCAAGATTTGAGAGAAAGCTTGAAAACTGACTCCACTGCATTCTAGTATGATGCTGAGAGTGTTAGAAAAAAAATGGAATCTGTTGAATATTTTATACTCCCTCTTGAAGATTCTCTATGTATACAAGTGAAGTTTAATTTTATCCAACAGCTATTGAACACTCTTTGGCCTTGATGATTTCTGGCCAGTAGAGATGTTCTTTGCATAGACTTCATTTCTGCAGAGGCCTGTGACCTGTTTATAGAGTATTCTATTGCAAATAAAATACGACAAAGGTGACGAGTTGTCAATCCAATAATAACTTGTCAAATATAAAATTCCCTATTCAAAAATTAAAGAAAATACTCACTTTCCTACCAGGGTTAAGGAAGGAACAATCCATGAAGCAACAGTTGTTGGTGGCATCTCAGGCCTGAGACAAACTTTGGCTTATATTCACCAGAAACTTTTATGGCACAACAACAACAAAAAAATGAAGTCTGCCTACAAGCTGAGGATATTTTGAAACATAAATATCCCCAGTTGACCTTTGATGAGATTAAAACACCCAGTAGATATTGAATTGCCACTCACTGACACCAAACAAGAAAGTTTGTCACATTGCAGCTGCACACCCAACCTAAAATAAGCGGTGAGATAACAAATGGACAATTTTAAGCCAGTGGATTTGAGGTCATCTATTATGGAGTCTAGAAAGCAAGTACTAATGCTAATTATATTTTTGAAGTTCTTTGTTGGCATAGTTACTCCCTTCAGGGTACATTATCACACAAATTCTAGTAAGCTCAGGTATTCTAACCTGCAACTGATGTTCCTGTAAGAGGTCTAGATTACCCAGATTTATTTCAATTCTTCTTGACTACCTGGAATACCAAAAATTGCTTCCACTGAGAAAACAGGGTCACAAAAAGAACTCCCCCTCTCCTCTCTCTGCAGGAATTACATCACAGTCTAGTGCTGCCCAGTGTTTTCAAATGGTTGTTTATGTAGCTTTCCCAGATTTTATTTTGTTGTTATTGAGGTCATTGCTGTAAATTCCAACTCTCCCGTCATGTCCAAATTCAAAGATTTCATTTTTGAATATAAATTTTGAGAACATAAAATTCTAAGATTCCTTCATTGCTTTATAGATAACCCACATTTTTCTAGCTTTCATATGACTGTCTGAAATTCAACAATCCTGTTGTAAATGTTTCCATAAGGACATCGTTTGTCATTTGAATTTTTTTTATAAAGGATTCCTTGTTTGACATTTAATTTTACTCGGATGCTGTAGATGACTCTTTTATTCATTCAAAAATGATAGTATTGTTTCTTAGTGGAACTACTGGAACTGTAATGTCCTTGTGCTTATTGTAGTAATCTACAGGAACCTACCAATCCTTGTAGACTGTATAGCTAACAACCATTCATTCTTGTTTTGTTTTGTTTTATTTTTTAAGTTTATTCATATGGTTCTTCCAGTGTGCCAGCTGCTCTGTCAGGCGCATGGTTTTGTTTCAGCTGTTTACTGTGTCCTCTCCTCTGACTACTCACCCTCATTCTTATGTTTTAGCTACATCTTATCTTTTTAATACCTGTGTTTCAATCTCAGACCACTTTCAAGTTTATTGCCTGTGTAGCTCTTTCTTAACATTTAATATCTGGCTTGCTGTTTTGTGCTTTATTTCCCAGACCTCTAAGCACTGTAATTTCTGAGTTCACTGTCTTCCTTTTTATCTACACTCATTCCTTTTGTGATCAATTCTTTCACAGTTCCATCAGTCTACAGGAATATGGGTGGGAGCAAGTCAATTGAATTGTGGACAATCCAGAGATCAGGAATAAATAATAGATGTGTAGTTTTATTCTGGACAAGTTGCAAGCCAAAGGAATGGTAAATAAAAAAAATCCTTGAAACTAGACAAATCCCAGTGTTAGAAAGATATTTTTCTAGATAGTTATGTGTCTCTGAGAATATACAACATATATTGAACTAGATATAAGCAGTTTCTATGTATTAGTCAGAAAATAAACAGACAAAATTATAACATTTCTGTTCGTGTACAAAAACCTTTGCTTTCCTTATTACTACTCTTTAACAAAACAACTAATGAGCAGAAGTCTTCTAAAATTTTAATCCAGAAATGTTCACATATCATACTTAAGACATAAACATTGAGAAGAATATATCTCTGTAACGCTAGTTAGCTACAATGGTCCAGGTGTTGAGTATTATAACAGATCTAAAAAGTTTTTCAGTGTAGCATTTAGAAGATCTTTTCTTAGCTTAGTAATCCTTTTACAGCAGCATGATAATAGAACAAAGCCAACCTGCAACTTACCATCTGGAAGCAAATAAGAGTTAAGCCCTCATTTCACCCGGTCTGCATCTATATGGGTATGTATCCTTACAGTTCTCTGTGGGAATTATTGCTTTCTCCTTGTGGAATTTTGAAATTTTATGATATGCAGTGTTATTCTTTCCATCTGGCTATCCCAACACTTGGCTATAAGAATATTAAAGTACTGAACTCCTACATAGCAAGTTAAAAATTCTTAAAGTTCAGTGCAGGTTACTGTGTTTTTAAATTTTTTATGGCAGTGCTACACAGAAATGTATGTATTCTACTTTTCAAGAAGATTGATAACTATTAAATCATTCTTAACAAAATAAGGCATTTTCTTGTTCTTACAGATATGCTAGCTTCTATACAATACCAACAGCAAGTTTTCATTATGGAATAACAACAGAGAATATTCCTGGTATATATGTCTCACCATATCACCTACTAGCCTCAGGCTGAAGCAATATTTGAACTTCTCTAAGTAAGTCTAACTGGAATTAGATAAGAAAACTAAATTAGAATCTACCAAACATTTTCAACACTTCCTCATGTTTCAGCACTCCATTTATGTAACTGATCATCACCATCATTTGATTATAAAGTTTATAATACTTGCATTATTATAAAGTTCTATGTCCAGTAGGTAAAACTTAAAAAAGCTTATACTTTACTAAAAAAAAGAAATATTAAATACTTTATATTTATGATAGATATGGTGAATATAATATGTGAGTGTTTGGAAGAACTTTCTGGATATCTGCAATAATTAACATAAATTTCACTAGGATTCTTTTTTAATATTTAAAACATTTTGGTTCATTTTTTCATTTATTTTCATTTGGGAGAGGGTTAGAGTGTTGCGACAGTGTCTCATATATTTCCAGGGTGCCATGGAGTTTGCTGTGTACTGGAGAATAACTTTGAATCCCTGATTGTCCAACCTCTACATCTTACAGCCTAGGATTATAAATTTGTGCACCCACTTCATGCAGTGCTCAGGATTGAATCCAGGGCTTAAAGTGTGCCAGGCATGTATGTGCCATCTGATCTGCACCCAAGCAGTTTTGTTTTCATTTAGTAAAATCTCTCAGAGTTTCTCCTTGTTTTTAAAGTGATCACTCTCACCTGACACTTGATCACTCTCACCAGCTTTATTTTCAACTGATCAGTGAAAATGTTCTGTGAACCTTTCTTTTGAAGATTTTTGGATTTTGCTCCTGTGCTAATTCTATACTGACCATCCTTAAAACCGTTTCAGTCTTACAGTGACTACTTCCAAGTTCATAATGTCCTAGTGCAGAGAGTAATATTTGTTTAAAAAAATCTCCTTATGTTGAGCTTAAATTTGTCTCCCAGTTATGAGCATTGATTGGTTCTACTGCTGTCTCTGAAGCTGCATGGGTAATTCTAACCTACTTCAGGGAAAACATGCTTTAACTCTTGGAGGAGAGGATTTAAAAATAAGACTAATCGAACTAGCTCACTGACAGGCTTTCAGGGCTATTTTAACCTGAATTTCATTATGAGGAAGTACTAAAGCATTTACTTAGAAAGTCATGAATATTTTTATTCATATTTGGAGTCTAATTTTACTTTAATTTATATTATCAGTTATAAAAGTTAATTAATTTGTTGAATTCTAGTCTTAGATCAGTTTCTACTTTTAGATTTCAGGTCAAAATTAAACATATGTATCAGGAATATTTTCAAAGTAATCCTCTTATCAATTATGATGATCATACTAGGGCATGTGTTATAGAATTCTATTTTATAGAAAATAAGATCTTTTAATCTAAAATTTTGGACCTGTAAAAGTATGACTAAATTATTATTGCTTATACTTTGAGTTCTTGAAAGGAGAAATGCTTTTTGGCATACTAACCTTGCAAATAACCCAGCAGGAGAACCTTTAGAGAGCAGAAAATAATGGAAGCATAGCTTAATAATCATAGTTTTCTCATGGGTACATTTTATTTTGCAAATGCTATTAGATATAGCTCTAAAATTACTAAACTGTAAAAAAAAGTGTTATAAATTACATCTGAAGCATTTTCTTTCAGTTTAAAAATTATTTTTTACTTAATTTTTATTTTGGCTTTTACTGAAAGTATAAGAAAATATGAACTTAAAAACCTATTCTCTAAATACCATGTTTGGTAACATTTGTATTTGCTATTTTAGGATGTGTGGTATTTTTGTTTGGTTTGGTTTAGTTTGGTTTATTTCAGCCACTGACTGTTGCAGTGTTTAAATTTATGTACCTGGAAAGTCTGTGAGTAGCCTCCATGCAGCACATTTGGCTTCTTTTTATGACTCTATGACATTAACATATACTTAGAGTATTTAAGAATTTCCATATATATATATACATATATATAAACAAAAAGACAAAACATAATGCTAAAATTATATCCTGTATCAGTTACTATTTTAAGGTCAAAGAGCTTTCACGATAGAAATGACAGAAAGAAAGACCATTACTGTCAGTCCTACACTAGAATCATTAGGTAGAATGGATCATTTTTCTCTACCCTCTAGAAACATCCAATTAGTCATCTATTCACACTCTGGAAGAAGAATGAACAAATTTATAGAGAAGAGAATTTTATGTGCTTTCACAAAGCAGCTACTACTTTACAGGCAAATGGATAAGGCCAATATTTACTAAGCATCTTGTAGTAAACTAGTCATTCTCCTAAGTACATATAATTTGATTGATGAAAACTAATTCATTATAAGATGAAGACATTAAAGCTAAGGAATTATACACTTTATCAAACTGATATTTTATAATGAATTGGTGTCACAGTTCTAGCATCAGCTAAGCATAACTCTCTGTATTATTTTCTGCTTTATCCCGTTGTTGTTACAAGAAGACATTAGGTAGTTGAATTAGTAATATAAGAAAGCAGAGCTCAGATGAAAAATGATTAATGGAAAGGAATAGGAGTCTGAATATATTATTGGACATGCTTCTAAACAACTATAGCATTTTTCAAGTAAAAATGTTTTATTACATAATATAATTTAGTAATTCAGTGTAGATGACTCTTTAAAATAGCAAATACTAGATACTTCCAAATAACTATTTTAGAGATACATGTATTTTTTTAATTTTTATTTTTTCCTTTCTTTTTTATTTTAATTTTTATTAATTACTCTTCATTCACTTTGTATCCCCCCATAAGCCCCTTCTTCCTCCTCTATGTGTTTCATGAAAATATAAAATTGGATATTAGTGTTTTTTCTTCTATACACTTTCATTAACTTTTGTGGTTCAGTTTTCAGGGTAAAGGAAATCTAAGAAGGGATTATCAAAATGTTAGTCTAACTTGTCTGCCACACATAAGATCTTAGGTATCTCAAACTATTGAAATTAATTCAAAGAGTTCACAGGGTCAACAATTTTGGCTTCACAAATTTACAATTTTACCAGATGGAAAATCATTTTTTTTTCTGATGCATACATCTTGTTTCCTAGGAAATGTATTTTCCCTCATTGCAAATGCTGTATGTTATATATATATATATATATATATATATATATATATATATATATATATATATATTTCATAGCCTCTCCTCTTAGGCTTTCTACCTCACTATATTCCTCCTCCATTTCTCTTCAGAAAAGAGACGGGCTCTCATTGATATCAACCAGCAATGGAATGTAAAGTTGCAATAACACTATGCACTTACTCTACTATAAAGGTTGGATGAGGCAACCCAGTAGGAGGTAAAGGGTGTCCCAAAAGCAGACTACAGAGGCAGAGGCAGCCATCACTCTCACTGTTAGGAGTCCCACAAGAAGACTAAGATGTGCAATTGGAATATATGTGCAAATAGCCTAGGTCAGACCTATGCAAACCCCCCATTTGGCAGTTTGGTCTCTGTGAGCCCCTATGAGTCCAGGTTAGTTCATTTTGCAGGTTTTCTTGTCCCTGACTCCTGTGGCTTTTCATTGCTTCCTCCAGCTCTTCTGCAAGATTCCTCAAGCTCAGCCTAATATTTGGCTGTCGGACTCTATGTCTGTTTCTATCAAATGCTGGGTGAAGCCTCTCTGATCAAAATTGGGCTAGATACCACCCTAGAAGTATAGCAGAATACCATTAGGTAGCAATTCATTGACTTTTCCCCCTTAGTTGTATTTGGTTCTCTCTTAGGTTCTTGGGCTATCCTGGCTCTGCAGGCAACATCAAGTGTGGGATCCCTTTCATGGAATGGGTCTAAAACTAGACCAGTCATCATCTGGCCACTCCCACAATTTCTGTGCCACTTTGTCACAGCACAATTGATAGGCAGGAAAAATTGTAGGTAGAAGGTTTTGTAACTGTGTTGGTGTCCATATGCCACCACTGGAAGTTTTCTGGTTGCAAGAGATGGATCATTCAGGACCTCTGTCCCCTATTTCTGTGAGTCTTAGCTAGGGTCATCTTCATAGATACTTGGGAGATTTCATTGCACTAGGTTTCTAGCTTATCCCTGAGATGCCTTCACATTCCAGTTTTCACTCTCAGTACTCTCCCTCCATCACAACCCTACCTGATCCCTGAAGTTTTCATCCTTACACCCCCAACCAGACCTCTCCCCCCATTCACCCACCAGGTGTTTTCTATTTCTCCTTTACTGCACAACTCATGCATGCTCTCTTTAGCCCATTTGTTGCTTAAATTATCTGTCTCTGTGGTCCTTTGCTTTGTGGGTGATATACACTTATAAATGAGTACATGCAATTATTGTTTTTCAGGGTCTGGATTATCTCATTCATTATGATCATTTCTAGCCCCATTCACTTGCCTGCAAATTTCATGTTTTTAATAGCTATGCAACACTCCATTGTGTAAAAGTACCACATTTTCTTTAACCATTCTTCCATTAAGAGACAACTAGCTTGTTTCCAGTTTTGAGGTATTACTAATAAAGCTGTTATGAACATAATTGAGCAAGTGTCCTTGTGGCATTATGGAGAATCTTTTGGGTATATTCCCAGCTGTGCTATACCTGAATATTGAGAATCTGCAAAATTGATTTCCAAAGCAGATGTACAAGTTTGGACTCCTACCAGCTATCCTGTTTTTTGTTTTTATGTTTGTTTGTTGTTGTTGTTGTTTCCATATGAAATTGAATATTCTTTCAAGGTCTATAAAGAATTGTGTTGGAATTTTGATGGGAATTGGGTTGAATCTGTAGATTGCTTTTGGTAAAATGAGCATTTTTACTATTAATCCTACCAATCAATGAGCATGGGAGATCTTTCCATCTTCTGATATATTCCATAATTTATTTTAAAGTCTTGAAGTTTTTGTCACGCAGGTCTTTCACTTGCTTGCTTAGAGTTACACCAAGATATTTTATATTAGTTGTAGCTATTGTGAAGGTATTGTGGATTGTTTCCATGATTTCTTTCTCAGCACATTTATCATTTGTATGTAGGAGGACTACTGATTTTTACAGACAATTTTGTATCCATGCATTTGCCCAAGGTGTTTATCAGCTGTATATGTTTCCTAAGAGAATTTTGGGGGTTGATTATGTATACTATCATATCATCTGCAGATGGTAATATTTTGCTTTCTCCTTTTAAGTTCATATTCCTTGATGTCCTTTGGTTGTCTTATTGCTCTAGATAAAATTTCAAGTATCATGTTGAATAGATATGGAAAAAGTGGACAACCATGGCTTGTCCCTGATTTAAGTGAAATTGCTTTTTACAGCCTCATGCCAGCTGCCTCTTACCTCTCCTTGCAGTCCCACTCTCAAATCCCCTCCGCCCTCTCTTCTCAGAAGAGGGGAGGCTCTCCCATGTGTACCAGTCCACCCTGGCACATCAAGTACCAGCAGGACTAGTAACATCCTTTCCCACTGAGGCCAGACAAGGCAGCATAGTTAGGGGAAAAGGATCCAAAGGGAGGCAACAGAGTCAGAGAAAGCCATTGCCCTAAATGATAGGCGACCCTCAGGGAGACCAAGTTACACATCTGCTACATATGTGTAGGGGGGCTGTATCCAGCCTATGCTTGTTCTTTGGTTGTTAGTTATGTCTCTGTGAGCCCCCATGGCCCAGGTTAGTTGACACTGTAGTTCTTTTCGTGGTGTCCTTGACCCCTGCAGCTCCCTCAACCCCACCCCCACTCTTCCACAAGACTTTCTGAGCTCCATCTAATGTTTGGATATGGGTCTCTGAATCTATTTTCATCATCTGCTGCATGAAGCCTCTCACAAGGCAGTTATGCTAGGCTCCCCAGTGGTCACTGAGTAGAAAGTAGTTCCATTTCCATGAGTTTGTAGGATGCCTGTTGTTTCTTTTGTTGATATCCAGCTTTATTCCATGGTGGGGGGTTATTTCAGTTTTCTTGCATGTGTTGAGACTTGTTTTGTGACTGAGTATGTGGTCAGTTTTGAAGAACATTCCATGAAGTACTGAGAAGAAGGTATATTCTTTTTGTTTCAGTGAAATGTTCTTTAGATATCTGTTTAGGTCTACTTGAGCCACAAAATCTGTTAGTTCCATTATTTCTGTGTTTAGTTTCTGTATACGTGACTTGTTCTTTGTATAGAGTGGGGAGATGAAATTGCCACAGTTAATGTGTGGAGCTTGATGTGTAATTTAACTTTTAGTAATGCTTCTTTTTATGAATGTAGGTGCCCTT
>CM053752.1:86130358-86162485 GCA_028658305.1 Pachyuromys duprasi
TCCCCCATTGGTGGACTTGGAGGGGGCAGGGAGGAGATGAGGGAGGGTTGGGGAGGGTGGGAGGGAATGAGGGAAGAGGCTACGCATGGGATGCAAAAAACCTAACCTGTGATTGATATAAAAATAAATAAATTTTTAAAAAGATAAATGATTTTCTTTATAAAGTAAAATAAACACACACACAAACAAACAAACACACAAAATCTTCAGACTTATATCTATTATGAACATGGATATAAAATTTCTAAATAAAATATTAGCAAACTAAATAAAAGCCATAATCAGAAAAACATTCATGATGATCTAGTTGGTTTGTCCCTGAAATGCAGGATTGGTTTAACATGTATAAATCAATTAATATTATGAATTATATAAATGTGTTTAATAACAAAAATTACATGATAATATTAATAAAGGCAAAAATCCTTTGATAATATATTCATGATCAAATGTCTAAACAAAGTAGTACAAATGAGAACATACCTCTATAATAAATGCTATATATGGCAACCTCACAGCCAACATTATTTTCAACACAGAAAACTTTAAGCAATACCAATGAAATCAGGAAGAATACCAGTCTGTCCACTATTGCTATTACTATTCAATATACTACTGGGAGCAATACTAGAACAAAAGACAATAAAAGAAATTAAAGGAATAAAGTTAGAATAAGAAGAAATCAAATTACCCCTATTTGCAGAAGATACAATATTATACATAAAATCTCAAAAATTCTACCAATTTCTAGAAAACGAAAAAACTTTTTTCAGAAAACTGGGAAGGTACAAAATCATCTTACACAACTCAGTAGCCTTTCTGAATATCTAGAGCAAACACATTCAGGAAGAGAGTATTGACATACTTTCATTTACAATAGCTGCAAAGACAATAAAATATCTTTGAATAAACCTGATTTAGGAGGTGAAAGGCCTCTGTAATGAAAACTTCATTCTAAACAAATAGATTTAGAAAAATACTAGAAAATGGAAAAAAAATATCCTGCATTCAAGATTTGGCAAAGTCATTATTATAAGAATGACCATTCTATTAAAATAAATTTACAGATTCATTGCAATCCAAACCAAAATACAATATTTCTTCACAGAAATAGAAAAAAAAAAAAAAAACGAACATAAAGTTCAAGTGGAACCATAAAAGGCACCTGCTAACAAAAGCAATTCTGGGGAAAAAAAGAAAACTGGAGGGATTGTTATTCCAGACTTCAAGATATATTATAGAGCTGGCAAAAATATGGTACTGGCACAAAAACAGACATGTAGCTCAATGGAATAACAGACTCAAACGTGAATACTTGTAAATGCAGCTGTCTGATATTTGATAGAGGTTTTTCTTTTCCTCCTGCCTCAATTAAATATAAGCAGGAAAAAAAAATATTTTAGGTTTTAAAGGATCTCCATGGTTTCTTTTTAGAAAAGAGGTTGGAACAGATTGAGAGATGATTATGAGCAATGCCTCAGATACCACTGTAATGTATGAACAATGATCATACAGCAGTCTATTATAGAGATATAGAGAGAGTCTGTTTTTAAACACTGTGAAAATATGTGAAAAGGAATTGATGACATATCATAGAAGGCTGAAAGGGAGGGACACTTCAAGGAATGCTCAACTTGTAAAGCAACATGAAGATAGGACAGTCACTGGAATAGGGAACAATGGAAGAAATTCTTGATCCAAGTGGTAGAAGTTCATGAACTATAGATGTGTTTGTTCTTAGGAGCAAAAACAGTATAATAGAGGAATTTTAATTCATAACATGGCTACTCTGGCAAGAGATCACATAGAGAAACCTTTTAGGTCTGTGTTATCTGGCTGGAATGCAAACACACTGGACAATGATAGCACACGCCTTTAATCCCAGGAGAGAGATAGATCTGAGTTCAAAGTCAGCTTGGAACAGAGCAAGCTTCAGGTAAAGAAAAATTTAGATCCAAGCACAGTGGTACAAGTCTTTAATCCCAAATCATGAAGATAAAGTTAGTTTGTAGAAGGAAGAATCCATGTTTGAAAGTGATGTGTATTCTCTCCAGTATGTATTGTCACTTGAGTTTTTAATCTTAGCCATTCTGATGGGTGTAAGGTGAAATCTCAGGATCATTTTCATTTGCATTTCCCTGATGACTAAGGAAGCTGAGCATTTCTTTAAGTGTTTCTTTGCCATTAAATATTCCTCTATTGATAATTCTCTGTTTAGCCCTGTACCCTATTTTGTAGTTGGATTACTTGATGTGTTGCTTTTTAACTTCTTGAGTTCTTTATATATCAGAGGAAGACAATGCAGCCAGTACTGATGAGACCTGATAGGCTAGAGTCAGAGGAAAGGGGAGGAGAATCTCCCCTATCAATGGATTTAGGGAGGGGCATGGGAAAAGATGACAGAGAGCAAGTGTAGGATTGGGAGAGGATGAGGTAGGGAACTACAGCTGGGATACAAAGTGAATAAACTGCAAGTAACAAAAAATAAATTAATGTAAAAAGAAAGTGGTGTCCAAAGTGGGAGAAAAAATGAGGAATCAGAGAAAGATTTGACAGAATAGGATATGCCCAACTCTCAGGAGAACAGCACAGAAAAGAAGCTATTTGAGAGCAGTATAGAAGAGGAGAGGAAGCAGTTTTACTGAGACAGTTGTACAGAGACAGGTTGCCCAGAGAGAGAACAAGCTAGACACAGGTGAAAACAGAATGATCCAGAGTATGAGAAGGAGCCAGAATATTATCACAGATTGCTAGAGTTTGTTGGAGGCCAAGCAGAACAATTCAGAGAAGCTGAGAGGAGCCAGTTTAAATCAGTCAGCTTGAAGAGGAGTTTGAGCCAGAACAGCTGAGTTAAACCAGCCAGCCAGAGCTCAGAAAGAAGGAGTGAACTTATTCAGCAGTAAGTCTCAGAGACTGAAAACATTCCAGGTCTAGATTAGACTATATGGAGGCTAGAAGCTACCAGGACTAGGGCTAGGTTAGGAGACAACAATTACATCAGGCAAATAAAAGTTACTTTTACAATGAGGTGTCATTTAATTGAAATTTCTTTCAAGTGAGGAGATAAGGCAGTATAAAGATTTATTAGTGTGCATACATATGCAAAGCCCTTGCAGTGTTGCTGAACTGTCTACTCTGTAATGAATATGAACTATATCACCTATCATTCTTAAATATTTGAAATTTTTTGACCAAAGAAATGACTTATTGTTTAATATAATTTCCTTGAAGAATGAATGTAATAGAAAACTAAATTAACATCCCAAGCTAAAGTTAGATAATTCGCTCTTTTAAAAAAAAGTCTGGAAATAAAATAAAATTGGAATAATAGATTTTTAAAATATCTTCTCACCATTTGCATATTTCCAGCACATAGAACAATTCGCCTGAGATTTGCTGTATCTTAAAAGTTTATAGTGAAAGCTACTTCTGAACAGCATGCACCAAAGCCATATTTTCCACAACAGCAATTTTTTAATGAACTAGAAATCATCCAATCGTTTATTTTTATTATATAGCAGATATATAATGAACTTATTAAAGAAACACATTTTATACCAACATGTTTTTATTGTGTTTCTGTTTCTAGACTCCTCCATTCAGAAAGCAGGAACAACCTTCTCATTAAGTGTGGCTCCTTTCCCTTTATCCTAATTTTAGTTCAAGGAAGATTTCACTTGTACAATTATATAATTAACTTTAACATATACATAGTAACTAAATTATTCAAAGCCTCACTCAAGGACCAAATATATCTGGGCACAGGGGTCTTTTCTGAGAATGATTCTCCAACCAAGAACCATGCATGGATATAACCATGCATGGAGAACCCCTTCTCAACCATAGCCCATGGCAGCTCAGTATCCAAGTGGGTTCCCTAGTAAGGGGAACAGGGGCTGTCACTGACATGAACTCAATGGCTGGCTCAGAGGGAGGCACACCCTTGATAGACCACAGAGGAGGACATTGCAGCAAGTCCTGATAAGACCTGATAAGCTAGGGTCAGATGGAAGGGTAGGAGGACCTACCCTATCAGTGGACTTAGTGAGGGGGAGGGAGGAGATGAGGGAGGGTAGGATTGGGAGGGAATGAGCAAGGGAACTACAGCTGGGATACAAAGTAAATAACCTGTAATTAATATAAAAAATAAAAATTTAACTAAAAAAATATTCAAAGCCTCAATATAGTAGCTATTATTTTGAAAATGACGTTTTAATACAATCTACTTTGCAATATAAAAATATTTTGTGTGTTATCAACAACTACCTTCTTTGAACATTTCTTGATGCAAGTATCAGAACATATTTATTTCTCTTTTTATTTTCATTTTCTATTTTTAGGTATGCCTTAGAAAAGTAAAAAGCACATATAAACATTGTCAACTATTACATTTCTAAAGTGAAGATAATAGATTACAACTTAAGTGTTTAATTTCTACAAAGATTAATTTTTAAACTCAAAATTGATACCTATGTAATTGTAAAACTGAACTGTGAAAATGCCCATTTATGGGTGTCAACAATGTAAAGGATAAAATGAATGTATAGAATATGAAAGCAGAAGACATCCTGGCTCGATAAATAATAATAATAAAAAAAATAGGTGTAGTCTGACTCCAAATACAGCCTTACATTATCTGTGTGATGAGAAACCTCAGAGCACAGCCAGATGATCAGACTATAAAGGCCTGAAACAATGTGCTGGCCAACAGCTTACTTCAGCCCACAGTGATCTCCGGGCAGAACTGCTGACGCAAAAGCACTCATGTGCCAGAAATGAAGAGTCACAAATAGAAAGGAAGTCTTCTAACAGTGCACACTGCTGTACCCCAAGTTCAATTACATCCATAAACACAAAGTGTTAACATGTTGTTTAAGATAACTCAACATCTTTGGTTTTCAAAGAAATATATATTAAAGAATAATAATACATCAATTTGAACTAACAAGTCATACTCATGCCAAATGAAGATTACTTAACAGCTAAAGGACAGCTGTGTAGAAATATCTTCAGAGAACTTGGAATATAAAATGCTTAGTTCAGCTTAGATATCATCATTTTCTTCATCATCATCTCAGATATCATCAAACTGGATTTCATCATCATCCCCAGTACCAAATGTGTTCATTTCATTGATTTTAGCATGTTCTTTAAGTTCTCCATATGACCTTAGACTTCTCCTTTCATCTGCATCTTACTTTAAGATTAGATCAGCTTGGTTATCTTGATAGCCTTGTAGACCAATAAATATAATGTCTGAGGTATTTGTCTGAACCTTTTTTCTCAACGTTCCTCTTATGTGGTATAGCCTCATCAAAACACATTGCTTCCAACTGTCCTTTTCCCAGCATTTTGATCACCTGTGTATACTCATGCCCATCTTCTTTAAACACCAACTCTCTTTCCTTAGATTCATTTCCATTTTTACCTCTGTGCCTGTTTTTGCCTCCTTTGCCTTTATTCTTTGACATAATGGTAAGGGCAACCACAATAGATGGCTGATGTAACTTGGAAGTAACCCCTTTCCAAGAGTTGCTGCTAGGATGGGCAGCAGGAATTTTATATCAGTGGTAGATCTGAAGCAACTGTAGGTACTGAAGCTTTCTGGTAAATAGTATTGAAGGGCCTCTGAAATACTCAACCCACCATTTTATCAAAGCAGATACTGAGACTCATAAACAAACTTTGGGCAGAGTGCAGGGAATCTTAGGAAAGAAGTAGGAGATAGTAAGATCTGGAGATGACAGGAACTCCAGAAGCAGAGCAACAGAACCAAAATATCTGGGTCCAGGGGTCTTGTCTCAGACTGATACTCCAAACAAGGACCATTCATGGATATAACCTAGAACCTCTGCTCAGACATAGCCTATGGCAGCTCATTATCCAAGTGGGTTTCCTAGTAAGGGGAACAGGGACTGTCTCTGACATGCACTCAGTGGCTAGCTCTTTGACTGCCTCCCCCGGATGGGGGAGCAGTCTTACCAGGCCACAGAGGAGGACAATGCAGCCAGTTCAGATGAGATTAGATAAGCTAAGGTCAGACGGAAGGGGAGGAGGACCTCCCCTATCCTTGGACTTGGAGAGGGGCATAGGAGGAGATGAGGGAGGGAGGGTGGAGTAAGAAGGGAGGAGGGAGGGGGCTATAGCTGGGAAACTGTAACTAATATAAAAAGTGAATAAACTGTAACTAATATAAAAATAAAAATTTAATTAAAAAAGAATAGTAGATCCACAGGCAGCAAACAGTGCTCCAGAGTTCTGTCTTCTGATAGAGCAACAAAATGCAGCAGAACCCCTTTACCGTTGCAGCCTGGCAAACAGCAAGATGATGCCACAACAGCAATTTGTAATTTTCATTGATGAGTTCCAGAAAGTTATATTCAGATCTTCATGAAAACAGTTACTAGAAATTTTAAAAACAATGCAATTTTTTACATATTTTAGCATTTAAGTTGTTCTTGAAACAATAATTTACACTAAACTTGATGTTTCATGCAAAGCATCAAGTTTCAACTCAATTGTGAAGTAATTGGGGCTGGATAGATGGCATAGTGGATGTTTATTGCACAAGAATCCTTAGGATTCTTTCCCAAAAGGTGAAAATATCTCAAACAAAGTGAATGTGAGGACCAACACTAGGGGTTGTCTTCCATGTGCACACATACATACACACAGACACACACACACACACACACACACACACGTGTGCACACACACACATAAATTGGGGCAATGCACTAATCATTTAGGATTCTTGAAGCTACAGACAGAGTCAACACATTCAACAGTGGAAAGCATTTATGCCTTGTGTTGGAGGATTATATAAAAACATATAACTTAATTGTCCACATAATCCATTCCAAATGTGGAACAATATTAACATGAATTTATTTAACTTTCATGTATTGTTACCACTGCTGTGATGTGTTTAATTTCATCATTAAAACCTGTGGCTAAGCATCATAATGTTTAAAAACAATGTACTTTTAGACATAATATGTATGTTATTCGTTATGCTATATAACACAACTTTTATATCTAATCTGTAAGATCTTGTGAAAGAATAAAAACGTGTCTCTTTTCATTAAAAAAATTGCACTTATGCTTCAAAGTTGTAAATATACTGTATCCCATAATCATGTGAAACAAAAGACACAGTCACAGAAAACAAGCCATTAGTTATAACATCTTCCAGCATTCCCCTCCTAAATTCATGTGCATATTTCTATTTTGTTTTGTAATTATGAGTTGAGATGAGGTGAAAAAGAAAGAGGGGAACAATAAAAATAGTTGCAGTTCATAAAGTCTACTATTCGTAAGCAGAGCTGTATTAGTGAAAGAGAAAAGGCCATTAAGAAGGCTAGACTTCATGTCTGGAATCCTCTTAATACTCATCTAAATGGTACCTTCAGAAATCACAGATTTCAAGAGACACCAAGTTTACAACGCTCTGAGACATAGCAGATGCATATAGCAGAGGGTCCTGTTCATCTTTGACAAATGGGTATATTTGTTCCCACAAAGAGTAGTAATTCAGAAAAAGAAAAGAAAGATTATAAGCTAACATTTCTTTAAAAAATCACAGACATGCAGAGAGAGAGAGATGGGGAAGGCAGGACTCATCATTGCACACATTAAGAAATGCACTTTAGAATAACTACCACATGTCAATTTACAATGTGAGGGGAAAACAAGAGGAAGAAATGGAAGCAGTTTCTCAAACCAAGGTAAAAATGAGCACAGAGACTACTAACACTAATATTTGTAAATGAGTAAGTCAATTATTGAATACTTTTACACCAAGAGTCCTGGTACCTTAGAATTTTTAGATATAACTTTGCTTAAATGTATTTCTGTTTCAGAAATGACTCTCTTGACAATAATCTACCTTAATATATAGAAACAGAATAGCTCAGAAGCTTCCTTACGGAAGGTTGCCACAGCAACAACCCTTCGATATACATGCGTGAAATTGAGGAAGGGGGTGGGGAAACCAGCTGAAATGCAGTGGACTATGGAATGAAATATAGCTGATTTTCACAGTGCAATAAAAATTCTGGGGGATATGGAAAGAAAATGAAATGACCTGACTGTACATTATATGAATGAATTTTAGCTTTGGTACCTCTGGCCATAGGCAGCTTTGGGGGTACCTCCAGAAAACCTAAAACCAATAGATGCTGCTACTGAAAGGCTGGCAAGGAGAACAGACACAAGAGTGATGCTTTAGGAAGGAGTGGGGAATGTATTTTCTACCAAGGTCAGTGTGGAGCCAAACACAGCTGAAGAGAGACTGCTAACAGAAAAGGAAGGCCAGTCAGACTTGACCACCAGCCAGGCACCTTTTAGCTTTGGATTGAAAGGACTTACACAACACCAATAAAATGCCTTGTATGTTCTAAAAATTGACTTTGAGTGCATTCAACATTGACATTAACTATTTCAGCCTCTTCTTGAACCCATGTGATCCTAAAAAGAAAGGAATTTCTTGGCAATTTCAAGTCTGTAAGTTCTACAAAAGAATGCATGTGTGACTTAGTTATCAGTTCCATGATCTTTTTAATGACCACTTCCACATTCCTGCATTAAGTAGCAAATATCCACCAAAAAAATAGGTAGTCTCCAGGATTCAGTGACCATTATTTCATCGCAGGCTTAGATGTTCCTTCTCGCAATTGTATTTTTTTTCTGTATTTACGTTAAAATCCATATCAATCTGTTGCTGTTTCTTTGACCAATCATTTTAGAGTGTTTTAACAGTTATGATTACATTTTTGAGAAGATGAGTCTAGTCATAGTTAATTTGTAAAAAGGTCATAGATGGATGCCATGTGACCGATAGGTTCCTTCTCTTCATCTTCACACTCACTACCTGCTATTACATCACCTGTGTGGCTATATCCATCAGCTATGATGTCATAGGTGGCAGTGATTTTTCTATAAATTATTTCCCTTTTCTGGAGGAATCTTCAAGACACCAACAGAAAGAGTAGACCAGAAAAATAGATTGTAGGCAGAGATATGATGAGAAATTAGTGTTCACCCTTCACTAGCATTTTGCCTTGCATTTCTGCTCTCTAGTTTTATCAGGAATAATCTTATATTGATATTCCACACTCTATTCTAGTAGAGTCCAAGCTCAGTTAAGAATGTGGGACAGATAACTGTCCTCACCATGCAAGGAAACTTCTACTTTCATTAAATGGAGAACATTCCAGAAAACCACAACCAAATGCAGATCTGGAGAGCCCAGTCCCATTGGACACACTTACAAAATAACTTTCACATTGCAGAGAATGAGGCAGAAAGACTGGAAGAGCCAGAAGATCAGGAAATTTGCTGTGAGCCTGCATTTTCTGATTAAATTAGAAGCTACACCCATAAACTTTTAACGATGTGATTGCATAGACTTAAGCTAAAAAAGAAACAACAGTAGACATACCAAAAGGGACAGGGAAAGAATCAGAAGAACTTGACCTTGCACAAAGATCTATAGGCAAATAAATGTTGAGAGTGGAAGAAATAGTCTTGTCTAGGGGAGAGAACCCACTGGTTATCCAGTACAAAATTCTGACCCCTGAAAACATACGTACAGGTAAAACTGTTAAAAATGAGTAGGTTATATTTAGGAATATATATGCCTACACATAGACATGTATGCTTGTTACAATTAATGAAAAAGAAGCTGTAGATTTGAAATAAACAAGGGTATATGGAAAAGTATTGAAGGAGCAAAGGGGAATATAAATTATGTATTAAATATGAAAAATGAAAAAGCAAACCAAAAACCATAACCAACCCTTCAAACCAAACTAAAACAAGAATGTGGCCAAGAGGGCTTTGGATGACACAGTGCTCCCTCTGCTGGACAGTGGAGGGCAGAGTAAAGAGTGTCTTCAGATTTAAAAGTTTATCTAATTTTCTTTACAACAGAAGAAAAATTAATACAGATGAGAGATCACAAAAAATTTAAAGGCAAAGTGGCTCCAAATCATTAGTAATCAATAAAAGCCTCCAGGGAGGCCTTTCTCTAAGCTCAGACGTGTCTTCTGTGACTACACTTTATCGTTATTACTATTTTAATCTATGAGGATATCAAAGATGTTTCCCACCTAGGTATTACTATTGATTTGTTTTAAAGACAGAACTAGCATCTCTATCTCGAATGTGCTATATCTTTGATTGGTACCTGTGTGCACACCATGAGTACTTTAAACTTCTGCTATTTAGGTATTGTCCCTGTGTTCGCATAGTGCCTACTTTAAACGTGTTCTGACTCTGAGCCATCTTTATGCTTACATTGTGCATATACGAAGGGTCTGCTATCTGTGGGCCACCCCTGTGTATATGTTGTGCTTGCATGAAGGTCTGCTATCTGTGGACCATCTTTATAATTCATTCTTCAGAAAAATCTTTCCAATCTAGGAAATATTATGAAAGAATGCTGACATGGTAAAGCAGATTACAGAAGTGACAGTCTAAGTTTAAGTTTACTGCAGTGTAGACAGGATTCTGAAGTAAGTATAGTGACAAATAGAGAAAAAAAAGTGAGTCATTTGAAACCTTTAAATATAAGTTAAACGCACATATATTAAAGTAAATGGTGAAATTCGTGGTTTCCTACTCATTTTCATTCATCCAACAAACACAGTGTGCTGACTATGTAATAGGTTCAGAGGTGAGGGTGCCTTTTTGCTATTTTTATTTTGTTTTGTTTTTTACCATTACCAAAAATAAGGACTTGATTGCAAGCTTTTTCCTTGGAAAGTGACTTAAGGATGCGCCTGGATATGGGAAGAGGGAATTGGTACAGGAAAAAAATGAAGCCAAAGAAAGCCCATGGTTTATAAATATACTAGTGAAGCTGGAGTTGATTGAAGCAGGATTTTGAAAGCCGCTGTAGAGCATTGCCTCATAGCCACCCTTGAGGACCAAGAAATTTCGAATATTTTTTTGTGGGGGCATCTTCAACACAGGGTTTCTCTGTGTAGCCTTGTCTGTCCCAGACTTGCTCTGTAGACCAGACTGGACTTGAACTCACAGCCATCCTCCTGCCTCTGCCTCTCTAAGTGCTGGGATTAAAGGCATGAATCACCTCACTTAGCTAGACATTTAGAACACTTTTTGTGACAGCTTTTATGAATCACCAGTTGAGAGTGTCACCTAGGTTGGAAAGAAGAGCCACTGCATACAGACCCGTGTGCACTCTGCCATTTGAGGACACTGAGGCTAAGAGATGCTAGCTTCAGGGCACGAAATGCAAGGCCCCAGAAAATACAGAGAATATGTCTGTCAATCTGCTAGAGAAAAACAGTGTACTTAGTACAAAAAAAATCTAGCCTTGAAGAGATTACAGCTAAGATGGAAATCAGGCATGGGAAGGCTTTTGGTGGATTGACCTGGTTATAGCAATCCTTGAGAGATAGATAAAATTGTAATTATAAAGGTTGTCAGTTAATGAGTTAAAGAATAGAGGCATTCGCTCTTTGATGAATTAGGATATAGCTAATAACTGAGAATCAACAGAGAATAGTTCAGTTTCAGATGCTATGGGAATTAGGAAGAAAATCGGGGGCTTTTATTTTGATCATACATAATACCAAAAGCAAGAAAAATGTAGAAATTTAGAAAAGTTATACAAAAAACCCCCATAATTTATGGAGAGTTTCTGTCCATTTGGGCACAAGTGGTGAGATTTTTAATGAAGAAGAAACAGTGGATATTCTTTTGTGATGCTGCTAATATGTCAGAAATACTTCACATTCTTCCTATTTATCACTGGAGGTCACTCATTATTCTCTATCAACACATTCATGGTTAAAAATCTTAGCTGAGGAAAGTGACACTGACAAAAAGTATTTCCAAAGAAGTACTTTTCATTTTCCATCACATGCTAAGTTTTATTCTTGTTTGTTGCCATATCTTACTTGGACCATCAGAAAAGCAGATGATTGAATCAAGCTGTTTAAACTTCATTAGCATGACTTTCATAGAACTGTGAATATTTGCTGTATTGTTAGGTTTTGTTATGAATTGGAAATAAATGGCCATTTGTTTTGACTTTTGTCATGAATTCATCACGGATGTTATTGCCAATAATGCCATCTAATTATTTTTTTTTACATATCATGTGACTGTTTCTTTATTTCAATTGAAGAAATGCAATAATGCACTAACTAGTTTACTATTATTTTAAAAAAGAAGCTAGGAACAAACAACCATTTTGGTTTATACACTTATCGTATTAGCAGTTTACCATATTTCTCAGTTGTGACTTCTTGTTGATGCTCTTGGTTTTTTGTTTTGTTTTGTTTCTTATTTTTTGAGATGGAGTTTCCCTGTGTAGCCTTAGCATCCCAGGCCTCACTTTGTAGACCAGGCTGGCCTGGAATCTATAGTGATCTGCCTGCCTTTCTTTCCCTGAGTGCTGGGATTAAAGACATGCACTAGCATGCCTATCTCAGTTGTGACTCTCTAAGTACATTTTTATCATTATTATCATGGATGTTATTGTAAAAACAAAAGTTTCTGTGTAACAAATAAAGTAAAAATAAAGTCCAAAGTGCAAATGATTTAGGGATAAATATAGATTTAAAAAGAGTTACAAAATTTGAATATTCAAAGGGACTGTGGCTATACATAGGAAAACAGAGCATTTATCCTGTTACTCTAACCCATAATACCAAAAACATTGACTCTGCTACTTCATGTACTTTTCATGCCAATGGAGTTTTTAATCAGAAGGGAATCTAGACCATAAATATGCCTGCAGCAGAGCAAAACAGCTGAGTTTCCACTTCTTTAATTCCAAGAGGGCCCCAATTCAAAAAACCTCAATTCATCCCTTTGAGCATATCTGTCTTATCATACACACAGAGTAATTCCATGAGGTAGAGTCTGTCCCATAGAACTTAAATCTCACTAGGAACAGGTTTAAGATATTGGTGTGTCTGATTCGGAACATTATTTCTAACAAAATATTGTGACTTTAATCTTCAGTCTATAAAAATAAGCAAATATAAAGCAAAGAAAGAACAAAAGATTGTTCTGCTTATTTTTGTTTTACAATATGGGAAGTACCTGAGAAGTCTGGAAATGGCCCAAACTTATCCTAGTAGCCTTACATTCTGGTGCCTATGGTTTGGAATGTGTAATAGTTTGAATGAGAATGGCTTCTTGAGGCTTTTTGTTTGAATGCTTTGTTCCCAGTTGATGGAACTATTTGGTAAGAACTGAGAAATGTGGCTTTGTTGGGGGAGGCATGTCCTTGGATATCAGCTTTGAGATTTCAAAAGCCTACACTGTTCCACTTGGGTCTCTCTGCCTGTTGCTAGTGGATGAGATATAAACTGCTAACTGCTTCTCCAGTGGTGGTCCTGCTTGCTTGATGCCAGACTCCCAGCCATAATGGATAAGGACTTGCCCTGCGAAATATGACAAGTCCCCAATTAAATGCTTTCTTTTATACATTCCCTTGGTTGTAGTGTTTATTAAGAGAAAATGGAAGTTATATTATTGGATCCCTTGATCCTCAAATCTTCAAGTCTGGACTCAAAATGTACTGTACAGTTCTCCTTACTTCAGCTTGTGTGGCAAGTCCTGACACTTGCAAGTTGTTAGAGTCGTACAAACCAGTTCCATTAGTGTGGGTCTACATATATCCCTACCTATTCAGGTAGATGCCTATCCTACTCTGTTTCTCTGGAACATTCTGTCATCATGTATTCAAAGTATTCAAAGCTCTAGATGTATGAAAAACTTCACTATTGCAGTTTTGGCAGAAGTGATTAATGGTGTCACATCACTATCTTTGTAAAGTCATTCCTATATTTTCTTAATGAACAGTTCTTAAGTCTGTCCAGGTTTATCTTTTGCCATGCCACAGAGAATCATTATCATTGAACATGTCAACTTTCTTTGGAAATGGAGATTAAGTCAGTTAGGTGGAAGATTACCAAGCAGCACAGAGGCATGTCAAGAGCAGAGTCAGTTACCCAACTCCATGTCAACACAACTAATAAAAGAAACAGAATGATGTTTGAAACAGCCAATGTCAGCAAGGTAGTTGTATAATAGACTGAATGGATGCATCCCTCTGCTATAATTGAGGTAAAAATGGTGCTATCTGGTGGCTACAGAGTGGATCAATATGTTATCATTTGTACTGAGCTAATAAGTATAGCCACTGACAGATCAGCACATCCTAGCTAGGCATTGTCGGCTCAAGGTTAGGCGTTATTCTTGTACATATCCACTTGATTTTCCCCATCTTTTCACTAACAGCAATAGCAGTTTCACAGGTCATTGGCAGTGCAACAAAAGATAAATTGAAGCACTTGCCACCATGATTTAGACAAAGATGCGGGACACTGCTACCCATTATTACAGTCAAAACTCCTTTAACAAGATAGGTTTCTGCCAAACTGAGGCTGAAGCAAAAGACAAATCCCAGGTAATTAGCTGCTGAGTTGGTAATAATTGTCAGTGGAGTTCAAAATCATTTAGAAAATATCTCATTTTCCATAGGGGATCTTGAGTCTTAGCTTCAGAATTTTCATGAGGTGATTTTGAAAGTTGGCCAAATCATATTGAATATGCAGAACAAGTCTGCATTTTTGTTAGCAGATCAAGCATGTTAGCATTGATATTGATCACCAGAACCTCAGTCATGATGTCTTCCAGATAATTCTACCTGGTTTGGAAAAGATTATTGTGTTTTCTTTTAGTATCAGGTAAAATTGTTACAATAATGAACTGAGTATAATAAACAATTTTTTTCCACTGAAACTTGATAAATTGGGGCAGAGAGGAGATGAGGGAGGGACAGAAGGGATAGGGAGGGAATGCAGGAGGGGGCTACAGCTGGGATACAAAACATAACCTGTGATTAATATAAAATAAAAATGTTAAAATAAATAAATAAATAAACAACAAAAAAGTATTAGTGATTCTAGGCGTATGAGTGTTTTACCTGTATGTACCATGTATTTGCCTGCACAGACCAGAAAGGTACTAGATGCCCTAAAATTGGTATTACATTTAGTTGGGTGTTGATAAGTGGATGCTGGGAGTCAAACCCAAATTGTCTGAAATAGCAGCCAATGTTCTTCACCTCTGACCATCACTCTAGCCCCAGGAATCAGGTAGGAAACTGCCTAAACTTATGCCTGATATTAATTTTTGCTTACTAGTTTGGTGATTAACACATATAAGTCCATTTCTATCTGCGAAGAATCATTGCCCTTTCCTAATATGACCTCAAATTTCTGTTAAGGTAAGAATTTGTTTTTCTCCAATTTCAACCATCTTGGAAGAAGTGAGCAACTGATACTGAGGATGCAGGGTACGACCTTATCTTACCATTAGCACTGTATACCGGGGCCTGTTCTTGCAGTAATGGCCAGTTCCCCTTTATGAATATTGGCTCTTGACCATCTGAAGCAGGAGAGGAAGAGCATGACAAGGTGATTTATCTCAGCAGGCCCAAACTAGAGTAGCTTGGTGTGTCTATCATACATGTCATTCTTCCAGCTTTAGAGCAGTTGTTCTTATATTCTAGCTCCTCAAAAATAAATAAATAGATAGATAGATAGATAGATAGATAGATAGATAGATAGATAGATAGACAGATAAAATAATGGGCATCAGTCTGTTCTTCTCTGAAAACATTCTGCTTTATGCCAATATTTCCAATATATCAAGTTCATTCAAATGTCCACAGGTAGTCTCTATTAATTACAAATGTGAATCTTACCATATACCTTGTCAATTTCATTTTTCTAAATGGTGTATAGCAAAAAGTGGACTTGAATGAATCAGTTGTCCTTGTATATATGTGTCCTTGTATGAGTGTGTGTGTGTTTGTATATGTGTGTGTGTGTGTGTGTATGGCCTTTGTATATATCATACTCTTTTTCACAAGGGGCTTTGCTTTGTCATATCTACAGCACCTTCCTACTGCTTTATACCTATGTTCTTCCTTACTGAGCATAATTGAAATGATATCAAAGCATAATAGAAATAGGCTATCATCTCCCCTATAAATTAGTTAATAAAATAATCACTGTTCAAACTGAAGACCAATTTATATAAAGATACATACATAATAGAATACCAACATAATTTATAAAATTATTCAGATTAAATATCATTACCTACTCTTAGCAAACACTTGTCTGATTAAAGCCAAAAGTAGTATCAATCTGGGGCATAAACATAAATATTTGGAAGGAAGTTCTATACCTTATTCACTTTAACAAACTGTAGTAGAAAGTTTGAGGTCTGTGACTTCCACAACAGCTATGGGATTTTGTCAAGGTTTATAGTACCAGGCATAGATTTCCTTTTATGGAATAAAAACAGTTGATTATGCCCAAAACAGTCACACCACTGTAGCTAGGGCTTTGTGTTGCCTTTAAGGTTAATATTTGCTTTCCAGGGCTCACAGCTGGGTAATATCATTGAAGAATCCCCCACCCCCTAGTAGCCAGCTTTACGCCTTACAGCACAATGAAAGCTAACCAGCCAGCAAGGAGGAAATGTCTAGCTTAATTCCAGCCCTGATTTCTCTGTATCTTGCAAAAAAATTGTGTGGTCTATCCAACAACATGGTATTATCATATAGCTCTGGTGGGCAATGAAGAATAATGACAATGGCCTTATTGTTTGTGGGGAGCCTCTGAGACCTCTGTGATAAATAATTCATAAGGAGGTTTCCAGTACCCAGCACTAGGATTTTCACTAAATAACCTATGACTTGTGTGTGCAGCATTATCTACTCATGCAGAGTACTTCCATTTACACTCTCATTTTTATTATGTTTTAATTAATTCATAAAACAGAATATTTCCATATGAATGTTTCACATATCCTTAGTTTGGTTAATCCTCTTGTCATTACCCTCCTCTTTCCTATTCTTCATGCCCCTCCCTTAAGATATTTCTAGCACCTGCTATGCCCTCTACTTACATGTGTTTTTGCTGTGATTCTGAGCCAGTTCTTGCCTTCTGTGTGCCTCAGCCATCCCTTGCGTTTAAGAGTTCTGTTCCACTCGAAAATAAGGACAGTGTATGCATAAATACTGTGGGCATGGAGATCTTTGGAGTAGGAAGCTTGTTGCAAGGATTCATAAACTAAATAAAATTTTAATTAAATATAATATTTTAAGAGAAAGATTAATAATTCAGGAGACATATTAACAAAGAGTACAAAACCTTCCATAGTATCCACTTGAGACAGAAAACCTAAGAAAATATGAAGATGCCCTAAATGTAATTTCAATGTTTACATGAAAAAGAGTGTGACCTACAAATGAAAGAATATAAACAAGAATAATATTTAATAACATAGTTTTATAATTTGGAAGACATTGTCTTGAAATCTTGAGATTGCCTTGAGATTTGATGTTTTAACAAGTCAGATGAAGACTTTAATCATACACTGAGAGTATCAATTTTGAAGGATGAAGTATAATTATGATATAATAAACTCATAAATTTAATGAACATGGCCTTATCAATTTAAACACACTAACACACATGTACAATATAACCACAGAAATAAAGACAGAGGATACTTTCATCTTTTAAAAAGTTTCTTTGTAATCTGTTACAGGTACTCTAAAATATGCTTAAGCTTAGGTCACTATAATTTTGCCATATTTTTAGAATTTCGTATATGTACCCTATAGAGTAAGCAGTGATTTCATATCTAGTTTCTGTAAGGTACTTAACATTTTTGAGATGTAATTTTGTTAAAAATATTAATTTTGGATAGTTTTTATTTTTATTGTTCACCAATCTTCTTTCATTTTAAATATATATTTTATATAAATTGTGATTTAAAATTATTTAAAGAACTTAAAATTTAAAAGCTGAAAAATAGATTATGCATGACAAAAAACAAAAATAAGTTTTTCATAGGACAAAACAGTTCTTAGTGGAAGGGTTTTCTGAAATGTTAATGGTTTATTTATTTTTACTCTATGTCTGTGTTTGGCCTGCATGTACGTCTGTGTATCACATGTGAACTTTGTGACTGTGGAGGCCGGAGGAGACCATTTGATCTTGATAAACTGTAGGTATAAGTGCCTGTGAGCTACCACATGAATGCTTGGAATTGGACCTGGGTTCTCTGGAAGAGCAGCCAGTGTTCTTTATCACTGAGCCATCTCTCCAGCTCCAGTGGAAAAATGTTTAAAACACAGATGATGCTATTTCGCCCTGGTTTTCTTTATTAAAATATTATTTTTATATTAATTACCGTTTATTTACTCTGTAACCCAACTGTAGCCCCTTTCCTCATTCCTACCCAATCTCACCCTTCCTCCCTCTTCTCCTCTGTTCCCCTCTCTAAATCTACTGATAGGGGAGGTCCTCCTAGCTTTCCACTTGAACCTAGCTTATCAGGTCTCACCAAGATTGGCTGCAATGCCCTCCTCCGTGGCCTAGCTAGGCTGCTCCCCACGTGGGATGGGGAGGTCAAAAAGCTAGCTGCAGAGTTCATGTCAGAGACAGTCCCTGTTTTCCTTACTAGGGAAGCCACTTGAAGACTGAGTTGCAATGGGCTGTGTCCAAGAAGAGATTCTAGGTTATATCCATGCCTGGTCCCTGGTTGGAGAATCAATCTCAGACAAGCCCCTGTGCCCAGATATATTTGGTCCTTTGTGGAACTCCTGTTCTCTCCAGGTCTTCCTAATTTTAAATTAGCTGTCCTAATTTCTTTAATTTATTCTTAATATAAATTATATACCCATGAATTTGTATCACCAATATGTAACAAGGTGAAAGAGATGGAGGGAAACTGAATTCTTGAATAGAAGACATGACTCAGTCATAAGTGGAAAATGTGTGGGTGCCGAGATTTGTGAACATGAGCTTACAGCTTACCTTACACTTACCTGAGCTTACAGCTCAAAGTGTTTCACCTGCGAAATCAGATGTTAAATACACTGACAAAACTAAGAGGCCACACAAATCATCACATATAACATAACACATATTATCAATGTAAAACACCCCATCATGTTCATTACTCAATGTGAAAATACTATAGACAGTGAAAAATACAGTGGAGTGACTAATGAGAGATTTGAACAAAGTGCAAGCTCTCTACCTTGCTATAACCATTGGAAGGGTGAACTTTGTCAGGTGAATAAACCCCAGGATACTTGTTTACTAAGTCATTCGTGCTTGGTCCTTACTCCTATTCCCACGCCTATAGCCCAGGCTCTGCACATAGTTTATGTAGGTGACTTTAACAATTCTACCAGGTTTCCCTACTGTTACTCTCATGCTTTGCTACTCTTCCTCTCTCTTCGAACTCAGCATTAGTTTGGCTGGATACAAATTTACTGTTGTGTACCTTGTGCTCAAATGCTATTTTTAACGACCTAAAAAAAAATGAAATCAGGAACTCCTTTCTATGACAGCAAATGTCCAGTGACTCATTTATTGAAACTACCAGCGATATTAAAATGTCTCCTACTTTTTCATGAAGTCATGTGGCTCTTGTTTTTTTTTTTTTTAAATCATATGCGACTGTCCATGCTTGTTTCAGCTGTTTGCTCCTCACGCTTTAAAAGATGATCGGTTCTCATTTTCTTGCAGATTCCCAACAAGCTAGTGGGGTTGGTGGTTGAATAAGGAGAGAAGCTGGAGACACTGGAGAAGCTGGACTCCTTGTGATTAGGTTATCTGTGCCCCATTGTGAATGACCACACAGAAACAAAGGATGACTTATTGAAGCATAGGAAAAAGCAACCACCTAAGAGACTTTCTACTTTCTATCATTTATTTTTTTTTACACTTCTAAAACAAACGATTCTGCAAATAACTACATCATTATCAATGCTGTTTTTAAAAAAACAGATCTAAGATGGAATCATGGGCAAGCTCAGATTCTAATCACTCAAGATCTGTTAAACTGGGACTTATATTTCCTAGAACAAAAATATTTTTATAATGTTACTAAAAATAAGAAAACAAAACAAAGAGACAACCCCCAAAAACTTTCTTCCTTTTATTACCTTTGCAAGTATTTTCAGTCTGGTTTCTGGTGCCTATTTCTACCTCACATCAGCCTTTGAGAATCAGTTTTAGGAGATCCCGCTCTCATCCAGCCTTCTCGCAGGTCTCCTCACTGGGCTCAAATTCTCAATCACAGCTGAACTCTGGTCCATCTTACCCGGCAGGCTTTGTCTGGACACTCTGGTTATAGCACCTGAGACTTGTCTGAATGTCTGAAGATACTTCCTTCTCTGTTTATGCAGCTATGGTGGAGGTTACCTGATTCAGAGTAAATTGCTTGAAGGTAAAAAGACCTTTGGTTTTGTTGCTTGCTGCTGTATTCCCAATTCAGATCAATGAACTTTTGGAAAACAGAAAAGATCAATGGATGACTGCTGATTTCAGAAGATTCAGAATGTCAGATGGTTGTACTTAAAATATAATATGCTATTAAACATAAATAAAAAGGAATTTGAGTAGATAAAAATTATTTATATAAAAAACAAAAATAATTTTCAAAATATTAAAAGAAATAATCATTAAATGCAATACAGCATAGAGTCTGTACATAAAATTTGGCAGAGGAGGTTTTTAACAATCTCCTGATTTAGAAATGAACTGATTCACGGACTTGGAAAGGAAAGGTAAATATGTTGAGATGTGTTTTTCCCTTGTAACATTGATGTAACTGAGTTCACAGTTTTAGTCTCATTAAAATATCTTTTGATTCTGCCACAGTGTCAAAATAGCTTAGGAAAAGACCATTAAAATTTTCTAAAAGTTTCCATTCATTTATTCTTAGCTACATCATTATTTTGTTTATTTTCTACGGTGTAGGAATTTTTTATTATTTTATTCTCTCAGATGTTGTCACCAATCTTCCTCATCTAATGAGTTACCAGATAAACCTGTTTTCATGAGTAACTAGCCTTTCAATTTATGTTTTTACTGGAAGGAAGAATTTCTGACAAGAGATTAAGTAATTGATGGGTGAATGTGTTTGTTTGGCAGGTTTTTCATTTCCTATAATTATTTTGTATGGCTCATTAAAACACCCGAACTATAACCAACTACATAGATTCTAGATAATACTGGCACAAAGCTGAAAGATTAAACAATAAAATGAGCACAGTATATTATTACATACAATTATATCCAAAACTCCTATTTTTCCTCTTTTAAACATTTTTACTCAGAAAACATAAGAACTTAACTAAGTTATACATTATTTGTCTGTTTAAAACAATCATATAGCCTGTCTACACACACAAAAGCTGATTATCTTGCTAAAAAAAAGGAAGGCATTTATCAGTTTATTTTACCCAGGAAGCACTGCAAGACAAAGATGTGATAGTTTCAATTTTTTATAACAATCAAGAAACAGCTTGAAGCACAGCTCGAAGGACTGGACCAAAACACACAAACTCAAGAGCAAAAAGGAGATATACAGAAAAATGAAATATTTAACAGTCTAGACAAGGAAGCCAAGTACAGGGTTGATTTCTTTTCAGTGAATCATCTAGATGTACCGTCTTAGTTAGGGGTTTTATTGCTGCAATGAAACACCAGGACCAAAGAGCAAGTTAAGGAGGAAAAGGCTTATTTGGCTTTTACTTCCATATTGCTGTTCATTAAAGGCAGTCAGAACAGAGAATTAAACATGGTAGGAAACCGGAGGCAGAAGCTATTGCAAAGGCCATGGGTAGATGTGCTGCTTACTGTCTCGCTCCCCGTGCTTTGCTCGGCCTGATTTCTTTCTTTTTAAAAATTTTTCTTTTTTTTAATATCAATTATAGTTTATTCAGTTTGTATCCCACCTGTAGTCCTCTCCCTCATCTCCTGCCAATCTACTGTCCCTCCCTCATCTCCTCCCATGCTCCTCTTCAAGTCTACTGATAGGGGAGGTCCTCCTCCTCTTTACTCTAACCCTAGCCTATCAGGTCTCTCATCAGGATTGGCTACATTGTCTTCCTCTGTGGCCCGGCAAAGCTGCTCCCCACTCAGGGAGGGGGTGGTCAAAGAGCCAGCCACTGAGTTCATATCAGAGACAGTCCCTGTTCCCTTTACTAGATCACCCACTTGGATCAGCCTGATTTCTTATAGAACCCAAAACCATTAGCCGAGGGATGGAACCACCCACGATGGGCAGGGCCCTCCTCCATCTAATATTCCCAAGGTAGATAAAAAGAGGCAAGAAAAGAAGAAAAAAAGATGCATCTGCTTGGATCAGCTGTTGGCTGGAGCCTCTGGAGACAGATGCTGGGACTTGCAGCCAAGCATGGGGTAAAACTCTGGGGATCCTGTGGAAGTGTTGGGTGAAAGATGAAAGAACCCCACAAGAAGACCAAAAGAGACAACTAACCCAGTTTTATGGGAGCTTACAGAGACTGAGACATCAACTAAGTAGCAGGCATGATTTGGATATAAGCTCCCTGCACACATGAAGCCTACAGGCAGACACCATGGTTTTCATAAGGGGTGCCTGACAAGTGGGGGATGGGAGGAGGATTGCTGTTTCTGACATGGACTCTATTGCCTGCTTTTGGATCGCTTTTCCCTGCTAGTGCTACCTTGCCTAGTCTTAGGGGATGAAGATATGTTCAGTCCTGATGTTACATAATGTGCTGGGGAGGGTTAATATGGGGGTGTGTGCCCCTTTTCTGGGGGGGGAACGGAGAGGGGAAGGGTGAAAGGAAAGAAAGTGAGAGGACTGGGAGGAAGGAAAGAAGGTTGCACCCCTTGGGATGTAAAGTGTTTTTTTTTTTTTAATACCAAAAAGAAAAACAAAAAAAAGCTGCCAAAATTTGTTTCATTAAATTTTACAAAATTAAACAGGTTTATCTGGAAACCCATTATTTTGTGATAACAATTACAAGAATAGCATAATTGGGGAAAAGAACCCTAAAGTTTAGAAAATAAACAAAATCCATGACGTAGCTAAAATAATAGAATTGTTTTGATTTTTTTCTATTTTTAAATAAAATATATTGGAAAGAGTAAAAAAAATGTTGATCAAAAAGCTACTGAAGTTTTTTAGTACAGTACAAATAAAGTATTAAAATGGCACTTTATGTAAATTTTTGGCTGACCAAGTAACAAAAGAATCACACATATTATAGCCTCTCTCCTTGTGATTTTCTCAGAGCAGTCACTGCAGTCAGGTTTGGGAACAGAGCTACTGCTTGTTTTTTAAATTTTTAATTGGAGCAAGTGACATGGTAGAAGGTTTCTTTTTTTAAACTTTAATTTTCTAAATAATTATTATCATTTATTACAATTTATTCACTTTGTATCCCTGCTGTGGCCCCTTTCCTTATCTCCACCCAATCCCACCCTCCCTCCTTCTTCTCCCCCATGCCCCTCCCCTAGTCATCTGATAGGGCAGGACCTCCTCCCCTTCCATCTGACCCTAGCCTATCAGATCTCATTAGGACTGGCTGCACTCTCTTCCTCTGTGGCCTTGTAAGGCTGGGGAGGTGATCAGAGAGACTGCCACTGAGCTGAAGCCAGAGATGGCTGCTGCTGGCAGGAAGTTTCTTAACAAAAGCTAATTACTAATCTTTGTTGGGGAGACTTAAGAGGTTTGGGGGGGGACACTGATCTCATAGCTATACATTTGAATATGAATGAGTTGATATGAATGAGTTTATTATATTGGGAAATATGACAAGACTTCAGAAAAATGTGAAGTAAAATCAATACAACGGGGGTATAAATAATAATGGAATGGAATGCTCTAATACTCTAGCACACACACACACAATGTATAAGTGTGTGAGAGAGAGAGACTTTGGATTCACATATATGCTGTCTTCTGAAAAAGTGCCATGCAATTTTCATGAGTAATAAGGTGTTTATAAGCTTACTGCAATGAAACAAACATCCCAGTACACTTTACTACACATGGTGTTGCAAATCTACACTTGGATCATGGACATAAATGATATCATGTGACCCTCCTTTTGATTGTGTAAATAGGTGTTTCATTATCATCACAGAATACCTAAGATTTCATAAAAGAAAAATATTTATTTTGTTTCATAATTTTTGGCGGGTCTAATATCCAATTGGTGCACTCTGTTGCTTTTAGCCTGTGGCTAGCCAGTACAAATGATAACAATGTGTAACAGCCACACACCAAAAGTTTAGAAAGCAGATGAGAGGGTATAGAGACAGGGTACTAAAATCCCCATCCCCATCAAGGGTATACTCCTAAAGTCCTCCTACTGGGCTTCACTTAACCCTTTCACTACTTCATATAGCCTTGGAAAACACACCTTTAACTAGGGTCCTTTAGGGGGACATTCAATACTGAACCTATTACATTATCTTAGAAGTAGTGAGTGTCTAATAAAAGCGTACATTTTAATGCCTGAAAATATGTCTATAAATAAATAGTTAAAGAAAAGCAATTCATAGAGGCTGGCAATTCTGGAAAGCTTCTCCTCCATGATTTGATTAGATATTATTCCCACCAATTTAGATACCAGCTATTGGAAATGACTTATTGGCAGTAACCTGTGCTTACCTTTTGATGCCAGGTCTGATGCCAGTTTTTAGTGCTTAATGTACATTTATTAATGAATAAATAAAGGGATAGATAAAAGGGAGTAGCCGAGTAAACAAGAGCACTTCCCATTCTCTAGAGAATCATCATAATAGCTTCACATATTCAGGAAGAATTTTCTAACAAACGCCTGAAAACTTACTAACATCTAAACCACATTTTCCTCATTTGGAGTTCTGTTTTCTGTTCGTTGCTGCTGCTGTTGTTTACAGAGGCTTAGAGCAAATACTCTCCCCATCCCCCCGCAAGACATTTCTTTATCCCTTTCATTCTCAAGTGGCAACTGCTTAAGATATCAAGCTTTTTCCCACAGCATGGTAATATCTGAAATGCTATAGCTTACTAAGTGTTCAAGCTGTAATCTGCTTGAATTCACAAGGGACACAGTACATATTCAATGCACTTTAGCTCCAGCCGGCATAGCTGAATATCAGATCCCTGGGGAAATGCGATCCTGGAGGCATCTCCAGACCATGATCTCTTGCTATTTTTGTCACCATTCAGGCAGTCCCCAGTCATCATTCATACCTACTAACTTGAGGATTGATGTCTACACGGAAAAATGAATTTCTCTTCACTTTTGCTATTTCCAATAACAACTTTGTTAAATTATATTTTGGTGAGGCATTTCTTTTTTCTTTACTAAGTTCTTGTTATGTTCCAGTACCAAATCTTTCTGCTGAAAACTATGTAACAGGTTTAATTCTCTAGGGCTTAATTTAAAAATCTCCGCAAGCAGACATCAGATTGAAGGGGACAATTAGTCTGCCAGAGAAGTGGAAATGACTTTCAAACAGACTGAACTAGTTAGACATACTATGATTATTTTTAAAAAGACAGAAAAAGACTCCAAAATTATGAGAATAGATGAATGGTTACAAATAAATAAATAAAGTATTAGTGCCTTGCCTTAGATTTCATTTAAAAGCCTGAACCCGTTCTCATATCTGAAATATGAATATCCATAGAGTTAAAATGTTTTAAATAGTGCACATGGAGATTTTTTTCTATTCTAATAATTTTGATTTTACTAAAAGAAGAGTTTTCTTTCTCACATTTTAATCAATTTTTTTCTTTTAATTGAGAATACCGCAAACATACTTCTCCATAATGAAATGTCTCTTTTTCATTACCCCACTCTTTTAATGCCTCTGACAGCATACGGCACAAAAAAGTTGTCTTGTCTTTCTTTTCATAGGTTTCTTTACAAAGACATAGTAGAATGCATTAAGCAGATTTACTGTATTCTATTTACTTTGAAACTTTTCATCAATAATATAAAGGGATAAAACAATTAGTGGTAAAACAAATAATATAATGCAAAGCTTTCAATGTGTCTTTTTCATGCATGACATTTTTGTTGTTGTTGTTGCTCAATGTAGTTGCTGTCACGCCTGTGTTGCTGGAATCCATGCAACCATTTGTGAATTAGTAGTAACTCCAAACAGCATGAATAACCGTGAAGTTCTCTAAAGATGACAGCCTTTGCTAGGCCCTAACCTGACACTCACAATCAGATGTATGAGTTGGTTATGGCAGCATTTAGGTGATCTCAAAACTGCTGTCCCTTGGTTTGGCTTAGGCAAGCAGGAGCTAGAACAGCTGGAAGATCTTGTTTCTTTGCATTTATGGCATCGGCTCTTATACTATTAAGTATAAAAATGCAGTGGGGATTTTGGAAATTTGGTTTCTTTAAAAACAGAAATATTATAAATATACCCAGGTGTGGGGCTATGGGGCTGCAGCTGACTATGGTTTGCCTTGTGCTCTGGCAGAGCTGTGATGTTTGCCAGCTGCAGATAGTTTCTGTGATTGTGTGACTTTTAGAATTCTGGAGACTTTTCAGAGGGTATATAAAAGCTAGAGTCCCATTAGGTGGGTTTAGTGAGTTGTTGGTTGGTTGTTGGTGATGGTTTGTTAAGTAATCATACACAAAGAAAAAAGCAACAAGATGAAACTAAACATTCTGACAGTGAAGATCAAACTTTCCCCAAGGAACTTGACACCCCTAATAAGCAAGAAGTAGTCTAAGGATAACATTACCCCATTTCCTCTATCCTTTTGTTTTGTTTTCTCCTCTCTAGTGTTAGGAGATTGAAAGGGTGGAGGAAAATGGGGTTGAGAAGAGAGGAAGAAGAACCCCCAAAATAGCAAAACCCAATACAGAGCTAGCCCCTCTTTTGAAGTGTAAATTGCATTCCCAGGATGCCACACCTTAGGTCTCCATAGGCAATGCTTGGGTATCTCAACCCAGACACTGTTTTATTGTAGTTAAAGGATTGTGAGATTTCCTGTTGACTGATATCTTGTTCCTATAGTTTATGTCTGAGATAATTTTTCTTTTTTACTTCTCTAATTTTATTGTTTTACTTAAGGCAAGCAAAGTTTAATAGCAAATAGTTCAAGAGTAACCAAAGATTTGCTGTAGAAGGCACAGAGTTAGAGTTAGTTCTTTGTTATTTGAGAGACAGTGTCTCATTGTGTAATTCAGGCTGGCTCCCATGATCTCCCTGTGACAGCTTCCCAAATGCTAGAATTACAATTATATATCATCACATACAGCTGAACTAAGCTCAGAAGCCACAAAGTAAAGAGGCAGGCAACCCATTAGAATTGAGCTTTCCCTCTGCATTACTTAGTAGTGACTCTTGAACACAGCACCTCATACTAAAGGAGAATTGATTTTTAATTCATAGGCTATCATGAATATTCAATAAAATATTATACATGACATAACTGTGAGGGCTAACGCTATGTTTTAAGTTTTAATTACTGTGCTTAAGAGTTCTATCAGACAAAAATGTCTCTAAACTATTATCCTCACTTGCTCAAAGAAAGAAATCTGTAAGCCACACTTTCCCAAGTACAGACAAATTCCTGGAGTGCTGGGGGCTGTTGTTTATGAGAGATAACAAGTCACATGTTTCCACTTTTGTAAATAGGGCTGGTTGCTCCAACCTTACAGGATGTGCTTGATCACTAGTCTGTAGGAAGTATGTGAGGATGTAGTAGGCTTACACCAAAGTGGACAAATGTGGGAAGTATGCAGCCTTATGGGCTTTGCCTTTCTAAGCAGACTAACATAATTCACAGCCGTTCTGTGGAATCTCAGGCATGGGCATAAACAGTGTCCATCATTCTGGTCAGCATTTAATAAAGTGTGCTTCAACGTTGGCTCAAAAATTGTGGTACTAGTCTTATTCTTATCCTGTGGGATTAACAAACTACTCCAAAGTTCAGCAAGCATCATGAGCTGAATGTGTGAGAGTTTGTCCTTCTTCCCTCAATGTCTAAGCATCCTCTAGATTCCCTAGATCCGAACTTTAGCTAAATAATTTTACGGTTATAGAAGAATAAATGAATTTCCATAGAACTCCTTCAAATTATCAAGAAATGATTTATGATCTGACATATTTTTAGTATCTAAAATATACCACATACCACAGCTACATTTGGAATGATTTGTTTTTTCTTTTTCTCCTCATGTATTTATTATATACATTTTACATCCTTGAGGCTCCTCCTCTCCTTCCCTCTCAAATTACTCCCTCTCTTTTCCTGCTCCCCATTTCCTCAGAAAAAGGAAGCTCTCTTTCCCATCCACCCCAGCTCATCAAGTTGCATCAGTAATAAGCTTGTGCTCTTCCCTTGTGGCCTGCAAAGGCAGTACTGCCAAGGAAAAGTGATCTAAAAACTAGCAAGTGAATCCATGACAGATGCAGTCTCTACTTCCTGTACTAGAGTTCCCATGTGACGCCCAACATGCGCATCTACTACAACTTTGTAGGGCACCTAAGCCCAGTTCATGTATGGTCCTTGGTTGATGCTTCATCTCAGAAAACCCCGCTAGGCCCTGGTTAGTTGGAATGATGATTTATATATATGCAATAGATAACTGCGTGGTATCTCTTACTATTGAAATCTATGTCATTTTATTTCAGAGAAAAATTACAACTTAGATTTGAATGACAATAAAAATTTTTATTCCTAGTCTAATAATTTGCTAATGTTATAATCTTGAAAACATTCAAAGCATCATTTAACAGAAATACACCTTAGTCCCTATCAACAATGAAGTAAAAATAATTATAGGTATGCCATTGATTTATTTTATTCCTTTTAAATAATTTTGCCTAAAGGGGGCCTGTAAAATAGTGCATGATTACATCCAGATCTATAGGAAACATTCAGAATATTCTTACATAGTTCATGCCAGAGCAATACAGCCAGTCATTACTTTAAAAAATTATAAAAAAATCTTAATAATGTTAAGCTTTAGAAACATGCCACTAAAGGAATAATTATGAAAATGGCCTTTGAAAAAATAATCTAAATCACCTCATTCATATTTAAATAAGAGAAATAAAGTTAGGCATATGTAGGATGTAAATGTTCTTCTACAATGTCTTGAATTAAATAGATGCTTATTAAATCTTCAGAGCTAGCTGAAGTTCAGTGGTAGACTATTTCCATAACATGTTGCGGCTATGATTTCAATGCCCTGTACTTAAATAAATAAATAAATAAATAAATAAATAAATAAATAAGTTTGAATATAAATGCTTTGATTTTTCAAAATAAAGCATACATTTGCTTTCCAGCACACCATATGTAGTATCTAAGAAGCAGTAATTATAGGCATAATTATGTTACTGCAGAATCAATAGCCTAGAAAGGAAGAAAGGGCTTATTATGTTATTTACTCTCCAAATAATGTGCAATTTCAAGACACAATGATTCAGGTAATGGCTTTGTACATTTTTTTTCGTATTAAATACATGTTTGTTTGTTACTGAAAAACAACAAAAAAACAAAATCCGGGACTCTTAAGCATGTACACACGGAAGAAGATGTCTCAGAAAAACCTATCATGGACAAATTCAAATTATCTCCAGTACTTTCATGGGGGTGGGGGGGAGCTGATGCTCCTTGTAATTCTACAGTATAAAGATTCTCAACATTTTAATAATACATTAAATACAAAATATATTCATATTATTGGGATATCTTTCAAACATGTAGATCACCATGTGTCCTGTTGAAAGATGTGATCTTCTGGTGAAAACTCCCAATTGCTTTGCTTTTCTCAAGCTTTTTGAAGGGTTCAGTCCATCCTTGTCAACGGTCATCCTGGTATGCAACGACACCAGCATATTTCTTCTGTTGGACTGTACTATAGATACCACCAAGACCCTTTCCCTGCCCAACCCCTTACTCCTCCTGTATAACCTCATCCCCATCATTAGTTTTTATGAGAGAAGCTTTTGCCAGTACTCCCTGTGTTTGTGAAACACTGGGGCACTTGACCCTCATGCCTGCCTTCTCTCTTTTAACTAGATTTTGAGCAACATTTATAGGGTGACAAATGGCAGGATTGTATACTTTATTATCAAGGATTTTTGCTGCTGTCCCATTCTTCATGGCAGTGGGTCTCAACTATTTCTAACTCCAGGCACAAGCAAACATTTTGGTCCTATGGCAGCAAGAAAAGGAAACATAAACCCAGGGATTCAGTTTGAATTCTTTCCTTCTCAAACTATGCCCTGCTCTACAAGGAAAATTTATGTGTAAAATCCACATCCTGTGGTAATGAATATTATTGAATTATCTGTGAACTTTCCCTGTTTGAAATTATATTTCTGCAGAATCTACCTTCTAGAGAACAATTTCAGCTGGAAGAATATTAAGCATATAAAATATTACATTCAAGCTGATTTTTTGCCTTTCATCATGTGAGTAAAAGGTTACCTAAAGTGCCTGGAGAGTTCACTATAATCAAATTTCTAGCTGAAAAAGTGGGTATTTTTCTGATTTTCCCCAAGGAGCTAGTTTGAAACTTTAGTATAGAAGCTGAGATCAGAGAAATGAATGATCAGGGACTTTCTGAGGCTCAGAATCATCTGCTGTTGTAAACAGCAAGGAAACCAAACATAGATTGCTTTATGAAACACAGCAATTACTCCTGAGAATGTCAGGCAGCATTAAGATGTCTCTGTTCAACATGTTCTAAAATTATTTTGTGTTTTCTTGATCTTCAGCAATTACTTTAAGCATTGGGCAGAAAATGCAAAGCTAAGGGAAATTTTACTTCAGGATATACTATAAGTGAAAAACCAAGCTAGAAAAATAGCCCAGTAGGGAAAGTAGTTGCTGCAAAAGTCTGAGGACCTGAGTGCAGAACTTTAGTACCACATAAAATCCAGGCAATGTCTGTAACCCTGGCCCTGCCAGTGCAAGGGAAAAAGGAAAAGGGGATTTCTGGAGCTCACTGGCCAACCCATGTACTCAGTCAGTGAGCTTTGGGATCAGTGTGAGACTGTCTCAAAAAGTAAAGTATGATCAAAGCACATTATTAACATCAACCTTTGGTCTCCATACACAGGTGCACATGCTTACACTTCAGTAAATACAAACACCACACACACACACCTTTAATACCCTGATATGCATTTCTAATAAGGATAGACAAAAAAAAGTATTTTAATCTTAGTTTTGATGGCCTATGGTACCCAGTACTTAAAGGCAGACATTTCACAATGCTTTAACACATTTTAGTAACCAAGAGTTCCTTGGTATTTTAAAAAATAAAAAAAAAATGCTATTATAGTTGCTATGAGCATCAAATGCCGAAATCCTCAAAGATTTGATATTACTGATGTTGATTTCTTGTGCACTTGAGATCTACTTTGAGGCAAATGAAGGGACACCATCTCTTAACTCATAGTATTGCAGGAGGTCACCATGGATGACCTTCAGTGGTATGTATTTATCCCATCAGTGCTCAGAGAAAGAGGACTGTAAATCAGATGGGAGATTTTAATAAACTGAGCCTAGCTGTCACATATATCGTCTTGATGAACAATCTTCGGAATAAAACACAGCCACATAGCTCTTCCAGTATAGGTGACATGGGAAGAGATGAGTCTAAGAAAAAAATAAAAGGAAAATAGATGATTATTGCTGATTATGATGACTCTCACTATGGAATCATGGCTAGCCTGAAATTTCTTATGCAGACCAGGCTGGCCTCAAACTCACAGAGATTGGACTGCCTCTATATCTCCAGTACTAGTTTTAAAGGCATGTGCCATTATACCTAGCAGAAAACAGTAATTTTAAAAGCTGGCTATTTATTAATTATTGATCTAAGTGTCTGGATCATAGGTGTTCTGTTCAAGAACTTGTCTCCTGTGCCAATGCATTCAAGGCTATTCCCCTCTTTCTCTTCAATTAGGGTTGGTGTATCTGGCTTTATGTTGATCCACTTGGATGTAAGTTTTTTGCAGGGTGATAGATATGGTTTTATGTGCATACTTCTACCTGCAGACATCCAGTTAGACCAACACAAACCAAGTGTCCATAGGTGTGTAGGTTTATTTCTGGATCTTCGATTCGCTTCCACTGATCTGCTTGTCTGTTTTTATGCCAGAACGATATAGCTTTTATTACTATTGCATTATAGTACAGCTTGAGATCAGGGATGGTGATACTTCCAGAAGTTCTTTTATTTTAAAGAATTGTTTTATTTTTTTAATTTATTTATTTTTATCTCAA